>CM066043.1:236010132-236610132 GCA_033557465.1 Ichthyophis bannanicus | reverse complement strand
GTACATGTGGTCCCTTATGCCCGTCTACACATGCGAGCGGCTCAGTGGACCCTCTTCTTTGCAGTGGACACAAGCCACAGGTCGCTTAGTGCAGAGGTTTTCAACCTTTTTTGTACTGTGGACCCCACAGATACTTCAAGCTCGGGTGGCGGACCCCCATAACCCAAGGCGCCCTGGCCTCAACTTTTCGTACCTCAGATTGAGCCAAAATATGTCTTATTTATTTGCATGCAATCGACTTTGAATTTTGCTAAACGGTATAGGCCTATAGTAACTCTAGTTTAAGTTACGCGCGCAACATGTAAAAGTCAGTTCACACACCGGAATAGCTATATTTATTCAAAAAGTGAAACAGTCACCGATAATATATTCCAATGGTATGATTAATTACACACAGTGTTCTGTTCAGTGTGAAGGCTGTGCCTGTTTTGCGCTACAGAGTTTGTCCAAACGTGGTGATATGCGTGATAAACACACGCGTATGTCATGTTCAATGTCCAGCCTGGACCTGTACTTTGTCTTTATCGCAGTAACAGCAGAGAATGCAGTTTCGCACAAGTACGTCGTTGAAAACAGTAGCAGGACATTGATGGCTTTGTCTGACAGCAGCGCATACTCCTGGACACAGGCTAGCCAGAACGACAACAGTGGCAGTCTGCTGAACTGCAAGCGCAATGTCCTGTCAGACGACAATTCAGCCAATTGTTCCTGTGCGCGACCAGTTAAATCGGTCAGCTCGCATTCAAAGGGATTTCGAATCCAATCAAATGTGCTGATATCATCGTCACCGAAATACTGATGAAAGTAATGCAACAGCTGCTGTAGGTGGTTCAAAACCGTGTCAGAAATGACGCTTGTCGAAATATCGTTCACTGTAAGAAAGTCAGCCAACAACGGAAACATATCGTAGGTGCCCTCTTCACATCTTTTCTTCCATATACGAAGTTTCTTCTTCTTCCGGAAGGCATCGACTTTGTCATGCGTTTTCAGAACATTTGTGTCAGGTCCTTGCAATGACAGATTTAAACTGTTCAAAATGTTGAAAATATCTGCAAGATAAGCTAGTCTGGCAACCCATATTTCATCAGTAAAGAAGTGTGCCATTGATTTGTTATGCTGGTTTAGAAAAATAAGCAGCTCGTCTCGTAATTCATAAACACGCTGCACAACACGACCGCGTGATAGCCACCGGACTTCTGTATGTAGCAACAAATGCTTGTGTTCGGCTTCCATTTCCCGGCACATGTTTTCAAACAAACGGTGATTGAGTGGCCTAGCTTTGATGAAGTTAACAATTTTAATACATGTGGAAAACGTGTCAGCAAGCTCTTCATTCATGTTTTTTGCCGCCAAGGCCTCACGGTGAATCATGCAGTGGGTTGATAGTATGTGAGGCGCTGCTTGTTTTATTCGTGCGACCAAACCTGATTTATGACCAGTCATCGCAGCCGCGCTGTCCGTGCACACGCCAACACATTGTGTCCAGGCCAGTCCTGATTCTTCAAAAAATGCATCAAGTACACGGAAAAGTTCTTCGCCAGTTGTACGCCACGGCAGCGACTTGCAGAACAAAAAGTCTTCCAATACTTCACTCTCGCAGCAGTATCGAACGTAAACCAACAATTGGGCTGCGCTTGCAATGTCTGTACTTTCGTCAAGCTGAATTGCGAATTTGACCTGCTGAAGGCGTGCAACCAGTTGACAGCGAACATCTTCAGACATGTCAGTAATGCGTCTGCTCACTGTGTTATCAGACAGTGGAATGGCTTTCAGTTTTTGACTGTATTCCCTTCCTAGAACGACCTCGCACATGTCGACTGCTGCTGGTAAAATTAACTCTTCTGCAATTGTGTGAGGTTTTTTGGAACGCGCTATTCGTAATGCTACCAAATACGACGCTCGAAGAAGTTTCCCATTCACAGTAGTGCAGGCCGTCATTTTGCCTTTTTGTTTCAAATAGACCTCTTTCTGCCTCTCAAAATATTCCTTCGGTTTACTGGCAAGGGCCGAATGCATTGTAGTTAAATGGCGCCTCAATTTCGCAGGCTTCATCGCATCGTTCGATAATGTTTGCAAACACATGACACAAAGAGGTTGCTCAGCATCGGTCCCCACTGCGATGAAGCCGAATGATATATATTCCAGATCATACTTGCATCATTTTCTTTTTCGTTCATCTTTGGCTGCGTTATCATCAGAATCTTCCAAATCCTGGTCAGCTTTCCTCTTCACAAATTTATTCATGTTAGTGGGCTTGGACACTTATACAAATATTGATAAACAAAATAATGGTAAAAAATATCAACAATGCATACACTTGCCGCGTTGCTTGCAATGGTTTTCACCACACACTGCTGCATGGAGCACCATTGTTCAATCAAGAAGTCAATCGTCGTGCAAGTGGTAGTAGCGATGGCAATTGTGGCGAAGTGGCGGCAACTGTTGCAACATGTCGGGTGCAAACAATGCTTGCCGCGTTTGCGCACATCCGGATGTTTTAACGGTGACGTCAGAGCGCAGGTATGAGTAAGTAAGAAAAATTGTCAAGACGACATGGGTCTACTGAGCTAACTGCTAATTTGCTGCTAACCAATCAATCAAGCAAGAAATTGCAAGAAAAAATCTATCGTTTCCTTGGCTTGTCCACGGACCCCCTGGAAGCTCCTCGCGGACCCCAGGGGGTCCGCGGACCACAGGTTGAAAACCTCTGGCTTAGTGGACAAAATCAAGAATTCGACACATCTCATTTTGTCCCTGCAGTGGTGGCAGTCCCTCAAAAACCTGCTGGTAGGTTACCCCTTCCAGCAACCACTGCCCCAAATCACCCTGACAACAGATGCATCCAAACTGGGTTGGGGAGCCCACTTGCACGATCTTTCCACTCAGGGTCTCTGAACCTCACAAGAGGTCACTCTTCAAATAAACCTCTTAGAGCAAAGAGCCATTTACAATGCTATAATAGCATTTTAGGCCCAGCTCATTCAAAAGACAGTTCTGGTCCAAACCGACAATCAGGTTGCCATGTTTTACATAAACAAACAAGGCAGAACGGGCTCTCTGTCGCTATGCAAAGAAGCTTTGCGACTATGGGCCCTCGCCAGAGAGCTCCAAATTCACCTTCTAGTGGTATACCTTCCAGGCATTCAAAACTTGTAGGCAGACAAGCTCAGTCAAATACTGCTGCCACACGAGTGGTCTCTCCAGTCAGACCAACTGGCTCGAGTGTTCCAAACCAGGGGAACACCAGACATAGACCTCTTTGCAAGTCCACAGAATGCCAAACTTCCCCGGTTCTGTTCCAGAATTCCGGCTCAATACTGTCTAGCAAATGATGCTTTCCAGCTCCATTGGGGTCAGGACTTCCTCTATGCCTTCCCACCCTTTCCCCTAATTACCAAAACTCTTTTCAAGCTTCAGATATACAGGGGTTATATGATTCTCATAGCTCCACATTGGCCAAGGCAATTGTGGTACCCTCTGCTTCTGCGTCTCTCTCAAGCAACTCCTCTAGAGTTGGGATATGCTCCAGATCTCCTTTCCCAGGAGAATGGGAAGCTTCTGCATCCCAATCCTCAGTCCCTGCACCTCTGGGCCTGGCTGCTGAAGGCATAGAACCTTTAGATATCCACCTCTCTCAGCAAGTGAAGGATATCCTTCAAGCTTCGGGAAAACCTTCCACAAGGCATTCCTATGCTTTCAAATGGAAAAGGTTTTCTATATGGTGTTCAAAAAGGGGGCTTAACCCCCTTTCCGTACCCATGGAGTCGCTTCTGGAGTATCTCCTCCATCTTTCAAATTCTGGTCTTAAGACAAATTCAGTGTGAGTCCATCTCAGTGCTATTGTGGCTTTTCACAAGCCCCAAGATGGACAACCAATCTCTTCTCATTCACTTGTGTCAAGATTCATGAGAGGTCTACTATTGACAAAGCCCCCCATAAAGCTGCTACCGGTGGCATGGGACCTGAATCTTGTTCTTGGGCAGCTTACGAAGCCACCTTTTGAACCTTTAGCCACTACAACTTTAAAATTCCTTTCCTGGAAGGTCATTTTCCTAATTGCAATAACCTCTGCTAGGCGCATTAGTGAACTGCAAGCTTTAGTGGCTGACCCTCCTTATACAAGGTTCCACCATGATAAAGTAGTCCTCAGGACTCATCCACACTTTATGCCAAAGGTGGTTTTGTCTTTTCTTTTTTTTTTTGAAACTTTTATTTTCATTTTGCAACAAACAAAAGAAACAACACACCAAAGGAGACAAAACAAGTATACAATAAAGAAAAGTAAACCCAATTACTCCCCACCCCCACGCTTCTTCTCTAGCTGATTATGTCAGCATGTGAGCGCTTCCAAACAACAGTGATTGTACATCAAAACAATCAAAAGAGTATCTGCGATACAGAATAATCATGAGACAAAGATATATATAAATTTAGACAGTCAGATGAGAGCATTGAGCAGAATGTACATAGTCATTGAGCATCTTCCATTTAGACCGATGATGAGGAGTCTGAATGGGGGAAGCAAACATACGAGGTATTTGTTCATATTTACTGTAGAGACAGACATGATTCCACCATTCATTGGGGCTCAATTGGGAGCTATTTTTCCAGTATTTCGTAATTAGGGAAATAGCAATGCCTAGCATAAAGTCCAAAAGGAAGTAAGCCGTCTTTGGAAGAGAGGGGATCCCCGCAGCTGAGCGAAGTCCCACTATCCTCCAAGAAAGGGGCTCTTGAAAGTGCAAAATAGACTGGATACGACCCCAGACCCGACTCCAGTAATACTGTAGTGCGGGACATTCATACATAACATGAGGTAGTGAACCAATGGCCGCATGACATGTCCAACAATTATTGCCCTGAGTAGTGTTCCATTTGGCTAATCTGTCAGGAGTGTAAAAACACCGGTGGGCTAGAAAGAAGAGTGTCTGAGTGAGTGAGGCGGATCGGGAGACCCGTGTCACTCTACTCCAGACAAGGCTCCATTGCTCCGGGGTCAAGGTCACATGCAATTCTCTCTCCCATGCTTTCTGCGCCATAGGGGTATCCCTAGTTATAGCATTACATAAGGTTTTGTAAAAATTGGATGCTACACCCGGTGAGCTACCGATAGATCGGATAGTCTCCAACCAACCTTGTGTAGGGGAGGCCGATGGCGGGAGCACCTTAGCACTCCTAAGGCAATGCTGAAGTTGCACCAACTGAAAGTAGTGTTTCGCTGGGAGACCAAATTCAATTTGCAATTCACTAAAAGTTTTCCAGCGACCTTCATGGAACAACTGACTAGGAATCCAAATGCCCCTAGTGTACCAGGGGCTCCACGCCATCGGCTTATTTTGTATTCGAAATCGAGGGTTGTACCAAAGTGGGAGCTTCTCTAACGGACAGAGTCGGGAGTCTAAAGATTGCATGAGATTATTAAAGGCACCTAAGGTGTCTAAAAGCATTGGTGGAAAGTGGGAGTCTGATGGGAGAGTCATACCAGGGAGAAAAGTAAGAGGAATCGGTTTGCAAAGGTCCTCTTCTATGTCTAGCCACACAGGTCTACTCGGTACTGGATCTTCCAGCCAACGAGCACCTTGTTTGAGAAGAAAAGAGTGATGATACTTCAGGAAATCAGGGAATCTGACACCCCCATTTTCCTTATCTGCTTGCAGCTTATGTTTCGCTATCCTAGGTGTCTTGTTTTGCCACAAGTATCTAGTCAGAAGGCCCTCGATATCTTTATATATACGTCGAGGGAAGAGACAGGGCACCATTTCTAAGATATAATTCACTTTCGGAACAATCATCATTTTTATGGTTTCTAATCGACCCCACCAGGTAAGCGTTAAAGGAGTCCAGCGGTGAGTAAGCGCCCGGACTTTAGAGGTTAAGTCTTTGGCATTGAAGGAGATAGTGTCTTCCAAAGGAGAACAATAGTGAACCCCAAGGTATTTGACCATGCGAGGTTGCCATAAAAAGGGGAAGGATTGCATATCTGCCTGATGAAGCAGAGGATTTAATGGAAAGGCTACCGACTTGGTCCAATTTATCTTATAACCGGACAGTTGTGAGTATTTACCAATTTGCTCTAGGACAGCCGGTACTGAGTCTATTGAGACAAAAAGCATAAGATCATCAGCATACGCTGAAATTTTGATTTCCCTATGGGTGAAGGGGACTCCATGAATCTCCTCCGATTGCCGGATTAGTAAAGCCAAGGGTTCGATTGCAAGATCGAAGAGGAGTGGAGACAGTGGGCATCCCTGGCGAGTGCCGCGTTGAAGGGGAAAAGGCTGAGACTTTAAAGCATTTGCGCATATACTGGCTGTAGGCTGAGCGTACATGGTGCGAAGACAACGGAGAAAACCTTCCCCGAATCCGTACCAGCGGAGGACTGCAAACAGGAAGGGCCACTCTAAGCGATCAAAGGCCTTCTCAGCATCAAGTGAGAGGCCAACAAATGGGCGATCAAGATTAACTGCGGTAGTCAATACATGGCATAGAGTCCGAGCATTGTCAGCAGTTGATCTACCAGGAATGAAACCGCATTGATCTGGGTGTATTAAGGTAGGCATCCTATCCGAGAGCCGGGTAGAGAGAATGGTGGCAAAGATTTTATAGTCCGCGTTTAGGAGGGAAATTGGACGATAATTAGCTGTTAGTTGCGGGTCTCTCCCCTCTTTCTCAAAAACTACTACATTTGCCATTGAAAAGGACCCAGAAGGAGAACCCTCCTCGGCCAGAGCAGAAAAATAAATTTTCAAAACTGGAGCTAAATCAGCGTGAAAGGTTTTGTAGAATTCAGCGGGGAGACCGTCTGGGCCTGCGGCTCGACCTGAGGCACATTTCTTAATAGCAGAATGAATTTCTGAGACAGTAAATGGTGTGTCCAAGGCCACTCTATCTTCGTCAGATAGGGTCGGTCTTTGTACTCCTGAAAGTAAGCGTTCAAATACATCTGGCTCAAAATCACATTCAGATTGATAAAGCCGAGTATAAAAGTCACGAAAGAGTTCTAAGATTTCGGTATCTTTAGTGACCAAGCCCCCCCCCGACGGATTACGGAGGGCGGTAACACGCTTGGCTTCTTTTCGACCTTTTAGGGCATTTGCTAATAATTTGCCAGCACGATTATTTTCCCGATAATACAGCCCATGTTGTGATTCAATATTTTTAACAGCAGCAGTGTGCAAAAGCTGATTGTATTGAAAACGCAAGCGTTGTAAACGGAGTAAAATACATGGGTCAGTACGGGACGTGAGGAGCCGCTCCCCAGCTTGTATCTGCTGCTCTAGAGTCAGTAAATGCTGCTTTCTTTGTTTCCCCTGCCGAATTTGATAGCTAGTTATAGTGGCACGGATAGATGCTTTAAAACCCTCCCACCAAGCCCAGCCCGCTGTGTCATGGGGTGAGTTAAAATGAAAATAATCTTGGATAGCGGCCTTTATATCAACCTGAAAATCTTTTTGACCCAGTAGGGATCTATCAAAAAACCAAGCTCGGGGAGAATCGTCCCGCGCAGTGACACGTAATGATAAAGATATGGCAGCATGATCTGAAATATGGAGAGGATGAGTCCTAGTCGTGTCTACTTGAGAAATCAGTGCTTTGGAAATGAGAAAGAAATCTATTCTAGATTGGGAGTGATGGGGGGCAGAAAAGAAAGTGAACTCTAAGTCGGAGGGGTGAAGCAGCCTCCATATATCTACCAGCGCAAGATCTTGCATCAGAGCTGTAAGGGTAGCAAGACTCTTGGGTGGACTACTCGTTCTTGGCGGCTGTCTATCTATCAGAGGGTCTAACACTTGATTAAAGTCACCACCAAGTATTAATGGAGTATTGGCAGAGGCCTGTGCCAACTGCGCAATACTTGCATAGTAAGCAGGGTTGTCCACATTCGGGGCATAAATGCAAATACATGTAAATTCACTATCTCCAACCTTGAGGTGTACTCGGGCCCATCTACCCTCCTTGTCAGCGCTAGTATCAATTACAGTAGCTTGCAAAGATTTCTTAACCAGAATGGCTACCCCGCACCGTTTGGAAACGGCGGGAGAATAGGCAGCCACCATGTAAGGCTTAACATTGAGTTTCAGTGTTTCAGCAGAGTTTAAGTGCGTTTCCTGAAGAAACGCTAAATCAGCATGCTCATGGCTAAGATAGCTAAGGATTTTCTTTCTTTTGATTGGACTATTAATGCCCTTTACGTTGAGTGATAAAATTTTACATAAAGCCATTCAGACAAGTTAAAAATTCTGAGCATGATAGCGCACCTAATTTCACAATGTCCCTCATATTGACTGTAACAGGCTGTACATATGGCATAAAAGAAAATAAGCTTAGATAATACAATGAAGCGCCCCACATTAAAAAAGAAAAACCGCAGCGCGGTAGAGAAGAAGCAAAACCCCAAAAATTACTGGCGACCATGTGTCTGCGGGGAGAAGCCCCAGAGAAGGCCGAAATTGAAAAACACATAACCTGTAGGACTGTGCGTGCTCCGAATCCGACCGAGGCACACATCATGGAGGGAGAGGAGACCACAAAACAAGAGTCATAGAAAGAAAGAAAGAAAGTCCAGGAAGTCTCTGTGCTTGACTATGACCGCCGCATCGGGCCCTTCAAAATGGCGGACAGAGCCGGCGAATAAAAGTCCACGTCGTTGAATTAGCGCATCTGCTCTGCTTCTTTGGAGTCTAAAAATGTTGATAGTAGATCAGGATCTTCGAATGTCCTGGTTTGGTTGTGAAGAGTCACTCGGAGCTTCGCGGGATACAACAGGCCAAAGCGAGCCTGTAGCTGTTGAAGGCGAGGGCGAAAAGCAAGGAGTTTCTTCCGTCGGTCAACGGTAGGCTTTGCCAAATCAGGGAAGAAGGAGACTTTGTGACCTTCAAATTCCAAATGATGGTTCGCCCGGGCAGCATTTAAAATTTGTTCCACTTGTTGATATCGTAGCAAGCGAAAGATAATAGGCCGGGGGGTCGTTCGGTTGAGCGCCATGTGGGTAGGAACACGGTGTGCACGATCGATTTCCAATTCTTTATGAAAGGTGATCTTCAGCAAGGAGGGAAGAGTTTTGAGCAGGAATTCTCTCATATCTCCCGCTTCCGCCCCCTCCGGTATTCCAATGAGCCTCACATTGTTGCGACGGGCTTGATTATTGCTATCTTCTAACTCCTTTTGCAGATTCTGTATCTGGCGCTCGGCCTTGTCCAGTGCGCCCAAGCGCACCGCGTGCGAGTCGAGGACCCCCGCCATATTGTCCTGCCGTAATGAGAGACTTTCAAGTCGGTCCTGGAGCACTCCAAAGTCTTCTCGCAGGGCTCTAAGCGCTTCTCCATTGGACTGCACCAATTCCTTCACGCCGCGTAGTTCCTCCAAAATCTCCAGGTGCATTTCGGGGTTTTCACGAAATGGAACCATCTTCTGTGGGGAGGACACCTCTGTTTTGGAGCGTTTTCCGTGAGAAGAAGAAGGAGACCCGAAGTCCAAGCGCGCTGGTTTATGGGCCGCCATCCCCCCCGAGGTACCCCGGTCAGCCCGGAGCGAAATAGTAAGTTTGTATAGGTATTAAGTCAGGATTCTAAGTAGGCCTCTCGGGAGCTTCAGCGCGAAGCGTCTTACCCGCTGGACATCAGGCTCCGCCCCCCCGTGGTTTTGTCTTTTCATTTAAACCAGTTGGTTTACCTTCCTGTATTCTTCCCTAGGCCTCATGCCTCCAGTGCAGAAAAGAACCTTCATACCTTAGATTGTAAAAGAGATTTAGCCTTTTATCTTCAAAGAACTGAACAACATAGGAAGTCTTTTCAACTCTTTGTTGCTTTTGATTCAAGTCATTTGTGACTTCCAGTTTCCAAACAAACCCTATCTAAGTGGATTGCAAACTGCATATCCTTCACATACGATAGTAAAGGTCTTTCCCTCAAGTGCCATGTTACAGCTCATAATGTCAGAGCAATGGCAGCCTCGGTTGCTAATCTCCACTCTATCTATAGATGGACGTTGGGGAGCATTCCCGTGCAGGCTCTGTCGGTACCGACGATACCCATATGTGAAGACTTAATTCCTGCTGCTCCCAGAGATCACCTGTTACAGGTGAGTAACTACGCTTTCTCAAATATTTCACATACAAAACATGCATACACAATGAATAAAAATCAAAATACAACACTTCAAATGGATACATAACAAAATGGATACATTTTGTTTGAGTATAGTGATAGACTAACTTTTTCCACCATAACCCCAAAATGAGCATGGGGTGGTGCTCAACCCATGCTACAAAATGAAGGATGCCCGGCATGTTCCTGTATAGCTAACATGGGTTTCAGGCCACATCCGTGCTCATTCTGTTTGACGTGTTCAGGGTGGATGCGCTTAACACTAACCACGGAAATAGCAGAATGTGCACCTGCGCTGTCACATTGCAGGTGAGTATGTTAAAAAATGACCATGCTACTAGTGATATGCATGATCTATCCCTGAACTGTCCACTCTCCCCCCTCTCCCCCCAACCTCTGCTACTCAGGTAGCATGGGCTTTTTAGCATGAGTACATTTTTGGTGTGTGATAAATTTGACAGCGGCATGCACTGAACCCCACGCTACCTGGATGTGCAGTTCAGTAAACATGACCTTTCACCTTTTATCATCCACGACATTACTATGTGAACAGAGAGGTTACTGACAAAAGAGTATCCCTGCCTTTGGTTGACTTTGATATCTCATTGGTAAGCCCAAGGGAAATCGTATGGATATGAAACACTTCAGTGAGATAACATGTACTGGAGCTGCAGTGATTTCTGTAGTCAATATTTTCCTGGCTAAATTTGACCTAAGCCTTCAAAGCTGACTAAAGAATCATATGAATTATCTGACCCGTTGATTCCTCATTTTGATGCCCACCCTGTTTCCCCCCGTGCTATAAATCCACGAAGCTCTATGCTGCATTGCACTTCTGTAACCAGAATTTATGCTAATGGCTGTCTGCATATGCTTATATCACATATTTATATTAAACTTAATAGTCTGTTACATTGCTTCTTAACCCTGTGTCTACACATGATTAACTTTTCTGATTTCTTTCAAAATCATTATTAACACAGTGTAGGATTTTGTCTGCCATGTCAGTAACTTTCTTGCCGCCTGGCACCAGCTGCTATGGCAATTATAAAAGCTATGTTACCTTTTACAACTGAAATCATATACTAAGAATGATGAAGAAAGGTTTTATTTAACTGTGAGCTAATGCAAATTGTCAAGAGGTGAAAGCACCGTGGCTTCAGCTTGCTTTCAAATGAAGCAAAACCACTTTCCCTCTTGCAGACATGCTTGCAGACAGACAGCAGAATTTTTCAGACCATGATCAGATAGTATGGTGGTATGAGCCTGGAATTCTCCCATTCCCCTTCTGAAACGATAGCCACGGTGAACTTTGAAAATGTAGTGATGAATACCTTACAGTTCCAGAAGGATAAATTATCAATCAAGAGGTATTTTGTTGCCCACATGGAAAGAAGCTCTCTTTGGCATGGCGCAAGCACTACACCGAGCATTGGCAGTCATTTTGAGAGACTGAGATCATACTCCACAGACCCTGACTTAGTAGTGAGGTTCACGACGGTCATGCTATGTGCAAAACTAACCCATTTGGAGAAACTGCCGTGAGATTGGAACTCAGATGGTGGTAGTTCATGGAATCGACTCTAAGGAAAGTCATGTATAGTGCAGTACATCAGAGCTTAATGCAGAGACGGATTCTTTTGAATATTTTTATTAGTGACTTGAGGGAGAAAATATGCTTGTTTGCAGGTGACACAAAATTCTGTAACAGGGTAGACATGCCTGAAGGGATTTTAGAAAAGTAGAGGAAGGAACCTTGACAACTGGAAGAACTCTGCTTCAATGGAAAAAAGTGTAAAATTACATAGGTACACTAAAAAAAATTTTTTTTTAACTGCCTCTAATGTTTTGATTGATTTTTACGTTTTTTGGTGCGCTGAATCCAAATCTGGTAACCAATTTGCTCCATCACGTACAGATTTTTTGCTACATTGGGTTAGCAGTTTGAGGTGAACGTTTCAGATTGAGTGCGATCGAGATAAAAGTTTCTTGGATGAATTCTTTATACTAATTGTTTAGTAGTTATTCAAATAAGAATAAAGAAAATTGTAACAAGGCAGCACATAAGAATAGTAATGTCAACAAAACACACTGTGATGGTAGCAAAATTGTCTGCACTTAAAACAGCCACATACATGTGCACAAACATTGAGCATATAAGAGCGAGGTTAGACACAAAGCAAAGCAAAGAAATGTGCAAAAAATGTTGTACAGGTATGTATGTAAGAATAGAAAACGCAAACCGCACCATTGCAATACATGAAGACAAACACCCGATGGTGTGAAAATAAAATTCTAATAAATGAGATCCGACACTGTGGTAATAACTAGCAAATTTTTATTTCAAAGTTTAGTAAAAACACGATATTTGTCAACACAGTTTAGATTTTAAAGTCATTCTTGGGTCAATCAATCTCCTGGTGGGCCCGTTTCTTCTTCCCCCGAATGCTTCTCTTGGTGCGCTGCTTGGCGTATTTTTCATCTGGGGTTTCCCGCAGCAGCAACCAGCAGAAATCAGCCATCATAGTGGTGTTCCATCTTCCTTGGTACCTTCTCTCTGCGTCCTTGATGTCCTGGTGAAACCTTTCACCTTGTTCTTCACTGTACGCCCCCAAGTTTTCGGGAAAGTAGTTCACATGGGAGTGCAAGAAATGGACTTTCAGGCTCATGTTACAGCCTTGTTCTTTGAAGGCATTGAGCATCCTGGCAACAATATCCTTATAGTTCTCATCCCGCCTGTTCCCCAAGAATTTGAGAACAACATCCTTGAAGGAATCCCAGGCTTCTTTTTCCTTCTCAGACATCGTTTCAGCGAATGCTCCATCTGAAATGAGTTTCCTTATATCAGGGCCAACAAACACTCCTTCCTTTAGCTTTGCTTCAGAAAGTCGGGGGAACTTTGAGCAAAGGTACCAAAAGCAGTCGCCATCTTTTGGAAGGGACTTGATGAATTGCTTAATGAGACCCAACTTAATGTGGAGAGGTGGTAATAGAATTTTATCACGAGGTACCAAGCTCTCATGAAGAACATTTTTCTCACCGGGTCTCAAATACTCCCGAATTGGCCAGTCTTTTTTCCCCCAGTGTAGGTCGCGGGCCCGGCTATCCCACAAGCAAAGGAAGCAGGGATATTTGGTGAAACCGGATTGCTGCCCTAATAGCATGGATAGAATTTTAAAGTCTCCACAAATCATCCACTTATGCTCATCATAACGAATCTTCTGAAGAATCAGGGCCAAATTCTCGTATTTTTCTTGGAGAATAACAGAGTGAGCAATAGGAACTGAAGCGAATGTGTTGCCATTATGAAGAAGAACACCTTTTATGCTGTCTTTTGACGAATCAATGAACAGCCGCCATTCAGCAGGATCATACTTGAGTTTAAACTTTTCCATCACTCCGTATATATCGTTGCCAAATACCAAATCTTCCTCTTTGCTGAAATACTACAAAAATTGTGTCTCGCGGTTGCGGTACCAATAAAAAGTTGTTCCTGGTGACAATAGATTTTTTTGTTTAAGCCGAGAACCTAGCAGTTGGGCAGCATCTTTTTGGAGTCCTAAATCCCGGACTAAATCATTCAATTCAGCTTGAGAGAAAAGTTCAGGTTTCGGATCTGGTTCAGTTTCAAACTCGGAAGTTCTGGACTCATCGGGAAAAGCCATCTGATGAGTCTCATCATGATCAGAACCGTCCACACAAATATGATCCAATGATTTTGGTGGTTCAGGCACAGGTACTTCGTTGCTATGAGGCATAGGCCTAATTGCTGAGGGAAGGTTGGGGTAACTTATTACGTTCTTATTTTTTAAGTTGTATCCCTTCACAATGCAAGAGCAAAAATAGCAGTCACTGCTGTGGTCTCTTTGTTCACGCCACATCATAGGTATTCCGAAACGAAATGCTTGTTTTTTACCTTTCATCCATAAGCGTAGATCTTCCTCACATGTCTTGCACACTTTGTGAGGAGCCCACGGTTTGTCTTGATCGCCTAACTTCAAACCAAAATAGGCGAAATATACTTTTTTAATAAATGCAGAAATGTTCCTCTGCCGCTTTTTCACGGTATATTCCCCACAAATAAAACAAAAACAGTCCGGAGAGTTGACGCAACCTCTGGCTCTGTGAGCCATCACAAATACACAGCACTGCAAACTACAACTGTAGTGAACCACTTCGGAATAAAGCTGGATTACGACTGAGCAAACAAAAGGTAATAATGAACTTGCAAGAAACTGAAATTTGACAGGAACGTTCATGTCGCAACCACCGTGTTTGAGCGAGCGAACGAGGCGAGGCGAACAGGAAAGAACATGCGCCAGCGCGAGTACTGGATTTAGCCCCCCGCCTCCCAATTGTCCTGTTAATGTATAAAATGAATACAAAACACTCTAAAATATCATGAGGGAGTGTTTCTAGTTAGTTAACCATTACAACCTCTATTTTGGGCCAAGAAAATAAACTGCAGTCGGCTAAAAAGAAATTATGTGAACATTCCTTATATGGGTAAGAAATCTAATTTTGCAAGAAAACGTGACGTGATGGAACATTTTGGCTATTTTTCCTGGATTCAGCACCCCAAAATCTATAGGAATCAGTTGCAAAACTGGAGGCAGTTTTTTGGTAGTGTACCTGTGTTATGTATCAAAGGCAAAAAAAAAAGAAAAAGATCCAATACTCTCTTATGGGAATAAAATTTAGCAACTGCCAACTAGGGAACAGGGCCATATGGCCACACAAGCTGCAAATCTGGAAGGGGTGTTGATAGTATCACTGGGCTTCCAGGAAGCCCAACAAGAACATGTTCGGGAGGAGGAGAGAAGGGGGACATCAGGGTTACAAGTCACATTTCTAGCTTGGTATGGTCCTACTAGGGAAAGAAGGGATCTAACTCATGCCTC
Source organism: Ichthyophis bannanicus (assembly GCA_033557465.1). Lineage (NCBI taxonomy): Eukaryota > Metazoa > Chordata > Amphibia > Gymnophiona > Ichthyophiidae > Ichthyophis > Ichthyophis bannanicus. The sequence continues at coordinate 236,595,125 of CM066043.1, read as the reverse complement.
TTCCAGTGATAGCTCAAGAGAAATTAAATGTAGGCATTTCCCTGTCCCCAGGGCCGGATTTACCTTGAGTGAGGCCCTACGCCAACAAAAATTGTGGGCCCCCAGCAGGGGCGGCCCAAGGGGGGTGCGGGGCCTCATTTGCATAAGGGGCCTCATTTGCATAAATATTTGCATAATGTTACCATATACTAACTTTTAGTAAACGTGCCTCTTAATGAGTGTATGGATAAAGAAAGACTAAAAGATTTCTACATTACTATAATCCAGTGCCAACTGCCAGACACATTAGGAACTACTACAAACACTGCCCATTTAGAACCCATAGTAAACCCGCCGTATCCTAACAGCACTACCAGGACTCACAAAGCACCATACTCTACCAATCAAAAGGCAACACTGCAAATATTAAACCAGTACATTTCAGAGAACAACAATACATGACCTACTGGGGAAAGAGAACAACTGGCAATGTCAAATAGGAATTATATAAACAGAACACCTCAGCTCAGTTACACATGCAGAACATAGACCATCACCAAACAAGTAATCACAATTTAGAAACAGGAAGACAATAATTAAACTGGGAATCCCAAAAGCCAAACTTGGAATGTACAACACTGTAGAAATAAAACTATACATTAATTTGCTCTTGTACTAAACAAAGCGCAGACGTTAATGATGCACATTTACCAGAGCTGACATATTCCAATTAATAAATTCAAAATAAAGAGATATTTTTCTACCTTTTGTGCATTTTTTTCAGCTGCAATTGCTCCAGCCACTTTCTTCTGGTTTCTTCGTGTCTTCTGCTAACTCTCCATCGTCTGCTGTCCATTTGTCCTTTCTTCTCTCTTCTAGATTTTTTTCCATTCTCTCTCTACATCTGCTTTAACATACTAATCTTTCTCCTTTTGCTCTTTCCTCATTCCTATTTCATCCACTCAAATTTTACCCCTCCATCCTCAATCCCCACTTACTCTCCCAATACCCGGCCAATTGTAGATTTTTTATCCCTCCCACACAAAATATTTTTCCCTTCTCCATTTTACTCTTCCAGCCCCATCCCATTCTAATCCTCCCCCAACATCAGCTCCCTTCTAGTTCCAGCCTCACCCAGCATCCATTCCCTTCTAGTCCCTGCATCAGCCCATTTCCAGTCCTAGCCATCCATCAGCCCATTTCCAGTCCTAGCAACCCCCCAACCCAATACCAGTCCTAGCCCCCCATCAACCCACTTACAGTCCTTAACCCATCACCCCATTTTCAGTTTAAGCCCCCCCTATAACCCATTACCAGTCCTAACCCCCCATCAGCCCACTTCCAGTCCTAACCCCATCAACCCATTTCCAGTCAGCCCCCCATAGCCCATTGCCAGTCCTACCCCCCCATCAGCCCACAGCCCATTACCAGTCCTAACCCCATCATCCCACCTCCAGTTTTAACCCCCCAGCCCATTTCCAGTCCTAGCCCCCCCATAGCCCATTACCAGACAGCCCCCATCAGCCCACAGCCCATTACCAGTCTTAACCCCCCCAAAAGCCCATTACCAGTTCTAAACCCCCCCAAAAGCCCTTTACGAGTCCTAACCCCATCAGCCCACCTCCAGTCTTAACCCCCCAGCCCATTTCCAGTCCTAGCCCCCCCATAGCCCATTACCAGACAGCCCCCATCAGCCCACAGCCCATTACCAGTCTTAACCCCCCCCAAAGCCCATTACCAGTTCTAAACCCCCCCCAACAGCCCATTACCAGTCCTAACCCCATCAGCCCACCTCCAGTCATAATCCCCCACCCCATTTCCAGTCCTAGCCCCCCCATCGCCCATTACCAGACAGCCCCCATCAGCCCACAGCCCATTACCAGTCTTAACCCCCCCCCACAGCCCATTGCCAGTTCTAAGCCCCCCCAACAGCCCACAGTCCATTACCAGTCCTAACCCCATCAGCCCACCTCTAGCCTTAACCCCCCCCAGCCCATTTCCAGCCCCAGCCCCCCCAATAGCCCATTACCAGTCCTACCCCCCCATAGCCCATTACCAGCCCTACCCCCCCAGCCCATTTCCAGCCCCAGCCCCCCCAATAGCCCATTACCAGTCCTACCCCCCCCCATAGCCCATTACCAGCCCTACCCCCCCCAGCCCATTTCCAGCCCCAGCCCCCCCAATTGCCCATTACCAGTCCTACCCCCCCCCCATAGCCCATTACCAGCCCTACCCCCCAGCCCATTTCCAGCCCCAGCCCCCCCAATAGCCCATTACCAGTCCTACCCCCCAATAGCCCATTACCCGTCCTACCCCCCCCCCCCCCCCGTCGGCCTAAAGTAAAATTTAATTTAAAAAAAAAACCTGGTGGCTGCCGCCGCGGGGCCCCCTCTGCTGCCGCGGCAGCACCGATTGACCCGCTGGGGCCCCGTCTACAAGCTGAAGCCGTCGGGTCGGGTCGGGTCGTTCCTCCCTCCCTCCGTCCGTGCAGGCTGTGAGAGACGCGAAAGGAGAGTGTCTCCTCGCGTCTCTGTTAAGCCCGCAGGGGTGATGGGAAATTTCCCATCAGCCCCTGCGGGCTTTACAGAGACGCGAGGAGACGCTCTCTCTTCGCGTCTCTCACAGCCTGCAGCCTGCACGGACGGAGGGAGGGAGGGAGGAACGACCCGACCCGACCCGACCCGACCCGACGGCTTCAGCTTGTAGACGGGGCCCCCGCGGGTCAATCGGTGCTGCCGCGGCAGCAGAGGGGGCCCCGCGGCGGCAGTCACCAGGGTTTTTTTTAAAATTGTATTTAAAAAAAATTTACTTTTTCTTTTTTTGTGGGCCCCTGCCGGCTGTGGGCCCTACGCCATGGCGTACATGGCGTATAGGTAAATCCGGCCCTGCCTGTCCCCAGGGAGTTTGCTATCTAAGATTTCACCTGAGGCAAAAGAGGGTTAAGCGGTGATCAAGATCACAAGGGGCGGGGTGGGACTCCAAACTGGCTTCCCAGATTTTCAATCTGGTGCTCTATTAGGCTACTACTCCACTCTGGAAATAGGTGATATATCAAATAAAGGGCCTGAAGGTTGCCAGCCAATTTTACACAGCATCAAGAATTATTGAGCCGACAGTCATTAATAAAGATCCCAAATCACAAAGATATTTTTGAGAGAATAGTAGATTATGAGATAGGTCTGAAACCGGTTGTCTACTTAGATGGGTGCCCAAGCTAGATGTGCAACATTCTAAGATGCACAACTGTGGGATTTTGATAATATGTCAAGCTGTTTAGTTACTGATAATAACTAAGGATGTGCGGGCAAAAATATTTAGTTTCCTGTATCATTTGCAGGTTTTATTTTTGTTTTGTTTTATTTGGGTTTTATCAATTTTCATTTTGTTTTTATAAATTTTCATTCCAGGGTAATTTTGTTAATTAAGAGGTAGTTGCGACTGCTGCTCAAACCCTTCCTGCAAAAGAACAGCTGGAAAATTACTAGAGGTTTTCAGGCAAATTTAAAACTTTTTTTTTGGAGGGGGTGGAGAGAGTATACTTTTGTTAATCATTGTCATAGCATAACCTAAAACTAGAGACCTTTGAGTGAGAAAGCAGTAGTCTTTCAAGTTATTAGGTCTCCTAGGAGGCTGACTTTATCTAGCCTGTTCTTAACTTTATCTTGTATTTCTGGTGATTTTTGTTCCTGTTTTTTGGTTAGTCCAAAGCTTGCCTCATGAATCCATTGATGCCTGCTCTAGAGGTCTACTACAAAGACTTTCTTTTCCCATGTTCTTGTGCCATAATTCTGTGAAACTGTGTCTAAGAAGACTATCAGAGATATTTACCAAGCCTAATTCAGTTCACTAATTTGACAACTATCTGGATTAGACTGAGCAAATGTCTGCTTTTACAACTAAATGGTTTACATTTTTGGTAGGCACAGGCAGAAAGTGTCTCTCTTGGATGGGGAAGATCAGGAAAGTCAGAGAAAGGTGAGGAAAATTCTGCCTTTGGAGTTTCCTAATTCAGTTATTTTTACTGTCCTAAACTTTATTAGAAGAAGGCGTGCTGTGCAGGACCATACTAAGCTCAAAATGTGTCCTGTGTGATTTGTGAACTTGGAGCCCCTCTGCCTCCCCAGCCATATGCAGGAACTCACTCTTACTGGGCGACCCCTTCTGTGCTTCTGCCCTGTGTGGCCACACCGCTCTCACAGCCCTCGGTATGGTCCTGGTGCTGTGTACTTTATTTGTACAACACAGCCAGTGGCAGTGGTGGAAAGGGAGATTACTGTATCTAATACGTATATTCCATTGCACAACTAGAAATTACAGCAAACTAATTTTTTGTAATAATCTTGTTCACATGGAGGCCGATTTCTCATGGACAGTTAAAACTTGGACGGGGCCAAGATCTACCCGATTCTGCAACCGCAGGAGCTAGATGCACCCATGATTGTGGAATTGGGCACCTAGTCATCCCGGCATGCACCATATTCCTCTGTGGGGGACGTCCCCTGGGCTGCCTATCCACACCACACAGTGCTCCGGCTGGTATATTGGTGCATTTGGGACACATCACCATGGCACCGAGATGTCCAGTCAGAGGCGCTGTATGCCCTGTCCTGGAGTGGCTCTAACACACCGTGCATGACCCTCAGCAGAGGCTCCCAAGGCCTGAGTCGGGCAGCATGAGCTCTCCCACAGCAGCACGATGGAGTGTGTGTGTGGGGGGGGGGGGGGAGGCTGCAGCATGCAAACTCTGCAGTGCCCTGCACTTATTGCTCCATCAGGTTGGAATAAGATGGGCATCCATCTCTGTGCCAAGGGATGTACAGAGGTCTGACCTGAACGGCCTCTATACGTCCCGGCAGCTGACCATTCCCCTGCTCTGCCCCAGCATTGCCCCCTCCGCCCCTATCCAGCGCTACCTGCACAAATGCTGTGTGCATGCAGAGAGTGCTGGCAGTGGAATCGAGTCTCGGGGCAGAGCATGTGTTGGACGTCTAGCCCATATGTCCAACCCCACTATTCGTGTGACAGAATGCCGGCCCTATTGTGTATAATAGCAGCTGTATCTATCCTATCCCATGTTCATAGAATACAGTTAAGCAAACTAAGTTAAATAGAAAGTTAAATAAAAGTTAAAGATAGGCAGTCCATGGTCCCAAGATTTGAGAATCTCGTCTCATGGGAGCTCTAAAAGGGAAAATATATCTACCCTCTTCCCAGTCCCTTGAAGAATATGATCAGGCAGGCAGCATAACTGGGCATTGAACAGCCTAGTCTAGGTTGAGCAGGTGACTCCAGTCACACTATCTAAGGTAGTGCACTTAGGATGACAGTACTCCAGGGTGGCACAGGCCTGCTGGGTAGGACAAGGTGCTAAAAGACAGTAAATCCCTTGTCCCAAGAGCTGGGAATCCAGTCCCATAAGATCATTAGCAGAGCAGACACATCATTCCTCTTCCCAGTCTTTTGAAGAGTGTCAGAAGGCAGGCAATGTAACTGAGTACTGCAGTGCCTACCCCAGGCCTATCATAATGCTTGTGAAGGGTACGTCTGGAAAATTAAGTAAAGAAGGGAGAGAAACTGAGAGCAATACTGGCACAAATGAACAGAAAGAGCAGGTCATTCCCAGGGTATGCTTATGGGCTCCTCTGGTCTGCCACCCAAGTTAAAGAAATGGGGGCATATTCAAAAGGATTAACACAGTTTGAAGACCTGAAAATTATGCTAATCCCACTGACTTGGATATTAAATGGCATATACTCAGTTTGTGATGATGAACATCCCTTCCCAGGCCATCCGAACCCAGTGGTGCATTGCAGGGGCCGAGCAGGGGTAGCGACATAAGTTAGTCAGTCAATGGTGATGTCAAGCCGCTAACCAGCTAATTAAAAGAGCTAAAGACGGTCTTAATTTAGCCATTTTAGTTGTCTGGCCAGCCGCTGAATAATGCCACTGACTGACTAACAAAAACCTCATCCAGTCAGAGCGGATATTCAGTGCCACTGACCAGATATGGCCCCGGCACCGAATAGCCAGGAATAAGTTAAAGCAGTGACAGCCAACCACTTTAATAGCGCTGGCTACTGCCATTCAATGTGCGCCCCCCCCCCCCCCCCAAACGTCTTTGCAAGGAGAGTAGAAAGAGCTGCAGCTTTAAGTGCAACTGTGAAGAACAGCTGCCCAATGTCAACTCCTCAGAGAGGAAAATGAAGTTGACATGGTGCAGGGTGGAGGGACATAAGAGAAGCAGCAGGTGAAAGCAACTCAGCCTAGAGGCAGGCACGCCATATTTCCTGCTGAAAAGCATGAGAAGATGGTCTTCACCAATACATGATCTGCGGGATCCACATGGCTGAGATTCTATTCTAATCTATTGAGCATTTATATAGCACTGCAAACGTATGAAGCGTTGTACAGACATGTAGGAGGGAGACGGTCCCTGCTCACCAGAGCTTACAATCTAGTTAAGACAAAATACAAAATACCAATTACAAATCAGGGCTTACAGTCTAGTAAGACAAAGTATACAAATATTCAGGGAGAAATCTAGACAGGGCAAAAAGCACAAACACAAACATGGCATTTATAAACTAGTCAAGTCACAACACAGGAGTCAGGATCTGAAATCAACAGCGAAGAGGTGGGTTTTCAACCTAGACTTGAAGAGGGCCAGGGAGGGCGCCCGGCGCACTGAGACAGGTAGACTGTTCCAGGCGAAGGGTGCAGCCAGGTGGAAGGAGCGAAGTCTGGAATTAGCAGTACGAGTGGAGGGCATAGATAGACGTAGACTGATAGAAGAGCGACGTTCCCGAGAGGGGATGTAGGGAGAGATGAGAGATGATAGGTACTGGGGGGCTGAAGAGTGAATGCATTTATAGGTCAGGAGAAGTTTGAACTGGATACAGAAACGAATGGGAAGCCAGTGAAGAGACTTGAGGAGTGATTTACATCTGAATCATCAGATATTTATTTATTTTATTTAAAACATTTCCGGGGGGCGTAGCTTGCTGCCGAACGGAATGGTCGCATAACGCGGAGGCTCAGCAGAAACCCGCCAAGAATCCTTGTAGAATTTGGGTGTAACGACACCGGGAGGCTTCGAAATAGAGCCGTGGGGTCTTCAAGAATGTCGGGACCCAAGCTGACACGTCTTGATTACTCGGGCGCAACGAATGCCAGCGTGAAACGCTCCAAAATGGAACCCCCCTCTCCTCAAAAAATGGCGCCTGCAAGCGAAGGGCCTGAAGCCTTCCAGGAGCTGCTAAAGGAGATCCGTGGGGTAAAAGACTTGGTCAAAGCTAACGGGGACTCCCTGAATATAGTCCATGAGGATATAGCCGCGCTGCAAAGCAAAATTGAGGGAATCTCTTTGCGGTGCATGGGGGCCTGGCTGGAAGCGGTGAGCAAACTAGAAAAGCAGCTTCGTGCCCTGCAATGCGACGTGGAAGACGGCAATAATCGCGCCCGGCAAAATAATTTGCGGCTATTTGGCGTTCCTGAAGGGGCTGAAGGTAAAGACATGATCACCTTTCTGGCTAACCTGATCCCCTCGGTCCTGAAGATAGCGTTTGAGAAAGATCTGGAAATCGATCGGGCCCACCGGGTTCCATCTTATGCCACGCTGCACACTAAGATGCCATGGCCTATCATCTTCAGGCTTCTCCGATATCCTCAGATATCACAGATCATGGGAGCGGCGCGGAAACGGGTGCCTTTAGACTTTGAGGGGAGCAAGCTATCCTTTTATCCGGATCTGGCAAAGGCAACTGTTGATCGACGGTGGAAATTCTTGGCACTCAGGCCGCGTCTTCAACAACTTCAGGCGCGATTTGGTATCATGTATCCGGCCAAGATGCATGTAACCCTGCATAATCAAACGAGATCGTTTGATGATCCGGACAGTCTTATCGCATATCTGGAAGACAAAGAAGCTGCTCAGATGCGCTGAGGGACCTGGTAAAGAAAGGGACAGTTGTGTTTCTATATTGTCCGGTGATTGAGAACTCCATAACGCAGTAGAGGACTCTACCCTCGGGGTTGAGGGCATACTGATGCTATTTAGAGAATAAAGTGTGGATATTGTTTGTTCCTAGCATGATAAAAGTTGTGGTTCATAATCTGGCTCCGGGCCTACAGTGGGGAGTGTGAGGGGGTTTTGTGTACAACTAAGGGGAGAGTTACGTATGGCAAGATAACGGTGCTGTACACTTTTGCAGATCTTTCGGGTTGGGTTTCTCTGGCCTATTCTGTTTGGGGTCAGCTTCCCAATGATTTATGGGGATGTAGCCGCTCCTCCAGGGTATGCGTGTAATAAGATAACGCTTGTGATATTTTTATGGATGTCTGGGCAGCATCACGGGCTGGTGGGTTCTGTTGGGGCTATTTTAGACCGAAATTGTTACTTCTTGTTGTGTAGGATGCCTGCTTTTAGGCTTCACTATGGATCATATATTTGTATTTATAAATGCTGTCCTGTAAAATACTTTGCCTAAATGTCAAAGGGGTAAATAACCCAATCAAACGAAAAAAGATTATAGAGTACGCTCGGCATGAGAAAGTCGAGATCTTGCTACTGCAGGAAACGCACTTAAATTTACTGGAGACCTTAAAACTTAGTATAAAGCCTTTCGTTGTGGTTGCCTATTCCCCTGCAATTAGGAAGAAGAATGGTGTTGCCATTTTAGTTCGGAAGTCTTTGAAAGCTAATGTTGTGCACACCCGATCGGATGCTGAAGGAAGGTGGACCAGGCTCTTACTTCAGATGAAGGGAGTGGAGTTAGATATTATTTGTCTTTATGCCCCCAATGCAGATAACCCCGAATTCTTTGCCACACTGGCTGAGGAAATACATCTTAATAATGGACAGCCTTTGATTATTGGAGGGGACTTTAATCAGGTACTTGATCCACTGATTGACAGACTCCCGCCGTGCACCTCTAAAGCTTCCAAGTGCCACTTTATGCTAGCCTCTCTCTGGACGGACCTCGCACTGGTAGACGTGTGGAGGCTATGTCACCCTTCGGAGCTAGAGTTCACGTACTTCTCGCCCCCACATTCTTCTCAATCGAAAATAGATTTTTTTTTGGTGTCGAAGGAGCTAGTTCCCAGAGTGGTGGCGACATCTATTCATTCCACGCATGTCTTGGATCATGCTGCCATCTCTATGGTGCTGCAGAACGATCTCCCGAGAGCGGATCGAAATGCTTGGGCTTTTGATAGAACCCTTCTCGATAATCAAGAATTTTGCTTAGAAATTAAAGCTGCCATAATCAAATATTTTCAATTTAATTCGTTGCAAGACACCGCCGGATGGGCCTGGTGGGAGGGGTTCAAAGCAGCGATTCGGGCGGTGATAACCAGTTTTAGTATCCGCCTGAGGAGACAGCGTAGTCAACAACTGGTCAATCTAGAGCGGCAAATCAAAGCAGGGGAACGACTGCTAATTCAACGCTCTGACCCGTGCATTTTGCTACGGCTCCAGAGGCTTCAGTTTCAGTTTAACATGCTTTTATCCACCGAAGCCACCCGTAGTATTAAAACGCAACAGGGAATGTATTACCAGGAAGGGAATAGAGCGGGCCGGTTGTTGGCCTGTGCTTTAAAAGGCCAGCGAGAAGCTAAGAGAGTGGCAGATCTCCGAGAGCCGCAAGGGCCTACAGTAGCTGTGAGGGACCCTGAGATCGCTGAAATCTTCAAAAAATTTTACACGCATTTATATATGTCAGAACGGGAATTTTCGCAGGAAGCTTTTGACCAATTAGTTTCAGACATTCAGCGGCCAGTTTTGAGTGATGAAATGAGAGCAGATCTGGATCGGACTTTCTCGGCTGAGGAGATTGCGAATGCGATCACCTCGCTGGCTTCTGGCAAAGCTGTAGGCCCCGACGGACTTCCTACGGAATTTTATAAAACTTTCAGCAAAGACCTAGTTCCTTTTCTTTGTCAATATTTCCAAAACTTAGTAGCGACTAAGCCGTTAATAGGGGCATTCGCTGTGGCGAACGTGGTGGTTTTTGAAAAGGCAGGAAGGGATCCGCAACAGGCGGCTAATTATAGGCCCATATCTCTATTAAACATAGATTATAAAATCTATGCGACCGTTCTCTCCTCTCGTTTGTCCGGGAAGATGCATTCCTTGATCCAGTCTGATCAGTGTGGTTTCATTGCGGGTCGGTCTACTGCAGATAATGGTCGACTTTTATGTCACATTCTAGCGAGCGCGGAAAATGCGGCCCAACCCTTCGTGGGGCTTTCTCTAGATGCGGAGAAAGCTTTTGATCGGCTCGAATGGTCCTTTTTGATGTCCGCTCTCCGGTGGTTTGGCTTTGGCACCGGTTTCCTTAATTTTCTAGAGGTAATGTATGTGCAACCCCTGGCAAGCATTTGTGTTAACGGAACGTGATCCCATCAGTTTCAGCTCTTTCGTGGTACCCGTCAAGGCTGCCCACTATCACCTATGCTGTTTAACTTAGCGCTAGAGCCACTGGCCCTTATTATACGGCAGTCCTCGGAGATTCGTGGTATTAAGGTTGCGGGCATTGAAGTCAAGTTGTCGGCGTATGCGGACGATCTTCTTCTATTTCTTTATCCTGACTCGGTCCCCAAGGTCCTAGAATGGATTGACTGCTACTCGCAGATTTCTGGATATAAAATCAACTGGACCAAATCCGTCGCTTTTCCATTGAATCGGTGGGTGTTTAAAGAGGATCTGATTAGATTTCCATTCATATGGGAGTCTAATATGATCAAATATTTGGGGGTCCACTATTGCTATCCCCTTGAGGAAACTGTTTGTTTCAATTCTGATGCGATACTCTCAGCTGCCCGAGATCTGACCACTAAATGGTCTCTGTTAGTTTTATCCTGGTGGGTGCGGCTTGAGACCATCAAAATGATGATTGTCCCGAAGATTAATTATATCCTAGAAATGGTACCTTGTCTTTTCCCGGTACAAGCATACCGGAGGGTTGAACGGGTTTTTGCTTCTAAACCTTATTCACGCTCCTTCTTGCATCAATGACCATTTATATCGCTTATCAGACTTATATTTCAATGTATTAATCAAAGAAACTGTGCTTATCTTGATTTCACAGATTGAGCAAACTTTCAGTTGAAATCTTAACAGTAGATTTGCTCTTAGAATTTATTTATTTATTTGGTATACATTTGTATGCCGCCACTTCCAGCGATCAGCAGCGGTCTAATGGTGAAGAAAATAAGGGCGTATGTACATAACAATTTAAGAATACAGTCTGATTTGAGGGAGGGGTGCACCACACACACATGAATTACAATTATACAATTGAGTAACCAGATAAATTACAGTTTGATCACCCAGTTTGAGCAACCAGATAAATTACAGTTTGATCAACTGTATATATATTGTTGTTGAGAGCCTACTACTATTACTACTGATCATTTGTATAGCACTACAAGGTATACACAGTGCTGTACAAACACATGTAAAGATGATCCCTGCTCATCAGAGCTTAAAATCTAGTCAAGACAGACAACACAACAGCTGAGGATAAGGATCTATCTAGGGGAATGGTAAGAAACCACCCTCTCTATCTCTGATCCCTATGTTGCGGGAGAGGAATCAGTGCTGGAGACAATCAATGATGACTGCAATTCTCACCGTGGATCGCAGTAACATCAACTCTGACCCCAGTGCCCCCACTTCCATCCCCCTCAGCTCTGGCTGAATGTATGTCTGCTATAAGCTTTCTTGCTATAATGTATATAGTTTAACACAGTTCTGAGTTATTTATTTTATTTAACAGGTTTTTTTATACTGCTTTATCATTTCAATCAAAGCGGTTTACATTTTAACTTAAACTTGGTAAATGTACATTAAACAGGGACATTGATAACTTGGATTTTTCTGAGCAATGGAGGGTTAAGTGACTTGCCCAAGGCATGCTAGTGGGAATCAAACCCTGATTTCTTGGTTCCCAAGCCAGTGCTCTAACCACTAGGCTACTCCTCCACTCTCTAGTTTTCATCATTGTTCCTTTGTTTATTTGTTCCATTTAAGTTATAATACCTACTCCATGTAAAATGTTATATGCAATGTTGAAGTTCAGTTCATTGTAAACTGTGTTGATCCTTGTAAATGTGGTATATAAGAATGAATAAATAAATAAACGACCCTCAAACCAGGCCTATGGTGCTCTACTAGTATGGTTAAGGAGGTCATAATTTGCATGTTTGTGAACGTCTCAGAAAACAAACAAACAAATTAAATGATAATGATAAAAGACCTCATATATCCTGGCATGTATGTGTGTGCATACCTAAATATAATATACACACACACTCACACACACCCTTTTTCCTGTGGTCCAATGGCTTAACTATGCTTAACACTCACGAATGAACCTGTAATAGGGTCATGATAGTTGACTTTCGGCTGTGGTAATATCCTTGTATCTAAGGGGCCCCAGGTGTTTTGTAACTTGAACTTTCACTGGTTCGCCCACACACCTCCCAGTTGGTCTATCTCACTGTAAAGCTCACCTTCCCCATGGGTGAGGGACTTTCAGAGACTGCATCTCCATGTCCACCAGGTGCTTGCATCCCTCCCAAGCTCTCATCAGTGCCTTGAGTCCCCCCTCCTCCCCCAAGAAATGGAATATAAGGAGCAAGCTCAATCTGTGACATGCCATCTAATGTACCAGGCCACCAACACTGAAATACAAGGTTGTCCCCACAGCCTTTCTGAAGTTGGTCTCGGGGTCACAACAGCATTTTGGATGTGTGGTATTTGTGACCCTCCCAACCAACAGGCTCTTCGCTGGGAAATTAGTCTGCCATTTTTTCTCTTTTCTCTCCAGTGCAGATCTGAGCTGACCCTCCATCCATCAAAGCTACAAGTCTTAAAGAAGGAAGGTCCTATCTTCCTGAAGGCTAGGGCAGGTCCACACACACACACACACCATGGCTTAATGTAAAAGCCTTGCCCAAGCACTGTATTACTAGAAAGGGGAATCCTTATTCTCGGACATTGATTCCTTCTAAATAGTGAAAAACGTGTTTTTTTTCACTGCATTTGGCACCAAGTGGTGAACACAATCCCACTAGTTCTACTTGTAGCCTTGGACAATTCACTTAACTCTCCACAGCCTCAGGTACAAGCTTAGAGTGCAAGCCCTCCAGGGACAGAAAAATGTTAACCATACCTGTATGTTACCCACCTTGAACTACCACTGGAAAGACATGAGCTAAACACACACACACAAACCCCCTCTAAACCATGAACAAGGGGTGAGATGGGGTATCCTAGAGAGGCTGGAGTAACCTTGCTAAGTTTATGAGTAGCACCCCATGTGAGATGGTGGGCAAATCCATAAATAAAGTCATAGGGCACAGCTGCATGCACGGGGGGATGGTACACCCTCTACCAAACACCTTACTGCCAAGATCTGATGGACCTTCCAGACTCATTCACCCATTGGCCAATACATTAAGGGGCATGTTTACTAAAGAACGCTACTTGCGCCGCGTCCCGTTATCACGTGGTAAGGTACCTTATCGCCCGTTAAAGCGCCATTATTGCACGGTAAGGTACATTACTGTGCGATAATGGCACTTTAACGGGCGATAAGGTACCTTATCGCCCGTAAAAGCGTCATTATCGCGTGGTAATGTACCTTACCGCGCGATAACGGGACGCGGCGCAAATAGCATTCTTTAGTAAACATGCCCCTAAGTGTCTGAGGACCCCTGCCGACTGGCAGGCCTGCACAACCCATGCCAAGGTATTTTCTCATTCCATTCCAAGTATGTAGACCTCTCCTTCCATTCTGAATAATCTAAAGACCTTGCAAGAACAAGTAGATCTATCTGTTGTCATCCTCCAACCCTCTCGCCTTCTAATCACTTAAGAATGTATATTCCGACTGACCTAACTCCTACTCTCATGAAGGGATGACGGTCAGGATTATCTAGAGAACCGGCAACCTTTATGCCCCTTCCATCCAAACAGACAGACCTTTCTCAAGAACTCCATAAAATATACAAACAAATAATTTTTATAACCCAGAATAAAGAGTTAATATTAATAACTCAGTACTCACCACAAAAAAGGTGTCCTTCAATGGCGCATGAGCCAGTAAATCTATAACATGAATGTGGACTTCATGAACACATGAACTTTACAGCTGCATAACTGTTTGCTGAGGGAGCTTCAGTGTTCAATAGCATTCCCACCTAGAATGGAGATAAACCACCACACACCTCCAAGGATACCTGGTTTACATGCCATATGAGTTACATGCCCCGAGAGGCAGTCCTTTCCACCTACTGCAATGCATTCATCCAAGAAGGACATGGACAGGAAAGCCTGTGTCCCCCTAAGTTTTCAGGGAGGCTCCAGTCACAGGACCATAAAAAGGCAGGTGCTGACTATCCCATGGAAATCAAGCACCATAGGAATACACGCCACCTTTTCACTATGATCAGTAGTTGTTATCTGAAAATGTTGTGAGGTCATAGGAATGTTGCAAAAAAAAAAAGGGGGGGGGGGAATATACCCTTGCTAAAGATTCTTCACATCAATTCATTAACTCCCACTTTTGGTGCCGAAGCCCTTTGGCTCACCGCTATTGATGTCTTAAGCACATGGCTGCTTACATTGAGCTAGGGCTCAATATGGTGTGCTGTCTTTTGCAGAAAGCATAGGTTAGCATTGCCCTAGTCACCTTTATTTTTCGTTCTTTATTTCTATACTTGATATACCACTTTTAGATGCATGCACCAAAATGGTTTACATAAAAAGCTGAGAAAAAAAAAAGACAAAACACAACATGGAAATATAAACAAAAGACAAACAGAGTTCAGATTTCCACAACTGCTCTATGTCCCATCCCCCCACAAACCACTAAATTCCTGCTCAAAGAAAAAGGTAACTATTCCATTGTAATATACAAAGGTAAGGAGTTCCACAAGATAGGAGGCAAAAAATAAAAAGCTGACCATCAAGTAGATGATAGCCAAGCAGAGGAAACTGAAGGAACCACCAAACGTTTGGGATACAACAGCTAAAAAAAATATCATAAAAGCAGCCTGGTGGCAAATACAGTAGCAACATAAAAACTACTCTAGCAATTGCAGAATTTAAAGGTGCTTTCCATTTATCTAAGATAAATTGAAAAGCTGTCTTGTGATGAACCACTAAATTCCTCCCACACACTTTTATTTCCTTCTAAGGGACAGTGCCAGATCACATAACCAACCCAGTGGACAAACAACATATGTAGTAAAGGGTCATCCATCTCAATTAACCAGGTTTCCACAATTAGATTCAAATCATATCTAGGCTCCACAATTAAATCATAGATAATTGATACCTAATTTCTCATGGACCTGGCATTAAATTATGCACATTTCACTCCACTGGTCTCATCTTCCTTATGAACTGCTGTTTTTGGTGGTTCTAACACCTCTCTAATTTGAGGTGAGACTTTAGCCCACCCAGTAACTCTCTGACAATTAGTAGCATAGGCCTTGCATTTTGCTATCTTTTTCTTTTTTTGTTTTGTGATGTACTGAATGGGAAGGATGTGCTGTCAATCCCCATAGCAAAGAAGGCGACTACCACCTCTTTCTTCTTGAGTCCATATTTGTATCAGATTTCTTTACTTTTTCTTCCTTGCTGCGATCCTTCAAAATACATTAAAATGTGTTATTGAGTATGGGAAGGGTGTTATTGAAGTTATTAGAGCCAGATAATACACAGGGGCTATTTTCTACCCTTTAACTTGAATCCAGAATACTTTAGCAGATGCGGATGGTAAGCTGGTGGTCAATGAAACGGTGCACTTCTGTGATTGATTTCTTGTTCTCCCTCTCCTCCTGTTTGGCAGCCAGGAAGAGGTTAACAAGTACTGATTAAGCTGTAAATGACTGACATTTAGATGCTATGAATCAGCTGCCGGTGTATTAGAGCAGAGCAAGTTTCCATATCTCCTCATTTTTTCAGTGCTTAGAAGACCCAGGGGACTGTCATGAAAGGGTTAAAGTTCTTGTGTGGAAAGCCTGCTTTCAAGATCAGCAAAACACTGTGCCCCCCCCCCATCCCTCACCCCCTTTCTCCATTGCCTCCCTACAATTTCAGTCAACAAAACTGATCAGTGCTACAGGGACAGAGTTGCAGATGACAGGGGGAAGTGCTAGCAAAGATCTGACACCATCAATGGCAACCATCAGCCAGCAATTCCCTCAAAGGATGCCCTAGATTTTTTTTTCTTCTCCCTTTTATATGTGAATAGTGAGAAAATGACAGAAAACAATGTGCTGGTTTAATGCACTTTACACAGAGGTCCCTTTTCCCTTTGGCTCTGACTTACGAATGACTGAGGGTTGTTTAATTGTAACAGATTCTCTGAGAAAAAGGACTTTTATTTTACCCCAGAACACAAGAATGGGCAAGAGGCGGACAGTCATCGCCTTGTTTCCAGCTGCCAATCAAGAGCTCAGCCTTTCCCATTCTGAATGGGATCTCTATTTTTTTTCCCTTTGGCCTTCATCAGTTGGCTGCATATCAGTAAGGTTGAAATACTTCAGAGATAAGCCATTCACTTGTGTTTAATTCCGCCTTTAATTTGTCAGACAAAATATCAGGGCTTTTAGCATCAAAATGAGAGATTCCTGAAAGCTGAACTCCCACTGGGGTTAGAACAGGGAAGAACGGGCAATTTGTCCCTTGGTATAATGAAGTGCTAGGAGATGCAAGTGAAAGAGAAAAAAATAAAAAAGGGTCCCTAGCTAAAAGAGAGGGGTGTTTGCACTGGAAAAAAAATGAGCTGATACTGAAACTCACTTTGCTCTGATACAGGAGCAGCTGATTCATAGCATCTAAATGTCAGTCATTTACAGCTTAATCAGGACTTGTTAACCCTTTCTGGCTGCCAAACAGGAGGAGAGGGGGAGTAAGAAATCAATCTTAGAAATGCACAATCTCATTGCCCACCGGCTTCCAATATGCTTTGGATTCAAGTTAAAGGGTAGAAAATAGCCCCTGTCTATTAGCAGACTCTAATCTCGTCAGTAACCCCCTTCCCATACACAATAACGGATTTTTAATGCATTTTGAAAGATTTCGCCAATGAAGTGAAAAGAAAGAGATCTCATCTAATACAAATACGGACTCGACAAGGAAAAGCTAGTGGATGCCTGCTTTGATATGGCGCTTGACAGCTCATCCATTCCAGCGATGCGCTGTCATGATAAAATAACTTCAGAACATGCACAATATTAGTCGTATTGTATTGTGTCCTTTCCCATTCATAATGGCACAAAGAAAATTATATCATTCTAGAGTATTATAGATTTAGAACATGCGCTAAAAGGTTATGAACAAATGAAATATTATACAAGTGAAAAACCTATAAACCCAAAACAAAATGACATCATGGCATAAGATGATTTTTTTTTCCAAGCACACTCTTAAGTTATTCAAGAACACTTAAAAGAAAAAACAGGGCATGTCAGATGTATACATGTATTTATACTTTTTCTGCCAGTGGGTTAGAGAAGAATCAAAGTTATTGATATTACTATTCCCTTATCACAATTGAGCATTGTGGTATGCACTGGAGGGCATCACTATAACCATAGTAACATGGAGAGGGATTTTAGAAGGGACAAAATGCAATGTGTGCCTTCGAGTCAACAATCTGGGACATCTAAGCCAGAACATTTGGGAAAAAAAAGCAGGCACATCCAGGTGCAGACATGATGTCACAAACGTGGATGTGTCTGATAAGGAGGTCTGCAATGGCTCAGCATAGACATCCCAGAACCATATTTCAGAACCTGGATGTGTAAGATAGCGTAATGATTAGAATAGGTGGTTAGGTACAGGGCAGCCATGAGGTTTAAAGACCCAGTAGAGATAGTAAGACACCCACAAAACTTCAGTGGACACAAAGGACTTCACATTAACAAAGCATAGCACAGAACTTTCACAGAAGGTTCAGTGCTACGAGATCTGGTGTTGAAGACCATGATTTTTTTCCACCGTCCAGAATCTGAGATTGTCACAAGAATCTTCCTGCTAAAATTCAAAATTCCCTCCCTCCAGTATTCCTATTTGCACTTCTCCCACCTTTTCTCCAACAAACTTTCCCGCTAAATTCAAATTCAAATTTCCTGTTTATTCAACAAACTTCCCACCAAAATTCAAATTTCATGCTTCAAATCCACCAATCTAAATATAAGAACAGACATTCATTGCATAACCACCTCACCCTGAAGAAAGTCACAGCATGATGGCTGAAATGTTGGTTCTATTTACCAAGAAGCGGCATGACCCGGAAAACGGCACAGATCATGATACTAGCCACGGAAGCCTAAGACAATATTAGACAATTCTTCTAATTTTTGTAGATCTTTTCTCATGTTGTCTACTGCCTTTGAGGTATCCACTCTATTGCAAATCTTTGTGTCATCTGCAAAAAGGCAAACTTTTCCTTTTAACCCTTCATTAATATTACCCACAAAGATATTGAACAGTACCGGTCCCAGGACCAATCCCTCAGGTACGCCACTACTCACCCTCCTTTCTTCTGAGTGAATTCTATACACCTTCACCCTCTGCCAATTCCTGATCCAGTTTACCACCTTAGGACCCATCCCCAGGCTGTTCTGTTTATTCCAAAGCCTCCTATGAGAAACCGTATCAAAGGCACTATCAATTGTTGTAGAGGTTTTCCCTTTCCATAAGCTATGTGGCAGTGGGCACTGGGACCTCAGCGTTTTCAGTCCCAAAACTGCAATGTGCACCTTCGAGTCAGTGCTGACTCCTGGAGCTCCTTGGTTTTTTTTGGCAGTATGACCAGAAGTAGATTGTCTGGCCTTTCTTCTGAGGCAAAGGAGGGTTAAGTGATATACCCAAGGTATAAGGAGTGCTACTGGGCAATTTTCAAATAGCCCATTTCCATGGGTAAAATATTCTTTTAGACCCGGGAATGGTTTTACAAATTGCCCTCTAGGAAGGTCATTTTATAAAGTCCCCCCAAGTTAATGTGTGTTTTCAATCACCTATGTTAAGACTATTTTCTAAAGAAGACTAGGCACCTACTCGTCTTTACAGAATACTAGTGTAAGTGATCAAGTATGTATGTCATTCTAAAATGTGGTCACTTACCCAATCCTAGAGCTCGAGGAAATGCCTGTGCCTTGATTTATAAAGAATGTGCACAAATTATAATATGTTATTTATTTATTTATTTATTAACAGCTTTTATATACCGCACTTTTCTCATCAGCGCGGTTTACATTTTAACAACTTTGTACTTAAGCATTAAACATATGTCAAGTTTACAAGTAACAGTGTACTTTTACACTCTGCCAATGCTCCACCCAATCTCCTCCCATGTGCATGCCCGCAGTGAAGGGTCATGCTACGGGCCTGATGCGTCTACTTTCAGAACAGGTATTGCAAAAAACCTGAATTGCTGAAAACCACTGCTAAAATTCCCAACAAAAAGCTATCAGCTTAAATAGCGCAGGTACAAAACATTTTTTTGTCGGGTATATTGCCATGGGAAGGAATTATCCACCCCTCGAAACAGAACCTCCTTTTAATCAATTTTATTCAAAATCTACAATCAAAATCTACAATCATTTAAAATACTCTGAAATTTATCTGAAAAGCGCCACAGAGCGGTCAGTTCAGGAAAATTGGCCATTTAGCCCAACCCTCTGCTTTCTATCTTTTAACCAGTTCCTGATCCACAATAGTACACTGCCTCCTATCCCATGTCTTTTTAATTTCACCAAGAGTCTCTCATGAGGGAACTTGTCAAAGGCTTTCTGAAAATCCAGATACACTATATCGACTGTCTCATCTTTGTCTACCTGTTTATTCACACCTTCAAAAAATATAACAGATTAGTAAGACAAGAATTTTCCTGGCTAACGCTATGTTGGCTGTCTCCCATTAAGCTATGACTATCTACAGGTTCAGACATTTTGTTCTTAATAATGGTTTCTACTATTTTTCCTGATACTGACGTCAGGCTCACCAGTCTGTAGTTTCCCGGATCACCCCTGGAAACCTTTTTAAAAATTGGCGTTACATTGACCATCCTCCAATCTTCAGTTATTACTGATGATTTTAATGATAGTTCACAGATTACTAATAGCAGGTCTGCAATCTTATATTTCAATTCTTTCAATATGCAAATCATCCGGTCCCGGTGATTTGCTATTCTTCAGTTTATCAAATAGTTGTATTACATCTTCCCAGTTTATCAATATCTCTTTCAATTCTTCTGCTGCATCAGCTTTAAGTACCATTTCAGGCATGGGTAACTTCCCTACATCATCTTCAGTAAAGACCAAAACAAAGAATTCATTCAGTCTCTCCACTATGGCCTTGTCCCCTCTTAGTGCCCCTTTTACCCCTCTTTTATCCAATAGTCCAACTGACTCTCTCACAGTGTTTTTGCTATGAATATACTTGAAAACATTTTTATTATGCGTTTTTGTTTTGTTGTGTATACTTTCAGAAGAGCAACCACTTTAGTTATGCACGCAAATTTTCATTTGTACATGTAAATCACTAAAATACCATGATTTACAAGCATAAATGAAATGTAACTTTTAGGTGGATCCTGATAAAATTACCCCCTATGGAAGTCATTCTGAAATGCGAATAATCCCTGTGCACATGCAGGATTGATGTTTTGCAGTCGAAAACCAAGCGGCCCTACATGTACACGGCCCTGCATGCACACGGCACTAAAACGGGAATCTCATAATGTGGGTGGGAGGAGGTGGAACGGGGTCGTGGTCAGGCTCAGAGACATACACTGCATATTCAGAAAAGGCCCGTGTACGTCCCTGGCATTTCACCCATACGTACATGTTACATCTGCTGAAACGTGGAATAAGAGCTGGACTTAGAAAAAATCCTGCCCTGAACTTCAATGCATCCCATAGAGATAAATGACTATGGCATGTCTGTATTGATCTGGTGTGTCTGCTGTCTGGGGGAGCAGACGATGCAGTGCTATTGAACAGAATGCGCAGGTGAGGGACGTTTGTAAGGTAAAATAGTAGTAAGGAACACCCTGACAGAAATGTACAGTACAGCAATAGTCATTCTTCTGGCATGTGCTAGATGTGCCAAAGGGCCTATGCAAGGCCTCCCCAACAAAATCCATGGACAAACGGGAATCTAGCTGTAGGGATGGTATGTGTTTGACTGAGAAATGCAGATCAGATGGGTAGTCCTGAGACACCATGCAAATTTGCGGTAGCGGCAGTTGTGTATAGGTGCAGGGCATGGTCGTGGCAGAGGTATGTTATCTGTGACTGCAAGCAGGAGTGTGTGTGTGTGTGTGTGTGTGTGTGTGTGTGTGTGAGTGTGTGTGTGTGTGTCTGTGTGTGTGTGCACGCGTGTATTGGCTATATGAGGACTGTAGGAGAGGCCCTGGTGTGCTGCTCTGCAAATCTGGGGGGACATGTATACCTGGACCGTAGGATTGACCGCAGCATCGCCAGTATGAATGGGCAGTATATCCTGACAAGCTGCTCTGCAGCAACATAGCAGGGCATCTCCCTGGCTATGGTGGGGGACCCTCGGAATGGGGGCATGCTGCAGTGCACAGAGCATGGACACATATCCAAATGCACCATCAGCAGTCTCTAACATTGTGCACATCTGGAAGGAAGGTTGATGGTGTATATGGGCCAGTATTGCTCATGTTTTCCTGTTGCATGTTCCCATCCTGATGGGTTCCTGTTATTGGCAGGGATATGTATTGACATGTAGCTGTAGGGACCCATTTTGGTCTTTTCTGACCCATATTTGTCACTATGAATACTATTGGCAGCGCTATCCATGGCAGGAATACCTAAGTGTTCTGCAAATGCCATGCATGTTTTGCAGTCAGAACAGACATCTCATATTCCACTTGCTGTTACAGTAGCCTTGGATAACCTTGTACTGTTCTGAGCATCCAACAGACAAGTGTACATAGTCTCCTGTGCATGCACATTCCTATTTCAACAGTATTCATGTCTTGTTTGCATGGATATAACACTGTCGGTGTTAGCATCAGCTTAGAGATGTACGTTTTACCAGCAGAGACGTGGCCGCATGGAGACGGGCAGCATCGGACATGTATAACATTTCGAATATGGTGGGCACCGGGATGCCCAGACTATTTACCTCTGTGCGAGGCATCAGGCGGTCTGAATAGCGCTTGCGCATGCCTGCTGAACACGGCTATCTCCTTAATTCTGGACCCATGGGCACATACAGACCCGCGGATGTGGAATTAGGTTCATAGGGGGCACGTTTTTGGTTTAGACATGTCTGCAGTCAGAACATGCATGTTATGGAATTGGGCTCCACATGTCATGCCCCTACAGAGGATATGGAATTCACTCTCGGCCTCTCACTACAGGATGACCTTTTCAAAGATCCAGCCTTCTGCTCTGTCATGCTATGTTTAGCATATATATCCTCAACAATCATCCATCATCCATTAGTTGACCTCAAACCCCTACTCTCTTTCCTCCTTCTTAATCCCTTCTAACCAATATCCCCCAGGTAGGCTGCATTTACTGTATTCTGGAATCTGTTCCAAATCTGGTAGTATGCCTTCCATTCTGGCTTCATACTGTTTTTATACATTAGAATCTCACTTTTTGCTGTATCTCCTATCATTTATGCCCAACAGCCAGGACTGGCGCCCTCCTCCTCTGTCCAAGAACACAAGATCACCTTCCATATCAGAAACAAGGCGATATATAGAAATCTCTTGTTTTCTTCTGAATGGCCAGAGAATCCAACTCGCATAATATCCCCGATCAACAATAGACCATACGACCATTCCACGTCCTCATTCAAGGCCCACAAATGTTGTAACTCAACACACTCTAAAAAGGAATGGGCAAGAGTTCTCTTCATATGCTTACATTTCCCACAATTATCAGAATCCCAAAATTTTATATGTGCCCCTCTCTCTTTGGTTAGAAAAGTTCTGTGTATTAGCCTATATTGTGTTTCCTGATGGCTGGTATTCCTGAACAGCCTCTCCAGATAGTGTCTGTGGACCATATCTGAGCCAGTGCCCTTATCCAAGTCTAATGTTTGCCCTCCCTGCAAATTTGATATCATCTGGACAGTTTTGGAGTCATTTTTTGAAAGTTCTTATTTAATTTCCCCCCTTATAACTCCTTGTAACATGTGCTTTTTCCCACATGTATGCCTAATATGCCTGGATCATCTCATATTTTTGTTGCTAGCTGCTCTAAAGAGAGGCTAAAAGGCAATGGTGAGAGGGGGCAACCGTGTCTCGTCATTCTTACAATTGGAAAAAGAGCTGTCTGCATCCTGTTAATTATAATTTGTGCTAGTAGTAGTAGTATTTTAACCCACTGAAGAAATGTCCCATCAATATGGAATTTCTCCAGCACCCAAAAGAGATAGCTGCATAGTACCTTATCAAATGCATTTTCCGAATCCAGGCTCACTATAGCTGCATTCTTCATCCCACCGCTTCCCTCATGTATGGCTGCAAGGGTCTTTATTATGTTTGCTGAGGTTCTCCTACCCTGTACAAAACCCACTTGATCCCCATGCACTAATTGGGGGAGGGTTTCTGCAGCCTTTTGGCCAGAATTGAGATAAGTAACTTCATGACCTGATTAAGAAGGGAAATAGGTTGATAAGAACCCACTTCCAAGGGATCATTTTCTGGTTTAGGGAGTTCAACTACGTGGGCTGTATTTTGTTCTGGCCGCAGCTTTCTTTCCTCCAGAACTGATCCCTACATATCCCTGAGGGCCTCACCCACTAAGTCTGGCATAATTTTATAAAATTCTGATCCTAATCAATCACGGCCTGGACTTTTGGCTAACATAAAGTGTCTTATAATTTTCA
Source organism: Ichthyophis bannanicus (assembly GCA_033557465.1). Classification (NCBI taxonomy): domain Eukaryota; kingdom Metazoa; phylum Chordata; class Amphibia; order Gymnophiona; family Ichthyophiidae; genus Ichthyophis; species Ichthyophis bannanicus. The sequence goes on along the minus strand of CM066043.1, from coordinate 236,571,250 downwards.
TAATTTCAGCTACAGTTATTGGTCTATTTAAGGCCTTCATCTCTTCCTCCTTAAGTTGTGTCAACCATAAATGTTGGAAAAATTATTTTCTTTTGCTTGGTCTTCTCTGTTGTATAGAGACTAGTAAAAGTCAAAAAAGCTCTGCGTTATCTCCTGTACGCCGTTGTATTTTTAATTTTAGGTATTGCTTTCTTATTTGTGTCTGAGATGAGCCATCAATTTCCAAACCTTACTCCCCATCTGCATAGCCGATACTTGTGCATCATAATATTATTCTTATCCCTCTCAACTAGCACCTTCTTGATCTGTTTTTTAAGCTCTGCCACCTTTTGCTTGCCTCTTCCTTGTAATCGAGATCTATGAAGTCGATGGTATTTCCCCAGATCCTCTGTAAGCTGTTTTAAACTCTCCTCCATCTTGTTTTGTCGCTAACAATGTACGAGTGCAATGATACTGCCTTTCATCCCAGCTTTAGCTGTTTCCCAATATGCAACTATCGACTGGACAGATTTATTTATTTATTTGAAACGTTTTTCTATATTGCCCCTTCCAGAGATCAGGGGCAGTTTATATTGTAACAAAACTTTTACATGGAACATTATGAATCAGTTATAACAATTAACTATTTACATTCGTATTGCATTTAAGAAGATGTTTCTTACACAGTGTAACTGCGGCCTGTCTTCAACAGTACATATCTTAAAGTTATTTGGATTTGGGTTGACTTTGCTTGAGGGGGGGGGGGCAGAGTGGGAGCAGGGAGGGGGGAGGAGCTGGTGAGTTAAGTGTTGGGGTTGGTGGATGGAGCTTGGGTGGTGGTGGGGTTATGATTGCTGTAATGTTCAATAAAAAGGATCCCTTGTTGCTTTCTTCAAATTCTAACCGCACCTTCTGAACAAATTACCTGAAGCCTTTATTGAGATAGTGCACAGGACTAATTTTCCAGATAAAATCTCCCCCCTCCTCTCCCCCAGAGTAATTCTAATTCTCTTTGGACAGCAGAGTGATCCAAAATCACACCTTGTGCTATCTTTGTCCACCAAAGGGGTAGGGTATTAACCAGCAATCTATTCTCGAATATGTCTTATGAGCTGCTGAATAAAAGGTAAAGTCCTGCTCCGAGAGATGCAGGTACCTCTACGCAACCCTGAATTCCAACTCTGCCATAAGGGAGTTCCCTCCTCTGTCAATATGCCGTTTTCATGCCTCCCTATTGGGTTTACAGTCAAGCTGTAGGTTCACAGCAATATTAAAGTGTCCCCCAAGGATAGGCTTGTTCTCCTCATACTTTATCCCCTTTGCCACTATATCTGAAAAAAATTGTGACTGTATGTGTTTGAAGCTTATAGCTTGCATAGCTATAATTTTTTCCCACAATCTCCCCCAGCACCACAGTATATCGGCCCTCAGTATGTTGGATAATCTTGTGCACCTAGAACCTTAAGAGGATAGCTATTCCCCTCTGCCCCCATTATTGTTCGAGAAGTACACTTCCCCCCTCATGATCTTTGTAGTTTTCTGTTTTAAGTGTGTCTCTTGAAGAAAAGCAATGTTTGTTTTGGCTTTTCTTCAATACATTAGAATTTGAGTATGTTTCATTGACGAGTGTATACAGTCCATATTAAGTGTTATTAAAGTGAGACCAACCATTATCTCTTATCTCAATCATGTCCAGGAAGTGTTTGAGTCTTAGACAACTCACCCCCCCCCCCCCCCCCTGCGGAACACTCTCTAAGGCGAGGTATATGATCTCCCTTGCAGAGGAGCTCCTACCATCCTCCTTCCTTGAGTGAGAAGATGAATCGGACCACACCTCCAAAATCCACTTGCTGCTTGCCTTGCTGGTTTTGCACTTCCCCTCGGCCTACAATTGTTGAACCTGTGTATCTTTTTGGGAACCTGCTAAGTACTTGTGACTTGGACTGGCTACTGTTGGAAATAGGATACAGGGCTTGTTGGACCTTGGTCTGACCCAGTATGGCATTTCTTCTATTCTTACCACTGAACGGATTGTCAAAACTTTGTAGGTTTCTGGTTGTTAGCGCCCACTGTGGCTGTATCATCTTCCCCCCTCAGCAGTCAGGTGACTCTCAGCGAAGCAGCTCTATGTTGCCCTTATTGCCACTGCTTACATCGTACCACAGTGCTTTTTGACACCCCTTCCCAGGCCCTATGATGCAGGAGTTCTCTCACCTCTGCCACTCAGATTGAGTATCAATGCTTCCTCTCCCAGGGGGACAACTGATTTGTGGCAAACCTTTCAGGCTCAATCCATCACAGTGCAGCCTCTCTCCGGTCTGCCACATCTGCCCAGGGCCTCTGCCTCAGTGGTCCTTTTCTCTGAAGCACCTGGGATGCAGCTCTCTATCAATCACTTCTTTCCCTTCTCCGGCATCAGGTGGGATGTTTCCAATGCAATTCCGCAGCTTTCTTACTGATTTTAGTGGCTTTTGAGAGGATGGGCCCTCGGAGCTTATGGAGCAGTGTCCATTTTACCCTGTGGCTCTGCCCCTACATCCTAAACGTAGTTCTGATGTATACCCTGGTATTTTATTCTATCCCAGGAAATCTTTTAAGAACATTCATATAGCAGAGTTGGAAAAAGAGCATACAAATGTGAAAAACGTATCATAGAACTCAAGAGAACTAAAATGTTTGCTTTTATATTTGTCTCAAGAGAGAGAACGAAACAGGACACTTTGGAGATTGTAATTTCATTTACTGGGCAAAGGGAGACTTCAGAAGAGGAGGACATATAAGGCCCCAAAATCTAATGTACTGTAACTTCTTTATAAAATTTGTTTCACTTGGCCCAATAAAAGAAGGGCTCAATACTGAGCTGTGACAGCTGTGCTTCTCTAAGGTGCATAGCCGTCGCCGCTGAATTTTAACCTCGGGTATTCAATATGGGGCCACATCCGAACACCGGAATTAAATATCCAGGTCTGCCACGATGTGACGCATGAAACGGAAGCTAACCAGGCACCAGCGTTATTGAGCCACTGCCCAATTATTTCCCACAGGTAAAGTTAGGCCAGTTTTTCCCATGCCTATTTTTACCCGTGGGTCGCTAACCGGGCAGCAGTTCAACATCGCCGCTACTCAGTTAGCAAAGGGTGCCACATCTGCTCCACAACACGCCCTGATTCTACACGGATAGCACTAGCCATGTAGGTGCCGATGAATATTTACACGGCTCACAGGTTTTTAAACTGTGTAAATGCCGCTATATTGGGTGAAGCAGTTAGATGCACAGGTGGTGTTCTCTTCAATCCTCCCTGTTGAGGGTAAAGGCCAAGGCAGAGAGGCTCGCATCCTGGAGATGAATGCATGGCTGCATGGATGGTGTCATCGAGAGCGTTTTGGTTTCCTAGACCATGGGATGCTGTTCTAAGGGTTGCAGAGCAGAGATGGCATCCATCTGTCCAAAAAAGGTCAACGCATCTTCGGTAGTAGACTGACTAATCTACTGAGGAGGGCTTTAAACTAGATTCGTTGGGGATAGGTGAAGAAAGCCCCCAGGTAAGTGAAAGCCCCCAGGTAGGTGATACATTAAATACCTTTATGGAAATGGGTAACAGGGGTAACATATGGAAAGCAGTGTGTATAAATGCCCGTAGCATGGGAAATGTTGAAGCTTTGGTGGGAGTGGCTGACTTGGATTAATGGCAGTTACAGAAACATGGTTCACAGAAAACCATGACTGGGATGTAACTATACCTGGCTATACTTTATTCAGAAAGGACAGGGTAGGAAGAAGGGGAGGAGGAGAGGCACTATATGTAAAAACTACTATTAAAGCTTTGGAATTACAGAGCTTAAATGGGAGAGAGGAGGCATTGTGGGTTAAACTAGAAAGAGGGAAAGAGAAATCTATTTGCATTGGTGTGATATACAGACCTCCCTCACAAGAGGAAGAGGTGGACAGAGAGTTAATTGAAGACATACACAGCATTGCTGGGAAAGGGGAAGTGCTACTGATAGGAGATTTCAATAAGCCAGATGTTGATTGGCACATTCCTGCTGCAGTATCATCTAGAAGTAAGGAGATCCTGGATTCTCTACAGGGAGAACTATTCAGGCAATTGGTAACAGACCCCACACGTGAAGGGACCATACTGGACTTGGTGCTTACCAATGGTGAAAGTGTTTCTGATGTTGTAGTGGGAGATCATTTTGCATCCAGTGATCACCAGATGGTGTGGTTCAGTATTAGGACTAGGGCTGTTAGAATCCATTCCAAGGTGAGGATCTTAGACTTTGCGAAGATGGGCCAATACCTCAGGGAGTCGTTAGTGGGATGGGAACAGCTGGGGGATGTAGAAAAACAGTGGGCAAAACTGAAAGGGGATATTTTAAGGGCAACCAAACTTTATATTCTCGATGCTGCCAATATTCAATGGCAGAAGTGAATGTTGGCAGCATCAAGAATATAAAGTTTTTCCTGATCCCCTTGAGGAAACTCTAATTTTGGAGTGAAACGTATGATCGGCGCCTGAGGGAGGCGTTGGGGAGCACCAAAAGCTAAGCATTTGCTCATTCATTGGTATCTTTGAAGATTTCAAATTGTGGAAAATTTTTCATATAAAGAAAATATATGCCAGAATAGTCATTGATGCTATTAGGCGCTGGAATTTGATGAAGTACATTTGGTACACATCGTTGGTTTAAAGCGCCGCTGAGTCTGAGACATTCTGAGCATTTTAAAGTATGCATGATGTTAATATATAACAATCTGTTCCACATGATACCTGATATGTTTCCACGTTGAATGATAGTTATCATAGAGCAATTAGTACCTGAAGTGTCCTAATCAGCACAGCTGATGGGACTTATTGCACCTCCAAGGTGGAATAAGTCCCATGTCCATCCTTCCCCCGCTGGACGTACAGGGCCGTGACCAGAATAGGCCCTGTATATCCGGGTAATGCGGCCTGCCCTCTCTCTGCCTCTTTCCCTCTCCCTCCTGACCTCGTCCAGCGCTCCCCGCACAACGCACTCTACGTGTGGGGAGCTGGCAGCCCTGAATACGGTGCCAGTGAATAGCAGGGGTTATATGTCCAAAAAGGAGAGGAGTAGCCCAGTGGGATGAGAACTAAGGAGCCATGATTCAAATCCTACTGCTATTCCTTGTGAACTTTGGCAAGTCATTTAATCCTCTATTGCTTCAGGTTGAAACTTAGTGCCTGATATTCAGCAGCAGTGGCTAGTGCTTCTAAAGCACATAGTCCTCACCGCTGAATACCAACCCCAAATATTCAGTGGCCATATCCAGGGTGATATTGAACTGCTGCCCAGCTAGCTCCTGTGGGTAAAGATAGGCCAACCTTTGCGATGCCTCTTTACCTATGGGTCAGTAACTGGGCAGCAGCTCAATAATGCCAATGCATGGTGTGGCCTCTGCTCTGTCCTGGAACACCCACAACATGCTCCGCTTCTAACCGGGCAGCAGCAGCACTAACGGATATCCAGCACTACTAACCATGTTAGTGCCACTGAATATCATGCATTTACGTGGTTTGCAGGTCGTCAAATTGTGTAAATGCCTTTGAATATCGGATCCTTAGAATGTTAACCCTTCAGGGGCAAGGAAATGTCTACCGTACCTGAATGTAACTCACCTTGAGCTTCTGAGAAAGATGTGAGCTAAATTCAATGAAATGAGACCCTGCAACTCGCCTGCTTCTGGTTTCAGCCACTGAGATCGCTGGTTCTTGTGCCGATGGTGATCCGTGTGGTTCACTAGGGGTAGCTCGCTAGCCCTGGCCTTCTCCTCCTGCCTGTATATCCCATACTTTGGAGATTGCTGAATGTTTCCCAATGGTTTCCCAATGAATGGTTATCTGAACATGACTATTTCTTCCTTCACTACAGCTTTTCTTGGGATGTTCTTTGTTGTGATTCGGGGTAGAAGAGCTAAAACTGCAAGGTGAGTGGTTTGTGGGATGTAGCGATGCCATCTAAAGAAAAGGTTTTACTAGTATGGCTGCAGTTGTCTGATATTCCCAAGCACTTATGCAGTCAGCACCAGTGATGATCACATAAGTATTTTGCTTGAAAATTCCCAGGCCTCTAAATAGATAACAGTTTTTTTATGTATCAGTGAATATACAGCCAAAATGTATTAATTTCCAGCAGGGCAGGTGCTAGACATATAGTGATCCAGGTCACAAACTGGAGGGGGCCCCAAAGTCTATCTTCAAGCTATTCCTCCTTCAAATTAAGGCAGGCTTGAGGCCCCTTGTGCCATGAGAGCCCAGGGCAAGTGCCCTGTTTGCCTCGCGCTAACACCAACCCTTATTTCCAGTAACTTGGAGGAGTAGCCTAGTGGATAGGGCAGCAGCATAGGATCAGAAAGACCAGGGGTCAAATCCTACTAGTACTCCTTGTGACCTTGGATAAGTCACATAACCCTCCACTGCCTCAGTACAAACTAAGATTATAAGCCCTCTGAAGACAGGGAAATAGCTACTGTATCTAAGCTCGCCTTCATTCTACCACTGGAAAGGCATTAGCTTAATGTAAAACATATATATATATATATATGAATACAACTAAGGAAGGGTCAAGGGTGAGACCTAAATTTAGCCAGAGAGCAATGATATTCAGTTATATGTTTCAAGTGGACCAAATAAATAGCAGTCTCAACTTTAGATGGATAACTTATCTGTATAACTTTAGGGCTGTATATTCAATGGTCCAATTTGCATTGATAACTTAGCTGAAAATACACTGAAAGATATAAAATGTATATGGAAATCTGTCGTATGATGACTGCCTGCTTAACAGAATAGTTTTCTAGAAAAATGCCTTCAAGATGAATCTGGTGCCTTGTTACAGTGTCTTAATGGAAGTTCTATTCATGTTGCTCACCAGTTTTCTGTCCCTTTGGGAAAGCTCTCAGATAACGAATGGGTACAAGATATTTATATGTAGATAGTGGATAATGTGAACAAAAATTCAGATATGATGCACACAACCTGAGAGAAAAAGAATAAGTGCAGCTCTACACTCCCCCTTCCTCCATGTCCATCACTACTTGTTCATCTCCACAGAGGCCTCTAAGTTAACTATTGCTGAGGTTGTAATATGTGATTCACAGAAGCAGTACAGATTGTACACAAACATTTCAATTAAATGAATAATCAAATTCAAAGCATTATTTGAATAATTAGAGATCTTAAATTAAGCACACATTTTTGCAAGTGAACTATAAATTACATTTTCCACTACATTGGCAGTAAATGGGTAATTAATATCTCAACTTTTATTTTCAATGTTGATTTTTTTTTCACTGTGGAAACCAAATGAGGTTTACCAAAACAGCTTGGATGCTATTGTCAAATTCCTTTCCATTTTTTACAGCATTTCTGAGAGAGTTCTTCTCAAATTTTTTCTACACATCAAAACCGTAATTCGGAGGTCAGACATGTAGGTAGAATCAACACATTCATTCTGTTTGCTAATTCAGTTATGATTTGGTTCACTGTTTTGCCTCCCTTCTCAATAGTATTCTAAAACATACACACAAGTATTTCACAAATGGATTCCCTTGCACCTATATAACAGAAGGGGCAGGGAATAATTGTTATGAGGAAAAAATTATGGTTCAATAGGTTGAGGCAAGGTGACATCTCCAGAAATACATAATTATTCCTTGACAGAATCCAACACTGAAAGAACTGCCCATAGAGTTCTTTTGAAGACTGGATAACACAAAAATCCAAATAATTAAATGAAGCAATAAACCCCACACTAGATCCCCCTCCCCTTCCTGAAAGGGAACTTTTTGGGTTCTCCTCTCTGTGTAAAGAGATAAGTGCTACCCTTGCTGACTTGGACCCCAACTCTCATCCAGAATGCTAAAGATGGCAGCCCCTTGCGCTACCACTCTCTCAGCTCATTCTCTCCTCCTGGATACCCCTTGACCATCAGGAGTCTTCTGATTCATAACAATCCCTGGTTGTTTCTGCTTTCTCGGTTCTATCCAGTGGTACCAGTGGACCAAGACCCCATGTGAGGGACCAAAGGGAGTTGTTGGTTAGTCAACACCATACTGGGAAATGCTGCTTCTGGGGCATGGGTGACTAGATTCCGAGAGCTCCTGCTGGTAGGAGGGAGTTCATAAAGGGTCATTGGCATGGGGTGGGGGGAATTGTGATTGTTTAAATTTTGGGTGGTGGCAGGTTTAGGATTAGGATTGCAGGCAGATTTTACATCTTTATTGGTGTTTGGAGGAGTGCTCAGGGGATGTTTTCTGGAGGGGTATTTGCTATGTGGGCCAGGATGGTTTTAACTCATGGTTTCATGTCATGGGTGGGGCACATGGAATGTGGGTGACACAACTGTTGTTGATAACATCCATAAATTCCCAGCTGATGGAGCAACCTGCACTGTGATAAGTGCCAAAATACAGGTTTAGTTAAATCATCAGTAATTAAAGTTTGTTAACATGCATTCAACTATTTATTTAGCAGTGCTTATACGCTGCTTTTCACTGGGTCAAACTGGTGTACTTTCAGGTACAGCATATATTTCCCTGAAGGGCTCACAATCTACGTTTTTATACTTGATGCAACAGAGGGTTAAGTGGCTTGCCCAAGGCGCGCCTGTACGACTAGAAACCCCAGTCCCTCCAGCCCAAGGTTGCTGTCCTTCAGTGGGATTCGAACCTCCGGCCTGAGGCAACTTTCCGCAACTGCTAAGCCACCCAGTATGCTCCCACTATGTTAATATGTACTTCAGCAAATACGCAAAAAGACAAGAAGGCAAAAGTGCAATGATATCTAGGGAAAGACAAAAGACAAATCAATAGAGCCCAGAGCCCAGAAATAGAAAGGCAGATATATTTTGAATTCTCTAGTTATTACTGCCAGGACCAGCATCACCATCAGGCAAACCAGGCATTCGCCTAGAGCACCAGTCCTCCAGGACACCATTGCTACTGCTGATGCCGCCCCCCGCTGGGGTATGTAGCAGCAGCAATGCTTTTAAAATGGCACCAAAGAGTGTGAGTTACCTTCCTGCTTCTTCTCCCCTCTGATTTCACTTCCTCTTGCATGGAGCCTTCCCTTATCCAAACAAGAAGCACCTGAGCAGAAGGCAACTCTGGCACTTCCGCTGCACATCCCGGTAAGGGGTCGCAGCAGCAATCGGAACACAGCCTGGAGTGATGAGGGATCTCATACCCTTGCGCCGGCCCTCATTACTGCTCTTTACAAATACACTGGAAGTAAGGAAAGGATAGGCATGCCTTTCTTCGGCTGTAACTTGGAATTTCATTACAAATCTGAAAACGATTCTGAGGTCAACATCTTGTTAACAAGACAAAGACATGTTTGAGTCTTTTCACCCTGGACTTCTAAACTAAGCTATATACAGCCTCTTAATGCAAAATAAAATTTATCTTAAGTGTAGAGCAAGTATAAACATCTTTTCTACATCTGAGCTTAAACACCGTCCTTAAGTACTCCAAGGTCATCAACAGTTTACTGTAGCCGACAGGAGCATCTTCTCTAATCATAATGATCTTCAGTCATTTAAAATGACAAAACAGAGAATTTTCCTTCAGGGTTTTGCTCATGAACTTTGCATATTGGTGGATTTATTACACAAGAGTTCAATCACATTTGCAAGTTTTCTTCCCTTTGCCTCCTGTGTCTTTATGCCACTGAATATAGCAGAAGATGCTATAGATTAAGGGCCCGATATTCAAAGGCATTTACACAGTATACAGGCCTGTAAATCATGTAAATGACACTTATTTACGTATTTATTTGGCCAGACTTTTCCTTCAATCAAAGTGGTTTAGGGAAGTAATGGGGGGGGGGGGAGGAGACATATAACAGGGTGTCAAGACATACATAAATTCTGGGGTGGTGTGCCCCAGATCTGAAGTGGTGGGCATGGTGGCGGAGTCGGTATGGCTGCGTGGGATGGGAGTTAAGATCTTTGTTTAAATGAGTCCCTGAACAGGTGGGTTTTGAGGGATTTTCGGAAATCCTTGAGATCCTTTTGTGCTCTTAGTTCATCAGGGAGGGAGTTCTACAGTTCTGGTGCCGAGAGCGAGAGGGCTCTTATGGAGGTTGATTGCTTTGTCTTGTGGTAACTGGCTGGGGTGAGAAGTCTATTGCTGCCTTGAGTTCGTCTGGGTCTGCAGCTAGTGTCTCTGGTTATTATTCTTTGTAGAGTTCCTGCTGAGCATTGATGTATGGCCTTGAAGATGATTAGTGTAGTTTTGAATTTTGCCCATGCTATTATGGGTAACCAGTGTAGCTGCTGCAGTACTGGCATTATGTGCTCGAATTTGGGCGTTCCTGTGATTATGCGCGCTGCGGTATTTTGGTCCAGTTGTATTGTGTGTTTGGGTAATGCCTGATACAATGAGTTCCCATAGTCCAGTATGGGGGTTACAACTGTCTGGCATACTGTGCGGAAGTGTTCTTGGCTGAGGATTGGCTTGAGTTGTCTGATGATCTTTAGACGGTGGTACGCTTTCGGTCCTTATTATGTGGGATTGGAGGTTCAAGTTCTTGTCTATGGTGACACCGAGATACTTTACTTCATCCTTTGTTGCGATTGTCCTGTTTAGAATCTTGATTGCTTGGGGTGGTTTGAATGTTGTTCTTCTGGAAACGAACATTGCTTCCATCTTGTCGAAGTTTATTTTTAGATTATTGTTGGCGAGCTAGGTGTTCATGTGTTCGAGGCACTTGGTTATTGAGGTTGCGTCAGGGGTGCTTAGGTCAATTGGGGTGTAAACCATTATGTCGTCTGCTTAGAGGGATATTCAGTGGTATTAACACGGTAGTGCCGTTGAATATCCCTGAGTAACACCGATATACACCCCGATGCTAACCATGTCACATCAGGGCGTGTCGCGGGCATTCTGGGGCAGAGTGGAAGTGGCACCCATCACTAAGCGGGCAGCGGCAATACTGCACTGCTGCCCGGTTAGCAACCCGTGGGTAAAGATAGGCCCAGCAAAAATGTGCCTATCTTTACCTGTGGGAGCTAACTGGGCAGTCACTCAATATCGTCACTTCCTGGTTAGCTTCTGTGGCTCTGCGGCAATCCCATATATTCAGGGCCAGAGCTGCATATGACTCTGGCACTGAATATATTCATATTTAATGTTCAGTGTGCAGGTGGCTGGCCACTGTAATCGCGCTAGCCACCAGCGCTGAATATCGGGCCCGAAAAGCTTATAAAAGCAAAGTGGATAGATAATGATAAAGTTATTCTACCTGCTATAGAATACATAGGGTGAAGATGAAAATAGATAGATGGGGGGTGTTTTGGAAGCTCTGTTTGTGAATTGGACATCAGAAAACAGACACATAGATGTGCAAATCATGGCGACATCCCGGGATCCATTTTAAAACGTCAGGTATATAGACATCCCTGGTACAAGAACGTCCATGTAGCACCGGGGCAGAGCATGGCCTGGAGGGAGTTACACATTGCGGTACAATTTCAGAATGGCACAAGCACATCAGGCTCTGGTTGTGGAGGCGTCCATGCTTCTACCTGCTCCTGACCACGAATAAGCTGCAAAAAAGTGCTCGCTTCATGACTGCAAGGTTTCCAGGGGGAAGATCAAATTGTGCTAGGTTAATATTTCCTGGCCAAAGAAATCTGCCTGCAAATACATACTGCAAACATATTACTGGCCTGCCGCTGCACATCTGAGAATATCAGGGCAGGACATGCTAGTCTCATAACATAGAAACCATCCTTCTGACCTATCCAAGCCAGGGCTTCCAAGTGCCCGGTTCTGTGGGTGTGCACTTCGGGGACGCCCACATTTGTAAAACGGCCTACACCCATCCATATAATCAGCCTGGCTGTCTGTGTGGGACCCGTCCCCAGATATGGTTACTGAGATGTTCGCTTTTCAGGGTGGAGAAGGTCTATTTAAGGCCTGCATCTCCCCCTCTCCGTTTTTTGCTCTGGACATTCCAAATTCTTCCTAGACATTCCTTCTAAAATGCCATTTTACTTGGATTATGTCTAGAACATAAGGAAGTATGATATTCAGCAGAACAGAGGCTGCATAACTTTAAATGAATAGGTCATATGTTTAAAACTATCCAAGCAACAAATACATTTTAGTGATCAGTGGGAACATATGTTTTGTTTTATTTATTTATTTATTTAACATTTCTTCTATACCGCGCTATTAAAATCAGCGCGGTGTACATTGAACAAAACATACTGCAATGCATACAGGCAACATTGAGTTTACAAAGAACAGGGAAAAATAACACATGGGATAACCGGGAGAACTATGTACAGGTTAACTTTATACTATATACTTTAAACTATATACAATACTCTAAACTCGTTTGGATATTGTAAGTGATTTCGTGTGGATGGTGCAGGTAAATGGTTATCATGTGGGCTATCGTGTAGGCTAACCATTTTCTGGTTGTATTAGGGTGCTAAGGCGTCTGGGGTATGTGGGAAGCTTGCTAGATGTGTGAGAGTCCGGGATGACTTCTGGGTAACATTTTGTGAACAGATGGTGTTTCAAAGCTTTTCAGAATAGTATTAGGCTTTTCATGGGGAAGTGTATTCCAGTTTAGAGGAGCGAATATTGAGAAAGCTCTGTTTGAAGTAGCCTTAGTACATGATGTCATCATCCTAGGAACTATTAAGGTGTTCATAGCAGTAGGCCTCCTGTTTCTATTTTCGAGGGTGCTGTGAATTAGCTTGCTGATTGGTGTAGGTGAGTAGTTATTCAAGGCTTTGAAAGTAAGGACTAGTGACTTATAGTGGAGTCTGGCTTGTAAAGGTAGCCAGTGCAGATCTTTCATGATAGGCGTTATGTGGGCAGATCTTGGAGACCCAGAGAGGACTCTTGCAGCTGCATTCATAGCCAGGCGAAGCGGATTTAAAGTTGATTGAGAGATACCGTGGAGGATGATGTTCGCAAAATCTAGGTGTGGGAGGATTAATGCCTGGAAGGTTGATTGGTAGTCAGTATAATCAAGTAGGGGGCGGAGGTGGCGTAGTGTTCTGATCTTATGATATATAGTCTTTGTCACATTCTTCACATGCATTGTCATATCCAGGTGCTGGTCCAGTGTGATGCCGAGATATCGGATTGTGGGTTTGGACTTCAATTCTATGTTGTTGACCAGTAGCGATGGAGGAGGTATGAACTTACGATTCCTTGTAACAAAAAGAACATCAGTTTTGCTATGATTGATTCGTAGGTTTTGTGTCAGCAGCCATTCAGCTACTGCTCCGAAACAATTGATTATTGGGGAGAACACTGGTTGGTCAATTTTGAACGGCATGTATAGGAGGATGTCATCTGCGTATGCCAGGCATTGTACGTTGAAAGATCGGATCAATTCACATATCGGCTGCATATATATATTGAACATCAGTGCCGATAAGGAAGATCCTTGAGGTACCCCTTGGGACTGTAGGAAAGGTTCAGAGGATTCATGGCCTGTTTTGACTTGTTGCCACCTATTGGAAAGGTAGGATTTACACCATTCTAGTGCTGTGCTTCGAATCCCCTTTTCTATCAGGCGTTCTCTATGATGACTCCAAAATTATAGAACTCTCTGCCAGCCTAGCTAGGGACTTTGTTAAATACCTCCCTCTTTTGCAAACAATTGAAGGCACATTTGTTTCAACAATCTTTTGCAACAGCGGAGTAATATTAGATAACGATAACAACAGTGTCTATTTAATCATTCCATCATAATGCATTTACTTGGCAGATGAGTGATATGTTATTGTTATGGTATTCTGGGGGAATTAATTTTAGTTAGTGTTTTTATTTTGGATTTTATGTTATGTTGCTGCAGCGAAGTGCAATCAATGAGGCTTGTTTGATTTTATGTGATTTGTCATATAGCTTGTTTTGTTATTTGCACCTTTTAATCCATCTAGATTTCTTGATAGTGCAGAAAAGTAATAATGTTAAATAAATAAATAAATGTATATTTATGGGCAGTAAACGCATAAATCCATGTTTAACTGTTAATGGATAACCTGTCCATTTAAAGTTATATCTGATATTGATGTATCAAGAGTGTAATAGATAAGTTATCCTGAGTGTTTTTCTTTCGCCTTTTGTACAGAGGAAGGTGTCTAAGAACTGTTTGGCCCATAGTACAGCTCATCCTTCACCCTATAGATAAGTGGAAGGAAGTCCAAAAAACTGCCAGCATGGTTTAAAGGTGAGGTCAGAGAGGTGGTTGTTGCCAAGAAAGCATCTTTCAGGAAATGGAAAAAAGAGTCAAATGGCAAAAACTAGAAACAGCACAAGCACTGGCAAGTTAAATGCAAGGCATTGATAAGGCAGGCAAAGGGAGAATTTGAGAAGAAGCTTGCTGTGGAAGCAAAAAAGCGTAATAAAGAAATTTTCAAGTACATTAGTAGCAAAAAACCTGTGAGAGAGTCAGTTGGACCATTAGATGATAGAGGAGTAAAAAGGGCACTAAGAAGGAACAAGGCTATAGCGGAGAGACTGAATGAATTTTTTGCTTTGGTCTTTTCTGAGGAAGATGTAAAGATATTAACAATGACTGAAGTGGTATTTAAAGTTGCGGAAGAATTGAAAGACATATCAATACACTGGGAAGATGTATTACAACTATTTGATAAACTGAAGCATAGCAAATCACCTGGACCAGATGGAATACATCCAAGGGCATTGAAAGAACTGAAATACGAGATTGCAGACCTGCTTTTAGTAATCTGTGAACTATCATTAAAATCATCTGTAATACCTGAAGATTGGAGGCTCGCCAATGTAACACCAATTTTTAAAAGGGTTCCAGGGGTGATCCAGGAAACTATAGACTGGTGAGCCTGACATCAGTACTGGGGAAAAAAATGGTAGAAACCATCATAAAGAACAAAATTACTAAATATGTAGATAGTCATGGCTTAAAAGGAGACAGCCAACATGGCTTTAGACAAAGAAGATCTTGTCTTAGTAATCTGTTATGTTTTTTTGAAGGTGTGAATAAACAGGTAGACAAAGGTGAGTCAGTTGATATAGTGTACCTGGACTTTCAGAAAGCCTTTGACAAGGTCCCTCATCAGAGACCTTTGGCAAAACTAAAAAGTCAGCTAAGGAGGCAGTGTACTATTGTGGTTCAGGAACTGGTTAAAGATAGAAAGCAGAGGGTAGGGCTAAATGGCCAATTTTCCCAATGGAGAAAGGTGAATAGTGGTGTATCCCAAGGATCTGTACTAGGTCCGCTGCTTTTTTCACATATTCATATTCATACTGTACATAGTTCGATGATGTTTTATGTAAGAAGAACATTTTATGTTTTATGTAAGAAGAACAGGCTTTATATTCACTCCTGCTTCTTTACTTTGTTTATTGTAAACCGCACCTGATCCATGGGAAAATGCGGTATATAAGTGTTTTATTAAATAAATAAATAAATGAAATTACCTGGAAAAGGGAATAACGAGTGAGGTTATCAAATTTGCAGATGACACAAAACTATTTAACGTTGTTAAAAATCCATGAGGATTGTGAAAAATTGCAAGAGGATCTTGATAAATGGGAAGACTGGGCATCCAAATGGCAGATGAAATTTAATGTGGACAAGTGCAAAGTTATGCACCGAGGAAAGAACAATCCAAACGATCATTACACAATGCAAGGTTCCACATTAGGAACCACCACACAGGAAAAAGATTTAGGCATCATTGTGGATAATATGTTAAAATCCTCCGCCCAGTGTGCAGAGGCAGCCAAGAGAGCAAATAGAATGCTAGGTATCATAAGGAAAGGAATGGAAAATAAAACAAAGGATATTATAATGCCTCTGTATTGTTCCATGGTGTGACTGCATCTTGAATATTATGTGAAATTCTGGTCGCCGTATCTTAAAAAGGATATAGCGTAATTAGAAAATGTACAGAGAAGAGCCACCAAAATGGTAAAGGGGATGGAAGGATACCCCTATGAAGAGAAGCTAAAAAGGTTAGAGCTCTTCAACCTGGAAAAGAGACGGCTGAGGGGAGGTATGATAGAGGTCTATAAATGAATGAATGGAGTGGAACGGGTAAATGTAGATTGATTGTTTATGTTATCAGAATATAGAAACACTAGGGGGCATACAATGAAGCTACAGGGTAACCTATTTAAGGCTAATAAGAGAAAATATTTTTTCACTCAACGTGTAATCATACTCTGGAATTTGATACCGGAGGCTGTAGCAAAAGCTGTTTAAAAAAGGTTTGGACAAGTTCCTGAAGGAAAGGTTCATAAACCATTATTAAAAGGGACACGAGATATCACTGCTTGACCCAATGCAAGCACTGAGGAACCTGTGTCTTTTGGGGAAACTGCTAGGTACTTATGACCTAGATTGGCCACTGTTGGAAACAGGATACTGGGCTTGATGGACCTTGGTCTGACCCAGTATGGCACATCTTATGTTCTTAAGTTATCCATCTAGCTGCTGAATATCGCTACTTAGAGGTAACATTTGGATGGCATTGGAATGCCCCTAACTTCACCTCCGCTAAAACAGATAACTTTTGACGGTTTAAATCAGCCAATGGTTATCCATTCCCTAGGCCGTATTTTTAGTTGGCATTTACTAGAGCTTTTGAATGAATACCATTTGAAAAGTTTTCATCCAAGTGAAGGAAGAATTGGTTTGGGGATAACATTATGCAGCTGAAGGATATTTTTGTAAGGCACCTACTTGTCTCTATAACATATTAGCTAGTATAAGTACTTTAATGCAGACCTACACTGCAGATACAGACATGTACACCAGCGTATTGGATGCTCTGCCCACATACCTGCCTGAGTGCCACCCACATGCATGCCCATTTGCAGAATACATGTTTTGATGCAAAACATATGCTTTTATGACAGACATAATTTTATAAGAGGCCATTTATGTGTTCATGTGGTCACATATGTACGAGAATGACTATAAAATCACCATCCTGATGTTCAAATTGTCGTCCCTGTGGCAGGTGGGATATACAGATTAAAATAGAGGGAGTGTTAGAAATGGAAGGTAAATGGGTCAGAAAGCAAGAACTGAAATTAAATTTAGGAAAAACTGAGCTTTGATGGCTTTATCAGTCCGATTCACCCCCAGATCTTGCAACCCAAGAGGAAAAAGCTCAAGCAGATCCAAAGACATCCACGTGTCACTTAGTGGCCCTTTTACTAAAGTGCGCTAATTTAATTTAATAACAGCACTTATAATCTGCTTTTACAATCTATAGACGTACAAAGCAGACTACAAAATTAAATGCAAATTATTCACATTAAGTAGAATTAAAACATTTATTCCATAACCACATCTTAAAACTTTTCAAAGTTGTATATACCCCTCTATGTCCCTAACTGTAACAGATTCATTCCACAATTTTGGAACCGCATCTGAAAAACATCTTTCTCTAACTCTCTTTTGTTGAAAAGCAGAGGTTGAAAGCAATGTCAACATGCAATGAGTCATTGAATGAAGCAATTTAATTGATGAACTACGACACAATCTATTTGACAAATGTTTCAATGTAATATACAATATGTTGAGTTCTCTGTAAACCACTTTGACTGTAAGATAAAGTGGTATATAAACAAAGTAAATAAATAAATAGGGTCAATCTTATGAATAGCTTTAAATGCCAGGCACAACACCTTAAACAAAACATGGACTTCTATTGGCAGTCAACAAAGATTTATCAGTAAGGGAGTGACCATATCCTTATAGCTACTATGTGTGATCATCTTTACAGTCATATTTTGAATCTGTTGTAATTTATTTAACAACAATTTTGGCATTCCTAAAAGTGTCTAATTACAATAGTCCAAATGACTCAAGATTGTCAATTGGACTGCCATCCAAAAATCTTGTGGCCTCAATACTGACCGCAATTGTCTCCTCACCTTCAATTTATACTAATCTCTATTTTGGATATGTTGTACATATGGTTCAAGAGTTAAGTTACAATCTATGATGACCCCCAAGGCACATACTTTTGACAGTATTTCAACTTTCTGTCCCAAAAGCTGAATGAATTTAGTATAACCTGGAATTATTGCCTTCCCTACCCATAAAGCTTCAGTTTTCTCCAAGTTCAAACTTAACTTATTTTCCTGTAGCCAATCCTGCAAGACCCAAAGTCCAGAACATAATCGATCCAACAAAGCCTGTTAAGAACTCTTCATTGGTATAAAGAATTGAACGATATCCGCCTAAATATATGGAAAAACCCCAAGTTAAAGTGCACTAAGCAGTTACTGCACATTTTCACGTATGGTTTATGGTTTTTCATGACTTATTAAAAATTTGACAGGAGAAAGCAGTTTGAGGTGCCCAGATTTAGAGAGCTGACAGAGAGGAACAGGTGCTGCATGGGACAACCTCTGATGCCAGCAAGAACCCAGTAAGAGCGGGACCCTGCAAGGTGCACGGCCTTTGGTGTGTGGCGGTGGTGTGTCCTAAGGGGTGTGTCACAAGGGGCCAGTTTGGCCCTTTGTGTGCCCCTTAGGTGCACGGAAGGGGCACTGGAGAGCGCCGGTTGTTGTCATCATTGTATAGTGCATATGGGGAAACGCAAGAAGAAGTTGGACGCTGCATCTGGAGTGGTGTGTGGCCCGATGGATAAGCATCTCCTGCCTAAAGAAGCAGGGGCTCCTGTGCCAGGTACTGATTTCTTTATGTCATCTCAGTTGGGAGAGTCTTTGAGCTCCCCAGTCCGCAGTCCACCCCCTCAACTGACAATAACTACTGCACCTTAAACCATTGCTAGTGGGATACCATTACAGTAAAGTGCCCCTCAGTCATCTACTGTGGTGCTTAAGCCTGTGGTTTGTCTCCATCTGCAATAGAAGCTGGGGAGTTTATGGATTCACAGGTTACCTTATCTGATGTGTGGAGGGTGGTTACACGTACTGAGAGGAGTTGAGTATCCATGGTTTCCCAGCTGTGTCACTTTTCACAGGGGACAGTGGTTCGACTGTGCGCAATGGAAGAACAGTTGGATGTGCTTTCAAACTCATTTCTTAAATCTGAAGTGCAACGTGCCTCTCTTCAGGCTGTAAATACCTCTACTGTTAAGGATAGTCTGTTGATGCATCGTAGAATGAAGTATTTTGATAATATGCTTAGGATTAAAAATGTTAGATTTCTTAATTTTCCCTTTCATAGGTTGCTTGCTGCAGAAGTACTTTTGCATAAGTACTTTAAAAAAGTGTTACGTTTACTAAATCCTGATTCTGTTGTCCTGTCTAAGTGGTTTTATCTTACTGGTGGGTGGTTGTCTCAGGAATCCTTGGGAGGTTTTGATGTTTGATGCAATTACCTGTTGATTTTAATTTGATTCGGTTCCTGGAAGATTCACAAGACAATATCCCAACCAGATCTACGTTAGTAGTTTCCTTTATGACCAAACAGGATAAAGCATCAGTTATGAAAAGCCCTCACTTGGTTTGCAGCTTGTCGTGCTGTGAGGGCTTGTGTGCATCAGTGATGCTGAGAGCTAAACTATCGGTAGTTTAACTACTGGTGGGGTCTCCCAAGATGGACAGGTCTCAGCTGAGGTGCCAGACCAAGACAAACCACCCATCTGAGCAGCAGCAGAATGGGATAGTGTTGACAACGGAGGATCACATTTCTGTGACAACGGCAACAACACCAAACTTAAACTGCGCGGAAGAAAGACCTGGCAATCTACTACTGTATATTGCCATGAAAACTCAATGGATAGTTACAACAAAACAAATTGTGCTGTAGTGCTGGAAGATGAGACCCCCAGGTCGGAAGGCACTCAACTAGCTACTGGGGAAGAGCTGAAGATGTTTCAGAGTAAAGTCAGCATTTATGATGTGGTTGGATCAAAGCCCTCGGGACATCTGACTGCTGATGTAGCTGCACATGAAATGAGAGTCAAAAGCTGTAAAGATGTCTTACACATTGGAACATGGAACGTACGAAGCATGAACCGAGGGAAGTTGGAGGTGGTCAAGAATGAAATGGAACGTTTACAACTTGATCTGTTGGGTGTCAGTGAACTGAAATGGACTGGCATCGGGCACTTTGCATCAGATGATCACATGGTCTACTATGCTGGAAATGAAAGACAAAGAAGAAATGGTATTGCATTTATAATAAAGAAGAAACTTGCAAGAACTGTAATGAAATACAATGCAGTCAGCGAACGCTTAATCTCTATTCATCTACGAGGAATGCCTATCAACACAACTATAATTCAAGTATATGCCCCAACAACAGCTGTAGAAGAGAATGAAATTGAAGAGTTCTATGAACAAGTACAAGCTGAAATTGACAGAACATGCAAACAGGATATCCTGATAGTCATGGGTGACTGGAACACAAAAGTTGGCAACAAAGAAGAAGACAAAGTAGTTGGAAAATATGGACTTGGCAACAGAAATGAAGCTGGAGAAAGACTGATAGAATTCTGCAAGACCAACGATCTATTCATTTCAAACACCTTCTTCCATCAACACAAGCAGCGACTGTACACATGGACTTCACCCAATGGACTGTATAAAAATCAAATTGACTACATCTGTGGAAGTCAACGATGGAAAACCTCTATAACATCAACAAAGACAAAACCTGGAGCTGACTGTGGTACAGATCATCAACTACTAGTATGGAAACTCAAGCTAAAGTTGAAAATGAGCAAAGCACTCATGAAAGCATCAAAATATGACCTTGAGAATATACCAGTGGAGTTTAAAGACTGCCAGCAAAATCGATTTGCTGCTTTAGATACAAATGACAGAGCTCCAGAAGAGTTATGGAATGACATCAAGAAGGTTGTGTTGGAAGAAAGCAAGAAGTCTCTACAAAAGGTGAAAAAGAAAAAAACGGCCAAAATGGATGACGGAAGGAACTCTGAAAATTGCCCAGAAACGTAGAGAAGCTAAAGCCAGAGGAGAAAGAAAGACAATCACAGAACTCAACAGAGATTTTCAACGTGCAGCAAGACAGGACAAGGAAAAGTACTACAGTGGAGGAGTGGAGGAGTGGCCTAGTGGTTGGGGCAAGGTACTTCAGGCCAGAAGGTTGGTGGTTCAAATCCCACTAGAGGACAGCAATCTTGGGCCGGAAGGACTGGGGTTTCTAGTCACACAGGTGCTCCTTGTGGTCTTGGGCAAGCCACTTAACCCTCCATAGCCCATGTTCCCTGTAAAATAGTTATCTCCAAGTTATACGTACGCTGCACCCATGCTTTGGAACCAACTGTCTCATGAGATGCACCTGATCAAAAACCTACAGGACTTCAGAAAAAAGCTTAAAACCCACCTGTTCCAATCACACTATGGCATCACCTAGGCAGCTTCAACCATTATCAATGCCCAAGTTGCCCACCTCCCTCCAAACCCCATGGGTCATAAAAAATCTATTTCTCTGATATCTCACAACAATGGCAATTTAAAATGTATATATTCCACTGTTAGTAAGATTGAATAATTGCCAATGTAATGTTATAACTGAAACCTATGTTGTTGATCAAACTGTAATTTATCTGCTTGCTCAAACTTGTTGATCAAACTGTAACTTCTCTGATTGACCAAATGTATAATTTTAATTCTTGTGTTGGTTGTGCACCCTTCCCTCAAATCGGACTGTAATCTTAAATTGTTATGTACATACTCCCTTGTTTTTTACACCGCTGCTGATCGCTGGAAGTGGCGGCATACAAATGTATACCAAATAAATAAATAAAATATAATGCCCTGTTCAATGTAATTTCAGTTTGTTCAATGTAAACCGCACTGATGCAGAATAGCGCGGTATATAACAGAATGTAAATAAATAAATAAATACTACAACGACGCATGAAAGGAAATAGAAGCAGAAACTATTAAAGGAAGAACAAGATCGGCTTTCCTAAAGCTACAAGAATTAAAGAAAAAGTTCCAGCCTCAAATTGGAACGTTACAAGATGCTCAAGGTTCTATGTTAAATGATGCTGAGAAGATCAAGAAAAGATGGAAGGAATATACAGAGATTTTATATGATAAAGATCAAGTGGACCAACAGCCGTTTCAACCTGTACTTAATGATCGGGAACCATTGGTGATGAAAGACGAAGTTGAAGCAGCATTGAAAGCCTTATCAAAGAACAAAGCACCAGGCATTGATGGCATTCCCATAGAAGTATTACAGCAAGCTGATGCAGCTGTTTCCGTACTTACAAGGCTCTGCCAAGAAATATGGAAGACAACATCATGGCCAACTGACTGGAAAATATCTGTGTTTATACCAATACTAAAGAAAGGTAATCCAACTGACTGTGGAGATTATCGCACTATCGCTCTGATCCCACATGCCAGCAAGATTCTACTGAAGATTATTCAAAAGAGACACAACCACACCTGGAACAAGAACTACCTGAAGTTTAAGCAGGGTTCAGGAAAGGGCGAGGAACAAGACACATCATTGCGGATGTGAGATGAATCCTTGAAAAGACTAAAGAATACCAAAAGGATATCTATTTGTGCTTTATCAACTATAGAAAAGCTTTTGACTGTGTAAACCATGAGAAACTCTGGGCCACATTAAGAAGCATGGGTATACCAGAACACCTGATCGTACTCTTCCACAATCTGTACATTGATCAAGAAGCTACAGTTCGAACGGAACAAGGAGAAACAGAATGGTTCAAAATAAGCAAAGGTGTAAGACAAGGCTGCATACTTTCCCCCTACCTGTTTAATTTATATGCAGAACAAATCACCAGAGAAGCAGGATTGTATGAAGACAACAGAGGTATGAAGATTGGTGGAAAACTCATCAACAGCCTTCGCTATGCTGATGATACCACATTACTGGCTGAAAGTGAAGATGATCTGACACATTTGCTTCTCACAATCAAAGAACATAGTCTCAAAATGGGCCTGCAACTTAATGTAAAGAAGACAAAGATCATGACAACTGGCATAATCAACAGGTTCATCATTGAAGGAGAATAAATTGAAATTGTGAACAACTTTAACCTACTTGGATCAACTATCAATAAAGAAGCAACAAGCAGTCAAGAAATCAGATGACGCATTGCTCTTGGCAGAATGGCTATGAAAGACCAAGATAAGATTCTCAAGAGCAGAGATGTCTCTCTCCATACAAAGATTCAACTTGTTCAGGCTATGGTATTTTCAGTAACATCATATGGATGTGAAAGCTGGACAGTGAAAAAGATAGACAGGAAGAAAATTGATGCCTTTGAATTATGGTGCTGGTGGCGAATACTGTGTATACCATGGACTGCCCGAAGAACAAACCAGTCGGTACTAAAGGAGATCAAACCTAAGCTTTATTTAGAAGCTCAGATGACAAAACTTTGACTTTCATACTTTGGACACATCATGCGAAGAGAGAGATCATTAGAGAAAGACATCATGCTTGGCAAGATAGGTCAGCGCAAAAGAGGAAGGCCAGCAATGAGATGGATCGATACAATAACAGCAGCTATGGGTACCAGTCTGTCAACAATGAGCTGCCTGACTGAAGACCAAACACAATTTAGGATAGCTATCCAGAGGGTCGCCATGAGTCGACTCCGACTCGAAGGCACTTAACAGCAACAATAACAACATGAAAAGTTACTTTAAAGTTAAAGATGTTTCTTTCTGCAGAGCTAAGATTCAGATATTTCCAGATGTTTCCAAGGCCACACAACTTAGAAGAAAGGCCTTTTTGGCCCTCAAGACTAGGGTGTTGGCCTTGGGGGCTTCTTTCTTTTTTCAATACCCTTGCAAATGACTAGTTGCACTGCAGGGGAATAAGGTTGTTTTTCTACATCCTTTACGGTTAGAAGCTTTATTAACAGAGAAGGAAAGGCAGGTGCCGGATTGAGTGAGTTAGGTGGCAGGTTTTAAATTGGACAATATTTATGAAGAGTGTTCTCCTTGATTTCCTGTTTAGGAATTTTCCCTTTTTCTTTTTTATAACCTCCCTAGTTACCCATGTAAATGCCTTATCTGGGATTTTCGAAGGGCACCTACATGGGTAGTGTCCTTCAAAAATCCCGGATATGTCCCTAAAGTGCCCAGATGCTATCTGCTTAGCATCGGGGCACGTTAGGGGCATTCTGGGGCGGAGCAGAGGCGGGCCATGGTGGTACCTGTGTAGCACTGATTTTTGATGCTACACAGTTAGTGCTCTGCACCTTAAAGATATGTGTGAGAAAACCTCGCCTATCTTTAAGGCGTTGGGGCTAACCATGTAGCATTGAAAACCGGTGCTACATGGGTAACTCCATATGATCCCAGCATGGCAAATATGGGTTAGGCTGGAGGGGGCGGGCTATGTGCCAATGCGGCACATAGCACCGCCCAGTTCAAAATCGGCCCCCTAGGTCAGGAACGTGGGCTCAGAAAGACCAGCATTCAAATCCTACTGACTCTCCTTGTGGCCTCGGGCAAGTCACTTAACCTTCCATTGACTCAGGTGCAACCTTAGATTGTACAGCCACCAGGGACAGGGAAGTACCTGATTGTATCTCGTCTTCATCTACTACTGGAAAGACGTGAGCTACATACAAATACATTAAGAAATAAAACTACTAGTGCACACAAAAGGAGAAGATCAGAGGGAGCACTATTAAGGACAGAAAAGTAGGTAGAAGAACCAGACAAAAGGAAGGTTTCCAGCTCAGTGCACTATCTGAACCCTCTACCCCAAAGAAGCACTTGAATAGAAATATCTTGAGATCTGATTTAAAACCATTGTACGTGGAGGCAAGGTGAAGATGGGAAGGGAGACTGTTCCATAATGAGGGTCTCACGAAGAAGAATGCTGAGTGTCTTGTAGTTCTGTAATGCACATGGTAGCTGCCTGCTCAGTTCTGCAATAGCTGTTATGATGGGGGCCTGAGAGTTGACGCAATGCCAATTCACCTGCTGCGACTTGAACATTAGGGTGCAGAATGAGCGAAGTGAGGACATTGCACTTAGCACACTGTCAATGTTGCCCTTTGTGTGGCTGTACCTCAAGGCACCTCAGTAGGTGGAGTCAAGTGGACGCATAGTAATTAGCGTACTCATCCGCGTGCTAACTGTTGGGAACATGCTAGTCAAATCAGTAATAGTTACTGCAGAGGTTTTGCATGTTAGTTACTACTCTAAACACATTTTAGGTGCAAACACCTAACACACATTAATAAAAGGGCCCCTTAGTACTGATGGATTCAGGGTTGAAAAGGAATGTTAGTAGCAGTAGGGTCATCCAGGCTTTGCATGATTAGCAAGTTCTAACCTATTCACCGCAGCCTATGCATTCTTTTTATCTCGTTTGCACCATTTTAATGTAATCTATGCAGGCCATTCAAAAAGCGGTCTGTGTGGGTTGCAGTTGGTCCAAACTGGGGGAAAGTTGGCATGTAAGAAAAAATAAATTGTGATTATATTCCAGGCTGAGCATTGAGCTATCTGGTAAATGATTTTTTTAAGGATACCAGGAACAAAGATGGGACAAGTTCCATGACAGTGTTTGCAGTGATAGCAACACCCAGGCGGAGAGGGTTGCCACAAGAGTTATGCAGAGAGTTAGATCCCAGTGAATTTAAAAAGGATTTGAAAACAGTTTTGTTTAAGCAGTTTGTTATTGATTAGCTTGCAAATTGATAATTTTATTATTGTATTATCTTATCTGCCACATGAGAGGAGTGATGCTTTGAGGAACTTCCAGTGGGCAATAATTATTAGTGCATATTTCAACTGAAATAAGATGAAAAGTGGAATCCCACAGGTTCTGTTGCTTTGACAACTATTATTTAATATTTTCTTCAGTGGAGTAAGGAATAGACAGCAATATTGCCTTTTTGGCAGATGACAACAAATTCCCGTCGCACTGTAAGCATACTGAAGCACTCACAGATTTTGCAGAGAATGTAGCTATTTGTTATACATCTAAATGCAAACACAGACATATCTATAGGGGATCATTTTATCAAATTTATTTTTGCACATGTATGCCAGTCTGTGTGCATAAAATACCTCATACAATTGTTCCCCACATACAAGGGAAGATAAGTGTAGGCATGTTCAGGGAAGGGGTTGGGGAAGAGAGTGGGCAGGGTAACAAAATATGCACTAAGAGGCACCTTTCAAATGGGACGTCCCAGTGCAATCAGGGACGTCAAAGCCAAAATGTCTGAAAAGAATGGCAGGCACATGCAAGTTCAGGCACAATTCCAGAAACAAGGACATGCCCGATATGCAGGTGTATCAAGTGTCGATATAGACGTCCCCGGGGCAGCATTTCAGAACCAAGATGTCTAATGGATGGTTAGAGTAGTGGCTGAAGAACTGGGTGGCCAGGGTTCAAATCCCAGCATGGGACTTTGTAATCTAAAGCTAGTCACACTTCTCCATCTTCTCTATAATCTCTGGATGTGTTAAGGTGAAAACAAGCACTTTTCTGAGCAGGAATAAACATGCAGGTGCCTGCAGACAGCTCTGTTGCTTCTGGGATCAAACCGGGATGTGTAAGCCCATTGCCTCTCCCCAGACATGCCTCTGCCACACCTCTGTGCCTACTTGAACGTTCCCCTACTGGAATGGTTACGGAGATGCGTCTGTGTTTTGGACATCCATGTGCATGTCTGCAGACATCCCAATCACAATTAAACCTTTTAGAATGACCTGCATAGGTTGCAAAATGCACACTGAGATGTATTCGTTAGCCTCATATCTTTATACCTGCTCTCGAGATGGCCTCATTTTGGCTATGGTTGTGCTGTATTTTATAAAGACATAAAGAGCCCTTTTACTAAAGTGCAGTAGGAATCTGGACTTACCGTGCAATTAGTGCTAAAATGAATGTGTGATAAGTCCAAAGCCTCAGCAGTAACTGCAGTTACCACACAGACATGTCACCTCATGTGTGCCGGCGGCGTTCACAACACAGGTGCACTTAACACCACCCACTGATATAATTGCAACATTAATAGTTAGCATACGTATGTTTCCGCACGCTAATTACAATGTGTTCTCCATGCCCACTCTCTGCCCCTAACCCATCAATTCTCTGCCCTATTGTGTGATTTGCAGTTATCATAGGAATTTGCACCCGGTGCACTGTCATACCTGTGCAGTAACAGTTACCGTGAGTCTGCACTGACAGCTACTGGCACTAAAATGCATATTGATAGCTTAGGATATAAACAGGATTGAGTCGGTGCAGAGGATGGCTACTAAAATGGTCAGGGGTCTTCATTATAAATCATAGGGGACAGACTTAAAGATCTTGATATTTATACGTTAGAGGAAAGGCAGGATAAAAGAGATAAGATAGAGATGTTTAAATACCTCCGTGGCATAAATGCACTGGAGGAGAGCCTCTTTGGATTGAAAGTAAGCTCTGCTACGAGGGGACATAGGATGAGACTGAAAGGAGATAGATTCAGGAGTAATATGCGGAAATATTTCTTTATGGAAAGAGTGGTAGATGTGTGGACTAGTCTGCCAGTGGAGGTAGTAGAGACAAGGACAGTATCTGAATTCAACCAAGCATGGAACAAACATAGAAGATCTCTAAAGGGGCAGGGGGAGTGGTTAATCTAAGATGGTGGCGTGAGTTTTTCCTTCTTCTATGCCTAAACGCAAGGGTAAGCATAAGGCTCTGTCTGCGGAGCCTTTGCCTGCTGTTACCTTGGGTCCAATGGACCGATTTTTTTCAATCTCAGAGCAGAAGAAGGGGGAGATTAGAGCTGGCGCTGTGGCACCGGTGGAGGTAGACCCGGTCTCACTTGCCCATGAAGTATCTCTCTCCCCGGATGAATGACCGCCTCCTATGCATTCGGCCCCTCCAGGACCTCTTCTATCGAGTAGCGAGTCAGCCTACCCGGAAGGAGTAGGGGCAGTCTTGCTGGCGCAGGCCCCGATCGATTTGAGTTCCGGAGCGTCCTCCCTGGCATCGGAGGCTGTGGATGGGTCTGGTCGGCAGTTGGTGGAGACGGAGGCGATTTTACAGCTTAGTGGAGATTCAGCGGTGCGGAGTTCCTCGGCGACTGTGAATTTACCTTGGATTACCCCTTTGCAATGTCCTAAGGTGTTTTCCCTGGAATCCATTTGGGATGCGATTTCACAACTCTCTGCGGTGGTATTTCAACAGATGGCCTCATCCTCTCAGCGTCTTGAGAAGTTGGAAACAGCAACAGAGGTTATTAAGGAGAACTTGACTGCGTGTGGTGAGAAGATAGCTACTGGTGAACAGAAAGCTTCTCACATTTCGCTATTAACTGAATCTATTGTTAAGGACAATGTAGCGATTCGGGGGAAACTTGAAACGTTAGAAAATGCTGTTCGGGCATCTAATGTACGTCTGTTAAATTTTCCTGTTGTTAGTGGTACTTCCCCTGTGGATTTGTTTAAACGATATTTACAGGAGTCCTTAGATGTGCCTGAGAATATATTGCCACCAGTAGTAAAAGCTTATTTTCTCCCTGTAGCTAAACGTGGGGAACAGGTGGACTTGGGGGCTCTCAAAGTGGACACTCTTGATGTTTCTGCTTTGTTACAGTCTCCCAAAGAAACTGATATTAAAGTTTCCACTCTGTTGGTTACTTTTGCTATCTCTTCTGACCGGGATTGGGTTTTGAAGTTGTACTTTAAGAAGTGGAACGCAATGTTTATGGGGAAAAAAATTGCTATTTTCCCAGACGTAGCCAGAGAAACCCAAAAGAGACGGGAGGCTTTTTTGCTTTTAAGACCAGGTGTTCTTTCAATTGGGGCTACAATGATACTTCCATTTCCCTGCAAATGCCTTGTGTATTATCGAGATAATGAGTATGTATTTTCTTTGCCTGAGGATTTATCTCTGTTTATTTCATCTCACTTGTTGACTTCTTCACCTTTAGGATAGTTCATCATATGTTTGGAATATGTTCCGTTCCGCGCCTCCCTCTTGGTGTTTAGTAATATTTTTCCTGTTGGAATGAGGCTTTACCTAGCCTCATTTATACATTTTTCTGTACACTTCCCCTGAGAGAATTGTGGGCTAGATTACCCTGTGTATAAATAATTCTTTTTTCTTTTCCTGTTTTATTGTCTAAACTTAATATGTATTTTATATACAGTGGTGTTTTTTCTGTATAAGTTTTGCTTAACTTAGCTTGTAAAATTGCATAAATAAAAAAAAAAAAAAAAAAAGAAGATCTCTAAAGGAAAAGGGACTATAGTAATTGATATGGAAGGGCAGACTTGATAGGCCATATGTTCTTTTTCTGCCGTCATGTTTCTATGTTTAGTAAAAGAGCCCCATATGTACCTATATGCCTTTCTAAAATAAGATTTAAAATAGACATTTACTCGGCTTCCTGACTTAGGTGATCTGATAAAAAATTATTTTCATAGAGCCTGATATTCAAAGTGGTTAATGTGGTTAGCAGAGCTGCTAACCATGTTAACTGTGGTGAACGGGATATTCAACGGCACTAACCTAGTGCTCCTGAGTACCCATGTCTACCAGCTCTACACGCCCCAATGCTAACCACTTAGCACTGGAATATGTTGGGGGCATTCTGGGCTGGAGCAGAACCGGCATTGCTCGCTAACTGGGCAGTGGTGATATAGAGCCTCTGCCCAGTTAGCAATATGCAGTGAAAGCTAGGCACAGGTAGCCCTGGTCTAACTTTCACCACATATCGCTAACAGGGCAGAGGCTTAATATTGACGCTGCCCGGTTAGTGGGTGACCTATGTGGTGACCCTGGATATTTAATACCAGGGCCGGATATGACCCCAGCATTGAATATACAGGTTTAATATTCATCATCGGTGGCTAGCCATGTTAGCAGTAATAGTTGCCGGTGCTGAATATCAGACCCATAGTGTCTATGTTTATATATTGTGGTCAGTCATAAGCCATGTGGTCATCATTGAACTTTGATACTTTCAAATTATACATATTTACAATGGCAGTATCCATTTAGGAAACACTGCTGAATATACACTTGCAATGTCCGAAGGAGACCTTTCAAGTTTTGCCTATTTGTAAGGCCCACCTAGAGGTTTAACAGCTACTTAGATGTATAAATTATGGGGGGCATATTCAGCCGTGAGAGCTAGGAAAACTGAAATGCCCGGCCGCCTCTGCTTTAATTAAACCTGGATATTCAGTGGTGGGAGATATCCAGTTTCCATCACTGACTATCTATCTAGGTTGCCCGACCAGCAGTATTCAGCTTAAGCAATTTAAGTTAGGGCAAGTATAGACATGGACATGTCCGCTGGCAGATTTAAAACATGTGGCAGCAATCTAAAATCGACTGGGCACATGTATCTTTTAAGGAACTCCACGGACACGGCTCTGACACACCTCCGTGCAACATAGATGTGATTGCGCCAAGCACATGTACACTTGGGGTGTTCTAAAATGTCTCTTGGGATGTGGATGTGATTGGGACGTCTGAATGGCCATTTTCAGACTTCCATATCATTAATAGATTTTGATGATTTGGCCCCGCTGCCCCTGTTCATTACTCAGTTAAGCACAATCACCCGTGGTTCCACTCTGATCTAGTATTATTGGAGACAAACTCGGCAAGCACAGCGCACATGGAGGAAAGGAATGCTATCATTTGTAAAAGTAGCAAATTAGATTGTCCAAATAAAGTTTTTTTCATCGCTTATTGAAGAGTGCAAATAAACATAAAGCTTTATTTACAATACTGCTCAACTGACCGCTCCCCGTTCTTCAGCCTCAAACCAAGATTTACCAATAGCTGACTGTTTTGCTAATTATTTTCTTTTTTTTTCTTTTTATTAAATTTAATAATTTTTGTACAAACAATAAGCCAGGAAAAAAAAACACATCGGAAACAAGAACAATCGCCCAACAAATGGGGAGACTCCACCCAAAACAAAACAAAACCCTTATTTAGCCCACGGTATGGAGCAGTAATGTACCAGGCTTAGGAATGAAATTACAAATAATTATAGCGACAAGATCCCCCTCTTTAACATTATCAAGAAAGCTTTACAATATAGGCAACCACTACCTGCTGACTACATAGCCTACCTGTTATCCAAAAACACAGTTAACTGTACAGGATCTTTATAGACATACTTAACATTGTTCAAAGAGACCAAACGCAAGGAAAATGCAAGAAGAAGGGGACCCCCAACAGCAAGAACATGAGGTTTTAGCTGGAGGAAGGACCTCCTCCGTGCTTGTGTAACCCATGACTCATCGGGAAACACAATTACTGTTAGACCACAAAATAGGGAGCCTTTCTTCTGAAAATACAGACGGAGAATAGAACATGCATGCACATGCATGTTAATCCGCTTCCGTGGCAAAGGAAACTATTAAAGTAGCACAAGTGGAAATCACATCCACTGATCTTTCTAAAAAAGCAGTCAAATCCACAGAGGCAGACAGCTCATCCATCTGCGAGACCTGTACATTCTGCACGGATGGACGAACCAGGATATAATGCAATTTAGATATTACAATTTTCTCAGGTTCAGGAATTGATAGCACCTCTTTACAATATTTATGAAACAATATCAATGGTGACAACAGACATAACTAGGAAAGATTCAGGAATCAAAGACTGCGAGCTCTCGTTGCATTTTCAACAAGTCAATATGTTTATAAAAAATAAGAGAGTCGTGAAGCACCAAAGATCTAGCAGGCTGGAGGGTCGCAACCTGGTCCTCGAGTCTGTCAAGCTGACGGTTAATGGCACTCAGAGACTCAGATTTCTCAACCACCTTTTCAGAGAAGGCAACGGTTTGATCAATGAATCCTTGCAAAAGAGAATTCATTTTAGACACCTCCCGCCAAATGTCCACTAGCATCACATTCCCATTAGACACAGGTCCATCACTTGAAGAACATACAGGCCTCTTAACAGGCTGCAATTGTAAACCAGCAAGATCAGGCAATAGCTGCGGTGGACCCCCATCTGGACCACATCTAAAGCCTCACAACAGTCCATTAAGGGAGAATCACCCCCTTCCTTTTTAACCAACAGGGAGACAGGATTTGGAGGTGGGGTCTGTGATATAGGACTTAAAGATACCCCTAAAGGATCTAAAGAGGAAGAGTCAATTGAAATTGGATGCAACCCAGTTAGGTTATCACAAGAAAGAACATGTTTATCCATTGGTCCCATTACAGCCGTAGGTGTAGACACAGTCACTGAAGATGTCTTCTTCCTAGTTTTAACCTTCCGATTTCCAGATCAGTGTGGCATCACTGGCGGCACCACTCAGAACCCCTCTAGCCCCGAATAGGCAATGAAGAGCACCAACAGGGAACAAGTCCCTTTGGTCATGTGCCCTTTTAGGTACGCAACCGCGGGCTGCGTCCACATCCGCAGAATAGCTGCACGCTGTTAAATGGCATTCTTAGAGTCACTGTATGATGATGTATTGGGCAGCACTCTCCTCTAATTGAGCAGCGCTCCACTAGCAGAGACTCGCTTTGGGGCATGACAGCACTTCTTCACCGAGCACACCAGAACCCAATGCACTCTGCAGCTGCACACTGTTAAATGGCATCCTGAGGGTCGCTGTATGATGATGTACCAAGAAGCCCCAACCTTCTTGTACTTCAGATATCACTATTCCATTCTTGTTGGATGCCAGTTCATGGTCTTCTTTTAACAAATTAACTCTTTTTGTTTTAGGTAAATTTTTAAATACTTTGAAACCGACCATATGTCCATTAGACATTGCATTACATTGGTTGAAATATTCCTAGTTGGATATCTTCTCATTATTGCTAACCATTGTCAACCACAATCTCTCTATCACTACTCTACCACCCTCACTAAAGCAAGCCATAGTTTGTCTCATTCTGAAAAAGAATAATCTTGACCCTGCTTTCCCAGTCAGCTATTACCCTGTGTCAGATTTACCATTTCTCTCCAAGTAAATCGAAAAGACCTTTTTTTTTTTTCCAGCTAACAGATTTTATTGCTAAAACTAACATTCTCCACCCTAAGCAATTTGGGTTTCAAAATGTGCATAGCACTCAGCAAGGTCCTTAGTAACCTGGATGCACACAAGTTGGCTGTAATTGTCTCCTTAGGCTTCTCAGCAGTCTTTGAACTAATTGACCACTCCCTTCTGATACATTGTCTATGAAATCAACATTAAGGACCATATTTTGGACTGGTTCATATCCTTCTGAAATAACCGCTCATTTAAGGTTCTTACATGCTTAAACACATACTCATTGGCCTCTTCCTTTCCCTGTGGAGTCCCACAGAGCTTCATTCTCTCTCCTGTCCTTTTTAATATTTTTCTGTTTCCTCATGCTACCCTTGCCCAAGATTGAGGTATAAGCAGGTATAAGCCGACTACATTTTCTTGGCGCACTACATAGATACAGCCTTAACTCTAAATCTTTCCTCTCTTGAAGATATATCTTGTTGCAGTGGCTGTTAGGTTAGCCTGCCACCATCTTTGACTCAAACCTTCAAAATCCCAAGCATTATGGATAATTAGAGGATCTCATCTGCCATCTGTTAGTCCAATCATTAAAAGCACCTCCATCCCATTGGTTGATTCGTTAACACATCTGGTGCCATTTTTGATTTGCAGTTATTCTTCAACTCTCAAGTTGCTTCCACTGCCTAGACTACGTTTTACTCCTTCTGTCATCTATATTCCATAAGGTCATTTAATTCATTTCAATCCTTACACATGCTCATTCATGCATTTATCACATCACATCTTGACTACTGCAATCCTGTATACTGTGGACTTCATCTTACCAATTAAAAAAAAGCTTCCGCTGGTCAAAAATATAACCATTTGCCTTTTAACAAATGAATCGAGATGCAATCATGTCACATCCCTTCTTTTCCCCAAACACGGGTTACAACTACCCCATCACTTCCATTTTAAAATACACTTCCCGATAAAACATCTACTCTCCATCTATTTATCCACTCTCTTGACTCCTACTGTCCGCCATGCTCTTTACAATCACAAAAGTGTAATATTCTCATTATTCTCGGTATTTATATACTACCTTGCCTTGATCCGGTGAAAGGCAGTATATAAATAAAGCTAAATGAATAAATTCTCGTAATCTCAAAAGCAGCAATGGAGGCATTATGCCATTCAGTTTTTTACTTTCTAGCACCTTCACTGAAGCTCTTTGCCCCTACCCCTCCACACACATCAGAAAATAATCCTCTCGCAAGCAGTTTAACATCCTTCTCAAAATCTATCTTTTGAGAAGGCTTTCTTGGGTCGCTCAGACAGAGGATTAGGGCCTGATCTAACAATCTTGTATGTCTTCTATTCTGTTTTATCAGTTGATCCTATCCTTGATTGTTTTAAATTGGATTTCCTTTTATTTAAAAATTATTTTTAGTATTGTAAACCACTTAGAAACTACCAAGTAATAGGTGGTATAGAAAGTCTATTCATAAACATAAACATAAATACAAGTGGAAGAGTAGCCTAGTGGCTTTCTTGGAAGAAAAGGCCTGGCAATCTACTTCTTGTCATACTTTGCCAAGAAAACTCAGGGGCTGCTGGATTGTCAGGAGTCAGCATTGACTTGAAGGCACTTTAAAAAAAAACATAAAATGACCCCCACAGTGTATACTGATATATTGAGTGGAATTAGTGACATGTATAGTGATGCTGAATATGAGGGTCATGCAGAGATGTGAATAGCGGGGATGGATGTCTGACTTGGTAGTTTAACCCCCACTATTTGTAGGAAGTGGATTCCAAGTCCCAGGCTCTCCGCATTCACAGAGGGCCTGTGTGTGTGTGGGGGGGGGGGGGGCTTGGGGCAGACTGGAGGCAGGCCCATGATCCTGGATGTAGAGAGCCTATTCCTGTCACAGCCCTGTATGTCTGGCTAGGCCATGATGGATAGGGGACTTATTCCACCTCCGAGGTGGAATAAGTCCCATTGCCGGAGGAAATCAACCCATGTGGCTTCACTGAAACAGAGGAGCAGCTGCAGGAGTCCCC
Organism: Ichthyophis bannanicus; assembly: GCA_033557465.1. NCBI lineage: Eukaryota > Metazoa > Chordata > Amphibia > Gymnophiona > Ichthyophiidae > Ichthyophis > Ichthyophis bannanicus. The sequence goes on along the minus strand of CM066043.1, from coordinate 236,536,303 downwards.
CCACTGCCTGACCCTGGCCATGGCTACCCCTACAGAAGGTCAGGTGGTGGGGAACAAAGAGCAGCAGCAGTGACAGGATGCCTGTGTTCCTGCTGGGTGTCCCAGTGCCATGGCAATAGGACTTCACGGCACAGGTACTCCAGCAGAAGCATAGATGGGGATGTATTTTGACATCCCATGCAGTGAAACGGGGCACATCCAGCCCATCTATGTGCTTGATTCTGCACCTACGGGAATGTCTATTTCCCATGGGTGCAGAAATGGGTACACATTCAGCCCATCCCATTTTTGGATTTATTTATTTGACGTTTTTATATACTATCCTTCTACAATTCAAGACGGTTTACATGGAACCTAACAATAACAGTGTAGTTACAGATGTTGTACATAACATAGAATAATAAACTAGAGAGAACTTATCTAAGGTCAACTAATAAAACTAACAGTTGGATGGGCCAACGGCCCGGACATAACCCTCTTGGAATGGAGCTCTATAGAAATAATTTGAAGTATCTAAAATTAGATGTTACAAATTATTCTCCAGACATTCTGCTGAAATTTGATTTCTCTGTGGGTCTTTTTGGAACCCCTATACATGAACAGAGATGTCCAAGGCCATTTTAGGAGTCAGCTTTAAGGCCATCCTCATCTGATCTCAGACACATCATGGACGTCCAAAGTTTAGACCTGCTCCAGGAATTTGAAAAGTGCTTCTTTGGCTGAAAAATATCCAGAGGGTGTAGAGAAGAAAGCACTCCATTACCCCCAGTACAATGTTAATGATAGCAGCAGTGAGATTTGAACCCTGGCTAACCTGTTCCTAACCATTAGGCCCATCCTAGACATCCAGGTTCTGAAATACGGTTCTGGGGATGTCTATGTTGATGCCCCTATAGCTGTCCATATCGGGAACAACCCCCACCAATGATCAGAACCTCACCAAGCATAACCCCCTTCCCCAAGCATCCCCTGCAGCATCCCCCCTCCCCCATATAAAGCAAAGCAACTGTAAGGGAAAGCCCTCCTAGCCCTATCCTCAACAGTCCACCTGCCACCAACATCCAGGTTTTACCCAAGACATTCCTAATGCCCAGCAGTCTTTGGGGCAGGAGTGGTCCCTCTCCCCTCCTGCCTCAGCTGCCGTGGCATCCAAACTGGTGGATTTCACCATTAGTGGTAGTCTATACAGACATAAACACATGTATCTATTTTAATCTATGTATTTTAACCATACCAGGTAGACAAATGAAACGTGGCACATTAAGGGGGTAATCTTATGCAGCTTTTTCCACATGCAAAGCATGTTCTATACGACGAAGAGAACTTTTATAAAACTGCTCTCCAGTAAAAACGAAGTGCATTGAGCAAGTGTGTGGACTTTTACGTGGATTGTATGTAAATGTTCCTGGGGGGGGGGGGGGAGTAGGCTAAAGGAAAGTTGGAGCAAAACTGTGATGCGCATGCACATTTTTTAAAAAAATGTGGGTATATGCAGAGAGTAGAAGCACACATTTGCCTCTCCCTTGGAGCACGTATGAATTTGTGTGCTAACAGGGCTGGTTTGGGGTGTTTATTTTAGAAATGCAAAGAAGTGCATATATTGGTCTTTTGTTTTTTAAAATGCTGTCAAGTCAGTGCTGACTCTTGGCAACCCAGCAGCCCCTGGGTTTTCTTGGCAAGGTATGACCAGAAGTAGATTGCCAGGCCTTTGCTTCCAAGGCAATGGAGGGTAAAATGACTTCCCCAAGGTCACAAAGAGCGCCAGTGGGAATCAAACCCTGTTTGTTTGGATACTAGACTACTCCACCACTCCACACATTGCCTTTATAGGCTTAAAATAGGCGCCATTTTCAAATTTTGACAGGTGCCCCGTTGTAAAAATGTTCCCTCATGCCTTGTAACCCTGTTGTTAGTAGATGCACAGTTACCTCTTTTCTGAATAGTGCATTTTGCTTCTTCCTTCAAAGACGGTCATCTATGTGTATCCAAAGTGTCACACTCCTAACCACAGGAACAGGATCTTACGGAGGTGCATCATTGACATGAATCTTCATATTTTAACACGACCAAAGAATTATGTTACTTACCCAGTATACTTTGTTCTACTTTGGGACTGGACAAAAGGTAAAAAAGGCCTTATGATAATGGTATCTAGCCATGAGTTTGCATTACCATTTCATAAGGCAAAACAGAAGGTGACATATGCCCACTGCCATTGCTTAGTTTTTGATGGAACATATTCATCAAAAAAGCATGCAGTCCCCTGAGCTCACAGCCATATGCTACAGGAAAATGTCACCAGTTAAAGATGTATTCATTTGCTGTTTTGAAAACTCTGTTTGATATTCATGCATTCCAAGTGTTTTGACCTAGATTTCTGTAGAGGCATTAGATCCAGCAATGAACAGGAAGCCAGGCAGCTGTTGCTTATGTATTCAAAGGAAGAATCTGAAGTACAAAAAAAGAAGAATTAAAAAAATGAAAACATTTATTAATAGGTGCCAACATTTTGCACAGCCAATATGTTTAATCCTAGATTAGCTCATAGAAGCATATGGAGGTGCATTTGTTGCGAAGCTTCACAGAAAAGAACACAGAAAAAGTTGGAGGCCGCTAAAGTTCACTGGGAATAGAATTTGTACTTTCTTCCATACATGCGTCAGAAGCTTAGCACAATGGTTAGCTGGTTAGAAATGGTGTAAAGTATTCCATGGATCTGAAAAGTTACAGAGTCTGATTTGTAATATTTGAAAATCTATAGAACCAGTCTGAACAGAAATCTCATTTCTGGCAAAGTGACCTATGTGTATTTCTGTTATGCGATGTTTTGATCTACAAAATGTTCTTCTGTCTTCTTGTACTCAGATACCTGGTAGGGTGTGTGTAGACTTTTTATTCTTTTTTTTTTTTTTTTTAGATTTGTTCATTGCTTTGATATATTTGTTATTTGTATTATTTTGCTTCAATTATTTATGAGAAAAAATAAAACAAAATTGCAGCAAAGGAAAAAAAATGAAATTTAACAAGTCAGGTCCTGGCAATCCACCCCCCCCCCTCCCGCCCTCTGCAAATAAACCCCCTAAACTCATAGGGAAAAAGTAATCCACAGTTATTCCGGCTCTGCCATTGCTGTTATATGACTGGTGATGGTCAACTCAAGACAATAGTATTTTGAATATTTGCCATACAAAATGGCACCAGACAACCTTAAGGGGCTGGTGCAATCTTGTTGTATCGCAGATGATGAAAGCACAGAGCTATTAGTATTATGAGATAGGCAGGGCAGAAGTAACTGAGAATCACTCCTGAGGGAGGGGCTTAAAGAGATGGGAGAAAACCTGGGTTCTTTTTTTGTTGTTGCGTTCTTCATGGTGGGTATAGACCCTTATTTTTTTAAACAGAAGGTAACAAAAATGGATGAAATGTTGTTTTCATTCAGTTCATTTTGAAAGCAAAATGAAATGAAGCAAGATCTTTTTTTAGAAATGTCCATTATATTTCAAATGAAAGCACATTTCTTTTTTATTTTATTTTATACTTTTTATTTATTTATTTATTTATTTCAGTTTTTTATATACCGCACTATTTATAATCAGCGCGGTTTACAGATGAACACAAAGACCAGAACAACAGGCTGTTCGGTATTACATATAACAGGAGTATAAACTTGGATAACATGGGAGAACTATACATAGAATAAATATTCAATTAGTTCTATAGCATGAAAAAACTATTTACATAAAATAGCAGTAGTGCAAGGGTCAGAAGGAGATTGTGGTTAAGTTTGTGGTAAGGCTATTCTTTTGAACTTTATGTAGGGTAAAATTTGATAAATAGGTTAAATTTTAGGGCTCTTCTGAACTGGGTTAGATCAGTTAAAGCACGTATGTCAGGTGGTAGGGAGTTCCAGAGTTTTGGGGCGCAAAACATGAAGGCTCTACTCGCTGTTGATCGGCTGCAAGTTGTTATGGCCTTTGGCATTGTTAGAGTGTTTAGTGATGATTGTCTTCTGGATCTTATTGGTGGTACAGTTTGTATGAGGTCAGTTAGTGAATTGGCTGACAAGCCATGGATGGCCTTGTACGTGAGAATCAGCGTTTTGAATATGAGCCTGGCTTGTATTGGGAGCCAGTGAAGCTGCTTGAGGATTGGTGTCACATGATCATTCCTGGACGCTCCTTGTAGAACCCTTGCAGCAGAATTCATAGCAAGTTGTAGAGAACTTAGGGTGGATTGTGGGAGACCTTGTAGAATTGAATTGGCGAAATCAAAATGCGGCAAGATGAGTGCTTGGAAGATGGTTCTGAAATCCTCTGGGTCCAGTAATGAGCGTAAATGCCTAAGTGTGCTTATCTTGAAGTATACAGCTCTTACAATATTGTTTACGTGTGATTTCATATCTAGACGGTGGTCCAGCGTGACTCCGAGATATCTTATTGTTTCTTTGGTGGATAGATCAGCTCCCTTAACACTTATATGTGATGGTGGAATGATGTTGGGGTCTCTTGTAACAAAGAGAACCTCAGTTTTCTTGTGCTGATGCGGAGGTTTTGTGAGAGAAGCCACTCTGAGACTGCATCAAAGCACTTTATTATGGGCAGTAAATCCATTTGTATTGTGGAAAAAGGTAAATAAAGTAGGATATCATCTGCGTATATCATACATTTAACATTGAATGATCTGATGATATTGCAGATAGGCTGCATGTATATGTTAAACATGAGAGATGAAAGAGATGAACCTTGTGGGACGCCTTGTTTCTGATGGAAGAGATTTGATTCTCCTGTTGCAGTTTTTACATATTGCATTCTGGTGTTCAGGTAAGATTTACACCATTCAAGTGCTGAACTACTGATGCCTTTTTCCTTCAGCCGTGTAATGAGTATCTCATGATTTACCGAATCAAACGCAGCTGCTATATCTAAGAAGATTAGCACAACGCCTTGACGGATGTTGTCTATACTGGTGAGTATGTTATTGAAGAGGGTGGTGATAAGTGTTTCAACTTTATAGCCTAATGGTTAGATCACTCACTTGGTAACCAAGAGAACCGGGTTTGATTCCCAATAGCACTCCTTGTGGCCTTGGACAAGTCACTTAACCCTCCATTACTTCAGAAGAAAGACCTGACAATCTACTTCCGGACACACTGCCAAGAAAACTCAGGAGCTTCTGGGTCGCTAGGAGTCAGCATTGACTCGAAAACACACATTGCATTTGCATTTTATTGCAAATTTTCAAAAAAATCCACAATCTTTTATTTTTTAATAGACATTTTTACATTTGTACATGATAAATACAAACAAAATTAAGAAAGGATACATGGTGGCAGATTTTAGAAAGGATATGGAAAGGGGAATTCACATGTCCAAGTTGGCAATACCCATACTCTCATACCTTTAACACAGGTACACTAAAAAAAATTTTTTTTAAACTGCCTCTAATGTTTCGATTGATTTTTACGTTTTTTGGTGCGCTGAATCCAAATCTGGTAACCAATTTGCTCCATCACGTACAGATTTTTTGCTATATTGGGTTAGCAGTTTGAGGTGAACGTTTCAGATTGAGTGCGATCGAGATAAAAGTTTCTTGGATGAATTCTTTATACTAATTGTTTAGTATTTAGTTATTCAAATAAGAATAAAGAAAATTGTAACAAGGCAGCACATAAGAATAGAGTAATGTCAACAAAACACACTGTGATGGTAGCAAAATTGTCTGCACTTAAAACAGCCACATACATGTGCACAAACATTGAGCATATAAGAGCGAGGTTAGACACAAAGCAAAGCAAAGAAATGTGCAAAAAATGTTGTACAGGTATGTATGTAAGAATAGAAAACGCAAACCGCACCATTGCAATACATGAAGACAAACACCCGATGGTGTGAAAATAAAATTCTAATAAATGAGATCCGACACTGTGGTAATAACTAGCAAATTTTTATTTCAAAGTTTAGTAAAAACACGATATTTGTCAACACAGTTTAGATTTTAAAGTCATTCTTGGGTCAATCAATCTCCTGGTGGGCCCGTTTCTTCTTCCCCCGAATGCTTCTCTTGGTGCGCTGCTTGGCGTATTTTTCATCTGGGATTTCCCGCAGCAGCAACCAGCAGAAATCAGCCATCATAGTGGTGTTCCATCTTCCTTGGTACCTTCTCTCTGCGTCCTTGATGTCCTGGTGAAACCTTTCACCTTGTTCTTCACTGTACGCCCCCAAGTTTTCGGGAAAGTAGTTCACATGAGAGTGCAAGAAATGGACTTTCAGGCTCATGTTACAGCCTTGTTCTTTGAAGGCATTGAGCATCCTGGCAACAATATCCTTATAGTTCTCATCCCGCCTGTTCCCCAAGAATTTGAGAACAACATCCTTGAAGGAATCCCAGGCTTCTTTTTCCTTCTCAGACATCGTTTCAGCGAATGCTCCATCTGAAATGAGTTTCCTTATATCAGGGCCAACAAACACTCCTTCCTTTAGCTTTGCTTCAGAAAGTCGGGGGAACTTTGAGCAAATGTACCGAAAGCACTCACCATCTTTTGGAAGGGACTTGATGAATTGCTTAATGAGACCCAACTTAATGTGGAGAGGTGGTAATAGAATTTTATCACGAGGTACCAAGCTCTCATGAAGAACATTTTTCTCACCGGGTCTCAAATACTCCCGAATTGGTAAGTCTTTTTTCCCCCAGTGTAGGTCGCGGGCCCGGCTATCCCACAAGCAAAGGAAGCAGGGATATTTGGTGAAACCGGATTGCTGCCCTAATAGCATGGATAGAATTTTAAAGTCTCCACAAATCATCCACTTATGCTCATCATAACGAATCTTCTGAAGAATCAGGGCCAAATTCTCGTATTTTTCTTGGAGAATAACAGAGTGAGCAATAGGAACTGAAGCGAATGTGTTGCCATTATGAAGAAGAACACCTTTTATGCTGTCTTTTGACGAATCAATGAACAGCCGCCATTCAGCAGGATCATACTTGAGTTTGAACTTTTCCATCACTCCGTATATATCGTTGCAAAATACCAAATCTTCCTCTTTGCTGAAATACTTCAAAAATTGTGTCTCGCGGTTGCGGTACCAATAAAAAGTTGTTCCTGGTGACAATAGATTTTTCTGTTTAAGCCGAGAACCTAGCAGTTGGGCAGCATCTTTTGGGAGTCCTAAATCCCGGACTAAATCATTCAATTCAGCTTGAGAGAAAAGTTCAGGTTTCGGATCTGGTTCAGTTTCAAACTCGGAAGTACTGGACTCATCGGGAAAAGCCATCTGATGAGTCTCATCATGATCAGAACCGTCCACACAAATATGATCCAAAGATTTTGGTGGTTCAGGCACAGGTACTTCGTTGCTATGAGGCATAGGCCTAATTGCTGAGGGAAGGTTGGGGTAACTTATTACGTTCTTATTTTTTAAGTTGTATCCCTTCACAATGCAAGAGCAAAAATAGCAGTCACTGCTGTGGTCTCTTTGTTCACGCCACATCATAGGTATTCCGAAACGAAATGCTTGTTTTTTACCTTTCATCCATAAGCGTAGATCTTCCTCACATGTCTTGCACACTTTGTGAGGAGCCCACGGTTTGTCTTGATCGCCTAACTTCAAACCGAAATAGGCGAAATATACTTTTTTAATAAATGCAGAAATGTTCCTCTGCCGCTTTTTCACGGTATATTCCCCACAAATAAAACAAAAACTGTCCGGAGAGTTGACGCAACCTCTGGCTCTGTGAGCCATCACAAATACACAGCACTGCAAACTACAACTGTAGTGAACCACTTCGGAATAAAGCTGGATTACGACTGAGCAAACAAAAGGTAATAATGAACTTGCAAGAAACTGAAATTTGACAGGAACGTTCATGTCGCAACCACCGTGTTTGAGCGAGCGAACGAGGCGAGGCGAACAGGAAAGAACATGCGCCAGCGCGAGTACTGGATTTAGCCCCCCGCCTCCCAAGTGTCCTGTTAATGTATAAAATGAATACAAAACACTCTAAAATATCATGAGGGAGTGTTTCTAGTTAGTTAACCATTACAACCTCTATTTTGGGCCAAGAAAATAAACTGCAGTCGGCTAAAAAGAAATTATGTGAACATTCCTTATATGGGTAAGAAATCTAATTTTGCAAGAAAACGTGACGTGATGGAACATTTTGGCTATTTTTCCTGGATTCAGCACCCCAAAATCTATAGGAATCAGTTGCAAAACTGGAGGCAGTTTTTTGGTAGTGTACCTGTGTTATTTATTAGCCACATTTATAGCCCAACTTTACCACTAGAGTTCAAAGCTAATTGAAAACCGTATTAAAATTTTGAAATATACAGTCATCAGCGTTGATAATGTAGATTGGTCTCTCAAATATCTTGAAAACTGAACATATGAACAAGAAACGTCCCCCGTACCCATGCTGAGACCATATATTCCTAGAGCTGAAGGAGGAATAAGCCTCATAGCAATAGATTATATAGTATGACAGCAAAAGTCCAGAATCCATCATTAAACTTTGACAACCAATCTGATAAGCAGAAGGACTGAGTGAGAAGTCACCTGTAGGCATAGGAAAGGAAGCAACAGAATTTACAAAACAAGAGGAAAAAACTCTTTAAAGAACTAGACCAGGAACTATAACTGGCTAATGCACAAATAAAGTTGGAAATAAAAAGAGTTACTCCAGGAACTATCGGTCAAACCCAGACATATGAATGGTTAAGGAGAAGAGCATTAAACTAAGGATAAGATTATGATAGTAATCTAGGCAGGGCCGGCTCACTTCTGCGCTGCCTCCCTGCCGATGGGGGGATTCCATTGGTGGGGTCAGAGAGGGGGCAGTAGCGGCAGGCCATGTGCTTAGGCACACATTGCATGACACCCCCTCCTCCCCCCCCCCCGACACAACTTCCTGTCGGAGAGGAGTCAAGAGCGGCAGGCTATGTGTGCCAAAACACATGGCCTGCTGCGGGTGCCAGACTGTGCCGCCCACAGAGGTCTGCCAGCCCTGAATCCAGGACAGTGGATGAGGTGGTTCACAGAAAGCTTAGAAAAAACTCGTAGAACAAACATAGAACTAAAGAGCTGGAAACAGTTATTTCTCTTAAGACTGGCTGAGAATTTCTGATGGTAAAGGACAGCAATAAGAGTGGGGCCTGGAGCGGGGGTCCCAAAGTATGAGGTTCGCCTACGGTGCCTCATACCCTTGCTGCGGCTCTGATCGCATATATAATGTTTTTTTATTATTGCAGAGCATTGGTAGGTTTTTCTGCTGTGAAGCTTTCACACAGCAGCGTTTTTTGTGCATTTTTTTTCTTACAGCTTTTGTTTTATTTTTTATTTTTAGTGAAAAATTTTGCGTTAATAGTCTGGACTGTATCATGTGGATTGAGCTTTAATAACACAGGTACACTAAAAAAAAAATTTTTTAAACTGCCTATAATGTTTCGATTGATTTTTACGTTTTTTGGTGCGCTGAATCCAAATCTGGTAACCAATTTGCTCCATCACGTACAGATTTTTTGCTACATTGGGTTAGCAGTTTGAGGTGAACGTTTCAGATTGAGTGCGATCAAGATAAAAGTTTCTTGGATGAATTCTTTATACTAATTGTTTAGTAGTTATTCAAATAAGAATAAAGAAAATTGTAACAAGGCAGCACATAAGAATAGAGTAATGTCAACAAAACACACTGTGATGGTAGCAAAATTGTCTGCACTTAAAACAGCCACATACATGTGCACAAACATTGAGCATATAAGAGCGAGGTTAGACACAAAGCAAAGCAAAGAAATGTGCAAAAAATGTTGTACAGGTATGTATGTAAGAATAGAAAACGCAAACCGCACCATTGCAATACATGAAGACAAACACCCGATGGTGTGAAAATAAAATTCTAATAAATGAGATCCGACACTGTGGTAATAACTAGCAAATTTTTATTTCAAAGTTTAGTAAAAACACAATATTTGTCAACACAGTTTAGATTTTAAAGTCATTCTTGGGTCAATCAATCTCCTGGTGGGCCCGTTTCTTCTTCCCCCGAATGCTTCTCTTGGTGCGCTGCTTGGCGTATTTTTCATCTGGGGTTTCCCGCAGCAGCAACCAGCAGAAATCAGCCATCATAGTGGTGTTCCATCTTCCTTGGTACCTTCTCTCTGCGTCCTTGATGTCCTGGTGAAACCTTTCACCTTGTTCTTCACTGTACGCCCCCAAGTTTTCGGGAAAGTAGTTCACATGGGAGTGCAAGAAATGGACTTTCAGGCTCATGTTACAGCCTTGTTCTTTGAAGGCATTGAGCATCCTGGCAACAATATCCTTATAGTTCTCATCCCGCCTGTTCCCCAAGAATTTGAGAACAACATCCTTGAAGGAATCCCAGGCTTCTTTCTCCTTCTCAGACATCGTTTCAGCGAATGCTCCATCTGAAATGAGTTTCCTTATATCAGGGCCAACAAACACTCCTTCCTTTAGCTTTGCTTCAGAAAGTCGGGGGAACTTTGAGCAAAGGTACCGAAAGCACTCACCATCTTTTGGAAGGGACTTGATGAATTGCTTAATGAGACCCAACTTAATGTGGAGAGGTGGTAATAGAATTTTATCACGAGGTACCAAGCTCTCATGAAGAACATTTTTCTCACCGGGTCTCAAATACTCCCGAATTGGCCAGTCTTTTTTCCCCCAGTGTAGGTCGCGGGCCCGGCTATCCCACAAGCAAAGGAAGCAGGGATATTTGGTGAAACCAGATTGCTGCCCTAATAGCATGGATAGAATTTTAAAGTCTCCACAAATCATCCACTTATGCTCATCATAACGAATCTTCTGAAGAATCAGGGCCAAATTCTCGTATTTTTCTTGGAGAATAACAGAGTGAGCAATAGGAACTGAAGCGAATGTGTTGCCATTATGAAGAAGAACACCTTTTATGCTGTCTTTTGACGAATCAATGAACAGCCGCCATTCAGCAGGATCATACTTGAGTTTAAACTTTTCCATCACTCTGTATATATCGTTGCAAAATACCAAATCTTCCTCTTTGCTGAAATACTTCAAAAATTGTGTCTCGCGGTTGCGGTACCAATAAAAAGTTGTTCCTGGTGACAATAGATTTTTCTGTTTAAGCCGAGAACCTAGCAGTTGGGCAGCATCTTTTGGGAGTCCTAAATCCCGGACTAAATCATTCAATTCAGCTTGAGAGAAAAGTTCAGGTTTCGGATCTGGTTCAGTTTCAAACTCGGAAGTACTGGACTCATCGGGAAAAGCCATCTGATGAGTCTCATCATGATCAGAACCGTCCACACAAATATGATCCAAAGATTTTGGTGGTTCAGGCACAGGTACTTCGTTGCTATGAGGCATAGGCCTAATTGCTGAGGGAAGGTTGGGGTAACTTATTACGTTCTTATTTTTTAAGTTGTATCCCTTCACAATGCAAGAGCAAAAATAGCAGTCACTGCTGTGGTCTCTTTGTTCACGCCACATCATAGGTATTCCGAAATGAAAAGCTTGTTTTTTACCTTTCATCCATAAGCGTAGATCTTCCTCACATGTCTTGCACACTTTGTGAGGAGCCCACGGTTTGTCTTGATCGCCTAACTTCAAACCGAAATAGGCGAAATATACTTTTTTAATAAATGCAGAAATGTTCCTCTGCCGCTTTTTCACGGTATATTCCCCACAAATAAAACAAAAACTGTCTGGAGAGTTGATGCAACCTCTTGCTCTGTGAGCCATCACAAATACACAGCACTGCAAACTACAACTGTAGTGAACCACTTCGGAATAAAGCTGGATTACGTCTGAGCAAACAAAAGGTAATAATGAACTTGCAAGAAACTGAAATTTGACAGGAACGTTCATGTTGCAACCACCGTGTTTGAGCGAGCGAACGAGGCGAGGCGAACAGGAAAGAACATGCGCCAGCGCGAGTACTGGATTTAGCCCCCCGCCTCCCAATTGTCCTGTTAATGTATAAAATGAATACAAAACACTCTAAAACATCATGAGGGAGTGTTTCTAGTTAGTTAACCATTACAACCTCTATTTTGGGCCAAGAAAATAAACTGCAGTCGGCTAAAAAGAAATTATGTGAACATTCCTTATATGGGTAAGAAATCTAATTTTGCAAGAAAACGTGACGTGATGGAACATTTTGGCTATTTTTCCTGGATTCAGCACCCCAAAATCTATAGAAATCAGTTGCAAAACTGGAGGCAGTTTTTTGGTAGTGTACCTGTGTAATTAGTGTTTGGGAAAGGCCTAAAGACTGCAAGATATAGTCAGTTTTGACGGTGACTCCATGTTTCATAAAGACAACATCGATGGAATCTCCTGCAGTACTGCAGGTTACTGAGATACATAACCAGTGGTATTTTCAAGTTGAAATATTGCAGTTCCCTTTCATTTATTTGCTCTTTTGTATAGATTGTCTTTTATAGTTATAGCAGTTTGATATACATTTTTGTATTCGTTTAGCACCAGTTGTGGCCTTTGACAGGTCCCTACCAAGGGCTGTGAGAGCAGTGCGGCCACATAGGGTGCAAGTATGAAAGAGACGTTGATGTTATCATTGGGCTTCCAGGATGCCCAAACAGAACTATTTTTTGTGTGCGGCAGGGCGGAGGGGGAGGTGCCAGATTCACACTTATACCAAGAAGGAAATGCACACACTATTATAGATGCATTTTAGTAAGTCCAGAATGTATGAATACACGTTAAACTCCGGTTGCGATTTAAATGTAAATATGGAGTTGGATATTACTTTTTGCATGATGTCTTTTGCAATAATATGTGTTTTATCTGTTTTTTTGCTCGGTTTCTGTCGGTAAGTATTATTTTTACAGTTTAATTTAAGTCTCTTTGATTCACATATCACCTCTATGCCATTCTGATGGTTTTCACCTTTAGCACAATATTAGGCTTCCTTGCGTCCAGCTTTTTATCGGTCGGAATGAGAGTATCTCAGGTGATCATAACCTCTTCATTCTCTGTAATTCTTTTAGGATCATGATCCCAGTGATTTTCAGGCACAGTAATGCTGTAGTGCTTACAGAGTTTCCAGTGGATGAGGCATGCTACTTTATTGTTCCTTTCTGTATAGAAATTTTCTGCCATGAGAATTTTAATGTTTCCAGATCTTTACCACAGAATCATCATATCTCGTTTTGCCAGTTTTTTTAATGCTCGTTGCAAACCATCACATCCATAAACCACTGTCCTGGGTTGCAACCATCAGCCTCTCATCCTTGGGTTTCAGTTCACCTCTCCTTAACCATTCATGTGTGCTTTCTTGATCGACAAAGGTTCCTGGAGTAACACTCTGTATTTCCCACTGTATTTGTGCATTTGCCACTTGTTTTTCCTTGTCTGTTGATCTAATTCCTTGAAAAGTTTTTTTCTCTTGTTTTGCAAATTCTGTTACTTCCCCCTGTGTATGGGGACTGCATGTATTCTTGTATGAACTGCAATAACCTATTTTTGCTCCTATGTTTCTCTCCCTCTTTTTAATTTTTAATGTTTCTGTGATTTTGTTTCTTTTGATTTTCTTCATGTTATATATTTTTATTTTATTTAAATGTTTTTAATGCATTTCTTGCATGTTTTCCTGCATATAGACGATCTTTTACTAACAGGCACTAGTGTGCAATCCATATTAGAGGTGCGAGTGGATGGGGTAGGGGGCAGAAAGTGGACATGGTGAGCTTGGCACAGGTAGTGCACAGTGTGAATACAGCACTAACTGCAGGGCCAACCCGTCCATTGAGCAAGAATGTTGTTTGCACAGGGCCCCGTATTTCAGGGGACCCCACGCAAACAATATCCTGAACACCGGCGGCAGGCAGGGTGGCTTTAGAGGGAGCCGGAGAGAGGCCCCAGCTCACCTCTACAGCTGCCGAAGTGAAGCGCGTTTATTTCCTTCACTTCGGCAGCTGTACTGACATTTAGAACACTGCCACACTGAGTGCGGAAAACAGGATGTTCCCTTTGACCTCAGCGCGGCAGCGTTCTAAACATCAGTACAGCTGCTGAAGTGAAGGAAAACTACGTGCTTCACTTCAGCAGCTGTAGAGGTGAGCTGGGGCCTCTCCGGCTCCCTCTAAAGCATCTTAAATAACTTCGGTGCTCTTCAGGAGAGGAGGGGAGGGGAGGGGGGGCTTGGACTGGAAATGGGCTGTGGGGGGGGGGGGGAGCAAGGACTGGAAATGGGCTAAGTGGAGGGGGGGCTTGAACTGGAAATGAGCTGATGGGGAGGGGAGCTTGGACTGGAAATGGGCTGAGTGGGGGGTTTGGACTGTAAATGGGCTCATAGGGGGCTTAGATTGGAAATGGGCTGAGTGGGGGGAGCTAGGACTGGAAATAGCTGATGGGGAAGGGGCTTGGACTGGAAATTGGGGGGGAGCTAGGACTGGAAATAGGCTGAGTGTGGGGAGCTAGGACTGGAAATGGGCTGATGATGGGGCTAGGAAAGGGCTGATGGAGGGCTAGTATTGGAAATGGGCTGATGGAGGGGCTAGGATAGGACTGGAAATGGATGGGGGAGCTAGGACTGGAAATGGGCTGATGGAGGGCTAGGATAGGACTGGAATGGATGGGGGAGCTAGGACTGGAAATGGGCTCATGGGGGGGCATGGATTGGAAATGGGCTGAGTGTGGGGGAAGCTAGAACTGGGAATGGGCTGATGGAGGGCTAGGATAGGAAAGGAAATGGGTTGATGGAGGAGCTACGATAGGATTGGAAATGGGCTGATGGGGGAGCTAGGACTGGAAATGGGCTGATGGGGAGCTAGGACTGAAAATAGACTGATGCGGGGACTAGACGGGAGCAGATGCTGGGTGGGACTGAAACTAGAAGGGAGATGATGTTGGGGGAAGATTAGAATGGGATGGGGCTGGGAGAGTGATATGGAGAGGGGAAAATATATTTTGTGTGGGAGGGAAGAAAATTCTACGATTGGCCGGTTATTGGGAGAGTAAGTGGGGATTAAGGATGAGGAGTAAAATTTGAGTGGATGAAAAAGGAATAAATAAAGAGATGGAGGAAAGAACAAAAGGGGAAAGATCAGTATGTTAAAGCAGATATAGAGAGAGAATGGAAAAAAACTAGAAGAAAGGATAAATGGACAGCAGACAATGGAGAGTTAGCAGAAGACAAGAAGAAACCAGAAGAAAGTGGCTGGAGCAATTGCAACAGAAAAATAAAATGCCCAAACAACAAAAGGTAGAAAAATACTTTTTTATTTTGAATTTATTGACTGGAATATGTCAGCTCTGGGAGATGTGCGTCTTTAACGTCTGCATTTTGTTTAGTACAAGAGGAAATTAATTTATAGTTTTATTTCTGCAGTGTTGTTGTACATTCCAAGTTTGGCTTTTGGGGTTCCCAGTTTAATTATTGTCTTCCTATTTCTAAATTGTGATCCCTTGTTCTTTGTGTGGTGATGGTCTATGTTCTACATGTGTAACCGAGCTGAGGTATTCTGTTCATGTAGTTTCTATTTGACAGTGCCACTTGTTCTCTTTCCCCAGTAGGAGATGTATTGGTATTCTCTGAGATGTATTGGTTAATATTTACAGTGTTGCCTTTTGATAGGTAGGGTTTGGTGCTTTGTGAGTCCTGGTAGTGCTGTTATGATACAGCGGGTTTGCTATGGGTTCGGAATGGGCAGTGTTTGTAGTATTTGCTAATGTGCCTAGTGGTTGGCACTGGAATATCGTAATTTAGAAATCTGGTAGTCTTTCTTTATCAATACACTCATTAAGAGGCATGTTCACTAAAAGTTAATGCATGTTAACATTATGCAAATATTTATGCAAATGACATCCCTTATACAAATGAGGCCCCGCACCGAGTCTCCGCACATGGCCCTGCGTCCCCCCTTGGACCTCCCCTGACTAACTGCAATAGCGTTGGTGTACCTAACACTACCTTAGGTGTGAGTTAGGTGCACCCACACTAATGCAGCACGCACTATGGGACAGGGCATCACATTAAGTGCCAGGGGAATCTTTCGACGTCTCCAATAGTTAACACAGAGGTGTTTTGTCTAGCGCACCATGGTTTCGGCACTATTCGCACATTAGCTGCAACACCTTAGCAGCCACTAGTAAAAGACCTCTATAATGTTATTTATATATAATGTTTCTTCTTTTGTATGTTTTTATGTCTTTTTTATATATATTTGAAACCCCCTTGGTAATAGGGAAGGTGGAAGGGGCCTAGGGATCCTGTGTAAAGAAAGGTAGAAATATTTTTAAAGCATTCAAGTATGTTTCTTCTGTCATCACTCTCTCTCTCTCTTTCACTCTCTCTCTTCTCTCTCTCTTTCTCTCTTTCATGTCTCCCCTGTTTTACTGATGCCCTACAACCTTTCTTTGCACATGGAAATTGGGTTGTGAAGGATTGAATGAGCCCACTAGCTAGTTGCCATCCCCTGATGGAATCCATGCATTAGGGGCCCGATGCTCTAAAGGGGGGAAATATAATGCAGCTTGTGAGGTTGAGGGCAAGTTATGTTCTTTATTTACCTCGGGAGTTGCCACCTGTTACTGACACCTGTGGTAAATTAATTTGAAGTAAAAGTTAACATTTTATCGCAGCTTAGTTCATCAACAGTAGGTTTCACTTGCCCTACTTGTGGTCTCACTTGTGGTTCAAAAATGGATCTTATATCACATTAAGGAACAACATAAATATATGTAATTGAGGAGAATTGATGAACGTCATCATTGGTGGGAGACTCCACCATTGTCGTCACATTTCTGGTAATGCCATCTTGTTTTCATTCCATTCTCACTCGAGGAAAGGCGTGTTAGATCCCAAAAGCTAATCAAGAAATATATGAAGTTAGTCTACTTAAAACGTATTGCCTTGTAGAGACCCCTTAGACTCTATCCTTTAGGCAGCAGCATCCTCTAGTGCTCCTACTAAAGTTCTACAATCTGACCTGTAAGTGTTTTGGTAATTTTTCAGAACAGCGGATGTTACTCCTACCCACTATCATCATTCTGGGAGCAGACTCCTCTGGGAGGGAAAATTCAATCCTTATATAAACCATACTGTCTTTGGCAGTCACTGCACCGTGAGGATAAGGTAGGAGTCTGCCCTAAGGAGGGGCAAGGGAGTCCTTGGCTCCTCCAGCCATCATACCATGAGCTTGATGTACTGCTTAGCTACTGCATTAAGAAGGGAGCTGAGGGGTAGGAGGATGATCCAGGTCACTTAAGCCTCACACGCAAATCCTGCCAGCACAGCTCACAGGAGGAGAAAAATCATCCTATCAGTGGAGTGAAGAAGGTGATGCAAACAAATAGCATATAGAGCTCACTGAGCTAAGGAAAGAAAGAACAATAAGATCATCCGTGAGACTCAATAACATCAGAGCCAGAAGCTACTACGGAGCAGCTCCCAGCTATAAGATACACTGAAAAGAAGTTAGTGCAGGAGGTGGGTTCCTCTCTCCGGATAGCCACAGAGAGCAAGGAAGATGTGAGGACTGGTGCAGCTGGGAATGACGTTCCAGCACTGAGAAGCAGCAGTGTAGCTACTTGTAATATAGTTGGAGTAAGGGGAAAGGAGTTTGACTGCTTGTATTGTAGTTTTTTGACTCTGTCCATATCTGTTTTGTTATTGTTATCAGTGACCCTACGTTTCTTTTAAGTAAATCCTTTGGTTCAGAACACAAATTCTGGCCTGGACTCTGTTGTTGAGAGAGAGAGAAGAAGAGCGAATGGAGTAAAAGTGCCAAAGGCCTCCCACTGTATACGGGTCCCACTTCAAGAGCCCTAATTGTCCCCAAGAGTAGACAGCATTGCTCTTAGAAGTTGTACCCCCAGTTTGTCAAACAGCATGCTTAGCCACTGTGAAGAATACAGACAGACAGGGAGTTTATACCTTATCTATACATATATATAGGGCCAGATATTCGGCGGCGACTAGCTGCCACCTCTGTACTTTATCCCTGATATTTAATGCCGATGCCATATCTAGGCCCCACCATTGAATATCTGGGTTACCCAGATTGCCACAAAGCTAACTAGGCAGTGGTGATATTTATCTGCTGCCCGGTTAGCCTCGGTGGCAACAGTTAGATCAGCCTTTACTGTGCCTGACTTTTGCCTCGTTGCGATATCCGGGCAGTGGCTCAATATCACCGCTGCCTGGTTATTACAGGGTACTGGCCCTGGAACGCCCTGATGCTAACCAATCAGCTTGGGTCATGCATCGGCGGCACTCAAGGATACTGAGTGGCAGTTACCGAGTTAGTGCTGCTGAATATCCCAGCCAAGGGGTTTAACCCAGTTAGCAGGTGTGCAAACTGCATTAATCCCTTTAAATAACTGGCCCGTAGGTTTTGTTTTGTTAACCTTTCTTTCTGAAATATCAAGTAAGTCATAGAAAAAAAACAGAAAGTGTAAGATGATTTACAAAGGTTGTTTAAAAGGTGCACATGTTTGACTCTGGATTGATTTATTTCTTTGTAAGAGTACAGGACAGGAGTGCAAGTCTGAAACTGCAATTTTGATTAAGTACTGCATCTGCTTTGCTGTGTTCCTGTACTACAGGGAAATAATTTTTTTATGAGAATAATTATCAGTTTTGGATCATTAGCTAGCGTGCAGAAAGTTCAGATGCTATTTTCTCTAAAATATCAGCAAGCCGTTAAAAGTAAGATTGAGAAAGAACTCATCTTAAAGGGTTGTATTTTCCCAAATTCTGGGAAAGCAGAGGCAACACCTTTTGGACTGGAAGGGCTAAACAAACTGTTCTCCAGCCTTGCCCCCAAGCTCTCTAGTTGCTGATGCTGTACAGTATTTGGCCCCAGTGGTCCACCCCATTCCTCTGCCTAAGTGGGAAAGGAATAAAAATCTCAAATGTAGCATATTTTCCACTCTCTTAAAATGCTGCCGTCTATAAATACAACCTTGCATGTTTTGATATTGTGACTTTTCTGTCCTCACCACACATCTTCACCATGCTAGATAGGAAGAGCAAAACAGATTCAGCTTCTTAACTTTCAAAACTATTACCGAACCATTGAATAAACAAAGAATTTACTGTAAGATGACATGGGATGATGAATAGTGTACAGAGTATTTGAGTTCGTAAAGTTCTTCTTTAGGATACTACAGTTGAATGTAGTGTGAAAACACACTGCTTTCTTTTGTGTCTTATCAAGAAACAGTAGTTGCTGTCTCCTCAAAGTCCCTTTGTCACTCATTGTAAACAACTTCCCCAAGATGATCAATTGGGAGGATCAAATAGAGAAGAGTCTGCATCCTGAGTCAAGAAATGGAAAGCAGAGGACATCTAATGGGCAGATAAGCAATCTTCCATACCACACTGCTCATGGCCTATTGGATCAAAGATTATGAGGTTTTACAGGGTCCATGAGTTAATCTAGATCACCTTGGTGCAAGATGGCCGTATTATATAAGATAAATAAACTAAGCCATGTGCACAGAATAATGACATGTAACTATCTTGTGCAAGTAGGCGCCTACTAGCTTAGGTGGCAGAAATTGTGCCTTATGGCTGGTATAAATGCCCGTGCCTAGAATTTGCAAGAAGGCGCATGCACTCCCACTGGAAAAGTGCCTATCAAGCAGCAAGTGTACTTTTGCGTTGGTCGGTATTTTATAAGACGTCATTTATGCATGTGTGCGGCCACATAGGCATATAAATGATTAAAATAACCCGCAGTTAGGTGCATATTTAGTACCTAAGGTATATGCCCCCTAATAAAATTACCTTTTATATGACTTTTGTGCACAAAATATAGTATATGGCTCATGTCCATCAGTGAAACGTCTGCAGAAAGGGTCTAATGTATGTAGTTAAAAAGGTCCATAGAATCACAGAACAAGACACCAGAAAAATATGATGTAGCCTATCCAGTCTGCCCATTTACACCAACTACTCAGCTCTATAATCCCTTTTTCTCCCTTACTGATCCTCTGGGCTTGCCCCATGCATTCTTGCATCCCATGCCTCCACCATTCACTGGGAGGCTGTTTCAGGTATCCACCACCCTTCCTAGGACTATCCACTTTCACCCTCATCCTATGACCCCTCTTTAGAGAGCCTCCTTTATGTTGAAAGAAGCCTCTGTGCATTTATATTTGGAAGGTGTTTAGATGTCTCTATCATATCTCTCCTCCCCCCCAACCCACCCACCCTGCCTTTCCTCCAGTGTATATAGACTTAGACCTTTATGGCAGCCACTATCTGGATCGAGTCCATCCTCTTTATATCCTTTTGAAGGTGTGGTCTCTAGAATTACATGTCACTACTACTACTACTACTACTACTACTACTACTGAACATTCGTATAACGCTACAAGACATTCGTAACACTGCACAGACACATGTAAAAGATAGTCCCTGCTCATCAGAGCTTACAATCTAGTCAAGACAGACAAAACAGTAGGTGTAGATAGGGATACATCTAGGGGGAATGGTAAGAAAACTACTACTACTACTATTTAGCACTTAGAAAGCGTCACGCACGCAGCGCTGCACAACTAGCCTACAAGAGGTGGCTAACATATAAGAGACAGTCCTTGCTCATCAGAGTCATGCTCATCAGAGCTTACAATCTAGTTAGAACAGTATAGAGCATTAGTCAGTTCTACAGAAGGTACAGTATGGTTACAGTTTGTTACAGCTTGGTCTAAAGTTTGGTCATAAATGTTAATAGGGGTTAGGTTAGGATGAGGATGGAAGTCAGGATCTGAATGCAACAGTGATGAGGTGGGTCTTCAACTTGGATTTGAAGAGGGCCAGGGAGGGCACCTGGCACACAGACGCAGGAAAGCTGTTCAGGCGTGTGGCGCAGCAAGGTGAAAGGAGTTCGCGGTGTGGGTGAAAGGCATTGAAAGAAGCGATTTGTTAGCGGAGCGCAAATTTCGAGAGGGGAGGTAGGGAGAGATAAGAGATATGAGGTATTGAGGGGCCATAGAGTGAATGCATTTATAGGTCAGCAGGAGAAGCTTGAATTGGATGCAGAATTGGACAGGGAGCCAGTAAAGTGACTTGAGGAGAGGAATAATGTGGGCATGGCGAGGCTGGCAGAAGATTACTCGAGCAGCGTGATTTTGAATAGATTGAAGGGGCAGGAGGTGGCTCATGGGGAGACCAGCGAGGAGTAGGTTGCAGTAATTGAGGCGAGAGGAGATTAAGGAGTGGATAAGTGTTTTGGTAGTATGTTCAGAGAGGAAGGGGCCGATCTTGCTGATGTCGTAGAGGAAAAAGCAGCAGGTCTTAGCTACAAGCTGAATATAAGCGGAGAAGGAGAGAGAGGTGTCAAAGATAACTCCTAGATTGCGGGCTGAGGGAACAGGAAGGATAGTAGATCCATCCACATGGACTGAGAGAGGGGGAGGTGGGGGGGAGGAGTTGGGTGGAAAGACAAGGAGTTAAGTCTTGGCCATGTTCAGTTTCAATTGGCGATGAGACATCCAGGCAACGATGTCTGAAAGACAAGCAGAGATCTTGGACTGGGTTGCCGGAGAAATATTTGGTGTAGAGAGGTAGATTTGGGAGTCATCAGCATAGAGATGGTACTGAAAGCCAAGGGAAGAGATAAGCACGCCAAGGCCTTGGGTATAGAGAGAGAAAAGGAGGGGGCCCAAGACAGATGGAGCGGGGTAGGGGAGGAGGAGAAGCCGCCAGAGCATACACTGAATGAGCGATGGGAGAGGTAGGAGGAGAACCAGGATAGTACAGAGTCCTTGAAGCCAAGCAAGGAGAGGATGGTGAGGAGAAGGTCGTGGTCAACGGTGTCAAAGCAGCAGAAAGGTCAAGAAGGATGAGGATAGAATAGAGGCCCTTAGATTTAGCCAGGAACAGGTCATTGGTGTCTTTTGTGAGTGCCGTTTCAGTGGACTGTAGGGGATGGAAGCCTGATTGTAGCGAGTCCAAGAGGGCTTGGGAGGTGAGGAAGTCGAGGCAGTGACGGTGGACTGCTTGTTCTAATAGTTTGGATATGAAGGGAAGGAGGGAGATGGGTCGATAGGGCATGTGGGATCAAGTGAGGGTTACTTGAGGAGGGTTGTGACAACAGCATGTTTGAAGTCAGTGGGGACAGTTGCAGTGGAGAGTGAAAGGTTGAGGATATGAGTGATGGAGGGGACAATGGTGAGGGAGATGGAACATAGGAGATGGGTAGGGATAGGGTCTGATGAACAGGTGGTGGGTTTGGAGGAGGAAAGAAGAAGTGTGGTTTCCTCTTCAGAGATCAGGGGGAAGGAGGGGAGGGTGGCAGGGGGAGTATGGAGGGGGGAGGAGTAATGGGGGGGAGGGGAGGTAGATGAGGGGGTAGGGAATTGGAGGATAATTTTGAGGATTTTGTCATGGAAGTAGTCGGCTAGGGCTTGGGCAGAGAGGGAGGGCGGGATGGGGGGCGGGGGGACCTTGAGGAGAGAAATGAGGGTGTTAAAGAGATGGCGAGGATCAGAGGAAAGGGAATTAGTCAGATGGATGTAGTAATCTTGTTTGGCAAGTGCTAAGGCTGATTGGAAGGAGCCAAGCATGAATTTGAAGTGTAGAAGGTCTTCCGGGGAGTGGGATTTGGACCAGGTTTTATTCGGCAGAATGGGCACAGATGCGTAGGTAATGGATTGTGGGTGAAAGCCAGGGTTGGGGAGTAGATCGTCTTACAGGACGTGAGGTGGGAGGGGCAAGAGTGTCAAGGGCTGAGGATAGTGTAACATTGTATGAGGATAATGCTTCGTCGACAGACTCGGAGTATAGAATGGAGGAAAGAAATGGAGAAATGGTGGAAGAGAGAGTCAGTGGATTAATATTATGAAGGTTTCTAAATAGATTGGAGGAGGCAGAATGAAGTTGAGATGGTGGGAGCTGAAGAGTAAATGTTAGTAGGTGATGGTCAGATGAGGGAAGGATTGATTTGCGGAAGTTTGAAGGAGAGGAATTGGAGAAGAGTATTAGGTCAAGGCAGTGGCTGTGTAGGTGTGTGGGGGCAGTGGAGCAAAGTTGGAGGTCGAACGAGGAGGTAAGAGCAAGGAACTTTGAGGCATGGGGGTCAGAGGGGTTGTCGATGTGAATGTTGAAATCACCAAGAATAAGAGTGGGGGAGGAGGGATCCATAAAGGCAGAAAGCCAGGAGTCAAAGTCGGTGAGGAAGGTTGATTTGGGGTTGTCGGGTGGGCGATAAATAACAGCTACACGGAGGGGAAGTGGTGTGAGGGGACAAATGGAGTGGACTTCAAAGGAGAGGGGGGAGTGTGGTGTGGCAGGAGGGGTTGGAATTGGCAGGAGGGGAAGAGTAGGAGGCCAACGCCACCACCGCGACTAGTAGATGGAGGTGTATGGGAGAATTGGTAGCCCCCATAGCAGAGAGAGGCAATGGATGCGGTGTCATCTGGGGGGAGCCAGGTCTCAGTCAGGGCAAGAAGGTGTAGGGCATTAGAGATGAAGAGATTGTGAATAAAAGTAGGTTTTTTTTTTTAATGACTGAGCATGCGTTCCATAGAGCACAAGTAAACGGGAGAGCGGAGGGGGGGAGGAGAGGGATGTGGATAAGGTTGGATAAGTTACGTGTGGATTTCCTGTCAGAGTAGCGTGGGAGTCTATTTCTAGGGTAGTACCGAGATTTAGAGAGAGTAGGGTGTGGGTGGGTATGTCTGGGTGTATGTGCTCTCTAAGAGGAATGTGAGGGAAGGGAAGTGAGGGATAAATTGGTGGTATCAGATAGGTTATGTGAGGAATTATATTTGGGAGTAGGGTTGGAGTTGATATCTATGGTTGAGTGATTGTGGGATGAATGGGGGAGGGCGGAAGGAGGGAGGCGCGTCATGTGGATGAGATTAGATAGGGTACGTGAGGAATTGACTTAAGTGTGGGAGAGAAATAGGGGGGGGGGGGTAGGGTTGGGGTTGATGTTATCTGATGAGAGAAGGAGAATGAGTATTAGAGAGTGAGGTAAAGTGGAGATAGTATGGCGGAAGCAGGATGGGGTTGCCTAAGAGAGAGGGGGGCTGGTTGAATGCGGGGGATGGTGTGAAGAAGCTCAAGAGCAGGTGCTAGGCTAGGGGGAAGAATGGAGGGAGAAGTGAGGAAGGTAGAGAGGGAGGGCTGGTTGAATCCGGGGGATGGTGTGGAGAGGCTCCAGAGCAGGTGCCAGGCTAGGGGGCAGAGTGGAGGGAGAAGTGAGGAGGGTAGGGGGAGGGTAGTGGTAAGAGGGGGGAGGATGTTGATAGGAGGGGAGGCAGTTGGGGAGGAAGAGGAAGAGAAGGACAATGAGATGTGGGGCCATGGTAGTGGGCAGCAAGGTCTGAGCAAACAATGGGTAGCAGTTCAAAGCGGGCAATGGGTAGCATTTCTAAGCAGGCAATGGTAGCAGTTCTAAGCAACAATGGATAACAGTTCTATGCAGACAACAGTGGCAGTTCTACGCAGGCAATGGTAGCAGTTCTATGCAGACAATGGTAGCAGTTCTATGCAGGCAATGGGTAGCAGATCTATGCAGACAATGGGTGGAGGAATGATTGTGCTTACTCAGATCCAGGGGGCTGCGGTGAATTGGAGGAGCAGGATAGATGGACCACACCAGAACGCCCCCGGGCCCGCGCCGAATCGCCCTTTGATCCTTGGTGGCAGCTGCGTGAGTGCTGGAGCACGCTGCTTAAGGGCCCATCACCCTTTGATCCTTGGTGGCAGCTGAGTGAGTGCTGGAGCACGCCGCTTAATGGCTGATCACCCTTTGATCCTTGGTGGCGGCTGCGTGAGTGCTGGAGCATGCCGCTTAAGGACCGATCGCCCTTTGATACTTGGTGGCGGCTGCGTGAGTGCTGGAGCATGCCGCTTAATGGCCGATCGCCCTTTGATCCTTGGTGGTGGCTGCGTGAGTGCTGGAGCACACCGCTTAAGGGCCGATCGCTCTTTGATCCTTTGAAAACTCAAAGGAGATCAGGTGAGTCAAGATCTGAAAGTGGCAGTGAACAGTTTTCAGCCTGGATTTGAAAAGGGCCAGAGATGGCACCTGACGTACACAGAGGCACTAATAATCTCCATTTGGCTTTTGCCATCACCTGTGTATGTCTTACGTTGCCTCTGTAAAAATTATCATGACTCATACTTTCAGTACAAAATGTGAAGAATTTTAAATCTGTTAGCTCATCAAATACATGTATCAGCACATTTTACCAGTACAAAGCACACATTGCTGTCACCATGTCTGTCAGATCTGCCATATTGAACCGTAAAGCAACAGGGCAGGAGCGAAGGGGAATCGCACCAGCTCCATTCACTAGGCACCAGAATGACATCCGGCTAAGCTCCAGGGTGTTTGGGGGGAGGGATTGTGATTGGGGGGGTCTTCATGGAGGGGGTGAATGGGGAGTTATTGTCCTGATGAGGGTGTTGCGATTGGGTAGAAGGAGGAGTTGTAAAGCTTCATCTTGCTGCGATTGAGTAGGCGGAGGGCTACAGTTACCATAGCAGCTTTCCTGTGAGAAATGGTTGGGGCGGCAGCTGTGTGGAGCCACGCTATTGGCAGTCGTGGCAGCTAGCATGCAGCAACATCCCATTCGCTGGCTGTCACCAGCTGCCATGCCCACTCTCCAGTTTGATCCTATCCCGTTCCATGGCATGCAGTGTGTGTGCAAAACAGTGTGTGTCCTATCATTCCAGTGCAGTAACAGCTACTGCGGGCATGCACTAACAGCGTGTACCTCTGGGATAATGGCTACCGGACCATAGTAAAAGGGCCTCTTACTTTGGTGTCAATACTCTTACTAAATTTCAGTCAAATTTGACTAATGCAGGGCTATAAAGGGATCCACTGTGTCTGTCCCATGCCATTTTGAATTCCGCCACTGTATTTGCCCCCACCACCTCCATCAGGAGGGCATTCCATGCATTCATCACCTTTCAGTTTACCCCCTTGCAGATTCATGTTATGTCCTCTAGTTTTATAGCGCCATTGAAAAAGGTTTGTTTGTTCATTAATATTCCTTAAGTATTTAAAGGTCTGTATCACATCTCCCCTGTCTCTCCTCTCCTCTAAAGTATACATATTTAGGTCTTCAAGTTTCTTCTTATACATCTTCTGGCACAGGCTCCCAATTATTTTGGTCACCTTCCCTTGAACCGTTTCAATACATGGGCCTGATTTTTGAAGGCACTTACACGGGTAATTGCCCTAGTTACCCATGTAAATGTCTTATCTGGGATTTTCGAAAGGCACCTAAACGTGTAGTGCCTTTCGAAAACCCTGGATAAGTCCCTAACATACTCAGATGCTATGTGGTTAGTATCAGGGCATGTAGGGGATGTTCTGGGGTGGAGCGGGGGAGGAGGAAAGGGCTAAATGAGTAGCAGCGTTTTTCAATGCTACCTGCGTAGCCCTCTGCGCCTTAAAGATAGGCAAGGTTTTTCCTCACCTATCTTTAAGGCTCAGAGGGCTAAGCAGGTACCATCGAAAATCGCTGCTACCTGTTTAGCCTTGGCGGCTGCCGGCACATCCAGCATAGTAACATAGTAAATGACGGCAGATAAAGACCAGTATGGTCCATCTAGTCTGCCCAGCAAGGAGGCAAGAGTAGGTGCACTTGCCGCTCCGTGCAGGTCATCCCTCCCCATGTCTTTGTTTAGGGGTGTACCCACCGCTCTGTATAGGTCACCCCTATTTGTTCAGATATAATAGATAGTTAGGCTTATTCTGATTTTATCCTGTTGCTATAAAGGGATCTTTATCTTTATTCGCAATACTTGATTTACTGCCCCTGCCGGAGCATCAGGGTGGTATACAATAAAAATTTCTGGCTAACAGAAGAAAAAAAAAGGGGAGGAAAAGAACGCCAATAGTTTATAGGAAAGTGGTAGTAAAGGCAGAAGGAAGAATAGAGGGGATAAGGAGACAAGCATGAAACACAATTGACGACAAACAAAAGGGGGGAGGGGAAGGGAGAAGGTGTAGGCACAGGGCTACATAGGAGTCTGTCCCATGCCATTTTGAATTCTGTCACTATATTTGCCCCCACCACTTCCATCGGGAGGGCAATCCAAGCATCCACCACCCTTTCAGTGAAAAAGTATTTCCTGACATTGCCCTTCAATTTAGCCCCTTGCAGCTTCATGTTATGCCCTCTAGTTTTACAGCTTCCCCATCCTTGGAAGAGGTTTGTTTGTCCATTAATACTCTTTAAGTATTTAAAAGTCTGAATCATATCTCCCCTGTCCCTCCTCTCCTCCAGAGTGCACATATTTAGGTCTTCAAGTCTCTTTTCATAAGTCTTCTGATGCAGTCTCCAAATCATTTTGGCCGCCTTCCTCTGAACTGCTTCCAGCCTTTTTATATCCTTTGTGAGATACGGTCTCCAATACTGAACACAATATTCCAAGTGAGGCCTCACCAGTGACTTGTACAGTGGCATTAGTACCTCTTCCTTTCTTCTGGTAATTCCTCTTTGTATGCAACCCAGCATCCTTCTGGCTTTTGCCACCACCTTGTCGCAATGTTTCGGCACTTTGAGATCCTCAGAAACAATCACTCCAAGGTCCTTCTCCTGGTCCGTGCACACCAACCTCTCATCCCCTATCATGTACAATTCCCTTGGATTTCTGCTACCTAAGTACATGACACTGCACTTCTTCACATTAAATCTTAACTGCCAAGCATTAGACCATTCTTCCAGCTTTTGTAGATCTTTCATCGTATTCCCCACTCCCTCAGGAGAGTCCACTCTGTTGCAAATTTTGGTGTCATCTGCAAAAATACACTTTTCCATTCAGCCCTTCGCAATATCACTCACAAATATATTGAACAGTACCGGTCCCAAGACCGAACCCTGGGGCACACTGCTAATCACCTTCCTTTCATCTGAATGAGTTCCGTTTACTGTCACCTGCCACGGAAGTGAAAATCTGGGTTAAGGAGGGGTCAACGGGCAGGCTATGCGCTGACATGGTGCATAGCCTGCCTAATTCAAAATTGGGCTCTTTATGTCCTTTGTGAGATATGGTCTCTAAAACTGAATACAATACTCCAAGTGAGGCCTCATCAACAACTTATACAAGGGCATTAATACCTCCTCCTTTCTGCTGGTTATTCCTCTCTGTATTCAGCCCAACATCCTTCTGGCTTTGACTACCACCTTGTCACATTGTTTCGTCACCTTGAGAACCACAGACACTAACACTCCGATGTCCCTCCCCTGGTCTGTGCACACCAACCTCTCTCCCCCATCGCATATATTTCCTTTGGATTTCTGCATCCTGAGTGCACGACTCTACACTTCTTTACATTAAATCGTAACTGCCAAGCATTAGAATATTCTTCCAGTGATTTTAGATCTTTCCTCATGTTGTCCACTCCCTCAGAAGTGTCCACTCTGTTGTAAATTTTTGTGTCCTCTGCAAAAAGGCAGACTTTTCCATTCAGTCCTTCTGCAATGTCACTCACAAATACATTGAACAGTACTGGTCCCAGGACCGATCCCTGAGGAACACCAGTATGCAATTTCCTTTTTTCTGAGCGAGTTCCATTAATTACTACTTTCTGTTGTCTGTCAGTCAACCAATTTCTGATCCAGTTCACCACCTTGGGACCTTTCCCCAGGCTACTCAGTTTATTGATAAACATTCTACAGCAAGCCTTTGATACTGTTCTTCATAGAAGGCTTATCTATTGGCGGGGTTCACTAGAAAAGGTGTGCAATCAATTTCAGGTCAACCTCAATCCAACCAAAGTTTTGGATACTTCTCCATTTCCCTTGGGCATTTATCAAATAGGATGATTCAGATGTTTCAACAGTGTTTTAACCATAGTGCCAATAAATGTCTATGGAATTTTTGATACCCTTTGCATTAAATGATATTCTTCAAATGTGTTTGATACCAGCAGTAAATCATTAATTAGTCAATAGGAATTCACCATACATTTTTTCATGTTTTAACCTATACTTGAGAGAATATAAATAGGTATTTATTTATTTGAGAGCTTTTTATACTGCCTTATCAAGTAATCAAAGCAGTTTACAAAGAACGATATGCAACTATTACAAGAAACATAGCAAGATAACATAACATGGAAAAGTTAATTACACTGTAACATATTTGCTCAGGAGAGCTACTTAATTAACTGCAAACTTATTTACATAGAGACCTGTTCCATACTGGACGTCCTGGTCTCTGTGAGTCCGGTCGGAACTGGATGCACAGAGATAGACAAAATTCTGATCCTATGGGGCACATCCAACTCCCGTGGGATCAGAATCCTGTCTAGGTCTGTACGTGCAGACCTGGACCCAATTCCAATTCCAGTTGGCCTGCACGTACAGACCACTACCCGGCTATCTCAGTCATGTGCCATGGCATGGAGCCATGATTGCCGGCCACTGCCAACTTTGTGCTTTCCCCGCAGCCAGAACCCCGATCCGGTCTCCCACGGCCAGGGTCGAGCTGCGGGAAATCCACTGCACCCCCTCCTACCTTTGACGTGCCTCGGGCCTGCTGTCTCCCCCCCCCCCCCCAGTCTAACATCTATACTTGCTATTCATGGGACACAATAACCCTGTATGCAAATAAGTTTTGTGCAAAAATAAAATTGCACTAATGTAATGTACATACTTATGCGCATGTTGTAGAATGTTATTTTACACATACACGTCATTATTTGATATTGTTATGTCAGCAGTCTAGCATTTTACTGTTTGTTCCAGCACGTCTTAACTTCAGGTCCTTCAAGAAAACCAGAAAAAAGCTGTGGGCGCTTCATGCTCGCAGCAAAGAGAAGAAACAAGCCTGAAATCTTTGCGAATACTGACACCAGAAGAACGAGCTCAACCTTTTCCTTCTCCTCAGACCTGGCATTAAAGCTCCAGCATAATAAACCTTATGCTCGGCCTTTGGGTCTTCTGCATTCTTCTTTGCATCGGGGTTTAAGAGCTAATACCTTAATTGCCATGGCGTTTAAATGAGCTGGGCATTGATGTCCACACAAGTGATCACATGCAGTTAGCTCAGGAGTAGCGCATCATTTTCCACTGGGTGGTGGCAGTGTACAAAGAAGCTGTGCTAAGTTCTGAGCAAACCTCACACACCTCCGTGCATCAGCCCCTTCGAAAATAATTTTATAAAGAGTTTTCCCACATATAAAATTATAAAACGGTACAGCTGGATATACAGTTACACATGTGCCAAAAAGATGGTGCGTACTTATACATGTGCTACGTTAGTGTTCCCATGGGCAAAGTCATGAGATATACCCGAGTACGCACCTACATTTGCACTTTCTGTGGATCAGGTGCAAATCTTCACATCACTGGAAGTTACTGGAGGAATCAATTTAACAATTATAAGTGCACATATTGACAAGATGGCGTATGCACCGTGCGTGAGTATTCCTGGGGCTTCAGGAGTGGAGCAGGGAGAGAGCTGCAATGTATGCATGCATTCAATAAAATATTCAAGCGCACCCCAGAGAAGACATACACACATTAAACTAATCTCAGAGCATTTGCGCATTTACGCCACCTTCAGAGTAGGTGTAAATTTGTGTGAGAAAATGTGTGCAATAATGTGGATCGTGGTTAGCACTTCCGATTCTAGGTGTTTATTATTTTGGATTTTAGGGTATTGTTTATGAGGCAATTAGGTACCTTCTCGGGGATGGGATAATAGGGGTTTATCGGTGGATTTGAAGCGAGGAAACTTTTTTTTTAGTGGATTTTTAGGTGGATTCCATTTAATGATGTGAAACACAATTTTCCACTGCCTGCCCTTTCTTGTATTGCCAGCATTGTCTCTCCTCCATGCTCCAGCCACAGCATGAGCGTCTCAAGCCCGGATTACTGCAGATCCTTACATAGAAACTGCATGCGAGGAGAACAGCTGTCCTCACTCACATACCCAGAACATAGATAGACCCTCACTGGGTACAGAATAAGGGATCACAAACTTAAAATAAAAAGACGTCAACAAATGATTCATGGTGTCAGCCTGTTTTATAAAGGCACATTTTGGGAATTTTCACATAGGCACTCTGTGGCTCTGTTCACATAAGTTTAGTAGCACACAGGGCAGGACATTTTGTAAATGTCTATTGTAATGGCTAAAATCGCCCATTTAAAACTGCCCTCTTAATCAAGCTGTGGCCTCAGTATCCAATTTATAATGTCTTCTGTGTTGATTATTAATGTCTGCCTGCCTCCTTGATGACCAGGACAGATGCCAGGGATGAAGGAGAATTAGGCTGGCAGTCCCTGTTATTAATATGTAGTAGTCTTTTTTTTCTACCAGTGAAATCTCCTGATGATATGAAGATGCTAAATACAGCACACTTTAAACATCAGATCCTTTAGAGGAAAAAAAATCCCCCCAAAAAAGGAGTTGGGTCATCTATTCTTTATGGACTGAATGCTGCATTTCTTAAATGGGAAATAATAAAGGTTCCCAAAAAATGTAACAATAAGCAGCTAAAGGTGGGGCTTTTTAAAGATCTCGCTCATTAAAAAATAAAAAAAAGCTATTTTGAAATACAAAGAATAAAATAATATCCATTTGGGCAAGTCTAACTTCTATGAGGTAACCTTGATGTTTCTAACTGATAAAGATTCGCTCTAAAATTCATTGCAGCCCAGCATGCATTTTTTAAACATCCCAAGTCCTTGTCTGAATGAGCTGTTTGTTATTCTTCTTAATTAGTTCGTTTTTTTTAAATTTGCTTTTCCTTTTTTTTTTTTAAACAATTGGGTACAGAAAAAAAGGCTTCGGCCCAGTCCCTGTATTGTTTGGTCCCCACACTGCTTCATTTCCTGTCGTTTGATCCAGACATCCCCCTTTTGTTTTCCCAGTGCTTCGCCAGCACGTGTCAGTGCTGTGGTCACCATACAAATATTTTTTACCAGGTCCACTCCCCCCTCCCCTCCGAGCACTGCCGCTGATGGATGGCTAGCTTCCTGAGGACTTAGCTGCAACCTCCCTCGCAGGAAGAGATAGAGGGGCTGCGTCTGCCCAAACGGAAGTGGCTGGAAATCCCTGCAGCTGGCAGATTGTGATTTTCTTAGCCTGTTGCAAGCATTTTAGGTGTTTTATAAGCTCTAATAGAGTCTTCCGGTTGGGAGATCTGAAATCCCGAGGGTTACTTGAAATGAGCCAACAAAAAGATTCCTCCCCGTACAGAAATTCTCAGGGGACGTTCTGGAAGCCAAAGATAAGCCCTTTCCAACCAGATCTGACACAGGTCGTTTATGGTTTGAACTTTTCTGACCCTCTGTTTGTGACTTTCACTTACCTCAGTTATCATTTCTGCCCATATCATCTGAAAGGAGGTACACCTCACTCCCATTTTGCATGTCGCACCCTCAAGTTCTTTAAAAAGTGGCCTCACCGCACCCTACTTTACAAGAAAGGTGGAAAAATACAGCCTAGTCCTTGATGCTCATAGTGATGGAAACTCATAAATGGTTTAATACTAATAATAATAATACAGGGACATTGCATTGTTGTGCATTTATTTTGCGCCTGTTCTACAAAGTAAAGTATGTATAGCCTTTACTTGATGGAATAGGGGTGTACGGATGTGCCTGTGCCTGGATCGGTATAATCCCAGTATTCTAGACCTTGCAAGCGTAGTTTAAGGATCCTCCTATGCTCCGCCCCCAAACACACCCAAACTGACCATACATGCAATGGGCCAGAATAGTGACTGCCCAAAGCTTGTGAATAAGTGCCCATTCACACACGTATGTCCTTCAGAAAAGGGGCTGATGTACATTTCTCTGCACGCCCTCTATAGAATCAGTCCCTCCAGTAAAAAACTCCAGAACTTAATTTTGCAGAGTGAAAATTATATTTTATTTATTTTATTTAACCAGTTTTCAATACCGCCTTATCCTTCAATCAAAGCGGTTTACAAACAGGTACTTGTCCCCAATAATTATGGGGCTTGTTTACAAAGCCGCGGTAGTGGTTCGCGATCGCGATCGCAGCCGCGGCCCCATTGAAATCAATGGGGCCGCGGCTCCGATTACGATCGCAAACCGCTACCGCGGCTTTGTAAACAAGCCCCTATGTGTACCTGAGGCAACGGAGGGTTAAGTGGCTTACCCAAGGCCACAAGGAGTGCCTATAGGACTAGAAACCTCAGTCCCTCCGGCCTGAGATTGCTGTCCCCAGGTGGGACTTGAACCCCTGGCCCTTCATGAAAAAGTAAACATCTCTCCTCTGCCATCTCTTCTCCAAGCTGAGGAGCCCTGACCTCTTTAGTCTGTCCTCATACAACACTTGTTCTTCTCTGTACCTTTATTCATTTTATGAGGTGTAATGACTAGACTTGCACACAGTACTCAAGGTATGAATGCACCATGGAGCGATACAACGGCATTATAATACCCTCTTACAGTATTTTCCATTCCTTACTTAATAATTTGCCGTTTTTTGGCTGCCACCATGCGAGCAGAGAATTTCGGCATATTATCTGTGTGTTGCCTTTTCATGTGGAACCAAGCACCATGCAGCTGTAATATGGATTCATCCTTCCCTACGTGAATCACTTTGCATTTGTACACACTGAATTTATTCCTGCCATTTGAATGCTCAGTCTCCCAGTCTTGCAGGATCCTCCTGCAATTTCTTACTATCCACTGCTAATTTAACAACTTGGAATACATTTGTGGGATCTGCAAATTTGATCACTTCATTCATTAAGCCCATTTCCAGAGCACTCGTAACCATATTAAAAAGTAGCTGTCCCAGTACAGACCTCACTATTCACCTTTCTCCTTTGGAAAAATGTAACATTTATCACTATTCTCTGTTTTCTATCATTTAACCAGTCCTCAATCCAGGATCTTTTAATTTCTTTAGAAGTCTTTCATGAGAGACTTTAACAAATTCTTATTTCTTTAAAATCCAGATAAACTATATCAACTGGTTCACTTTTATCCATGTTAATTCACACCTTAAAAAATTACTATTACTACTCATCATTTGTATAGCGCTACCAGGCGTACAAAGTAAGAGACAATCCCTGCTCATGAAGGAAGACAACACAACAACTGGGGACTAGGGTAGATCTGGGGGAATGGCACATATATCAGGGGTTTTTTTTGAAAGTGTAAGCAGTGGTACTGAGTACTGGCACCTTTTTCATTGCCTGCTAAAACTGACCCATGGTCCTCATGTATTAATGAAAAAAAGCCCTGCATATGAG
Organism: Ichthyophis bannanicus; assembly: GCA_033557465.1. Taxonomy (NCBI): domain Eukaryota; kingdom Metazoa; phylum Chordata; class Amphibia; order Gymnophiona; family Ichthyophiidae; genus Ichthyophis; species Ichthyophis bannanicus. Next base: position 236,502,135 of record CM066043.1, on the reverse strand, counting down.
TACTGACACCGTTTTTTCTAGGAAAAATGCACTGAAAGTTATAAATAGATGGTGAACAGGAGAATAAGGGAATCGTGTTCCAAAATTTAGCAGAGAGATGAGGCATGACTTCCCTTGACTAAATCCATGTTGACCTCATCCATGACCATCTAAATACTCAGTAAGTTTGCTCTTTATAATAGTTAATACCGTTTTCTCCAGTATTGACGTCCAACTCACCAGTCCTTAGTTTCCCAGACCATCCCTGCAGGCTTTTCAAAATTGACCTTATGTACCTTAGACCAATGATAGGCTACAACTTACTAATACTAGATTTTCAGTTTCATTTTTGATTTCTTTCCTTACTCTGGGTTGTATATCATTTGGTATCAATGATATGCAATTTTTTTAAGTTTGTCGGTTTGCCCTAATGCATCCTCGAGGTTCACTGAAGTTTGTTTCTGGTTCAATGAATTTTCATTGCTTTAACATCTGTTATGTAATTTTCAAGCCGAATATGGCCTCTAAAACATCAACCTTTTTGTCATTGGGGTCCTTTTAATAAAGTGTGCTAAGCAGTTAGTGCTTGTTTTGGCACACAGTAATCGCACACTCGAGTCTGCGGTAAGTGTGAGTCTGGGGACATGATAGTTACCATGCACTGATTCGCACTGTGAGTTCCACATGCTCATTGGGAAGGAGAATGGGTGGGTTAGAGGTGGAGGATGGGTATGGTGTGCACATTGCAGTCATCAAATTCTGTGTGCTGTCAATGGTGCAATTAGCGCAGGTGCAGTTACTTCCACCTTAAGAGGTGGAGTTAAGTGCTTCCGTGGTACTATTGTTCCTCATTAGGGTATGGCATCATGAGTTAACTGCGGGAACATCCTGTCCATATCTCCAACAGTTAATGTGAAGGCTTTACACTTAACGCACATTAATTTTCACGCTATTTGCACATTAGGTGCAAAACCACTAGGGCCCCTTTCCTTACTAGTAACATAGTATATGATGGCAGATAAACACCAGTATGGTCCTTCTACTCTGCCCAGTAAGGCGGTTATAATGGTTGTAACTGCAGCGTCATGCAGATCCCCTCTGTGCCTGAGTTTAGGGTTGTACCTGCTGCTCCGTGCAAGTCAGCCCCCCTCCATTAAAAGATGTTTGAGTTTGCTTTGATTTCATCCTCTTGCTATAAAGGGATGCACTGTGTCTGTCCCATGCCATTTTGAATTCCTTCACTGTATTTGTCCCCACCACCTCTATCGGGAGGGCATTCCAAGCATCCACCACCCTTTCAGTGAAGAAGTATTTCCTGACGTTGCTTTTAAGTTTACCGCCTTGCAGCTTCATCGTATGCCCTCTAGTCTTACAGCTTCCCCTTCTTTGCAGTTACTTTATTAAAGCTTAAAAGAAGTTTGTAGTGTATTCTTCATTGGCTTAAAGCTAAAAAAGAAGTTACATGGAAAACATCAAAGTTAATTTTAAAATCTCGTTTATAGAACCTAATAACCTGTTTAAACGGCACAGATATTAATTGATTCATTGTTGGATTATTAGCCCCTTTACCCAGTTTTCAGACATTTTTAAAATGTGTTTTACACATTCATGTTAACCAAAATTGCTACTATTAGAACTTTTTGACAAGCGCAAATTAACTTTATGGGGTATTTTTACTAAAGCGTTGCAAGTAGTGCAGCGCTAATACTCAGTGCATGTTTCCACCATAGCAGAGGTGGGGTGGTTGTGATAAAAGCAGGGGGTGAGGCCATGGCAGAGAAGTAATGCCTGCTAGGCACACCAGTTACACGGTAGAAGCAACCGTGTGTCAAGTGCATATGTGTGCAGCAGAAGCACCCGCTGTGAGTACCCCCCACTTGCAGGCAAATACCAATATGCTCCCCTTAGACAGGAGCTGTGTGTGGGGTTCAGAGCATCTTGCAGATATTGTCAGAATGAGAGGACAACATGCCATGGAACTAGAGGGCTTGACAGCACACAGGCTGTAACATGACCCCCGGGGATAGGTGCAGTGCAAGAGTTGGCCAACACAAATGGAACTCATGCCATAGAATGCCAGAAAGGAGCAAAAGCAATGGCCCACCACACTACAACAGGGAGAACAGACCACACTACATGGCCTCCAACCCCACCAACTGAGATAGTGCAAGTGGAGGATGACTGGGGAATGTAGAAACATAGAAATATGACGACAGAAAAAGACCACTTGGCCTATCTAGTCTGTCCTTCCATATCAACAACTACAACAGTCCCCTTTTTTCCTTTAGAGATCCTCTGTGTTTGTCCCATACTTTCAATTAAAAAGCTTCTCACATGTCTCTTAAGAAATTCTAGTACATTCTTCCATAGAGAACTTTTTCAGCTCTGTGAGATTTTAGAGACTTATTTTATTTTATTTTTATTTTATTTATCTATTTCTTCTATACCGCCCCTTCCAGAGATCAGGGGCGGTTTACATGGAACAAGTAAACATTTGTATACTGCTGTATACATTACATGGAACAGAGATTTCTAACTTTATACAGAGTAACAGTGCATTAAACTGTCGGAACTATTTACATTTTGTATACTTTTATAAATTCCTGTGTTATAATATTGAGCAGAAATTTTCAAATTTTTTTTACAGGTAGTGAGGCGAGGAACTACCAAAACTATTACAATGATTATTTACCAAAAGGTTATATACAATGAGTTACAGGGTGAAGCATTCGTTATTCATGTGTGAGTGGTGGAATTTATTTCCTTTTTTTTTTTTTTTTTTTTATTTGTGTGTTTTTTGGGGTGTCTGTGGTGGGTGTCTGTGTGTGGTTGGTTGAGTGAGATTTTAGGGCTTTGTGTTTGTGAGTCTGGAGATGCTGTGTGGATGGAGTTGGGGGTAGGGGATTTCAAAGTGTTCGGAGAATAGGTATGTTTTGAGTTCCTTCCTAAATTGGGTGAGGTCTTTTATGATACGAAGGTCTATTGGGAGATCATTCCAGAGCATGGGGGCAGTGAATGTGAAGGCCCTGGTGCTGGTGGATTTTTTAGTTTTCTTGAATGATTTTGGTATTTCAAGTGAGTGTGCTGCGTTTAGTCTGCGAGCTCTTGATTCAGATGGTGCGTGTAATAGTGTGGTTAGATATGAGGGGGCGATGTCTTTCAGGAGCTTGAATGTGCTTAGGAGAATTTTGTATCTGATTCTGCTGTTTATAGGGAGCCAATGCAGTTCTAGCATTATAGGGGTTACATGGTCTGCTAGGCGGGCTTTAGTGACTACTTTTGCATAGATGTTCTGGGCTCTTTGAAGTAGGTATGTACTTTTTTGTGGTAGGCCAATTAGGAGACTATTACAATAGTCAAAGTGGGGGGTGATGAGTGTGTTAACAACTGATCTAAAGTCATGGGTGTCAAGAAGGGGCCTTAGGTGTTGTATGGTTTTGAGTTTGTAGAATATGGTTTTGACTGTCTGTTTTATGTGTGGTAGCATGGTGAGTGTATGGTCGATTATTACACCTAGGTATTTTACCTCTTTTTTGACAGGTATAGTTGTATTGTTGATTGAGATTGATGTTGGGTAAGTGTCCTCAGTCATGGGTGATCTTGTTACGAACATCGCTTCGGTTTTTTTGAGGTTGATGCTGAGGTAGTTAGTTTCCATCCAAGAGGTGGTCTCGGCCATGCATTCGGATAGGGTATCGTAAGTAGGGTTTTTGGTGGTTATGGGGAGAGCAAGCATGATGTCGTCAGCATAGATAAAGTGACTAATCCTGTGTTTTCTGAATATTTTTGTAATGGGTTGGAGGTACAGGTTGAAAAGGAGGGCAGAGATTTCCTTGAATGACCTGCTCATTTCACATCTTGCCATAACATTTCAAATGTTGGTTGTAAAACAAAGTCTTATGTTTTCATCAGTCCACTAATTACTTGAACAAGTTCTGCTTGAGTGTAGGACCTGTTGTCAAGGGTCAAGCAAAGAGAATTTTTGTCTATCCATACACATGTTTATTTTGTGCTTGTGTAACCATACCCCCCCCCCCAGCCCCCACACTGCTCAAAACTGCAGGATGAAGAACCAAGGGGAGTCCCAATTCCATTGGTATGAAGAGCCAGGTTACTGGGAGGCTCCGGGTCCTGCCAGTCAGAAGACTGGGGCTGTGGCCTGAAGAGAGGGGGTGGAGTCTAAGGGAAGGGGAGGATGAGGCATAGGGCCTAAGGGAAGATGTGGGATTTGAAAGAAAGAAAGGGGCAGGGCATAAAGGAAGGGACTTGTAAGGGTGGAGCATAAGGGAAGAGAAGGAGTTGGAAGAGAGAAGAGACAGGAGGGTGTTCACAGAGAAGGGAAGGGAAGGAGGGAGTAAAAGTAACATAGACCACATAGTCTACACATGAGTTACCATAATGTAAATAGAAGTTACCATCACGTATGCTGTTAAATTGTATTTAGTTCTCCCCAGTTTTAAACCCATGTTACGTTCCCTGTTATTTGTAAACTTAAGACATGTCCTAAATGTCTGAGTAAACTTTTGTTGTATGTAAACCGCACTGATAAAAAACAGCGCGGTATATAAGAACTGTTAAATAAATAAAAATAAATAAACTTGAGAGAGGTCAAATATGGATAGCAGAGGAGGGAGTGTGCATAGGTGCATGGAGGGAAAAGGAGAGTGCAAGAGAAAGCAGTGAAGGATAGGAATGGGGAATAGTGCAAGAGGGTAAAAGGGCCAGAGGAAAGTGCACATACACACACACTACTCCATCATACACAGACACACAGCTACCCCCTGACAGATATATATATGCACACACACAGACCCCCACATCACATACACGAACACACGCAAGCTTCTGATGCACGTGTATGAACAATGCAGTAAGAAACAGTAGCATATACACACCAACACTCCCTATGGCACACACACGCACCTCTGATATTCTCCTTCACACAGGCCTGCTCCAACCATTAGACAAACTAGGCAGTTTGAGTGGAGTGGAGTGGAGTGGAGGAGTGGCCTAGTAGTTGGGGCAAGGTACTTCAAGCTGGAAGGTTGGGGGCTCAGATCCCACTAGAGGACAGCAACCTTGGGCCAGAAGGACTGGGGTTTCTAGTCCCACAGGTGCTCCTTGTGGTCTTGGGCAAGCCACTTAACCCTCCATAGCCCATGTTCCCTGTAAAATAGTTATCTCCAAGTTATAATGCCCTGTTCAATGTACTTTCAATTTGTTCAATGTAAACCACACTGATGCAGAATAGCACAGTATATAAGAGAATGTAAATAAATATAACACCTTTTTCCTATATGGACAGTGATGGGCCGCTATTTAACTGGCCGGATATTCATCTGTAGAAATTTTAAAGATCTAGAGATAGGCAGCCAGTGAACATATAACTTCTTTTGAATATCAGCGTGGTTATGAATATCAGTTTCTCGTAGTCTATGTACAAGATCCTATATCTACCCAAACGTAAGGAGACTAATTTTAATACAAACTCTTTTTCTGAAACCCATACACACACACAACCATTTTGATCTGTTTGACAAAAGAGAGAAACTCAGCATAGATGCTATGTGTAACTTTATTTTATTCCCTTTTGAGTACCACTGTTCCTGCAGAGTGATCTCTCAATGGCTCAAAGTCATTACACTTTTTCCCTTTCACATTATACCTCTGTAAATGTCAGGCATAACTACATTTTTATTTGCAGAGATACCACTACTATAAATGAGTACAAATTTCCAGCTCCCCCGCCTCTCTCCCTTTGCCCAGTGTGCTTTCTGCTAATATGATTTGTTGAACAAATTGTTCCATTAATCTAGGGCTGTTTGACAGAGTGAGAAAGTAAGTGCCAAAGTGAGAAGATTCACAAGAATCGGAAATCTCACTGCCTCTTTCTCAAGGTAAATAGTTATTATATCAGGGTGTCAGACTGCTGAAATGGATGTGCTTTCATTCTCAGTTTGTAAATGTTACTTTTTGTCAGTCCATCAAGGTGACAAATGAGGTGTGGGTTACAGCCAGAGTTCATTTCCTTGACCATGTTCTCGTTGGGTGGAGCGATCCCCAAAAAGTCAGACAAAAGACTTTTTCATAAACTCCACAACTAAGGCAGATTGGATTCCAAATTTAAAATAGGAAGAACATTTGCCAGATTGGTGATGTACTGTATATCCATTTTTAAAACTGTGTTCATGAAACTGATCCGCGTAACATATGGTCTTCCTTGCTTTGCTACTTTTATAGCCAGGATGATTAAAATACCACTGTGGAATTCTGGGGTCTATTTTTGGAAGGGCTTCTTGGATTTCTTTTGTTTATGGCTGAATTCTTTAGATCTAAGGTCCCCAACCTTACTAACCTCCAAAGGATTTAGGGAACCTGAGTTCATCCCCATCGCTCTTCTCAACCCCTCCCCTTAGCGCCAAGCCTGTCCCAATAGCCCTCTTTATCTCCCTTTCCCTTCTGTCTCTCCCAGTCTTTCTCTTTCTTCCCCCCTCCCAGAGCCAGTTCCCATCTGTCTCTTACCCCCCCCCCCCTTCCCACTCACTAGGCAGACCCTGTGAATCGTTCTCTCCCCCACAGCGGATCTCATCCACTCTCTTTTCTCTTTTCTGTGCCCTCTGGACCACCTGTACTGGTCTTACAACCCCCCAGGGGTCCAAAGACCACAGGTTGGGAACCACTGCTTTAAATAATTGGGCTTATTCATTTCTATCATGGTTTATTTCAAAAGCCAAGTGGAAATTGGGCAAGTCACGTAAACCCCTCCATTGCTTCAGATACAAAATTAGATCCTAAGTTCTCTGGGGACAGGAAAATACCTACTGTACTGTACCTGAATGTAACTCGCCCTGAACTAATTGCTGGAAAAATGTGAGCTAAATGCTAATTGGGGAATGGGGCATATTAGAGCTCTAGTCGTGATTTGGATGTCTGAAAGGGGGCATTCAAATGTGGACCCATGTAGAAACTGGGTATATAGACATCCTAGATGAGGATGTCCATGTAGCACAAGGGCAGGGAGGAAACATGGCCTGTGTGGAGTAACGGAGATGTACATCATAGTGCAATGTCCCAGTTGTGGAGGCATTCATGTCTAACCCTGCCCCTGACCAAAAAGGGTTCATTTCATGGCTACAATGCTTCCAGGGGGAAGAGCATAATGCGCTTTCATCACCATGGTTAATATTCCTTAGGCAATGAAACATGCAGGTAAATACAAACGCCAAACCTATTAAAGGCCCATTGCCACACATCTGAGTATCTGAAATGGCAGGCCAGGATGTGCAAGTCTCATAACAGTCTCCCCCTTCTGAAATTCCCTTGCCGGTATGTCCATGTTCTGCGGCTGTGCACTTTCAGGATGTCCGCATCCTCAGGATGTCCACTCCATGCGCGTGCCCAGCTTTGCAAACTGCACAAGGCCCGTCTCCATAACTGGTTATTGGGGCGTGCATTTTTTGGGGTGAAGAAGGAACGATTTTAGATGGCACTTACTGTATAAGTGTCGCCCTTAACGGCTGCCGCTCCCTTGGATTTTCGGACGTCTTGCTCTGGATGTCTCAGATTCTTCCTGGACACCCCTTCTAAAATCCCACTTCACATAATGCAATAAAGAAATGGCTGCTGAAATAATCCTGTTCCTATGAAAGGGACACCCTGCACCGAACCAGATTATATCACACAACACACCAGCTCCACTCATTTTAATCTTCTGTCCACAGTCCTTTTTTCTATCATTTTCTTTATGCTATCAAAAGCAGTAATTTATTTTAATATCCAAACATGCTGTATCAAATATCCAGGGTTGAATATAACCCACACATGTTGCTCCAATGCCCGTGTCTGGCATGAGGACATATTTCCATGAGAAGTTATTCAAGGGCAGTGAAACAGGCTTCAGCAGAGTTTTTAGGAAATCATGACGGAAAGGGTGGCTACCAAGAGTTTATCAGCCAGTCGGAGAACATATCATTTCACTTCTCATTGGTGGAAACAATAAATGCATGTACTGCACTTCACTCAATGGACTCACTCCATCCGAATGCAGCTCTGTCCAACATGAGGGTAATTTTATGAGACATCACTTAGGTCAGGAGACCAAGGAAATACCTATTTTAAGCCTGTTTTATGAGGACATACAGATTTTAGTCTATAAGGCATCAGAGAGTCTTTCTCTACCTTGCTTCTAGGATGTATTTCAAAAGTAGATGTCTACTCAGGTCTTGAGATCCTAGAATCAAATTTTGCTAGTGATTTCCTTTATTAAAGGGTGCTCACAGGCAATGCATATCTGGTAGAGCCATGACAGTGCGGGCCAATTCCATGTTAACTGTGCATCCCACATTAGGGACACACCCCCAACAGTTAACACAGTGGTGTTGCACCTAACATTCCTTGGTTTTGGAGATATTGACACCCTAAGTGCAATACCTTAGGGCCTTTTAGTAAAAAGCCCCCTTAATGTTGAATTACGGTCACAGGCTTTTGCCTGTGTTGCACTTATGCTTTTGAATAATTTGCCAGTTGAAAGACTATGAATGGATATTTGTTTCAGAAGCCATTGAGGGTCTTGCATGAATTTGATTTTTTATTATTCAAATTAATTTGTTGCTGTTAATTCTTTTTAGTTTGGGGATTTGTTATTTTGTTTTACGTTATCTTTATTTAATTGAATTATAATGATTTAAGCTGTTTAATTATTATATTCATACGTTAACCATATGACAGGCCTACAAATATATGATCCTTATTTATTTATTTAATGGGTTTTTTGTACCATCTTTAAGCCAAAGTGGTTTAATGAGAACAAACAAATTAAATTGAGTTGTAGTTACATAGAACTTAGGGCTGATACCAACTTGGAGTTAACAAAAATGGGGGATTTACATATTTCAGTGGGAGGTGGTAGAAGTTATCTTGTATGGAGTTATGTGATTTCGTTAGAACCATAGTGTTCATTGAAAAGATAAGTCTTTAATAACTTCTTTAGGTCCTGTGTAGACTGCGCGGAACTTATAGGTTCTGGGATTACGTTCCAGATTGGGGGGTGAGTGAACAGAATGAATGCTGGGTGCATCTAGTCTTGAGGGGATGGATAACTAGTAGGTTCTGGTTAGTTATATGCAATGTAAAAATGTAAAATTTCTATCCATAGTGTCCATTGGAAAATAAATTCATCTTTAATAGGACCAATAGGGAAAGAGAGAGAGATTCTTGTGGGTAATTTTATAAAGGATTTCTTTCACATATATAACAGTATACAGGCCTCTTGTAAAATTATATAATGCACAGAGCAATTAAGCACATACTTGTATGCAACTTTAGAGTAAGCGCATTCAGGGGAGGAGTTTGGGAGGAGCAAGGGTGCTTTTTATAAAAAAGTGCAATTACACATATTGTGCATACGTTCATTTGCATCATCTCCTGAGCGGGTGTGTACACTGGTGCATCTACCCATGATTTCTACAAGGTTTAACCTCGTGTTTTAAGAAGATTATAAATAGGCCAAAAATAAGGAATCACTTGCACTCTCCTCCTAGATGGCTTTTTATAAAATTACACTCTTGGAGGGTAATTTTCTAATAAACCACCTAGGTTAAAGCAGGCAAAATGGCCTGTTTTATAAAGACAGGTAGGTTCCACGTGGTAGAGACTGCACCTTAAACTCAAGCGTGGAAATTTACGCTTGCTCTATAGCACGTTAAGTATACAAATAAGCACATAAATTATGGTATTTTATAATCAGCACATGTCCTTGCAAACTCCGCCCATGGTCCATTCAGACTTCTTCCCCAGCTATGCTTACTTGCAAAGTATACACTTTCATGTCAGCGCACATATTTCTACACTGGTCAGTATTTTCTAAGGACCATCAATGCAGGAAACTGCCACAGATGCATATTAAATACTTTAGAAACTCACCTCCTTGGAGTCCTAGAGCCTGTTTCATTAAGCAGACAATTTTCATAAAGTTGCTAAGCAGCAAAAATAATCAGCTAATTTTAACTATTACACAGGTACACTAAAAAAATTTTTTTTAAACTGCCTCTAATGTTTCGATTGATTTTTACGTTTTTTGGTGCGCTGAATCCAAATCTGGTAACCAATTTGCTTCATCACGTACAGATTTTTTGCTACATTGGGTTAGCAGTTTGAGGTGAACGTTTCAGATTGAGTGCAATCGAGATAAAAGTTTCTTGGATGAATTCTTTATACTAATTGTTTAGTAGTTATTCAAATAAGAATAAAGAAAATTGTAACAAGGCAGCACATAAAAATAGAGTAATGTCAACAAAACACACTGTGATGGTAGCAAAATTGTCTGCACTTAAAACAGCCACATACATGTGCACAAACATTGAGCATATAAGAGCGAGGTTAGACACAAAGCAAAGCAAAGAAATGTGCAAAAAATGTTGTACAGGTATGTATGTAAGAATAGAAAACGCAAACCGCACCATTGCAATACATGAAGACAAACACCCGATGGTGTGAAAATAAAATTCTAATAAATGAGATCCGACACTGTGGTAATAACTAGCAAATTTTTATTTCAAAGTTTAGTAAAAACACAATATTTGTCAACACAGTTTAGATTTTAAAGTCATTCTTGGGTCAATCAATCTCCTGGTGGGCCCGTTTCTTCTTCCCCCGAATGCTTCTCTTGGTGCGCTGCTTGGCGTATTTTTCATCTGGGGTTTCCTGCAGCAGCAACCAGCAGAAATCAGCCATCATAGTGGTGTTCCATCTTCCTTGGTACCTTCTCTCTGCGTCCTTGATGTCCTGGTGAAACCTTTTACCTTGTTCTTCACTGTACGCCCCCAAGTTTTCGGGAAAGTAGTTCACATGGGAGTGCAAGAAATGGACTTTCAGGCTCATGTTACAGCCTTGTTCTTTGAAGGCATTGAGCATCCTGGCAACAATATCCTTATAGTTCTCATCCCGCCTGTTCCCCAAGAATTTGAGAACAACATCCTTGAAGCAATCCCAGGCTTCTTTTTCCTTCTCAGACATCGTTTCAGCGAATGCTCCATCTGAAATGAGTTTCCTTATATCAGGGCCAACAAACACTCCTTCCTTTAGCTATGCTTCAGAAAGTCGGGGGAACTTTGAGCAAAGGTACCGAAAGCACTCACCATCTTTTGGAAGGGACTTGATGAATTGCTTAATGAGACCCAACTTAATGTGGAGAGGTGGTAATAGAATTTTATCACGAGGTACCAAGCACTCATGAAGAACATTTTTCTCACCGGGTCTCAAATACTCCCGAATTGGCCAGTCTTTTTTCCCCCAGTGTAGGTCGCAGGCCCGGCTATCCCACAAGCAAAGGAAGCAGGGATATTTGGTGAAATCGAATTGCTGCCCTAATAGCATGGATAGAATTTTAATGTCTCCACAAATCATCCACTTATGCTCATCATAACGAATCTTCTGAAGAATCAGGGCCAAATTCGCGTATTTTTCTTGGAGAATAACAGAGTGAGCAATAGGAACTGAAGCGAATGTGTTGCCATTATGAAGAAGAACACCTTTTATGCTGTCTTTTGACGAATCAATGAACAGCCGCCATTCAGCAGGATCATACTTGAGTTTAAACTTTTCCATCACTCCGTATATATCGTTGCAAAATACCAAATCTTCCTCTTTGCTGAAATACTTCAAAAATTGTGTCTCGCGGTTGCGGTACCAATAAAAAGTTGTTCCTGGTGACAATAGATTTTTCTGTTTAAGCCGAGAACCTAGCAGTTGGGCAGCATCTTTTGGGAGTCCTAAATCCCGGACTAAATCATTCAATTCAGCTTGAGAGAAAAGTTCAGGTTTCGGATCTGGTTCAGTTTCAAACTCGGAAGTACTGGACTCATCGGGAAAAGCCATCTGATGAGTCTCATCATGATCAGAACCGTCCACACAAATATGATCCAAAGATTTTGGTGGTTCAGGCACAGGTACTTCGTTGCTATGAGGCATAGGCCTAATTGCTGAGGGAAGGTTGGGGTAACTTATTACGTTCTTATTTTTTAAGTTGTATCCCTTCACAATGCAAGAGCAAAAATAGCAGTCACTGCTGTGGTCTCTTTGTTCATGCCACATCATAGGTATTCCGAAACGAAATGTTTGTTTTTTACCTTTCATCCATAAGCGTAGATCTTCCTCACATGTCTTGCACACTTTGTGAGGAGCCCACGGTTTGTCTTGATCGCCTAACTTCAAACTGAAATAGGCGAAATATACTTTTTTAATAAATGCAGAAATGTTCCTCTGCCGCTTTTTCACTGTATATTCCCCACAAATAAAACAAAAACTGTCCGGAGAGTTGACGCAACCTCTGGCTCTGTGAGTCATCACAAATACACAGCACTGCAAACTACAACTGTAGTGAACCACTTCGGAATAAAGCTGGATTACGACTGAGCAAACAAAAGGTAATAATGAACTTGCAAGAAACTGAAATTTGACAGGATCGTTCATGTCACAACCACCGTGTTTGAGCGAGCAAACGAGGCGAGGCGAACAGGAAAGAACATGCGCCAGCGCGAGTACTGGATTTAGCCCCCCGCCTCCCAATTGTCTTGTTAATGTATAAAATGAATACAAAACACTCTAAAATATCATGAGGGAGTGTTTCTAGTTAGTTAACCATTACAACCTCTATTTTGGGCCAAGAAAATAAACTGCAGTCGGCTAAAAAGAAATTATGTGAACATTCCTTATATGGGTAAGAAATCTAATTTTGCAAGAAAACGTGACGTGATGGAACATTTTGGCTATCTTTCCTGGATTCAGCACCCCAAAATCTATAGGAATCAGTTGCAAAACTGGAGGCAGTTTTTTGGTAGTGTACCTGTGTTATCTTAAGCCAAATTTTCAGCCATAGGCAGTTAGGTTTTTGACTAAAAATCTTCTCAAAACTAGCAAGGAAAATGTATTTATTTAACTATATTTATTATCTACCTATCAATATATTTCTAGATAGTTTAAAAGGAAACACAAACGAACAATTGACACGCTCACATTATAGAGCACACACTGCGGCAACTATAATACAGTACAATAGAAAAAATGAGCTTTTCAGCTCTTCCAAAAATCTAAAGAATCTCCTGGATACTATGAATAGTTAATGGCAAGGAATTCCATATTTGGGATCAATAAATGAAAAAGCTCTAGCTCACATGCTCTTGTTATGAACCCTGGAAACCGGGGGGTAGGCTTAGAAGACCTTGTGAACCAGATCATAAAGCTGGGGTTGACCCATAAGGAGTTATAAGCAAACATAGGGGCCATTTACTAAAGGGTGTTAGCTGTCTGCGCCTGTTCTGACACATGCTGAAGGCATACTGCAGCACGCATTGATAGCTGATGTGGGACCATGACAGTTAGTAGAGCTGGATTTCCATGCTAAGTGTCCATGGTGCTTTAGGGGACTAAGTGGGCGGGTTTGGAGGGAGAGTGGCAGGGACAGACCTTGCAGTCAGTATGCCTGCACTAATTGCAAGGTGCTCGATTAGTGTGGGTGCAATTACCACCATGTTAATAGGAGGAGATAAGTGCACCCACGCTAATGTGGCTCTCATTAGGAGAGAATACTGCGTATTAACTGAGGGAAACAGGCCCCCGTGGTTTTGCATGCTATTGGCGCATTAGATGCAAATCACAAAGCACTTTCATAAAAAGGTCCCAGAGTTCTGATGTTGCTACCATATGAAAGGATTTAAAACATAATAAACACACTTGAATTGCAATCGGAATATAATAGGTAGCCAGTGGCGCTTACATAGAACGAGGTTATATGATCAAACTTCTTGACATCTCAAACAACTCATGCAGAACTCATGTTCTGTATCGCTTTTAGTGGGGTCAGGCCATATTGTAATAGTCCAAGTAGTGGGAAACCAATGTCTGGATAACTATTTGAACATCTCTGGGCTCTAAATACATACAGAGCCTCTGTATAAAATGTAGTTTAAAGAAAACATCACTCACTACAGTTGCTATTTGTTCATAAACTGAAAGATTTGTGTCAAGAATGACTCCAAGACAGTGAAGCTTCTCTTTCAGTTGTATCACATGTGTGCTTAGTGTAATAGACTGTGGTGGGATATATGTGGCATCTCTGGAAACAATCTCAGCCTCATTTTTTAAAAATAATTTATAACCAGACCATTATTTGTCATCCACTGCATGATTGTGGAAAAACATTGTGCAACTTGCGATGAGGTAATAGTGGTTATTGACTGAAAAGTGCTCAATAATTAGAATGTTATCTGCAAATATCTGAAGTTCAAGCCCAAGCTGATGTAATAACTTGCAGAAAGGCACCAGAGAGACATTAAACAATGTTGATGACATGGTTAAATATTGTTGTACAACACACTGTAAAGGATGCCATAAGGACACATTCCCAAGGAAACAAACTTGCTGGGATCTTCCTAACAGTAAGATGCAAGTCATTTTAGCATTACATCAGCTACTCCACTCTCTACTAAGCGATGTTACAACCATGCCCATTTCTGAAGCCCAGGGATCCAATATTTGCTGAGACTCCACAGTCGTTTAACTGCACATATGCCACCTGCTCAATCATCTTAACCATAATATAGAACAGAAATTAAGCACATACTTCAAGCTTTTGATCATTGGCCTTACAGAAGCCCTGTTTTGTGCAGAGGGCATATGATCAAATCCCAGCAGGCAATTTATCGCAGCAGATAAAAACAGTAATACAGAATCCCTGAGCGTTTTAACCATTGAAACAGATATATAATCAAGGGAGCACTATGCGGGCTTCATCTGCAAAAGCAGGCAGGAAGTATCATCAGTCAACATTCTATGAAAGTAGACCACACAATTCTGATTGGAAGTGGCACCACTAGGAAAAGAGGCACCTTGGGTCTGCAAATGATCAGCAAACGGATCCTGCTAGAAACAGGGAGCCTCACTATGTGCCTCAGAATGATCTAGTAAATATTTCACAGTAGGAAAATGTTCCCTGGGTCTGGATAACATTATTTATTTTCATTGTGAGGTATTCTTGCTTAATGGTTTCCTTTTTGCCCCTATTTCGCCTACATATAGAAACACAGGAGAGTGAATTATCATTGGAGCAATATTTCCACCAATATCGTTCTTCCATTCTTAATTCTCACTTCATTCTAGGGATATGCATTCATTTGAAATTGGAAATATCAAGAGCATTTCCTATGCCATTTAATTTAATTTTTAATCTAAACATGACATTAAAAGATCTGGAATTCTGTTCTCCCTCTCCCTCAGGGTCATCACAGACTGACAGGCTGACCTCAAACCAGTAACTATTGTGTTGGAAGGCAGGCATCTTGTTGGAAGAGCTAGTGCATCTCCATGGGGCTGGTTCTAGTCAGCCTGCTCTTAACTGTGTCTTGTATTGCTGGTGATCTTTGTTCCTGTTTTCTGATGGTTACTATTGGACAACCAGGATATGGATTAGGCTTGGTAAATATATCTGATAGTATACTTAGACATGGTTTCACAGAATTTTTGGCACAAAAACAAGGCAAAAGAAAATTTTGCAATAAATTTATACAGCAGGAGTCAATACTGTAGATTCACAGGGCACAAAATTCAGTTCATTTATTTAACAGTTTTTATATACTGTCCTTCTTCGATTCAAGGCGGTTTACAGAGAACATAATGTGACAGTGTATTTCAACTGTTTACATGGAACAGAACTTTTTAACATGAGTATATATGGTTAAGGCAAGTAAATTCTGAACATAAGTATATTTGTCTCGAACAAGAATTATATATTTACATATTTACAGGGTAATAAGTAAAATAAGTTATCATTTTCCAAAGAGCTCCAGACCAGATAAATGTTGGGCCAATCAGGAAACAGGAATGAAGATCACTATCAATACAAGGGACAGTTAAGAGTAGGCTGGCTAGAACCAGCTCTCATGGAGATATAATAGATATACTAAGTGGAATGTAACTCACCTTGAATAAATACTCATATTCACCAGTAAGAGGATGACCATAGCCATAGAAATAGCAGTTCCCAATCTCACAAATCACATTTTTCTCGAGCTACAAGTTTATTTCAGGTTTCAGAGTGATTGCTCAGAGGCATGCCTACTCTGTGCTGGCTCTTGGGGTGTTTATATTGTTTATATTCTGCCTCATTGTGTAGAAACTGATGCCTTGTTATTGATAGAATGGTTAGTTGCACTAAACTGTGATTTAGTGAATGTTATAAACACTGGTGACTTTAATCTTCGCACCAATGAAAGAACTCCCTCAAACTTATGAGGTGTGACAAAAAAGAAACGAGACTGTGGCATTCACGCCCATGACTCAATGCCAATTGGCTAACCGCTTATGGGGAGAAGGCCACCACACAAGGAGGGAATTTATGGGGGGGAGGGGGGAGGCACACCACTGTGACAATGAGGGGCCCTCAACAAATTTTTTTCTTGGGTCCTCTCATTGTAAGTTATGCCACTATCTACTTGAGAAGACTAAGGGCCATGTTTTCTAAACCAGGCTAATGGTTAACCCGGGCTATCTGCAACTAGGTCTCATGTTATTCAGTGGGACCTAGTTGCAGATAGCCTGGGTTAACCGTTAGCCTGGTTTAGTAGACATACCCTTAAGTTCTTTCATTGGTGCGAAGATTAAAGTCACCCATGTTTATAACATTCACTAAATCACAAGTTAGTGCAACTAACCATTCTATCAATAACAAATAATAATAAACTCTGAAACCTGAAATAAACTTGTAGCTCAAGAGAAAAATGTGATTTGCGAGACTGGGAACTGCTGTTTCTATGGCTATGGTCATCCTCTTACTGGTGAATACGAGTATTTATTTAAGGTGAGTTACATTCCGCTTAGTATTACTAATGTTAAAAAAATGCAGGGTCATGCATTTGGACTATAGCAATCCAAGGGAGCGATACAGTATAGGGGGTGAAGTACCTTTGCCCACAAAAGAAGAGCGGGATCTAGGTGTGATTGTGTCTGATGATCTTAAAGCAGCTCAACAGGTAGGAAAGGCTACGGCAAAAGCTAGAAGGATGCTTGGGTGCACAGGGAGAGGAATGGCCAGCAGAAGAAAGTAAATGATAGTGCCACTGTATAAGTCTTTGGTGTGACCTCATTTGGAATATTGTGTACAATTCTGGAGACTGCACCTGGACAGTACCTTGTATTATAGAACTTGCTGTATTATAGCGCACACTGTACATAGCCCACCCTAATCTAGAATCTCCCTCCTCACACGCACTTCACATCACTGCCCCCACTGCATGAACTCCCCCCCCCCGCACACTATTCCTCCTGCATGATCCCCCCCCCCACACACTATTCCTCCTACACTGCATGACCCCCCCAGCACTTCATCTGATTGTATTGTTGTGACACCGCCTTGATTTTTATGATAAGACGGTTTAGAAATACTTTTAAATAAATAAAAAGGAT
This sequence comes from Ichthyophis bannanicus, assembly GCA_033557465.1. NCBI lineage: Eukaryota > Metazoa > Chordata > Amphibia > Gymnophiona > Ichthyophiidae > Ichthyophis > Ichthyophis bannanicus. The sequence goes on along the minus strand of CM066043.1, from coordinate 236,484,702 downwards.
ATAAACAGGATGGAGTCACTACAGAGGGTGGCTACTAAAATGGTTAGTGGTCTTCATTATAAAGCATATGAGGACAGACTTAAGGATCTTAATATGTACACCTTAGAGGGAAGGCGGGATAGAGGTGATATGATTGAGACATTTAAATACCTCTGTGGCATAAATGCACAGGAGGAGAGCCTCTTTCGATTGAAAGCAAGCTCTACTATGGGGGGACATAGGATGAGGATGAAAGGGGATAGACTCGGGAGTAATATGTAGAAATATTTCTTTAAGGAAAGCGTGCTAGATGCATGGAATAGTCTCCCAGTGGAGATGTTAAAGATGAGGACAGTATCTGAATTCAAAAAAACATAGGACAAATACAGAGGATCTCTAAAGGAAAAAAGGGGACTGTTGTAGTGGTTGATATGGAAGGCAGACTAGATAGGCTATGTGGTCTTTTTTCTGTCATCATGTTTCTATGTTCTATTAAATAGCAACTCTAATCTGTAAAGTCATAGACACATCACAGGAACCCTTTCAGTGCTGCCCATTTTCAACATGGATAAATCTGTGGTCCTTGTGCATTAAACAAGTTAATTTTAACTTCACAGAGCAGGATTGCTAACTTTCCCATGGACCATAACTGCCCACTCACCAAGTTTGAGGATGAGCAGGGAGGGGGAAGAACTGGAAGAGTGTTACCATCCGAGCCCTCACAGAAATTAGGCTCTGAGCACTTCCATTTTACATACTTTGGTTGAAACATTACCTCTTTGTAAATCATTCTCACATGTTTTTGCCCTCTATCATAACGAAAGCCCCTCTAATACATGTAGAAACTGCTTGCTTGTTGCTGTATGAGCAGCAGTACCATCCAGTGTCCTAACTAAATATTGCAAGGAAGTTTAGAGAAACAAAATCTAACATTTTCCAGAAGAGGGGAGGTTCTTGCTGCAAGTCATTTCATGCTGGGAGGAGACTCCTCTGGGTGGGAAAAATCCAACAGATGTTAATATTGTTTGCATCCAGCCACCACCAGAAGGATCAAGGCTTCCTGCCTTTTGGGCAGGTGTCTTTTATGTATAGCTACTCATACCATATAGAGTAAGCAATAAGCTTAAAACAGCAGCCTAGGAGAAGAGAACACAAGGTTGATGTCTGTGCAAACCTTGACAGTGTCTCAGAAGGAGAGTAGCTCTGCCTGTGAAAGAGGTTCCAAGAATTGTAGCAGCAATCCGGCCTTCCAGTTCATCAGAACCAGGAGCCCTGCAGAGCAGTTCCAGGTCCTGCATCTACAGAAACCACCAGCTCTCAGGCAGAAAGGAAAACAGAGTTACTTACCTGTAACGGAGTTCTCTGTGGACAGCAGGATAGGTCAGCCACACCTGGTGACGTCATCCGACGGCGCCGAGACGGAAGTGCTCTCTAGCTCAGACTTCTGAGCATGTGTGAGGTGGTCCCACCTCCCCGGTCCGCCCCTAGCTCCACCAGTTAGTGAATAGCTGAGCCTTAAGGCTAGGGTGCGGACCGCGCAGGCCACCCTCGAGGGGAGGTGGGCGGGATTGTGTGGCTGACCTATCCTGCTGTCCACGGAGAACTCCGTTACAAGTAAGTAACTCTGTTTTCTCCTAGGACAAGCAGGATGTGTCAGCCATACCTGGTGTCTCCCTAGCTGTGATCAGCGCTGCGGCTGAGGGTGGCCCTGGATGGGCCGTCAGGCAAGGAGGACACTAGGCGTCAGTGAGGAGAACCTCCGTTATTTATTGTGCAAATAACAATAAGTGTGAACAACAGACTACAATGTGCAACCTGCATTGAGGTAGAAACATCAAGTGCAATTAACCAACTGTGCAATTCAAACATCAACCGTGCATTTCAATATAACTGTGCAATTAGCATTGTGCAATTAAACAATCAGGATCTAAGGTCACAGCGCCATGTGACCAAAGCGTTGTGTAATAGCCTCCCTCAGGAGGTATCCACAGCGTTAGTGCAAGTGGGCCCTGCTGCCGCAGATAGGACTGCTCGGCCGAAGGAGCTGTCCGCTTCTGCCTGCAGGTCTAGGCAGTAGTGTTTCTGGAAGGTGAGGTGCGAGGACCAGGTTGCCGCTTTGCAGATCTCGCTTACTGGGACTTCCTGAGCGTTGGCGAGGGAGGTGGCTAGTGCGTGGAGTTGGTGGGCACTAGCCTTGTTCGCCGGCTGCTCGCCGGCCCTCTGTAGGCAGTAGGTGACACAATCGGAGATCCAGTGGGAGAGCGTGCGCTTGGTGATGAGTCTCCCCGGTCTGTTGGGGTCGAAGGACACAAAGAGTTGGGTCCCTAGACGAATGGGGGCTGTCCTGTCGATGTAGATGCGCAGGGCTCGGACGCAATCCAGAGAATGGAGGCGTAGCTCTTCGGGGGACCCGTGGGGGCCCGGGAAGAAGGAGGGCAGCTCCACCGACTGGTTGACGTGGAAGGCAGAGGCGACCTTGGGGACAAACTTGGGGTGTGTCCGAAGGGATGCTCTGTTGTGGTAAATCTTGGTGTACGGGGGGTGAGCCACCAGAGCCTGTAGCTCACTAACCCTCCTTGCAGATGTGATGGCGATGAGGAAGAGGGTCTTCCAGGTCAGAAATTTTTCAGCTGCGGAGAGCAGGGGCTCGAAAGGCTCTTGTGTCAGCTGCTGGAGGACAATGTTGAGGTCCCAGGAGGGAACCGGTTTTTGAACCGGGGGCTGCAGGTTTCGGAGGCCTCTCATGAAGCGGGACACAATGGGAAGGGAGGCCATGGAGCCCTTGGGTGAGTCGCTGCGTAGCTGATGCAGGGATGCAATGGCTGCGAGGTGTATCTTGATGGACTGCGGTTTTAAGCCCTGGCTGAAGAGAGTGGAGAGGTAATGCAGCACCAAGGGAATGGGGCATGAGGCGGGAGGAATGCCTTGTCTTGCACACCAGATACTGAAGCGTTTCCACTTGAGGCTGTATGACTTTCGAGTGGACGGTCTCCTGGATGCCAGCACTATACGCTGCACATCAGCGGGCAGGTGGAGGTCGCGGAGGCTTACCCTTTCAGCCTCCAGGCTGTCAATGCAAGAGTCTGGAGATTGGGGTGCCAGGTCTTGCCATCGTTCTGGGTGAGCAGGTCCGGTCGCAGCGGTAAACGGATGGGAGGCTCCTGATAGAGCTGCAGTAGCAGGGAGAACCACATCTGCCGAGGCCAGTGGGGCGCAATCAGGATGATGTGCGCCTTGTCGCTGATGATGCGCTGAATGGTGGCTGTCAGGAGGGGGGTCGGGGGGAAGGCGTAGGCCGGCTCCCATTCCCCCCACGGCACTGCGAACGCATCGGAGGCCACTCTCTGGGAGGAGGGGCGTTTCGAGCAGAATAGGGGGCATCTGGAATTGGCTTCGGTGGCGAAGAGGTCGATCCGAGGACTCCCCCAACGTCGGAAGATGGACTGCGCCACGTCCTCGTGAAGTGTCCACTCGTGCGGTTGGAGTTGTCTGCTCAGCTTGTCCGCTAGTGTGTTCTGCTCCCCGGGCAGGTAAGTTGCTTGTAGCAGGCAGTTGTGTGCCAGGGCCAAAGACCATATCTCGAGAGCTTCCCTGCAGAGAGGACGAGAGCCTGTGCCCACTTGCTTGTTGAGGTAGAACATTGCCACCTGGTTGTCGGTCTGGATCAAGACTGTCTTCCCCGCAAGGTGGGGCATGAAGGTCTGTAGTGCATACTTGACCGCCCGGAGCTCAAGAACATTGATGTGGAGGGATTGTTCTCTTCTGGACCAAGCTCCTTGTGTGCTGAGTTGTAGCAGGTGGGCTCCCCACCCAGTGGTGGAGGCGTCCGTGGTCAAGATGAGTTGGTAGCCGCAGGGCTGTAGGCTCTTGCCCGCGGAGAGGTTGGCAGGGGTCATCCACCAGCGTAGGCTCTGGTTTACTTTTGCTGAGGAAGGGATGAGAGTGGTGAGTGGATGGGACAGTTGTTTCCAGTGCGTGCGCAGGTGCCACTGGAGAGTGCGCATGTGTAGTCTGGCAAGGGGCAGGACTGAGGTAGTCGCTGCCATGTGACCCAGAAGGCGTAGGATGTCATGGGCCTTGGTATGCTTCGCGGCAGCTATCTTCCTGGCTATGTGGATGATAGCTTCCTGGCGGCTCTCGGGGAGGAAGGCCTTGGATGTGGTGGTGTCGATTATTGCCCCGATGAACTCCGTGAGCTGTGTGGGTTCCAATCGCGACTTGTCCTTGTTGAGTAAGAATCCCAGCTTGGTCAGCAGCGTCGTCGTCTTTTGGACTGCTGCTATAAGTTCTGGAGCGGAGGGTGCAGATATCAGCCAGTCGTCCAGGTAGGGAAAGATGGCGAGCCCTTGTCTGCGGAGGTGCGCCGTGACCACGGCTACGCACTTCGTGAAGACCCTGGGAGCAGGGGAGAGTCCGAAGGGAAGCACCCGGTACTGGTAGTGGCAACCCATGGCTATGAATCTCAGGAATTTCCTGTGAGAGGAGTGGATAGGGATGTGAGAATACGCGTCCTGTAGGTCCAAGGTCGCCAACCAGTCCCCCGCTCTGATGAGGGGCAGGATGGAGTTCAGGGAATACATTCGGAACTTCTCCTTCACGAGGAAGTTGTTCAGCTTGCGGAGATCCAGGATGGGGCGAAGGCCCCCGGACTTCTTGAGAATAAGGAAGTACCGGGAGTAAAACCCAGTGTTTAATTCATCGGGGGGAACCCGCTCGATCGTCCGTGTCCTTATAAGTTGCTGAAGGAGCTCCGAGAGGGCGGCTTCCAGGTGCAAAGGAGGCTTGCTGGTGGGTTGCATGCGCTGCCACGGTGGGGAAGAGAACCGCAAGTGGTAGCCCGCTTGAATAATCTGCAGGACCCACTGTTCCGTGGTGATCTCCCGCCAGGCGGACAGGAAGCTGGATAAGCGACCTCCCACCGGTGGGCCCGAGGGAACGTTCGGGGTCAGCTGGAGCGGATAGTCAGAAGGAGGATGGGTTCTTACCCGCCTGCTGAGGGTTCGCTTGTTTCTGTTTTCGGTCTCTTTGCGGTTGTCTCTGAAAGGACGATTTGCTGTAATTCTGTTTGAATTTTGGGGCCTGCCACTGTCTACTGGTCCCGTAGTATCTTCGTGATGAGGAGAAAGGCTTGCAAAAATAGTTCCCTCTCTGTGACCAGGAAGGGCATTCGAGTCCGTCCGCCGCTAACGTTTTCAGAGTGGTGCAGTCCTCTCTGAGGCCGTTCACAGTGTCAGCGACCTTGTCCCCAAACAGGGAGTCTCCGAGGCAGGGTGCATCCGTGATCCTGTCGTGTGTGTTGTCAGACAGGCCGGAAGCACGTAGCCAGGCCCATCGGCGAGCAGCAATGGCCGTGCCCGACGTCCGGATGGCCGTATCAAAATTGTCGAAGGCCGTGCTCATGAGGTGCTTGGAGCACTCGGCCAGTTCTTGGAGCGTGGCTGAGGTTGCGTGCTGTGATTGCTTAGGGAGCGTGAATAGTTGGCTCTTGAGTTCTGCTAGCAGGGCGTCTTGGAACAACAAGTGCTGGAATTGATGCGCCGAAATCTTGGCATTCAGCATAGCTCCCTGGAATACCTTCTGTCCTAGGTCGTCGAGGAGCTTGGGATCCCGACCTGGAGGATAGGTAGCCTGTGTGCGTGAAGACTTAGATCTCTTGAGCGCTGATGCTACCACTATGGATTGGTGGGGCAGCTGAGGCTTATCGAAGCCAGGCGCTGTCAGAAGGAGGTATTTGTTGTCCAGGCGTCGGGCGCAGGCATGACCCAAGGCAGGGGACTGCCACAGGGTGGACTGTTTGTCCTTGAGTTTCTGGTGGAGAGGAAGAGCCAGAGCCGGCTTGGGGCCATTGAGGTACTTCATGACCTCTGGATCCTTCTCGTCGGAGGCCTCCTCCTTGGTAAGGCCAAGCTTTGCAACCACTTTCTTTAAAAATTTTGGATAAGTGAGGTCCTCAGGTATCTGCGTCTGTATCTCCTGTTGTTCATTGTTGGTGGATCTGGAAGAAGGGGAAGCAGGATGCTCCTCCTCCTCAGCACTCGCTCCGGAGTCGGGTCCCAGCATAGGGGATGGACTCCGTTCCCTGGAAGGCGAGCCTGGAGTAGGGGATCTGTTCCCGTGTTCCGGGGAAGTTTGTACGTCCAAGGGGGCTGCAGCCGCATTCTCCTGGCCTGGAGGGGCGGTCTGCTGCACCAGGCGAGTCAGTAGCTGTAGAATAGCCTCTGAAGTGGTGGATCTTGCGGAGTTGCTGCTTCTGTGTCCCCTGCTGGCACTGGATTGTCTGCTGTCTCTGCGGCTGCGGGAGGACCTGTTACCAGTGCTGTCACTGCTGGATCGGGAGCGGCGATCCCTCCTGCGTCTCTTGCTCCTAGCATGACTCCTGCCGCTGTTTTCGCGCCGACAGGGGGACTCCCGGCTGTCGGCGCGGCGTTTGTGATGCCTGCTATGCCTGCTATGTCCTCTGTGATGATTGCCCTCGGCGCGGTGTCTGTCAGCGCGGGAAGCACCTGGAGAGGCAGCCCTTTGTTCGCCGTCCTGGGACGAAGAGGAACGGCGCTGGGGAGGCATACCGACGTCAGCGATGATGCTTGACCCGCTCTGGCCAATCAGGTTAGAGGGGGAATCCCTGTGGGCGGAGACAGGCGGGGCCACATGGGCGGTGCCATCTTGCACGAGGTTGCCTGAGCCGCATGGCTGATGGAGTTCAGCAGAGCCGCATGGCCGGGGGGAGGATCTCGCGGAGGAAGGCAGGCTTTCTGGCGGCAGCGCAGGGACGCTGGAACTGCAAGAAGGCATTTCAGTAGAGCCGCTGACGGAGAGGGGACTTGCCCGAAGCACCGCAGGGGCCGAGGAAGACACAGACGTTCCCGAGGGGGGAGGAGCAGCAGAGCCTTTGGCCGCCCGGAGAGAGGTCTTTGCGGGGGCTTTCCCCTTGGAGGACTTACTGCGTTCCGGTGCGCTGGTGTGGGGAGCTTGCTCCGGTGCCGTTAGAAGGTCCTTCAAAGTGTAGTCCCTAAGCTTCTGGGCTCGAGGGGACATCCGGGCACAGCAGAGGCAATCTTGCACGTTGTGGGATGCCCCGAGGCATCTGAGGCAGTTCTGGTGAGTATCTGCTATGTTCATTTTCCGCTTGCATCGCGGGCAGTTTTTAAATCCAGGTTTGGGCATGATGTTTTGCCCGAGGTAGATGAGAGCTGGTAAAATCCGTCTGGAGGCGAAGGCGGAAGAATTGAAACTGGTGGAGCTAGGGGCGGACCGGGGAGGTGGGACCACCTCACACATGCTCAGAAGTCTGAGCTAGAGAGCACTTCCGTCTCGGCGCCGTCGGATGACGTCACCAGGTGTGGCTGACACATCCTGCTTGTCCTAGGAGAACCCAAACATTCACCATTTCCAGGAGTGAGTCAATGCAGTATCGGGGACCTGTGTCTGCATCACCACCAGCTCAGGTATACTGGGAAAGAGTAGTAGAGATAGGAGGGAGGGATTCACACGCAGCAAAACCGGACTAAGTAACAAAGGTGCAAATGTGGTGAAGAAGCCAGACTGAAATAAAGGTGCAGGAGTTGTGAAGAGTGGAATAGCTCTTCAGCATAAGATAAAGAGTAATTGAAGGGAGTGCTGTGCCCCACCTCTTTACCCTTTGATATGCAATCCGAACATGGGAGAAGAAGCAAGGGTGCAAAGAAAGTGGCTTTCTAATAAGTGCCTGCCTTCCTTCCCTTGCTTAAACCAGAGATGCACTGGCAAGAGGAATCCAGCCAGCCTGATACACAACTGGACTTTCAACATCCAGTCAACATTTCTAGCCTGACACTGCACCAGAAAATTAGACATTGGACAGGTTCTTTCAGTTATTAATGAGTTTCCCTTTCTTCTCGTGGCTCTGTTAATCCTGCCGGGGCTGATGGGAAATCCCATCAGCCCCGGCGAGATTCAGAGCCGCGAGAAGAAAGGGAAACTCTCGCGGCTCTGAAAGCCCGCGCTTTGGGAGGGATTCGGGAGCTGATGCTCGAGGGAGGTTCTGCCGGGCAGTCGGGGCTCCGCGGCGTGGACGTTTGATTCTGCCGCTGCCACGGTGGCAGCAGCAGAAGCCGTTTTTTTTAATCTACGTGGGCTAATGTAGAATGTTTTTTGCGCGGGGCCCCCTGAAACGCTGGGCCCTGTGCAAAAAACATTCTTGCTCAATGGACGGGCCGGCCCTGCTTTCACCCCTCATTCTATGCCCCCTTGTTGCAGGACTTACTTTCACTCAAAAGAGGCTCTCCTCTTGTGCATTTATGCCACAAAGGTATTTAAACATCTCTATCCTGCCTTTCCTCTAATGTGTACATACTAAGATCTTAAGTCTGTACCCATATGGTTTATAACAAAGTCCACTAACCATTTTAGTAGCCACCCTCTGCACTGACTCCATCCTGTTTATATCCTTTTGAAGGTGCGGTCTCCAGAATTACACACAATACTCCAAATGAGTTTGCACCAGAGACTTATGCAATGCAATGTGTGCCTTTGAGTCAGTCCTGACTCCTGGCGACCCAGAAGCTCCTGGGTTTTCTTGGCAGTGTCACCAGAAGTAGATTGCCAGGCCTTTCTTCCAAGGCAATGGAGGGTTAAGTGACTTGCCCAAGGCCACAAGGAGTGCTAGTGGGAATTGAACCATGGTTGCTTGGTTACCAAGCCAGTGTTCTAACCACTTGGCTAGACTTATACAGAGACACTATCACCTCTTTTTTTCTGCTAGCCATTCCTGCTGGTAGATTAGATAGGCTATATGGTCTTTTTCTGCCATCATGTTTTTCTCTTTCTTCTCAGAGTGAGCTCCATTTACCTGTACCCTTTGTTGTCTCCCACTTAACCAATTTCTTCCTCAGTCAGTCACTTTAGGATCATCCTTAGGGTGCTCAATTTATTAGTATGTTGCCTGTGTGAAACAGTGTCAAAGGCTTTACTGAAATCCAACCACACCACATCTAGGGCTTTCCCTCGGTCCAATTGTCTGGTCACTCAGTCAAGGAAATCAATCAGATTTGTCTGACAAGACTTGCCTCTGGTAAACCCATGCTGCCTCGGATCCTGCAATCCATTGGACTCCAGAAAACTCACTATCCTCTGTTTTTGCAGCATTTACATTAATTTATTCACCACAGAGGTCAGATTAACCAGCCTGTAGTTCTCCACCTCATCTTTACTTCCGCTTTTTGTGTAAAGGGACCACATGTGCCTTTCTCCAGTCCTCTGGCATGACTCCCGACTCCAAAGAAGCATTGAAAAGGTCAGTCAGTGGAGCCACTAGAACGTCCCCAATTTCCTTCAGTGTTCTCAGATGTATCCCATCCAGTCCCATCGCTTTGTCTACTTTTAGTTTAGCCAGTTCCTCATGAACACAGTCCTCTAAAAATCGTTCAAGATCCCCTTTACTACTGTTCCTATCTGTGGGTGTTTTCTGAGGTCCTGCTCCTGGCCCTTCATCTGTGAACACAGAATAAAAATATTTGTTAAGCAATTCCGCTTTATCCTTATCAGCTTCTACATATTCCTCCCCTTCACGGTTGAGTCTGACAATACCACTTTTGCACTTCCTCCTCTCACTAACATATCTGAAAAATGTCTTATCCCCCCCCCCCTCCTATTTTATTGCATTGGCTATTTCTTCTTCTTCTTGTATCTTTGCTTTCCTGGCTACTTGTCTAGCTTCTTAAAATTCTGCTTTTATAAGACTTTATCTTGTTTAACTGCTACTATCTACTTTTTTCGCCTACATACAATTGAGTTAATTGTTACTTACTAAGTTCATAAGTTATTTGAATTGATTGTTATTTATTAAGTTACCTGTAACCTTTCATTTCCTTGAGTTAATTGTACATCACTTCGACTTGTAGAGATAGCGGTATAAAAAAGTTGCTAAATATATAGCTTCTCTAAGTTTTTCCAAATATTGATGCTTGTCTTCCTCTTTCTGTGATCTCTTGTAATTTATCAAGGCCTCCCTCTTTTTTCACCTTTTCAGCTACTTCTTTTGAGAACTACAGTATAGTGGCCTCTTTTTCCTTTTACATTATTTACTTTTCTAACAAAAATGTTTGTTGCCCTTAAAATATCCCCTTTCAGTTTTGCCCATTGCTTTCTACATCCACTAACTGTTCCCATGCTGCTAATGACTCTTTGAGGTATTGTCCCATCTTGGTAAAGTTAGTTTTCCCTAAAGTCTAAGACCCTTGCTTTTGAATGGATTTTATTAGCTCTAGTCCTAATAATGAACCACACCATCTGGTGATCACTGGATATGAGATAGTCTCCCACTATGACATCAGAAACACTTTCCCCATCGGTAAGCACCAAGTCCAGTTTGACCCCTTCATGTGTGGGTTCTGTATCAGTTGCTAGAATAATTCTCCCTATAGAGAATCCAGGATCTCCTTACTTCTAGATGACACCGCAGCAGAGATGTGCCAATCAACATCCAGCATATTGAAGTCACCTATCAGTAGCACTTCTCCTCTCATGGCAATACTGCATATTTCTTCTATTAAATCTCCATCCACTTCTCTCTGTGAAGGAGATCTGTATATCCTACCAAGCAAATGGATTTCCCATTTCCTCTTTCTAGTTTAACCCACTGTGCCTCCTCGCTGCCTTTTAAGCCCTGTAATTCTATAGCTTTATTATTATATTTTACATATAGTGCCACTTCTACTCCCCTTCTTCCTACCCTGTCCTTCCTGAATAAAGTATAGCCTGGTATAACTACATCTCAGTCATGGTTGTCTGTGAACCTTGTCTCTGCAACCGCCATTAAATCCAAGCAGCCTCTTCCATTAAAATCTCAACATTTGGGATGTCATTTCCTATACTACGAGCATTTATGCACACTGCTTTCCAGATGTTGCCCCTTTTACCCGTTTCAGAGGTATTTAATGTTTTACTTACCTAAGGGCTTTCACTTACCTGGGGGCTTTTCTTAGTTTAAAGCCCTCTTCAGTAAACCTGCTGCAGAAGACACTTTGACCCTTCTTGGATAGGTGGACACCATTTCTGCTCTGCAACCCTTGGAAAATCATCCCATGGTCCAGGAAACCAAAACCCTCTTCATGACACCATCCATGCAGTCATGCATTCATCTCCAGGGTGTTAGCTTCTCTGCCTCAGCCTTTACCCTCAACAGGGAGGATTGAAGAGAACACCACCTGCGCACCTGCGCACCTTATCTGCTTCACCCTCTGTCCTAGAGCGATGAAGTCATTTTTGATACACTCAGATGGACACCTAGCAGTTTCATTTCTGCCAACATGAATGAGAACATCGGAAAATAGTTAGTAGACTTGATGAGTCTCGGCAAATTCTCTGTAACATCTCAGATTTTGGCACCTGGCAGATAGCACATCACAAATGATACTTGCAGACTACTTAACCACCAACAGAATTTGTAGGTGTCCACCAGGAAGTGCTCACAGGGAGTTTAAAATAAATTTCCTGCATGGATATAGGCTGGAGAGTCCTTAGACCATCTTGACTGTAGCAGACAAGGCCCAAGGAAGAGTCCCAGCATCGAGCACTGTGCCATGCTATTTTTTTCCCTTTTTGGTTGTTTTCTTTCTCAATTTCCCTGCCTCTAAATTTCAGAGTGACAGAGAAAGTCCAAGGAACGAGAAGAATCCAGTAGACTACTGATTCTTGTAGAGAACAGTGTAGTAAGTACAGGCAGTGGTGAAGGAGAGGCCAGACCTGAGTGGCAGATCACAACACCAGCATATTTTTTGCAGTTATATTTAGCTTGACCATACTGTAGGTGTCGGAAAGTGGATGGCTACACAGGCCCTGACCCCATCAAAAATATTGGCCGGTAGGAAGCAGGATGCCTGTGGGGATCCCATTCCCTGCAGGCAGACGAGGCAGAGAAGCCACAATCGTGGCAAAGATCCTTCCTGTCTGCCCATGGGAGATCAGATCCCCATAGGAGGAGCAGGAAGGGTCCTTCCATGGACAGATAGAGTCTTTGCCATGGTCACAGCTGAAAGGCAGCAAGCTACCTGCAGAGATACCATCCCCCATAGGCAGAAGAAGAAAAGTCGTAATCACGGAAAAGACCCTTCCAGCCTGTGAAAGATCGGATCCCCACGGGCAGAACAGGAAGGGTCTTTGCTCACAGAGCGGAGCTTGGGGTAGAGTTAGGGCATTGCTGGGGCAGTGCTTGGGTCCCTCCACCCCAAAGAAAAAGCCCTTCCACTGTCCCCGAGTTTGACTGAACATCATGCTAAGATAACAGCAAACACTAGATACATATTTGACATCTGAAACACCAATTAATGACCTAAAACTTATGAAGTCATGATATAACCTTTTGAATGTCAATTGACTTACATGTTAGAGAGCCAATAGATGCATTATAAAAGTCTAGCAGACTGAGTTCCCCAAAATGGATTTGCAGCCTTTACCTTAAAACATTACCATCCTTAACACCTACATTTGTATACAATTTCACCAAAATCAGGCTATGATAAAGCCTGGTTATACATATCTGCTGTAATTTCTGGCACTCACATCATAACATAGATGGTTCATCATGTAACCCTATAAATAAATAGGCATTTATTGAAAATGCAAAGCAGCGAGCTTCTGGCTGAGCAATTAATCACTGAAACCAAGGAATTTCATGTCTCCAGATGGGGAATCCATCCAAAAAAACAAGAAAAATAACCGGGCTAATTAATTCTTATCTGCAAAGTGCAATTAGAGAAATGACCTAAGAAAAGGCCTGTCAGTCCTAGCAAAGCACTAGGGTTCTAAATAGAATTATGTGTCTGAGAATTTCTTCTTCTGGAGATCACTTATGTTGTGGAAAGGAGATCATGGCATGAAGAAGATGATAGAGGAGTACATTAATTAGCGCTAGCCTTTACATTTATTTTAGAAAAACATAAACTATTGTGGCTTCAGCATGGACCTCTGATCTCATTTCTTCCCTGATTGGTGCATGCTTCATCTGGCCTTACTGTGTCATAAAGGCCAAACTGATGATAAGGTGGTCAATTGTCTACCTCAGCACTGTGATGCTCTATTGTATTCTCCGTTAACACTGAACTGGAAAACTTGCTCTGCTTTGAGAAGTGGCATTGGGAACATCTCAGTTTATTAAACCTGACATTCTAAAGGAAGAATATCGTGCATGTATGGAACTTCCTGGTGAATCCAGTTCATCAACTATTCTATGCCAATCAAATTGCAGCCAGTCAGCACCCCAACAGCTTCTGAAAAGCTGTTACGCACCTCTGTTAATCAACAAGGTTGCAATGACCAATTGGGATAGTATCTGCTTGATTGCACGTTGTATTAGCAAAGCCTTTCTAGGGCATCTTTCATTGACTGTCATGATGGAACTGCGTATGCATTAGTGTTAAATCTGTCAGCTATAAAGTTCCTTTGTTGTTGTGTGTATGTGTGTTGGGTGTGCACATCTCTGTTGGGGGGAAGAAAAGGACATGATTTATGAACTGTGCTGTTTTTCCTGAAGAATCCCATGATTCCTACAAATATTTCTGTGCAAGCTCAGCCATTTTCAATGGTCTTCAATACACTGTCAAATCTGTCAGATACATTGTTTCTCCTAGGACAAGCAGGATGAGTCAGCCACTCCTGGTGACGTCATCTGACGGCGCCAAGGACAGAAGTACTCTCTCTCTCTAGCCCAGAAGAGATTTCCCTTCTGGGCGTGATCCACCTGGCCCTACCACCAGGCCCACCCCTAGCCAGCCACCTTTACCTCTTCCGCCTTGCCAGCAAGACAGACTCTTCTTCTCTCCATATTTACTACTTAAAACTTACAGATCTTCAATCAAGATGCCCAAACCTGGCTTCAAAAAATGCCCAGGCTGCTCAAGAAAGATGAATTCCATGGACTCGCATGATCGCTGCCTCCACTGCCTTTGGATCTCCCACAAATTTGAAGATTGTGCACAATGTGCAAAGAGGTCTCAGAGGGCAAGAAAATCCCACAGAAACGCGCTCCAGGAACCTTTAACAGAGACGCTGGCACTCCCTTCCTGCTCCGGAGCTCACCCACAGCCTCCCTGCCTTTGCCGACTCCTCCTACGACTCTAGATGTGCCTGCCGTGGCCTCCATCCGCAGCCGCTCAGCTCAGAGTCACCTCTCCCCTTCGGGTGAACCCCTCCAGGCAGCCCGGCAAACCCAAGAAACACTCTTCTCCCCAGCACACGAGGCTCCCATGGTGGCAACCATCTTGGATGATGACGTCACGCCCGGCTCCTCCCACTGCGGTGCCATGGGTCGGCACCGAAACCCATGTCACCACAGGAGGGGCAACTCTCAGCACCAATGTTCTCACCATCGGAGCTCACGCTCGGCATGAGGCACTGCTCCAGCCTGCGCCAATGCTCCCGGCAGCACAGAAAATGGCACCGCAGCAGTAGCACCAGCAGCAGCCACCTCAGGAAGTACCGCCGTGCTGGCAGGAGCCCCATCAGCATCGCAGACACGCCAGCTCTTCCCCAGTTTCCAGCAGCAGCAGACACAGCTCTAGCTTCACCCCTGCAAGTAGGTATGCCACCCCTCCCGGCCTCCAGCATGGCCATGACTTAGATCTTTCTCTACCGCATGCTACTCTTCCCCCTCTATCGGTGCCCCCCCCCCCCCCGGGGAAGCTAGAGCAGCCAGAGCTTCTGGATTCCACTAGTGCTGCACTCAGGCCACTAGGAGTGCCCAAGACCTCTGCTCAATTCTTCAGCCTCCTCTCCAACCTGCTTCACCAGTGTGCTCACGCCTCCACAGCCTCAGGCCAAAACCCCTCTGCTCCAGGAATCTCTCCCCATGGCAGCATGCAGCTCCCCTTCCCGGCGCCTTCGAAGGGTACTGTCCTTGTCTCCGTGCCCGGCCCCAGGGAAGCTCGCAGTGATGGAGAAGAAGACACGATTCAAGAGTCCCTGGCCCTGGGGGAAAAAAAACCCCTTCTGCAGATCTAGAGACCTCTGCACCATCAGCAGACCTCCCACCCAGAAACCTTGAGGACCTAACCTATCCCAAGTTCCTCCGGAAGGTCGCAAACACGCTGAACCTCCCAAGCACCTGCGACACATCCGACCAAAGCCCTGAAACCCAGGCAGCACAGAAGTTCCTAGAGGCCCCTAGATTTCCAGCACCTATCCCTGTGCACCCCCTGTTATGCGAAAATCTCCTCGCCTTATGGCAGAACCCTACCTCTGGAACCCCGGTGTCTCAGAAACTGGATGCCAATTACCAGGTCCAAGCCTCTCCAGGATTTGACAAAACCCAGCTCCCTCACCACTCCATAGTGGTGGAGTCCATGCTCAAATGCTCGAAGTCCATGCAGTCACATGTCAACTACCCCACCAGGCAAGGAACTAAAACTCCTCGACGACATCGGTAGAAAAGCGTTCCAAGGAGCTATGCTGTGCGCCAAGTTCTCTGCTCACCAGTTGCAGCAAGCCCCATACCAAGACGTCCTGGTGGAAAAGCTAAAAACAACCATCTCCAACTCCAACCAAGAGACGCAGACTGCTTCCTCTTCCACCATCCTAGACCTGCAGGAGTGCACGAAACATCAGGTGCAGGCAGCTTTCAATGCCTTTGACGTGGCGGCTTGCACAGCAGCAACCTCTATTTTTGCCTGGCTCAGAGCTTCAGGACTGCGAGAGGACACTCACAATCGCATCACAGATGCTCCCTGCACAGGGGATACCTCGTTCGACGACAAAGTCAATGATGCCGTCAACACCCTGAAAGACCACTGCACAATGCTTCAGACCCTCACAGATGAAGGCCTAGAACGGTCCAGCCACAAAAGCTCTTACCACCAAAATCCCTACTCCTTATCTTCCTCCAGACACCAGTATGGCTCCCACTGAAAATGGCAGCAGCCCCGCTACAAGCCGCAGCTCCCTCAACCCTAACGGCAGAAGCCCCACCAGCGAGAAAGGAAACAGCAGAAGGCCTCACAGCCCAGAGTGAGGAAGACCAACCAGGTTTTTTGACATGAGGGTTGTCATGAGGCTGGAGCCACGGAAGGTGCAGGTTTAGAAAAAAAACCCTGTCTTTCATAGAGCTGTGGATGTGCAGAAGATGCAATTACCTCGCAGAAAAGCTAGAGGGGGCAGGAGTAATCCTATAGAGGCTGAGTCAACAGGCCCAGCCACTGATTGTATGAGAGTTAACCAGCTGCACCTGAAGGCAAGCCCGGGAGTTTCAAAGGTAAAATGCCTTTATAAAGGAAAGACATCCAGAAGGAAGGAGAGTGGAGGAGGAATCCAGTCAGGAGGAATCCATTCGGAGGGAACTCAGCCAGCAACAGTTCAGCCAAAAGGAAGGAGAAGGAGTGTGGAGAAGGAGAGAGTCCACACGGAGCCAGCCCAGAGGGACAGAATCCAGACGGAGACTATCCAGAGGGATAGAGTCCAGAGGGGCAGAGCACAGAGAGACAGAGTCCAGAGAGAGGCTGCCAGGAGAAGCAGTTTGGCTGGAAGGAGTGACACTCCCAGCCCAAGTAACATAGCTGGATCAAGCAGCACAACAAGAGCAGCAACAGCTGAAAGAAGAGCACAGAAAACCAAGGAGCCATGCTTTAAGAGAAGCCTACTTTCACCTGAGTTCGCTGGACCAGGATTACAAGGTACAAGGAGGAGAGGTTCCTATAGCAAAGCTACCTTTACACAGAAGCACAGAGGTTGGGAATCCTCACCAGGTTTTCCTGGGCTTCAGGAAGGCAAAGCATTGCACAAGAAAACCAGTCTCCAGAGAGAAGTACGTGAGAGTGAAAGCTCCAGGTGTAGTAGCTGCAGGAAGTCAAGGTATGGTGGCTCTTTACTTTTAAAAGAAAGCCTTGCTCCTAGAAACTCTGATAAAGCAGCCGCTCAGTATATGAGAAGAGGGAACAAAGCAGAGCTTTTCAAAACAATACCTAAGGGCTTAACAGAAGAGTCTTACTGGAAGCAAAGAAACAGAGACAGACCCTCTAAACCTATAGCCGTAAGGGAAAGCTTATAACAGTTGTTTGCATGCTTTTTTGGTGGAACCCTTTATAAAGAAGGACTATCTTTATTTTCTTATGTCTTAGTGAACCCTTGCGGTAAAGGGGAAATAAAGCCTTATTACCCTCCACTCTTGGCTTATATCATTTGTTCTCATGCAAATGCAATGTGTGCCTTCAAGTCAGTCCTGACTCCTGGTGACCCAGAAGCTCCTGGGTTTTCTTGGCAGTGTCACTGGAAGTAGATTGCCAGGCCTTTCTTCTGAGGCAGTGGAGGGTTAAGTGACTTGTCCAAGGCCACAAGGAGTGCTAGCGGGAATTGAACCCTGGTTGCTTGGTTACCAAGCCAGGGTTCTAACCACTAGGCTACTCCTCCACTCCATTGTTCTCATAAAGGAGCTAAAACTCCAAGGACCAAACTGCACTGGGCCTTAAAGAGCCATTGCTCCTTAAAAAATAATAAAAATGCTCAGTGTGCCCTTACAACCATTGGCCACTGGGGGCACCTGATGACAGGGTCAAGGCCAACCCCCCTACAGGGGGACGGTTGGCCATGTTCCTGCCGGCCTGGAGGTCTATCACTACGGACAAGTGGATCTTAACGATCATCAAGAGCGGATACTGAATAAGGTTTCTTTCAACTCCTGTGCAGCACGGACTTCCCCCCTTCAAGACATCTGCTTCGTCCCTCCCCGCCCTTGCAGCGGAGGTTCTGTCCCTCCTATCTTCCAATGCTACCAAACCCGTCCCAGCAGAAGGGTGGAACACTGGCTTTTACTCCAGATACTTCCTGGTCCACAAGAAATCAGGGGACATGCGTCCCATTCTCAACCTCCGCATGCTCAACAAATTCATTGCCAAGGAGAAGTTCAGGATGCACTCGCTCGGATCCATCCTTCCTCTTATCCAACCCAAGGAATTGCTGACGTCCCTGGATTTGCTGGAGGCATACACGCATGTTCCGATACACCCGGACCACAGACAATGTCTACGATTCCAAGCCACGGGGAACCGCTTCCAGAACAAAGTCCTTCCATTCGGCCTGTCAACCGCTCCACGGGTATTTACAAAATGTGTTGCCGTTGCAGCGGTGCATCTCCGCAAGCGAGGAATTTGCATTCCCCATACCTTGACGATTGGCTTATCTCTTCCCCTTCCTTAGAGAAAGCCACACAAGCGACTCGCGCAACCATCGTCCTGCTGTCATCACTGGGGTTTCTGGTGAACTACCAAAAATCACACCTGCACCCCTCACAATGGCTGGAGTTCATCGGAGCTCTCATAGACACCACCAACTCAAAGGCCTTCCTTCCCCACCAACGAAAGGAAACCATCATGGACCTCATACAACGCATACAGGTGGAACAGACCTCCATCGTTTGGATACTCCTCCGCCTCCTGGGCCACATGGCGGCAGCCACCCAGACAGTGCCACTAGCAAAGCTCCATATGTGCCACCTCCAGTGGCACCTGCAGGTGCACTGGTCTCAACACTCGCAGACCTTGAACACCACCGTTCTGTTGAACGAAGCAGCAATCACTTCCCTCCAGTGGTGGGCCTGCGAGAAGAACCTCTCGCGTGGGAGACCCCTCTCCCAGCCAGCGCATCAACTGGCCATCACCACGACGCCTCCCCAGTGGACTGGGGGGCGCACTGCCTCCATTTGCAAACACAAGGGGCCTAGACAGCACAGGAGTGGCAGTGTCACATTAACCTGCACAAGCTCAGGGCCATGCGGTATGCCTTGGAGGCCTTCCAGGGCCTGATCAGCGGGAGGATAGTCCTGCTTCAAATGGACAACCAAGTGGCCATGTTTTATGTCAACAAGCAGGGAGGGATGGGATCTCGGGCCCTCTGCAGGGAGGCCCTTCGAATCTGGGCCTTCGCAAACTCGAAGCACTACCTCCTCCGGGCCTCTTACCTGCCCGGGCTGGAGAGCAAGCTGGCAGACAGATTCAGCCGACAGCTCAATCCAAATGAATGCTCCCTCAAGCCCCAGGTTGCTTGCTCCCTCTTCCAGGAATTGGGCCACCCGGAGATCGACCTCTTCACAATAGAGAGGAACACAAAATTCAATACCTTCTGTTCGAAACGTCCCTCCACGTGCAGTCACGCAGTGGATGCATTTGACGTGTCATGGGGGGTGGTCACTAGTGTATGCCTTCCCTCCATCCCTCTGATTTCCATGACCATCCAGCGCATCATCTCCGACAGAGCACAAGCCATCCTGGTGGTCCCATACTTGACATGCCAAGGGTGGTTCCGGCTTCTCAATTGATTGGCGCTGTAACCCACGATCCAGCTTCCCCTGGTGCTGGACCTGCTCTCCCAGGAAGACGGGAACACACTCCACCCCAACCTGCAGACCCTGGCTTTAACAACCTGGAGGCTGAGCAGGTAGTCTTGTCCCCCTTCCACCTACCTCGGGAGGTTGAACAGGTGGTCCTTGCTGTGCATCGCCCCGCAACCAGAAAATCGTACGGCCTGAAGTGGCTGCGCTTAATCTCCTGGTGCTCCTCTCAAGAACTATATCCCCTTCTCATGCCCGGTGCCACAAATTTTGCAGTACCTAGCCTCACTGTCACAACAAGGCCTGCAAACACAATCCATCCGGGTACACCTGGCAGCCATCGTGGCCTTCCACAACCGCTCTGGAGACAGCTCCGTCGTGAAACTGCCCATTGTCGCTCGTTTTATGAAGGGCTTGTCAAACCTCCATCCTCCAGTCAGGAAGCCCGTGCCACACTGGGACCTCAATGTGGTCCTCAACTAACTTACGTTGCCTCCCTTTGAACCCATGCAGTCGGCGCACATGAAGCTTGTCTCCTGGAAGACCTTGTTCCTAGTCGCCATCACTTCTGCCAGATGAATCAACGAGCTCCAGGCCCTGGTGGCGCACCTGCCGTACACACAGCTCACTGATGATTACGCCTCCCTCCGAATGCATCCAAGATTTGTTCCGAAGGTAGCCTCAGCCTTTCACATCAACCAGACAATAGAGCTTCCTACCTTCCACCCAGAACCCCACTCCTCCCCAGAGAAGGAACAGCTCCACATGCTTGATTGTGTCAGGGCTCTGCACCTCTTCCTCCTCAGGACTGAAACCTGGAGGCGTGGCACACAACTTTTCATCTCCTACAACCAGAACAAGCCCTGATGCCCGGTCACCAAGCGTACCCTGTCCCTCTGGATCTCCTCATCCATAGCCTTCTGCTTGGACCAAGCTGGCGCTGGGCCCTCACCCCCGGTCAATGCTCACCAATTGAGGGTGCTAGCCACCACCATTACCAATCTGCATTCAGTACCGGTAGCCGATATTTTCAAAGCGGCCAACTGGTCCTCCCTTCAAACCTTCCAAAGGCACTACTGCCTTGACCTACAAGCTGGCCACTCCTTTGGCCAGGCGGTCCTAATGACAGCCAACGGACCAACGCCTTAACCTAGCCTGGACTGATGTTGCTAGTTTCAGTTTGTGACTTACACTTGTTCTTGCCATGTGGCACATATCGTCATACTGCCCTGTTTTGCACATGTTGTTTGCCATTGGCGCATATTCTGCACCTGTTTTGCACATGTTGTTTTGCCATTTGCACAAGTTCTGCACCTGCCTATGTAGCCTTGCTCATGCTCTGTTTCACTACAATGTGACCTTGCACTCTTGCATTTTATCATCCACGTGGGCGTTACTCGCCAACGTTAATAAATCCATGTTGATGCACCCCTGTGTTTGTGCTATGTCCTGACAGGCCCCTTCCACCTCAGCCCTTCGCAGCTAGGGAGGCACCAGGTGTGGCTGACTCATCCTGCTTGTCCTAGGAGAAATCAAGGTTGCTTACCTGTAGCCGGAGTTCTCCATGGACAGCAGGATAAGTCAGCCACACGCTCCCACTCTATCTCCCCTGCAAGGGGCCTGTCTCCTGGCCTACCAGTGCCCCTAGCAACTGGCTCAGCTCGGGACATAGTGGCTGGCTAGGGGCGGGCCTGAGAGTAGGGCCAGGTGGATCACGCCCAGAAGGGAAATCCCTTCTGGGCTAGAGAGAGAGTACTTCCGTCCTTGACGCCATCGGATGACATCACCAGGTGTGGCTGACTTATCCTGCTGTCCATGGAGAACTCCCGTTACAGGTAAGTAACCTCGATTTCCAAGCTGATGATTTTGCTTCGGCTGGTCAGTTTTTCAACTTTCATCTCATTTGGCAGCCATGTTCTTTAGACATCAAAAGGTCACAGCAGACTTGAAGTGTCTAATACAATATTTTCCTACATGACTATCTCTAAATGTTCAACCTTCATTGCATTGCACAAGGTTGTTATTTAAGGATACACAGTAACACACAATTTATATAGTGGAGTCTTAGACATTTTAGTACTGACTTTCATGTCATCTTACAATAGAATTATGTCCATACCTGTAAGCATTTCATTTCTGGTCGCCATGATTGGAAGGGATAATTAGGAAGAAGGATACATGCTTTCCAGCTTTCTTTATTTCACCTCCCTTTGATTCCTCTTTCTCTCGTTTCTCTTCTCCAAAGATGACCCTTTTTCCCTTCCAACATCCAACCTCGCTAGGCCTGGATATTGTCATATATAATGTAGGCAACTCTCTCTGGCACCACATTGCGATAGGCGCTGGATCGTCACTCCCCTGGGCCTGCTCTCTGTCTTCTCATACTGGTTGCAGCATCCTTGAAGCGATGATAAGCACGGTGCCTGCCTTGCTTTGTGCTGTGACAAACCTCATAAAGTTGCACCTCTCACACAGATTTCCATGGTAATGTGAAACCAGTGCAGGGGGAGGAGTCACCGCATCATAGGGCCTGTCGAAGGAGGAAGACACTACCCACATCAACTTTTCCTTTAGCTAGTACTATCAAAAAATGTTTATAGAGGACCATTAGGAAACTTACTATTAGGGACATAAATCATCCATTCATTTCCTGGAAGATCCCATGAGAAGTGAAAATATCACGTGGTCCATTTTAAGTTTTTTAATAGTATCTTTATATTTAGTTAGTTTCCTTATCATCACTAGTCAAAATTCATGTCAATAAATAGAAATATTAAAAGCTACAACTTTTTGCACTTATCTGTAAAGAAGCGTAGGACCATTTTTAAAGCTAATATTCAGTTCTTTAGATATCCCGATGTTACAAATCATCCAATAGTTCTAAATGTCTTCTGATGTTACAAATCATTGATGCTTATATACTTCTCCTACATGGGCCATATTTCAAGTCCTACAGGACTCGACTTCAGGGAATTCTATTAACACTGTCCTCCAAAAAGATTGCCTTCCACATACAGAAGTTGTTTTGGTCCTTGATTCAACCCTTCAACTTGGCTGTCTGACAAGCAGAATAGCTGTATATGAAAATATTGTTAAAAACGTAAAACGGACCAGGTGTTGTGTTTCCACTTCTTTTTTTTTAAATTTTGTTTTTATTGAATTTTACAACCTTGAACAATATAAAGAAAACAAAACACCAAACTAGTAACATCTGGTTATTCACCATGACTCCCTATACTTCCTCTGGTAGGATACATCATCTACTACATATGACTTTCGTATCTGCTTGTCTGGAAAAGAAAGTATAATTATACTTCCATCTAAATGCTATATTCACAAGAGTCCAGGGATCTATTAGCTGATTTAGATACAGTTTGAACTCATGAGAATTCAGGGTATCCCATTTTATAAGCAGGTCACGATAGTAGGGGTTTTGTGCCACATAGACCACTTCATATAGTCGATGCATACAGAGCAGGTCCCACCAGTGATTTGCAGTTAATTATGAGGAGCCCTTCCAATGCATCATTATTACTTTTAAGGCTAAGCTTTTCATTAAATCTAACAATGTATGATCTTTTTTTGCAATGAAAGGATTTCTGCCAAGGATTTGTATACGATTATACGGTATATAAGTAGTTCATGAACCCCCAGATATTGAGTAATACGTAGCCATACTTGTTGCCAATAGATTTTAAGATTTGAGCAGTAGTATATCATGTGAGATATTGTACCTATATCGGTTTTACAAGACCAGCAAGTATATCCAAGTTAGGGTTGCCATTTTGCTGCTGTTAAGGGGGCTCAAAACGCTCGATGGGCTAGAAAGTATAAAGTTTGGGTAAGGGAGGCAGCTCGAGTGATCCTGATTTGGCAACAAAATTTCAAAATTGGCCGTGTAACATTTTGAATTTCTCTAAGCTTGTAGAGGAGGCCAACCTGGTTGTACTTGTAGAGGGGAGACTCAAGCTTTACTTATACAGTGCCTCAACTGATACCATTGGTAGAGACAATTATCCAACAACCCGAATTCTTGTTGCAACATTTTAAATGATTTGAAAGTGTTATTATGTATGAGCTGTCCTAGAGTCCATATACCATGCTCCTGCCAATTGTTCCAAGCAAAGAGTTGGTTGTTAATCTTAAAATGCGCGTTTGACCATATGGGCGTGCCTTGTGCATAATATTCAGTCCCCTTGATATATTGCATTATTATTTCAAAAGCCAGTTTTGTAGCTTGTATGGTCTGGTTCAAGGAATATTTTGATGTACTTGTTGTACCGATAAGTAGATTCATTGGCATAGGGGCACTTATTGCTTGTTCCAACTGAACCAAGATGGGAGTGTCCACTGGCAGAATTTCTTGTGTCCAGTGTAATCCTTGCTTCAATAGCGATGCAATGTGAAACCAATAAAAGTCTGGAAAATGTACACCTCCTCTGGCTTTAGGTAGCTTGAGTTTCCATGCTGCAATCCTTGGGGGTTTATTCCTCCAGAGGAATGTTAGCAACAGTTTGTCTAGTTTCTTATAGAAGGAGTGTGGAAACAGTATAGGAATCATACTTAGGATATAATTTACTATAGGGACTATCACCATCTTAATGGTCTCCAAATGACCCCACCACGTGAGATAAAGCCTGAAATCTCGCGATAACAACTGTGTGATTTCACAGCTATTTTTGCAGGACTTTGGCCCTGCAGTGGGAAGTAATAGATGTCAAGCAAAAAACATATTACCGTTTTTTTTCATACAAATAACACACCCACGTATATAATGCGCACACATGTATAACGTGCAGAAATGATGCCATTCTGTTCTAGAATCTTCACATAACGCACATATACATGCCCTTTCTGTTGTTGACCATGCTGGGAATGAAACACAAGTCCTACATCGCCGACTTCAAACTAAAAGTCATTGTGAGAGCGGAAAAAACAAGCAACAGAGCGGCAGCGAGAGAGTTTGAAGTTGGAGAGACGTCCATTCGCGAATGGAGAAAGGAGAAAAAGGAGCTTGAGAATATCAACCCCCGCAAATGTGCATGTCGTGGGCCCAAAGCAAAATGGCCTAAACTGGAGAATGACTTGAGAGATTGGGTTCTTTCTCAGAGGGAACAAAATCATGGTCTCTCTCACAATTCAAATCAAATTGAAGCTTCTGGCAAATGATTTCAAAGTGGGTTTCACCTGGATTTCTAGATTCATGAAAAGAAATTGACTTTCTGTGAGAATGAGAACCACTGAAGGCCAGCGACTTCCAAATGACTGGGAGCAAAAGATGAACAACGTCCGTGAATTCATCTCCAAAAAAATCTGTGAACATGGTATCTCAGCAATGGATGTTATAAATATGGACAAGGTTCCAATGTCTTTCGACATTCCTGTCACCAGGACTGTAGCTGCATCAGGTATGAAAACTGTAGCCATTACAACCACTGGGCATGGGAGGGCCTGCTTTACTGTAGTCCTTGGATGCACTACAAGTGGGGTCTAATTTAGTCTTATTTAGTCTCATTCACTGTTCCCTCTAAGCTGTGCGCACGCATACACCTCGCCGAGCGAGCGCACACAACTTACAATGGAGCGCACAAAAATTCCGGAGTTCCTGGGTTTTCAAATTAAACCTCGAGTTTTTTAAGGCCGCCGATCTACTGGCATTCTGTAATTTCTGGGTAATTCCGTGACGTCACTTCCGAATCTCTGAGTCCTCCTCACTCCTCTCACATGACACAGGCTAAAGAGGGAAATAAAAGGGAGGGGCAGCCAGTTAGCCAGCCTCTCGCTGCTCTTGTGCCTGCCTGCTAGTGCCAGCCACGCGCCTCCTTTGATCCCTCCCTCAGCCAGCCTCCAGTGCCATGTGCAGAGAAGGGAGAGCAACACACTGCACCGGCGAAGAAGAGGAGACCGGTGCTCCAGGACTGCTGCCAGATTGTATGGGGCTACGCCGGGGATAGGTGAGTGAAACGGGGATGGTGGCGGCGCCGCGCGTGGTCTTATGTATCAGATTTATTTCGTCCAGACTGTTGTTTTATTAGCTGAACCGCGGTTTTCAAGCCATTTTCTCTTTTGTTTTTTAGGCTAATCATTTTTGGCCAACTATTCCTATCATTGCATATAGTTTTCTGGCTTTTTTGCCTTAAATATGCTCCATGAGTTCCTCTTTTCATGCCGATGCCTTTTGTTTCGATTGTAATAGTCCTGCCGTTATTACACTGTTTTTTGATTGCATGGCGAAGGTTGCCTCGTCAGAAAAGTATTTGCCTATGTCAAACTGCTTTTCCATTTCTTCAGTTTTTAACAATGCCCAATTACTATTGTTTCTGCCTTTTTTTCACAAATGAGACTCAAGAGGGGTCGCGGTTTTCAGACCGCGGCACGCACGGACATAATACCGAGTTTATATTGGCCAGTTAGCCTCATATGTTGTACCTTATATACGGTTCTTTACTTCTTCCATCTATCATAGCACTCATGTATTTATTTATTTATCTGTTATCGTTTTATTTATATGACTTAGGAGCAATCGTGATTTTTAGACAGTTGCACGCATGAACACTACACTTAGTGCATATGGTTTAGTCAGCCTTATACGATGCACCTCATATATTGTTTCTCACCTCTTTTATCCATTTATTTTGCAATTATCCATTATGTTTGGATGGTTGTACACTTGCAGGTCGCTAATAAGTTTTATCCTTACTAATAGTCTTTCATATATTTTTATAAGAGTTTATATTGCAAAGGGTTATGTATGCATTTTTAGTGAATGTTTATCATCACAGCACCTATACTTTGGAGAAGAGAAGGATAATGATCCCATTGCAAAGTACTGTTATAAAAAGCTAAACCGCCATCAATTCCTTATAACACTGCAAATTTTGAATGATGTTATATCTGAACTAGCTTCATTAACAATGGCATTTCAAAAACGTGGGCTAACACCACTGGAAGCATATCATCTTGTACAGGGTAAGCTGAACAAAATCCGAATGCAATACTTGGGTGACACAGTAAAATGGACTGATAATGTTAAAAAACTTCTCGACAAGATACCTGGAGACGTCTCAGTGGATACTGGTTCCACACTTACTTTCATTAATATGCTGTGTCTGCATTTAGCGGAAAGATTTCCTGAAAATGAAATTGAGGAATGGTCTGCTTTTGACTTGACAGCAATAGCACAGTGTGATTATGAATTTGGAATTGAAAACATCCGATCACTCTGCTTAAAGTACAAACAATTTCTTATGGAGGAACATATTGTTATTCAGCAGTACAATGACTTCAAGTTTTTAGTCGCAGAAAAAATCAAAAGCAAACTAATAAACAGTTTTTCGGATATGGTGACTTTGGCGTTTCAGAATGCTCAGTTTGCAGATTTAGCAAAATTGATGGATATTGGTGGAACATTTTTGGCTTCTAGTGCAGATTGTGAGCGTGGTTTCAGCTTGACGAACAGTTTAAAAACCAAAATAAGGAATCGCTTACATTTAGAACATTTGGAAATGCTGATGCGTGTTAAGAGTCATCTTCAAGATGGCGGATCAGTAGACCTTGATAAAATTTATTCAGACTTGGTACATTTGAAAGATCGAAGAGAAAAATTTTGAGAACGAACTCTTCTTCCATACATAAATTATTTACATGGAATAACAATGGCTTTCAATAAAAATTAACTGAAATAATACCACATTTGTGATTGTAATTACTAGAAATTTTCTGCTTCATTTAGTAATCGTCTATTTTCATTTAATTTGATTAAAATCAATGTGGTGTACATACTGTATTCTAATGTGTAGTCAAATTTTAAAGTATATAACTCCGAGTGCCGTTATATGGCGCACAAAAAATTTAACCTTCCTTCAAAAGCCGCACAGCTGATATTTTATGCGCACACAGCCTACAGAAAATTAGAGGGAACATTGGTCTCATTTACACGTATTTAGTCTCATTGAAATTCAGCAGTTCAGAAATAAAGAAGTTATTAAGAAATTAAAAATAACTGAGTTTCTTTTCGAGTTGTGTTCATAATTATGTATATAATGTGCTCACACATATAGCGAGCGTGGGGGTTGGGGGTCAGGTCAAATGTAAAAAAAACATATAACGCGTGCATTATATACGTGAAAATACGGTACTTACAAGCAGAGACAGGAGGCAATGTGACAAACGCCACTGGAAGTAAGGTGTTTGTTGCGCTCTGTCTGGCCGCTGCAGTCCAAGTCCCGGGGATGCGTGGACCCCCTTCTTGCCTGCCCCTCCACCACATACACACACAAACTGTGGAGGAGGCTTAGGCAGAATTTATGTCACTGCCCACAAAGCTACAAATTCTTAGAGCCTCTGGATTTCACCCAGAGAATTCTCAGGTACATTTATTTGAGCCCTAAGTGTTCTTTCGAATCAAGCTGCGGATACTAAGAGCTATTGCAAGATCTTATGTTTTCCAGTTAGGTGCTTGCTGTGTTAGTGGTTGATTAAATAAAAATAAAATAAGATGATACCTTTTTATTGGATTAACTCAATACGTTTTTGGACTAGATTTCAAAGGTTAAACCTTCTTCCTTAGGACAGGACAGGGAGCTAATGGTTTGCATGACCCTTAGTGCACCATAAATGGTTATTTCAGAACCACAGGAACTGTGACCATATGCAAAAAATGTGGCCACGGTATAAATCCCATGCTAACAGCGATGAGGAAGAGACTGGGTGGATGTGGGGCGGAGAGTGGGCATTGACTACATATTGTGGTTAGCATGGGCATCCTCAACGTGTTATAATTGTACATGTTGCAGGTTGCGTGGGTGCACTTACTGCCCTTTCAACGGGTTCACCCGCATTAATTGTGGTTGCACTTTTGGCGTGGTGAGACGCTGCTTCCCACATGCTAGGAATGCCCCCAACAGTTAGTGCGGCTATACCACATCTCCCATGCTAATTTTTGTCACCTCATGTGTGCTAAAGGGAAAACCTTTAGCACGCTTTAGGAAGCAAAAGATGACAATACCATAATACATAAGTGCCTCCCAAAAGCATTTCATTGAAAGTCTCAAGGGAGAGATGGGGCAGTGGGCGATCAGAAAGCGACAAAGCAGTAAAAAGGTGTGCTTCATAATCCTAGAGGAAACCCAAGCCTTTGTGGTCAGTCTAGAAACGTCTTATTGTTTTCATTTCAGAAGTCGTATGTTTCGGGATTGTTTGGTGAGGATTCTCACCAGAAAGTCATCGATTCAGTCATTCTGGTCCTGAGAAGCATTCCCCTCCCCCCACTCCCCCTGGGTCTCTTCTGTGCCCTGCGATCTGATGTCTGTGTGAATTGATTCTTGTCTTTAACATTTGGCCCATCTCTCCAGTGCAGCCTCCTCCTTCACATTCCCTGCACTGAATAAAATACACTACATTAGAGGAAGATCCTGAGTTGAAATGTTTTTCCCACATGTGTAACTGTGGGGTCCTGTGATACGTATAATTTAATTTCCCTTTTATGTGGGAATGAAGATATTTCATTTATGAGCAAGGACTTGATTTGCTCGGCTTCTTTCTCATAGACACAGAATGGGGGAACCTTAGTAAATCAGACCCTCAGTGCTGAACCATTTCCCTTCTTTGACCAACTGATAGCACAGCACGGGCAGCATATGGTTATCCTGAGGGCATTTTCTGCATGCCATTATCAATTCAACAGATGCAAGAATCACACTCCGCCCTGTCTATGCCTGTGGATCAAAACTGATGCACTGCAGCACAACCTGTTCCTACCAAAGGCTCACCGGTGCCTCAGAATATAATACAGATCCTGGCAGTTACTCAGCCAGGCTTATGTGAGTATTTAACAATATAACTTGCTTGACATATTAATCACAAAAGTCGGATTAAGATAGCTCTCCCAATACTTTGTTAATCATAGATTTTGCCTCTAAGCAACTGAGGAAAGGATTTAAGAATAAAAAAGGACTCCCTTCCCCCCCCCCCCATACCAAATTGCCTGCCATTTAAGTCATTAGCAATACAAAATAAATAAGGTCAACTCCAGGTAAGTCTATAGATTTTATGAATTGATGTTTCCATAACTCAGCATCTCGTAGAACAATCGCTCTCCAAAGAAATACAGATGTTTAAAAGGCTTTTACCATTGGCAACTGTGACCAAGGTTATCAGGTTAGTAATTTGTATAGAACAGATGCCTACTTGTCACACTTATTATATCCAGGTGGCTAATGATAAACTATAAGGCCTAATGGATGGATGCATTTTGAAAGGAAGCCTTTCCTTAGATCTTTGCATTTATAAGATTTGTTTCTTTAGACTGTGAAAGCAATTATTTCTTTTATATCTGCGGAAAGGTTGAAGATTTCCTTATGTGCAATACTGAAATTTTTTGATAAGGTAGCACAGTGTATCCCATTCAAATACTTCCTTAGTTTGGATTCAATGTCAGATGTCATTGTCCTATTCTTGGGCAGCCTAATTTCAATGTTGGCCTGGATCTTAGGATATTGCGTTTATTACTCACTTTTTTCCAAATCCAAGTTCAAGATGTTGTACATGAGTTATTTCCCTGCCCAAGTGGATTCAGAATATAAACTGTATCTGAAGCAAAGGGTGCAAGAGGGTGACTTGCCCAAGATCACAAAGAATGTCAATGGGAGATTTAAACGCTGGTTTCTCTGGTTCACAACCTGCTTATCTAACCTCTATACTACACTTCCACCAATTTATTTGAACAAGTTCACAAGATATGGGACTTCTTTAGACCTCTCATCCATATTTGCTCTTGTTGATCACACCGTATTACTCTCCCATTTGTACACCATCAGCTTCATGACCAAGTTTTTGCCTGGTCACTTTTCACTCTGACCTCTCTTTTTTGGCCTTAGTAGACTCCTCCATCTCTGCTTCCTCTGATCTGTGGTGTCCCCCAAGGTTCTCTCTTAGCCCCTCCTCCTTCTTTTCAATATCTTCCCCAGTCCCCTACCAATATTTATCCACGAATCCAGTATCAATGCCTATTACTGTCTAGGCAATATGCTTCTCATATTCTATGTTGACCATCAGTCCCCGGACCTAATAGATTTGAATCAGTGCCTGATAAATGTCTCTGTCTGGCTCCAGACCAACCACCTTAAATTCAATGCCAGTAAAACCACAGCAAGGTGGTTTACTGGTAGCGCCGCTCCCCTCCCCCCCTCCCCCCCCCACACACTACTTTGATGGCTTCCTCATTCAACTTACTCCCTCTCTTAAATATTTAGGGATTCTACTTAACATTGAATTCTGGTTACCAGATTAGTGTCATTGGAAGAAACTCATTTTATGCATTAAGTCAATTTCTCTCCATCAGCCCTTTTCTTGATATCACTGGTCAAATAGCCTTAATTTTGAGCTTTGTAATTTCCTGTCTGGATTACTGCCATCTACACTGGTATTTATGCCTCAGAATTAAAATGTTTACAATCCGCACAAAACATTGCAGTTAGAATTCTATCTCACGCCTGTAAATTTGACTAGACTTCTAACACCGACACAAAAGGCCCTCCACTGACTTTCCTGCTTACCTCTTCTCCCACCTCACTTTGCACACTTCCCCTAGATCATTTTGATCTATTCATGCGAACAGACTTTACATTACCCCTCAATCTAGAGCCAAGCTGGAGTTCAGCCGACAATTGTTTTTTTTCTTCAGAGTTCCCATTATCTAGAACAATCTACCCTCACAATTGCATTTGAAATCTTGTACAAAAAATTTAGACAGTGTTGAAACCTCTTTTTGAATGGGCTTTTTATGGTCTCTGAGGGACTGGGGTTTGGGGACATAACTGCTGCACCTGATAGAAAATGTACATTTTTCTCTCCTATCGTCTCCCTTCTCTTTGTCCTATCACAAATAATAGTTTCTTTTCCTGGTCATTTTTTATTGTAAATCACTTTGCATAGCCTAGAATGGTGCTAAAGAAAGTGCTAATAAACCATAAACCAAAAACAATTTCTCTGTACATTTTATAAGAATTCACAAAGGTTTGTAAATCACCTTGAGATCCGGGAGCAGCTAAAGCTTCAACCAATAGAATAGTTTCACCTCACAACTAAAGGTGCCTGAAGACATCTTTTCATTCATCTAAACAAGATTGGTTTAGCTTCTCTTTCATCAAGTTTCTTATGATCGTATTTATCAAGACTGAAATTCTACTAAAGTGGAACAAGACATGTGAAGGCAAACTTTACAATGGGACATCCAAGTGCGATCTGGGACGTCAAAGCCAGAACATCTGAAAAAAATTCAGACACAGGCAAGTTCGGGCACTATTTCAGAAATGTGGATGTACCTGATCTGGATGGCTATAGAGATGTCTATATAGACATCCCTAGAATAGCATCTTGGAATGTGGATGTCTAACAGCATGATGGTAAAAGTAGTGGGCTGAGAAGGGGGTGGCCAGAGTTCAAATCCCAGTGTGGGTCTTTGTGATCTTAGACTAGTTACTTAGTTCTCTATCTTCTCTGGATGATTTAAGGCTAAAACAAGCACTTTCCTGATGCTTATTTGTGCCTGCAGCAGATATAAATGTGGATGTGCCTGCAGACATTGCTGAAATCAAACAGAGATGTGTAAGTCCATAGCACCTCCAACACGCCCCCTCACCCGCTTGGATGTCCCTGCATCGGAGACATCTTTAAATGTCGCTTGTGGAATGACTGCTGAGACGTTTCCATGATTTTGCCGTTCACATGTACAGCTTCTGACCTCCTACATCACAACTAAGCCTTTTAAAATGACCTCCTATGTATTAAGGTTAATAATTATTGTCCTGTAAATGAGAACATGCAGCATTTTAAAAAGAGACAATGTTTTTACAGAAAAAAAACAAGTTGAAAAGTGTATACTTGCAATGTGACACAATGGCACGGTTCCCTAATTCACAGAATCAGGCATGCGAGGAGTGCATGGTGTGTATGCGAGTGTGTGAGTGATGGGGAATATTGAGATATGTTGAGGTGTGCGTGTGTGTGTGTCATGGGGGGGTGTCAGGGTTTCATGTGTGTGTAACAGGGGGACAGAGGGATGGGTGCAGGTGTCTATATCATGGAGTGTTGTGGATATGTGCATGTGTGTGTATGTGTCATGGTATATGCTGGGCGTGTGTATTGTGGTGGGTGTTGAGGGGTGCATGTACGCGCGTGTGTGTGTGTGTGTGTGTGTGATGGAGTTTTCCCGTCCCTCTCTCCTGCACACTTTGCCCTTCCCTTAAGCCAGCCATGTACTTCCTCTCCCTTCCCTGCCTTTCGCTTCCTGGTTTGCACTCCTTATCCCTCACCCTCCCCAAAGCTCTGCTCCTCTTCCCCCACTCTTTCCCTCCTTCCTCTTCTAGCCCTGCCCCTTCTCTCCATGCCCCACCCCGTACCTCCCCCTTCTATTCATGCTCTAAGTCTATTCCCTTACCCACCCCTTCCATTCTTTCAAGGAGCCAAGTCACAGCCCTACTCTTCACTCCAGCTGGACATAGGGTCACCTGCTGGTGTTTTCAAATCACAGTCCCACTCCTCATGCCAGAGGGACCGGGACTCCCATCAGCTCTTCAACCTACTGCTTTGCAGGTGGGGAGGGGGGGTGGGTGTTGACACCATATGCTTCTGTCTGTGCATTTACAAACAAGCAGACGCATATGGACAGACAGACAGACAGACACAGTCAGCTGGAGCCTCTCCAATAGGCATTCTCACTTATTCAAAATGCACCTAAAAAGGTCATACAACAAGAAGTCTTAAAGGAACATTTATTTTGAGTCTACCGTTAAATGAATTAATAAATATAATATTAGAGAATCAAACTAATAATATTTCATTAAGGTTAACTACTAAAAAAAAGAAACCCTTTGATTAGAATGCAATCCAACAGCTGTTTTCAGCTGTAGATGCAATTTAAGCGTGACTTATTTCAAACGAGTACCTTCCTAAACTACAAATCACCCTTGTAAAACACCAACCATCCTAAATCAAATGTAGATATCACCAGTTAAGCACCAGTTTTCCCAGTTCTCTTAATGCTGCGTTACATTTCTACATAAAAATGGTCTGTAGGAATCATGTAGAACAAGTCTATAATGAACTAGTCCATTTTTTTAATGTAACTCTCATAGGAAAGAGGCATAGTTTATTGATTAATGTTAAAGATTTAGAATCAGGAACCCTTTAGCTGAAATTTCCACCCTGCTCCTGACTATGACTTCAGGCAATAGTCAGTTTATTTGGCAATATTTGGGTAATAATTAGACTCATTGTGACTTCTTTTAGAACCGTAGCTAAGACTATAGTGCAGTGCCAGTCAGGAGTGACGCGGTCACCTAATGGTTAGGTTGGTGTCCTGAGAACCAGGCAAAGACAGGGTTCAAGTCCCAGTTCAGCCACTGATGCTTCATAGGACCTTTGGGCCTGATATTCAAAGGCACTTACATGGTTTGCAAACCTGCAAATGCCAGTTAGCGCGATATTCAGCGGCACTGGATATCCGCAGCTGCACCACTACACACCCCGATGCTAACTGGAGCTAACTGGGCAGGGCTCAATATCGCTGCTGCCCAGTTAGTTTCCGAGCTGTGTGGGGACACGGTTATTCAGTGTCGGTGACTGGATATGGCCCTGGCATTTAATATCTGGGGTTTAGTATTCAGCGGCGAGGGCTAGGCGCTTTACAAGCATAGCTGTCGACGCTGAATATCGGGTCCTTTGTATTTAGCTGAAGCCTTTCCATAGTAGCTGAAGGAGATTTATTTTCAGGTGCATTAGACATTTTCCAGTCCCTAAAGAGATTACAATCTAAGGAGCCCTTTTACTAAAGTGTGCTATGCAATTAATGTGTGATTTGAAGTGTGTTAACTACATGCTTGGGCCCATAGTAACAGTTACAGTGAGGGCATGACAGTTAACGCATGCCAATTTTCATACTAAATACCAATCATATATTAGGCTGTTGAGCTGGCGGAGAGTGGGTGTGGCGAGTGCATTGCAGTTGGTGGGACTGTCGGTGTTGCAATTAATATGGGTGCATTTGCCTCCATCTCAACAGGTGAAAAGCAGCGCATTCACAGTCAAAGCACCATGCATTAGGGAACTATCCACCCATTCACTTCCAGAAGCATGTTAGCCATGCCTCCAACACTTATCGTACAGCCTTTGCACTCGACACATATCTTTTGCACTAAATGTATGTTAATAAGCCTAAAGCACTTTAGTAAAAGTTTGCATCTGAGGCAAAAGAAGGTTAAGTGACCTGCCAGAGGTCACAAGCATTGTCAGTCAGATTTGAACTCTGACTTTCTTCATCCCAGCCCACTGCTCAAACCATGAGGCTATTCCAACTAACTTAAGTCCATAGTGCAGAAAAATACCCCCTGTGCCTGAACGTAGCTCACCTTGAGCTCTGATTTGGAAAGATAAGACAATTAGTCTAAAATGCATCTTTGAAATGCCAGAAAGTGCAGTGAAGCAGCCTAAAGGTCTGTGTAGTGGGTTGAGCAGGAGGGAAACTAGACTGAGATCCCACTGCCGCTCCTGTGATTTTGCAAAAGTCACTTTATTGCCTCAGGTACAAACATCAATTGTAAACCCTCTAGGAATAGAAAAATACCTACTGTCCCTGAATATAAGTCACCTTCTGCCACCACTGAAAAGGCATGAGTTCAATCCAAAATCCCTTCTCCATATATTAGGATTCAGGTTGGATAAACCACTGTTATTCTCAGAAATGTCAGTACCAGCTTCTCTATAAGTTTTATGAAAGAGTATTCTAGGGAAATGTTTTACTGACTCAGAATAGTCTTTGCTCTCTGCAAAGCCCTTGGAATACAAAATCCTAGGCTAGTTTGAAAAGATCTGTAAATGTAATACCATCTAAGGTTAAGTGCCAGCAGGTTACATTGTATGGGGTGGGGGGAGGGCCATATTCAAAAGGATTCACACAGTTAGCAGGTCTGCTAACCGCATACATCCCTCTGAGTGGGATATCCAGCGGCACATCGCTGTTTTATGCTGCTAAATATTTCTTCCTAATACCACTACACACCCTGAAGCTAACCGTGTACCATCAGAGCGTTCCTGGGGTGGCGCTATTCAGCTGCAGGCCGGTTAACATAAATTGGCTAAGGTTAGGCACATATAAAGCTGTGTTTTCTACCCAGTTAGCTAAACCTGTAACTGGGTGGACTGGATATTCAGTGCTGGTGGTTGGATATAACCCTGGCATTGAATATCCAAGTCCAAATTTTAACAGCAATGGCCGGCCGCTTTACAAATGCTGGCCGACAATATTGAATATCGTCCCCTATATTTTTATATTGTTTCATTAAAAAGAGTGTCACAGAAGAACAGTCACCTGCATTTAGGTCAGTCTCTCATTGATTTTCATGGCCACCTCTTCAGAAAATAAGGAGATTGGATTAACAGAGATAAACCCAGAGGGAAAATATATCTTAAGCTATCCAGTGGTTATTTGAGGCAGCGCACTGCTTACAAACATGACCAGGAACGGATCATTGCGGCCCCTCAGCCATTTCCTACAAGTGCACCTATCCTGGAGCTTGAATACAGCACCAGCAATCACATTTCATCTTTATCTTTCTATTTACAAGCTGAGCAGCCTCTGTTTTTCAAGGATGTCACCCTTCTTTAAGCCCTTTAAGTCTCTGAAGTCTGTCTGGGAAAAAAAAGAGAGAAAAACATGCGTTCCCTAGCTGAGCAATTTTTCGACAACTTCTGTAGGACCATGCTTCAGTAGCAGAAATGATTGGAGCTGACTCAAGCACTACAGGCAGGCCTTAGGGCCACATGCTCACCCAGCTTCTTTAAACATTGTCCTGGATGACAGCCTTTCCCTACCCCATCTGCAGCTGCAAAGGAATCCATTATTTCTCTAATCCCTGGGGAAGGAAAAGGTCCTGGGCATCATTACTCCTAAGCAAATGTAACTGACTCTGCTGCACACCCTAATTTGCTTGCAATAATTATAGGTCGCTCACCCCCTTTGTTATTTATAAAACCTTTTTTGTTCTTATCAATAATAAATGGGGCACCGTGAATCACGCCGCTGTAATATTTTGAGATTATGAAATGCTAATGCAAGGTATCGTCAGTACCCAGGTCTTATCAGCCGGTCAGATGCTCTATTAAGCAGCTAGTGAGGAATTCAGGCAAATTGGTTATGTTAATGTCCTGTAGTACTTGGAAAAGATGAGGAGTTGGCAATTAATTTTTTCCAGGCAGCAGGCCGACAGGCAAATTTATTTTCCTCCTTCTCTATGGGACTAGGCTAAGAGGAGGTGAGGTGGAACGCAAGCATCTTCAAGAGCTTCCCTGCGACCTAATTGAACGATGCTAAATAAAGACTGAAAAGGGGGAAAACAACAATGGGAGAGCTGCTCGCATCCCCATTCATTCAGCTGACAATGTTTTTGTAACTTAAACCTGTTTTATTAATTATGTTTGACATTTCCTTAATTAGTTCCATTTACATCCCATCAGCCCCTACCAGACGCTTGTCCCATACATCATTTTATTGGAGACCTTGCATGCCTACAGAATTAAAAAAAAATGCCCTGTATAATTATACTGCATTGGTCAATCAACATGTCCCTACTTTTGTAAGAAACATTAGTCTTACAAATCTGCAATATTCTCTGCTTTTAAAATAAAGATTCCATTTGTTAGAATAAACACACAAATTTACTATCAATAACTCAGAACAGAATGTATTGAAACAAACTGTATCCTATATTTGAGCCCCTGTACACAAGGTAGTCTTGTTTAGGTAGATGGTTGCTTAATACAGAAGGCAGCCAAGGCAAATTACAACATTGTATTCAATACAAAATATTAATAACATGTCAACTCGTAATTCCTCTCGCTCTTCCTCGTCTTCCCTCACATGAAACATACATAAAGTGGTATATAAAAATAGCTAGGTAAATAAATAAATGTCCACTACATCCAACAAACATCCCTAAATGAACTAACAACCACTTCTACTGATATATTCTAAAATCTGAAAATCAATCCCATCTCTTATCTCCACAGCATGGCTGTTAGCTACTTGTGACCTGAACTGGAAACAGGTTATGGGCTTGACTTTGGTCTAATCCAGCCGGGCAGTTCTTATATCATTATGTTACAAAATACAAACCTAAGGACTTAATATGCTCTTTCAAACAGGTATCTTCTAGGGATGTGCATTTGTTTGGGAAAAAAAGGGAATATCACTTTTCTATATCATTTTTAATCTAAACATGACATGAAAAACCCCCTGAAATTCAATTTTTATCCCCAAGCTATCATGGCTTGGCCTCAAACTATGAGCTATTATGCTCTCACCAACAGGGCCGTACCGAGTGAAGATCGCGCGGCGCAAGAGAAGAGGCGCTCCCGATGTGCAGGGAGGGACAGATCTGCTTAGCATGCCAGTGAGAAGGCTTAAGGGGCGCATTTTAGCTGTCCTGCCATTGCCTGCGGCCACTGAGAGAAGAAAAAGTGGTGGCGGCAGGCAACGGAAGACAGCTAAAATGCGCCCCTTAAGCCTTTGCACCCTGTGCGGCCGCACCGCTCGCACAGGGCTAGGTACGGTCCTGCTCACCAACCTCCTCTTAGCGGTGTCTTGTATTGCTGGTGATTTTTGTTCCTATTTTTTGATTGGCTCAAAGCTTGATTGTTCTTGAGCTCTGTGGAAAATTCTTCCTGGATGTTTTGCCTTTTGATTTTACTGACTCCTGCTCTAGAGCAGGGATTCTCAAGTCATTCCTTGGGACACATCTAGTCAGCCAGGTTTTCAGGATAACCACAATAAATATGCATGCTAGAGATTTGCATACAATTGTGGCAGTGCATGCAAATATATTTCATGCTTATTCATTGTGGTTATCCTGAAAACCTGACTGGCTAGACATGTCCCAAAATGGGGTTGAGAACCATTGTTCTAGATTCACAAGGCAAAACAATCCAGGAAGGGTTTTCCACAGAGTTTAAGAGCAATTAAGCTTTGGGTCAATCAGGAAATAGGAATGAAGATCACCAGAAATACAAGACACAGTTAAGATCTATCTGGCTAGAACCCACCTCCTAGGAGACACAATTGCTTATCTTGAAACCCAACTTCTTTCTAACCCAAAAGTTACATATTTGAGACTAAGCCATATCAACTATAAACAATTTTTTTTTTTAATTTGCCTAGAAATCTCTAGTAACCTTTCAGCTATATTTTTTTGGGGGGGGAGGGGGAGGGTTGGGCAGCACCCACGCCACCTCTTAACAAAATTGTCCTGAAATGAAAATGTTATAAAATTAAAACAAAAGGAAAATATTGAAACAAAACTGGAACAAAAAGCCTGTAAAGAACACGGGAAACTAAACAAAACAACTAATTTTTGCCTGCATACCTCTAGTGTCTTCATCAACTTAGAGAATTTCAGACAATCCTTCGTT
Source organism: Ichthyophis bannanicus (assembly GCA_033557465.1). NCBI lineage: Eukaryota > Metazoa > Chordata > Amphibia > Gymnophiona > Ichthyophiidae > Ichthyophis > Ichthyophis bannanicus. The sequence goes on along the minus strand of CM066043.1, from coordinate 236,445,977 downwards.
CAGTTAGGAGGCCATCAAGAATGATGGACCTTAAGATAGAAACATGGAGGCAGAGAAAGACCACGTGGCCTTTCTAGTCTGCCCTTCGATATCAACTACAATACTTCCCTTTTTTCCTTTAAAGATCTTCTGTGTTTGTCCCATGCTTTTTTGAATTCAGATACTGTCCTCATGTCCACCGCCTCCACTGGGAGGCTATTCTACACATCCACCACTCTTTCAATAAAGAAATATTTCTGCATATTACTACTAAGTCCATCCCCTTTCACACTCGTGCTATGCCCCCGCATAGCAGAGCTTGCCTTCACTTGAAAGAGACCCTCCTGTGTATTTATGCCATGGAGGTATTTAAATGTCTCTGTCATATCACCCTTATCCTGCCTTTCCTCTAAAGTTTAAATATTAACATCTTTAAATCTGTACTCGCATGCTTCATAATGAAGACCTCTAACCACCACCTTCTGCACCAACTCTAACCTGCTTATATCCTTTTGAAGGTGTGGTCTCCAGAGTTGGACACAATACTCCAAATGAGGTCGCACCAGAGACTTATACAGAGGCATTTTTTCTGCTGGCCATTCCTCTCCCTATACACCCAAGCATCCTTCTGTCTTTTTGAGTCACTTTTTCTACTTGTTTAGCTACTTTAAGATAGTCGGACATAATTACACCCAGGTCCTGCTCTTCTTTTGTAGACAGAAGTACCTCACCCCCTACACTGTACAGCTCCTTTGGATTTTTGCAGCCTAAATGCATGACCCTGAATTTTTTAGCTTTAAATTTCAGTTGCCAAATTCTAGAAGGTCTTTATTTAGTAACCAGTGTTGATGCAATAACGAGTATTCAACATCAAATTCAAACCGTAATCAAGGTTAACGCTTGACATTCACAATGCTCACACGAGCATTACCAATGTTGTAGAATCATTCTGGCAAAGTGAGGAAACTCTTAATAAACATCATATCATGCAAGCTAATGCAAAGTAGCTCATTAATATTAAGAAGGCTTAATTCACATTACAATAAGCTTCAGGATCCATAAAAATCTTTGAAAGGTATTGTTACATTTCCCCTGACCATCGTATCCTAAAAATGCTGTTAGGTTCCCGAACCAGATCCCTCATGATGCCCCCTATCCAACCACTTGCAGATGCAAATAAACAACCTTCCCCCTCCCGAAACTATTTCCTATGCATACATCTGGCATATAAGAGCCTCCTGAGGTAATCCTGACTTCTGACTACAAAGCCATCCCATGACTCAAAACCCTAGCTCTCCAGTGCAAGGCCCCCAATGTTCCCACCATTCCAGAACTTCCTTTCATCTGCTGAAGCTTCTTGAGTTTGAAATGGACAAGAACGCTCCTCAGCTTTCCTGCCTTTTGATGTCATAGCATCAGATGGTACTGGCAGACCTGATGGATCTCCTTCTCCTGCACATCGCTCAGGGCTAGCTGCCCTTTTAAATATTACGGTCCAGGGCCAGAAATGTGAGTTTCCCTCGGTAGGGACATGCAGACCTTTTTTAGCCACATCAGCACACAATTTTGAAAAGGTTGTTTAGGCGGTGGCGGGGACATACAAAGCAAAACATGAAAAATTCAATGACGATTTTAGAAGAGGTGCATGTTCACAGGTCTTCTAAAATTGGCACATCCCTGCCCCAAAATATACACATGCAGAAAGAATGTGCAACAGAGACTTGCATGTCTGTGCAACAGAAAATGGGGCACCATGCAAGTGCGTAGTCCTGGAGGATAACAGAGGCTGTGAAGACAGGTAGTTATAGTCCACAATAAGAATGGACAGCCAGCTCCCAGAATGGATAATGATTCCAGTGCTCTGCACATGCAGCAGCTCCATCTTTGCCCCAATGAGAACTGCATTTACCCGCGTGCCCCTGTACATGTCCCCCCCCCCCCATCCCCTGTGTGTGCAAAACATGCGCATGTGCTTCCTATCCAATGCAAAACAGCACAGGAGGGCAGAATGGCAATTACACACCAGCCAAAATTTTTGAAGGCAGAGACCCTCATGCTGTTCAGGCTGGTTATTTCAAATGAGGAGGTCCTGTACCTATCACACACTGTAGCAAGGAGGGTCAGGGAGAGTATCCATGTGTCCCTAGCCAGGCATGAGGGATATGCATTCATTTGAAATGAAATGGGAAATGTTACCTATATTTCCTATTTCATTTCATATTGTTTCTGAATGAAAACAAAATCACTTGCCATCTATCGTTAATAGTGAGCACTATTAAGCAACACTGCATGCTATTTACAAATATTGAGTCATAGTACACACTATTAAGCCATACTGTGTCCTATTATGCAATAGTGCATGCCTTTGTGCATGCATCAATAGTGCATACTGTGATACAGTGGCCAGCACAGAACCCATGGATACAGGAGAAAGGGAAGAGCTTACCTTACAGTCACCTGGGCAGAAAGCATATTCAGGTTATAAGGAGCCAGAGAATAGTGGAACAAACTTTCCCTACACTGGATGTGATGCAGTAGAAAGCCAGAAAGCTAATCATGTCCACCTGGGCAAGGAAGCACGTACAACGTGCAGGAGCCAGGAGGATAAAAGTGGCTGGGAAATCCCAGTGGGGGGTGCAGCCAAGGGAGGGGCCACAGAGGAAGGTGCCACAGAGGGAGGTGCAGCAAAGGGAAGAGCAGCTGACACAGAGAGAGCTGGAAGTGCTCGTGCACAAGTCTCCCAAGCCAGAGGGGGCATCGTCCCGAGGAGAGTGAGTAAGCAGCTGGAGGGCCGAGGTCACAAGCAGGAGAGCTTGCTGGGTCCAGGAAGCACAAGCTGGGTCCCGACAGCAAGTAGCAGTAGAAGGGAAACCTTGCCTGGAAGTTACTACAGCCCAGACCAGACAACTGCTGAGTGGAACTCTCAGGGAAAAGCAGGCTACAGCCCAAATAAGGGAGCCTGGTTTACAGAGGAAGGAGTGGAAGCCAGCCACCCCAGAAGCAGAGCTAAGTACACCAATTTCTCTAGAGGGCAAGAGGTGGGCTCGGCTAGGAAAGTAAAAGCTAATACTTGGGAGGATAATCCTTGGTGGAGAGAAAGGGGAAGCCTCAGAGAAACAGGCTTCAGTACAGGTCTCCAGGACCCTCCTCATGCAGAACAGTTTCCTGCTTTAAGAACTGCTGCCTCTCGAGAGAGTTGTGTAAATAATAGCTGTGGTGAATGTTACCCATTTACAATTTCTGACGGTGAGCAAATGCAATGGGAAAACACTGACCAGGATATTGATTCCAGTGCTATGGATTGCACACTATGTATCTCGGATGAGATTACGTCTCTTTGTTAATTAAGGAAGCAAGAGTCTTGTTATACCTGTTTGAAAAAGGTACATTTCATTTTGCTGTGAAGAAACAGTTTTGTTTAAGTTCTTTGTTGCTGTATGAGAAAAACAGAAATCTACAAGGGAAGGGGAATAAAACCTCATCATTATATTTTGCCTTTAACACACGGCTACAGACTATTCTTTATAAAAGCAACCTGCACCTCACGCCCCTAGGCGACCACCTAATAGGGACGGTGGTAGCAGTACTTTGATAATACTAATGTATAATAGTGACCACTATGGAGCAATAGTGCCATGGGTCCTGATGGTTGAACAATGACACAGCTGGGGGTATCAATAATGCCAAGATGTGCATGGTCCAGGTACCATTGCAAGGGACACCACACAGGTAGTGCTGTTGCAGCCATGGAAACAATACACCAACATGCTGATGTAGCACTCTAAAGGGCTCAATCAATGACTATTGGTGTTGCACTTCTGTGACATCCCCGCCCCTTCAAAACCACACAATGTGCAGATTAGCAGAGGAATAGCTCCCATGTAGCAGACATGTCACCCTACAGGTTATAATTGTATAGGTCAGGATCAGGACCCAGAGGGGCCAGTGAGGACACAGCTCTAATGCCACTAGACCTGTGACAGGATGGCGCTCAGTTGGACCCACAGTTTGATGTATCAAGGGACACTGAGGGCACAGTGGCTGACTAAAGACCATCCCTGTCATCCCCAATTGGTCCTGGTCATGACCAGATGGCACTGTAGACCTTCAGGTTATTCAGGAGAGGGTTATTCAGGGAAAGGAGGGGAGAGGCAACAGGAGGGGGGAGTGTGGGAAGGGGCAGGGGACAGGGATAGGGTGTGTAGAGGAGGCAGGTGGGGAGGCTGGAGATCCACTGTAGTCAATTTATACTGGCCTGTCCAGTTTGCTTCTTCACTGTACCAGGTGCATCCTTTTAGGGTGGGGCAATTTGTAGGCCAATAAGGCAATTGTAGGGAAGAGGTGTGTGTGTGGGGGGGTCATGTTAGTATTTGGTGAGTTGGTAGGGCAGTTGGGAGTATTTTTGGGGATGGGACAGTATATGAAGTGGTGGGGCAATTGTGGGGGGAAGGTATTATTTTATGGTGGGGACAGTTTGGGGGATTGGAAGAATAGATGACAGGAAGACGAAGTTTGAAAGGAGCAACTCTCTAACTGCTCTTTCAGTTTATGTACTGTAAGTTTATATGCTATAAAAGCTGGAATTCCTCCCACAGAAATACATTGGGCAAGTTTTTGGAGTGCTTATTTTGCAAGGAACCTTGGTCCAATCGTGCCCTTTTTCAAACTAGATGTGGTGTGTTTTTTTACCAGATTTTCCCACACACCAAATTAAGTTTTCACCCCAGTCAGACAGACAGATGAACAGACAATTTTGACCCCTTTTATATAATTCAGGATTGGAAAGAATAAAAATGTGATCCCTCTTCTCCCCTGCTCTACTGTCATCTGCTGGGTGCAAAATGTCAGTTCTGACCTAGCAGTAATTTTACACTACTGCCACCAAGGGTCAAAGTGGCAGTAGTGCAAGATTACCACTAGAAGTCAAAGCCACCATTTTTCACCTAGGCAGGAATGGAGCAGGAGTGAAGGGGGATTTCTATCATTTTGAGCTCTAGACACCAGGGACAGCTACTAATGAGTACCCAAGTGGGTGGGAGTCATGGGTGGGGGAGCTACCTGGAAGGTCTTTGGGGAGGAAGGGGCTGTGGATGAGGAAAGGCCTTGGATCCAGTCGGGGATCGGATGCCAGGGTTGAGTCATCTTGGGGGGGTGGGTAAGGTGCTGGGGGGAGGAAGGTTGTTGAGAGGGAAGATCAGATGCTGGTGGGGGGGGGGGGGTGCTGCAGGCAGGATCAGATACCAGAGGATGGATGCTCTGAGAGGAGGAGCTCCAATGCAGGGGGATCCTCATTTGCTGTCGTGTGGCACTTCTTTCATTTTGACAGAGTCATCGTTGCCAGCCCCATATTCCCTGCCTGAGCAGGTAAGACATAAGAACATAAGCTATGCCATACTGGGTCAGACCAAGGTCCATCAAGCCCAGCATCCTGTTTCCAACAGTGGCCAATCTAGATCATACGTACCTAGCAGTTTCCCCAAAGGACACAGGTTCCACAATACTTGTATTGGGTCAAGCAGTGATTTCCCGGGTCCATTTTAATAATGGTTTATGGACCTTTCCTCCAGGAACTTGTCCAAACCTTTTTTAAACCCAGCTACAATAACAACTTTTACTACATCCTCCAGTAACAAATTCCGGATTACACATTGAGTGAAAAAATATTTTCTCTTATTAGTCTTAAATAGTTTACCCTGTAGCTTCATTGCATGTCCCCTAGTCTTTCTATATTCTGATGATGTAAACAATCAATCTATGTTTACCCATTCCACTCCGCTCATTAATTTATAGACTTCTATCTCCCCTCAGCCGTCTCTTTTCCAGGTTGAAGAACCCTACCCTTTTTAGCCTCTCTTCATAGGGGTATCCTTCCATCCCCTTCACCATTTTGGTGGCTCTTCTCTGAACCTTTTCTATAACGCTATGTCCTTTTTAAAATACGGTGACCATTCTACCTACCAAGGTAAGGAATGAGGCTTCTGTGTGGTAAATGCAGGGTAGATACTGGGCACACCCTCTGCATTTACCACATAGGGTTTGCACTTACTGCACTTTTATTTCTACTAACTAATGACCCACGGTCAGGGCAATATCTTACCGCACCTAATAGACATGGCCCTAAATTTCACCAAAAAACGGAATCCGTGCTAACAAATACCCATTCCTAGTCTAAAGAAATGCTCATGCATACCCAAAACCAGCTACTGGGTTGCTTCTGAAGCATAAGCTGATACACTAGGAAAGCGGAGCAAAATCGTGGGACTGCAAATATTTTCATTTCAACTTTTTCTTTATTTTTGTGCTTTGTTTTCATGTCATTTTTAGCGATGCTCTTTTTTAAAGTGTATTACTAAGCTCTACAACCCCTCCTCTTCTTTAGAGATACTCTGCACTTTTCCCATGCTTTCTTGAATTCATATACAGTCCTTGCTGACACCACCTCTACTGGGAGGCCATTCCACTCATCTACCACCCTTTCTAAAAATAAGTATTTCCTTAGATTACTCCTGAGTCTATCCCTTTTCACCTTCATCCCAGAGCTTCCTTCCAGTTAAAAGAGGCTTTTCTTCTATGCACAGGCTTAGTTAACCATTCCTGCCTTTCTTCCAAAGTATACATATTGAGATCTTGAAATCTGCCCCGTCTGCTTTATGTCAAAGACTGCTGACCATTTTAGTAGCCAACCTCTGCACCAACTCCACCCTGTTTATATCCTTTTGAAGGTACGGTCTCCAGAACTTCATACTGTACAGTACTGCAAATAAGGTCTCACCAGAAACTTATAGAGAGACATTATCACTTTATTTTTTCTGCTGAGCAGTCCTCTATCTAAACACCCAAGCATCTTTCTGGCTTTTGTCGTCATCTTTTCTGCATGCTTGGCTACCTTAAGATCATCAGATACTATTATCTCATGGTCCTGCTCTTCTTTTGTGGACAGAAGTACTTCACTCCTAAAGTACTTCACTCCTATCCTGTACCGCTCCTTTGGTTTTTTTGCAGTCCAAATCCATGACCCTGCATTTTTTTAGCATTAAATCTCAGTTACCAGATTCTAAAGTATTCTTCGCGCTTCTCTAGATCTCTCTTTATGTTATTTACACCTTTTAGGGTATATAGCCTATTGCAGATTTTGGTATCATCTGCAAAGAGGCAAACATTACCCGACTGCCCTTCCACAATATCACTAATGAAAATGTTAACAAGAACTGGACCGAGGACCGATCCCTGTGGCACACCACTGGTAACATCCTTCTCCTCAGAGTGAGCTCCATTTACCTGTACACTTTGTCGCCTCCCACTCAACCAATTTCTAAGCCAGTTAGTCACTTTAGGGACCATCCCAAGGGCACTCAGTTTATTTATACATTGCCTATGTGGAACCATGTCAAAGGTTTTGCTGAAAGTTGAGTACACCAAAGCTAGTGCTCTGACCTGGTCCAATTCTCTGATTACCCAGTCAAAGAAATTAATCGGTTTCGTATGACAAGACCTAACTCTAGTAAAACCATGCTGCCTTAGAGCCTGAAATCCATTGGCAGCATGGTTATATTAGAGGTAGGATCTCTATACCTCTTCCTACTGGCTCACAATCCATTTCTACATCCCATTCAAACTTCTACTACTGACCTGTAAGTGCCTTCATTCAGCTGCTCCTCACTACCTTTCCTATTTTATCTCTCCCTACACCCCTCCTTAAGAACTATGCTCTTTTGGTAGATCCCTTCTATCTGTGTCCTTGTCTTTCACTGACAATTCCAGACTTCGATCTTTGCACTTTGCTGCTCCTTATGCCTGAAACAAACTACCCGAGTGAGTACATCAGGCTCCATCTCTAGCCTTATTCAAATCCAGGCTAAAAACTCACATCTTTGAGACTACTTTCAAATCCTTATCCCCTTAGTCTTCTGTTCACCTGCTATGTGTTTCTTTACTATTTTCCTCGATATATTCTAGTCCCCTATTGTTGTATTGTCTATCTTGACTAAACGTTAAGCTCAAATGAGCAGGGACTGCTGCGTACGCCTTGTACTGCTACACAAATGATAAGAGTAGTAGTAGTAGAGGTAGGTCCTGGCAGACAAATTTGACAAGTGTAATAAAATCTGTCAGCCAGCATTATCACTGGTTAATTAAACCTACACCACAACATTCTTAAAAGGCTTCCTCCTTACCTTTGCCTATTATCAGCTCTCAAATGAGGCAGAAATGATCCTAGGTTACTCCAACCCCACTGGTTCCATATTCCAAAATGGTACTGACAAACTAACCTGCCCTATTTGGACCCAAGGATTGGTTATGTTTAAGATGGTGTCTGAGTGGCTGAAAGTTTATAGGACAAGAGGAGGAGGGGGGGGGGGGGAGGTAGACAAAGAAACCGCTGTGACACAATGGTGCATTATGGGGCAGATTTACTAAGGTCCATACTGGTAACACATGTTTGGGTCATATTACTAGTGTGGGGGCCTGAACTAACTTCAGGGGCATGTTCATTTCTCCCCCTGCAATTTGCATGGACTGAAGATACTGTACCATGCAAGCTGGCACATGGGCACACTTAATGCCATCCATTGAGATGGCATTAAGTGCACCTACACTTAAGGTGGCAAATGCAGTCAGCACATGCAAAAAATGCCCACACTAGCCTTGACACAACAACAATAGCTTTGGTTTGCCTCTGCCTTCCCAGACCTTGCCCCATTGCATGCAATCCAGGTAGCGTAGGATTTTTTGGTGATGGGGTCAGTGCTACATTTTAATGCCATGCCCAAGAGGTCACGTGATGCATGAGTAAGTGAGGATGTATTCTCTGCTTGCTCCGGGGCTACTCCTACAATCAACCTGCAAAAGCTAATCTAAACCCATCTATGGAGGCGAAGGACCATGGGGATTAGGTGGCAGCAGCAGTTGATGAGCTGATTGAAGTGGTGGTGGAACCAAAATGCCACCACCAATAAAAAAAACCTCAAAAAGCTGGCAGGGCAGTGCCTCTGCGGCTGTGTCGCCTGTGTCGCCAGGAATGGAGAGTACAGACTCTGCCATGGAGGAATTAGCCAAGGAAGTTGTCAAGCTGCTTGATCCCAAATTTGATTATATTATAAAAAACCTGGAAAATGTGGGGTCTCGTTAGCAGACATAAGCTGCCATGTAGAGGAAATGGAGCACCACGTGGCAGCTGTGGAGGACGCCGAAGGCCAGCGTGCAAGGGAAAGTAAGGGAAAGAGGCCCTGCTAGCCAAAGTAGATCATCTGGAAAATAGATCGAGGAGAAACAACCTGAGGCTAGTTGGGGTGTCCGAAACAACGTTAGATTGTATGCTGCCTTCCTTGATAAAGTCCTGGCTACCTAAAGATTTAGGCCTGGAGTCACTGGTGGGCCAAATTCATGTAGAGTGGGAGCACCGGCTAGGGGCCAGGACAGAGACGAGGCAACGTCCAAGAGTGGTGATAGTAAGAATTTTAAATTTCAAACATAAAGTGCAACTACTATAAGCCTATTGTAAGAAAGGAGATCTGGCACTGGAAAATCACCATATTTTATTATTCCAAGACTACTCTGCGACTGTGGCTACCAAACGCAAAGAGTATGCTCCGCTTTGTGCCACATTGTTCGCTTCACCCTTGCATACCCAGTGGTGCTTCTGGTCCAATTTCAGGGACAGAGCCGCACGTTTAAAACCATCGCGGCAATGAGCAGATTTGGGACAGAGTTGGACAGTAACGAGAGGCCATATACTTAAACAAGGCAAGTCTTTATGATGATGGGTGGGCAAAAAAAAAAAAATTGGTGCTGTTCTCCTGGTACGTAGAGGAACCATCCAGGCTGGAATATCTTATAATATGGCCTAAATGGGGAACACTGGACATATACATTGTTAATAAAATGGACATGGACGCTAAGTTAGAAGCTGCAGTGCTGCATTGTTGAGCCATGGGGAGAAGTTTGCCTCCGAAGAGGAGAGAGAGGAATGAGGAGAGAATGGATAGTTCGGGGTAGCCCTGCGTCGTCGTATGTTGACCCTGCCTCAGTATCCACTGAGCATGAGATTGAAGAGGAACTATGTTGGGGGAATGGGCCTGTTGTGTTATGGATGGTTGGGTCGGCGCTGTGGTCAGATGGCCAAGGGGAGGTCTGGGGTGGGGCAGACATGCTCAGCAGGGTTGGGGGGGGTGGATGGGAGGGGAGGGTTTAATTTGGGGGGCAGAAAGGACTAACAAGAATGGGAGGGAAGGGATAATAATTAAGGGTAAGGGAAGGAAATGCCTTTGAACAGTTCCTGCCCACTACTCACAATAAGACATCTTAGGGATCAAGTGTATTGGAAGGGATGAATTGGAAGGGATGAATCACAGAGGCCCAAGAGCTGAGGCTGGGTAGCCCATGGCAAGGCAGGTATTTATGGCTGCAGCGGTAAACTCATTCAACACTTTCCATGTCAAATTACCTACGCATAGTAACGTGGAATGTGGGGGGTATTAGCACGCCGATTCAACACACCAAAATAGTGCAGGCTTTAAAGAGGAAAGGAGCTCATGTTGCGTTCCTCCAAGAGACTCATTTAAATGCGCTGGAACATGACAAATTAAAGTGGGATTGGGTAGCACAGGTATTTGGAGCCTCCTTGGGCACTTGCAAATGTGGTGTTGCCATTTTAGTAAGACAGGGCATTCCCATAGAGGTCTTGTCAAAAGAGGTGGACCCACAGGGTCGATATATATTCTTACATGTAAAATTGCAGAAGGAGGAACTTTTGTTGGGAAACATATATGTCCCTAACACATATGATCATACATTTTCAAGGGCATAGTCCAGCGATTGACATGCACCCACGATCCGGAGCAAAATAATTCAGTCCCTCTGAATCCAGGGGGTTGGAAAAATAAAGGAGTGGGATATCTGTGCATAATGGGAGGCCTGGTAGATGTGTGGAGAATACTCCATGCAGGAGAAAAGGACTTTACCCACCTATCAAGGGTGCATCAGTTCTGGTCTTGCATTGACTATATCTTAGTGTCTAAAACCAGTTTGGGGTATGTCATGAAGGCAGAAATAGAGCTCATCGCAGTATCCGACCATGGCATGGTTTGGTTAGATTGGAGGGGGGAGGGACCATTGGTGCAAACATGGTCATTCCCGAGGCATCTATGGGAGGATGAGAATTTCCAGGCATATCTATGGCAACAGTGGGATACCCCAATTCTTTTCTGGGAGGCGGGAAAAGCAGTCATGAGGGGACATATCATTGCCTATGTAGCCAAATGCCGTAAGCAAATAGATTGGCACATGATATAGTTAGAACAAACCCTGCAGGAGTAGAAGCTAGCAGCTCTACAGCGCCCAGACTCGGTAACTAAGAAAACATATGTTACAACTCAAGACAAAATTAATACCTTACTACACAACAGAGCAGTCTCCAACATGCAGTTTTATAGGCACCAATTCTTCCACTGTGGTGATCGGATAGGGAAGTTGTTGGCCCGAGTAGTGAAAGACTGGTGCAGTTCCTGATTTGTAGCAATGATTAAGGACCCTGCTGGGATAAGGCACAATGAACCAAAACAAATAGCGGAAGTGTTTTAGCAATTTTATCAATTATTATATACCCTAGAGGCAGAAAACCGAGATAGGGAAAGGGATTTTCTGGATGCAGTTGAACTACCAACTCTAATAGAGGCTGAGCTGCTGGAGCTCAACAAACTAATTTCAAGGAGGGGGGGGGGAATTTCAAAAAACTTATCAAGGCAGGATCCCCATATAAAGCACCAGGGCCTTATGGCTATGGGATTGAATATTATAACATTTTGACCTCCCAGATGACGCCGGCCTTGTCTGCGTTGTATGCAGAGGTGCTGATAGAAGGAAAGTTTCCGAGGGATGTGCGGTAAGTGATGATCTCGGTCCTTCCTAAGCCAGGCAAGAATCTGGAGGACCCTGCTTCTTGTAGGCCTATGTCCTAATTAATTATGATATGAAGATTCTGGCATTGGTGCTGGCTAATCATCTCCAAAGTATGCTCCCCAGATTGGTAGGTCCTTATCAGACAGATTTTGTGAAAGGTAGAGAAGCATCCTTAAATATCAGTAGAATCTTGCTGGGAATGGAACATTGCCTGAAGCACCGACAACCTCTATTGTTGGTGAGCTTTGACACCGAGAAGGCATTTGATAGGGTCTCCTGGGCTTATTTGTTTGAAGTCATGTGCCAATTCGGCTTTGATGGTGCTTTCTTGAACTGGGTCTGAGCATTTTGCGTAGACTCTCTTGCCGCCATATTAGTAGGGGGCACGCAGTCCCAAATTTTTACTCTCGGGAGGGGAACGCGATAGGGATGTCCTCTTTCTCCCTTGTTGGTTGTGCTGTTAGAACCACTGCTGCTCTCTTTAATAAGGAAGGAGGAGGTGCACGGAATTAAATGGGGGGCCAGGGCAATGAAGCTAAGTGCATTTGCAGATGATATGCTCTTGTGCCTCCAAAACCCAACCCAACCCAATCACTATTGACAGCATTGCAGCATATTGAGCAATTTGGCTCCTTTTCAGGCTTGAAGATAAATCATACAAAATCAATGGCATTGGATGTGGGGAGGCTGGTGAGGGAGCAGTGGCAGGGCAGTTTTCCCCTAGTGTGGGTGGACACACAGATACGCTACTTGGGCATCCAATTACTGGCGGTCATGTCACAGCTATACAACCTCAATATTAAATGGTTAGCCCACACGATAGCCCACATGATAACCATTTACCTCCATTTACCTGCACCATCCACATGAAATCACTAACAAAATACAAACAAGTTTAGAAAATTTTAAGTTAAACTGTACATAGTTATCCCGGTTATCCCATGTATTATTTTCCCTGTTCTTTGTAAACTCAATGTTGCCTGTATGCATTGCAGTATGTTTTGTTCATTGTACACCGCGCTGATTTTAATAGCGCGGTATAGAAGAAATGTTAAATAAATAAATAAAAATAAATAAATAAAGTCCTATTAGCAAGCACAATCGAGAGGTTAAAGAAGTGGTGGGCCTCACGATTTCGTTGAAGGGGCGTATAGCCCTTTTCAAGATGATGAAGCTCCCTCCCTGGCTATACACGATGCAACATTTGCCGTTATGGGTCACTAGGAGCGATCTGGAGACATTGCAGGGACATATAGGTAGATTTCTGTGGAGAGGACAAATGCCTCAGATAGTGTTGTCTGTGCTGATGAAACCTGTGGAGGCGGGGGGAGTGGGTTTACTGTCAATACATGCTTACAACTTGGCATGTTTGATGCGCCCGCTGGGAAATTTGTTGGTGGGCACATCGGTGACCCTCCCAGTTGATCTGATAGATGCTTTATCAGGGCTGTTTCATAAAGCTTATTTACTACACGGGAGACTTCCGCTTTACCATTGGCAAGGGGATTTTCAGGTTATCTGGGAGCTCTTTGACAGTCCTGGAAAGTTCTTTGTCATCACCATGGGCGTTGGTGGCATAAGACAGATTACCTACCATTAGAAGGAAACAGGGAGTTTCCCCCAGGGCTGCAGGGAAGGGGGGGGGGTCCTAAGAAATGGGCTCAGAGAGGGATAATATATATAGGGGATCTTAAGATGTTGAGGGGGCCGGAGATAGAATCCTTTCAAACATTGCAGAAAAGATACCAAATACCTGCACGGGAGTTTTACTATTATTTGCAAGTGAGACACTAAACACGTTAGAGGGGCATTTGACCATGCGGAAGGTGTGGGGGGAGTTGACCCTGGCCCTGGATATGTCAGGTCTGGAGGTGTTGACCCAGCGCTGGCAGAAAGATGGTTTAGAAGAAATCACTGCTGAACTGCTAAACGAAACATTTGCACATTAGGCAACAATTTCAGAATGTATATATCTGCAGGAGCTTCAATATAAGTTCCTGTAGAGAAGTTATGTCCATGATGCTTGGGCATTAAAGGTAGGATTGGCCTCCACAGATGCATGCCGCCCCTGTCAGAGGGAGTGTGGCACCTTTGCACACCGCTTCTGGGCTTGCCTAGACATTCAGACTTTTTGGAATGATGTCTGTGCACAGTTGGGTGTGAGTGTATCCCACAACGTAATTCCGACCCTGGGGTTATGCTTATTTGGCAGGTTTAAGGTAGACTGGTGCCTGCTAAGTCAGCAAAAGAGATTATGCAAGAAAGGCTTTGTTATAGCAAAAAAAGCCATGGATGACCGGGAAGGCATCTGTGGCTTGCTCCTGGGAAAATGCAATGATAGCACTAATGGGCATGGAAAGAAGAACAGCTCAATTGTTAGGGACTCGGAAGCTGGCTGGCTGGCTGACTTCCTTAAGGTGTGGGACCCAGTTATTGCTTTATCCCCAGCGGCACCACAATCATGAGTATTGGTATCTGAAGGAAGGGTTGGGAAGGTTAGAGCAGGGATTATGGGTAGACTGGAAGGGATCTGCGGGGAGGGAGGGGAGGGGTTACAGTGGGGTAGGGGGAGGGAATAATGTATTTCCAAACAAAGTGTTTCTTAATATGCTTCATCAAGATGTTTTCTGTTTCTATTTGTTTTAGTAATAGCCATAATTAGTGCTAAGTACACAGTATTTCACCAGCATTTAGAGAGGATAGGTTACTAGGGAGGATAAGGGGTACATTATCCTGTCATGTACTCTGCTATATGGTGTTGTGTATACTTTGACGGATTGTACTGTGTGGAGTTTTTCAGTGTTGCATGGAATTTGTGAAAGGGAGTGTAACACTTTTGTAAAACAGCAATATTAATGTCAAGATGGCAAAAGAACAATAAAAAAATCAGTTTTCATAATGGTGTGCCCAAACTGCCCCATAAATCTCACACTAGTGGGTAGAACACTTTAGTAAACATGAGGTGTGGGTGGGTGGGTGGGTGGTATGGCGTGCATATTTGTGTCTATGTGGCGGCTGTAGACGTGTATGTGTATTGCTCTGTGAATGGGAAATCTGGGGAATGTAGGGATGGATTTGTAAGGGGAGTTGAGGGTGTGTGCATGTGTGTGTGTATTCGGGCATGCAGACATTCTCTCCCTGTTCTCCATGTATGCGCCCCTTCCCTGTGCCCTCCCTTCCTCAACCGTGTCTACCCCTTGCACTTTCTCCATTCCCTTCTATATTCCTCCTCTTTCATGCACGTTCCTTTCCTCCTTTAGCCGATTTCTTCTTCAGCTGCTGAATCAGCTTGTCCATAGTTTCCTTCTTGCACCAGCAGAATTTGGTCTTAACCAGCACATTGAAGATCATGCCATAGCAGGTTTTTAAAAAATATTTTTGTCACTGCCCCTCTTCTTGCCATAGGGCCTGATTTTTCCCAACACTCTGTGGGTTTCTGCTGCAGTTTCTGCCTCCTGTCTTTATCCACATGCGCAATTCTGTTTGTGCATGTGCAAATAAACCTATGTGGATGGATGGGCAGACAAACAGAGACAAACAGGTGGATATCTCTTCCTTCCCCAACAGGCATTTGTGCTTGAGTAAAACGGGCCTAAAAAATTAGCACAAGGTGGGGAGTTCCGCTTTAAAAATCAACGTGCATGTTTGCAAGGAGACATTGTGAGAACCAAACTTACTGAACTCATGAAGTACAAAGGGTTTTGTGCAAGAATGTAAAAGGGAATTGTAATAATTAAAGCAAAATAAACAAGAAATTTTGGGGTGATTTCAGGAAATTGGTGATTCCACCTATAGCGTACACCATCTCTTCTGTTTATTAATAAAACTAGTTTCAGTGCATAGGTATTGCAGTTCCAAAGTGTGCTTTTCGACTGATAACAGATGCCTGACACAGATGGAAAGGATGAAAATGAATAAAACCGAATCTGGTGAAGCTGAAGATAGGAAAACACTGGGCGATTACAGCACGCTTGATATTTATCGAGCTCATTGCTGATGCAGGAGCAGGGCACATCACCTAAACTGCAGGGTAACAATTTAGAGTTGCATAGTTTATAAGAGGTTCCATTTAATGGATGCAATAAGGAAATCCAGCTGTGAATCTAGAGTTGCATTGGAAGTCCAGGATGTTGCTGACTACTTGGAGTACAGTGTTACGATATGAGAAGATCCAAATACAGAATCAATGAGGGATAATATTCAATATTCTATATAATAAATGTCTTTTTCATTGGCATTAAATACACTTTTTGCTTCCTCATTAAATGTTTAATATTTTCAATTCAGCATTTGAATAAGCACCACTTAAACCCCCCTGGATAAAGCTTTCATGAATTGAAGTTGGCACGCATTAGATACAGTCCAGAGAAAGGACCCCCAAAGTGGTCAATGTACTTATCCGTGAAAACGTTTGTGGGTTAGCAGCTGCATATTTCATAAAACTTAGATACGGATGCAAACATGTTTCTAGTTCATCTGCATCACTAGCTAAAGTTCACAAGAAACTATGTACCTGTTGTCAAGACCAGGAACTTTGCATGTTCGCAGCTGCGGCAACATGAAACAATTTCAATACACATGTATGTACCCTTCAAGTGACTGCAAACTAGTAAAACAGTCGCTGGCATGGTGGGAGAGGCCAGGGCAGTTGACTAAAAATAAGCATATGAAATATTTTTGTGCACTTGTTTTCGCTAAAGCACACATTAGTGAGTTGCTTTGCAGGAATTTGCATCCCAGCTGCTCATTAATGCAGCGGTTAAATATTTATTTATACAGTTTTGTATACCGCCTTATCCTTCAGTCAAAGTGGTCACAACAGGGTGATACATTTGACATGAGGGGATATGAGACACATACACTAATACTTACAGGGAACATGGGCAATGGAGGGTTAAGTGGCTTGCCCAAGACCACAAGGAGCACCTGTGGGACTAGAAACCCCAGTCCTTCCGGCCCAAGGTTGCTGTCCTCTAGTGGGATTTGAATCCCTGACCTTCCGGCCTGAAGTACCTTGCCCCAACCACTAGGCCACTCCTCCACTCCAAAGAATATGTTTTTCTGCATAGTTGACAATGCAGGAACATTTGCTATAAGATAGCCATCATTTGCAATTTTTAATAGCAAAAAAAGACGTGCATTCAAACACACTAAATCACCCTATTTTGCAGCATTTGCAGTCATTTTAGCAATTCTTGTCAAAGTCCTTTTTTGTGATAAAATAATGCAGCTTTTTCATCAGCCTCAAAGTCTGAGAGATGTTTCATAGGGCTAGATTGTATGATACATTTGATTCAGACTTTGATTTTTATTAGGCTAGATTATTGTAATTCGCTTTTGATTGGGTTTCCATCTTATGGTACTAAGAGGATACAGTTAATCCAAAATACTGCAGCGTGGATTCTGTATAGAGTGAGCCGGTCAGTTCACATTTCCCCTTTGTTGCAGGAACTTGAGTGGCTCCCAGTAGCTTTCAGGATTACGTATGAGATTCTGTCCTTGGTGTACAAGATTGTTCATATGCATATTCCTTCATATTTAACCTCAGTGGTAATTTCTTATTGTCCATGGCTTTCCTATGCTCATCTCAGGTTTACCTGCCGGCTGTTCCGCCGCCTTCGCATTTTAAGTGTGAGAAAACTCGTCAGGCTCTCTTTAGTATGATGGCGCTCATGCTGTGGAACGGTTTGCCTCTGAAACTGCGGGCGGAAACTTCATTAAGAAAGTTTCAGCTGGGATTGAAGCAGCGGTTGCTGCTTCATGCGTTTGGTAACCAGCATTGTTATTTTCAGGAAGTTGGAGTAGGGCTGGATGTCGTTTTCCTTGTGTGTTGCAGTCTTTTTTCATCTGTTTCTGGTCATACTGTAGATTGTTGTATAATTCATCCCTTCCTATTGTGTCTCTGTTGTGTTTTTTTGTTTTAGCTTTCATTTCTTCTGTATTGCATTATTGTAAACTGCCTTGAAAGTCTTTGGCCCAAATGGCAATATATTAAGTTTCTTAAATAAATAAATTCCTCTCACTTCTTCCAAGTATCTCAGTAAATAAGCGGGACTTCAGTCGCATAGGTGATGGAGTGGTGTAGGCCATTCGAGGCCTGGCCCGATCAATTTTTCTGTTGGTCAGTGCCACAACTACCAGCTTTGACCACCCAAAACTTAAAGCATTTTCTTCTTTCCTTTGCCAGCCTTCCTCCACCTCTACTTCCCACTATGCCTAATAGATAATGATAAAATCCAACTTTCTGCAGTGCATCTACTCCTTATAACCTGCTCTTGAGGGCATGCTGTTCCTTCAGCAATATTGTTTGAGCAATCTAGTACTTCATAAAGAATACCTCATAGTTCCAACAGAGCTATTCTAGGAACCATACAGCCATAAGAGAAAATTACAAGGAGTCATCTGTGAAAGAAGGAAGTGTGATTTTAACAAGAGCGGCTGACAGAGAGGGACTGAGGGGATGAAAGTTGCTATTGAGAGAGCCGCTACTGCCAATGCTAAAGTTGAATGGGTCACAACCCTGAACCTATTGAAGCTGCTGCTAGCGCGGAAACCTACTGGGCACCAACTCGGACAGCAACGGAGAGGTTGCAAGGTGGATTAGGTAAAGACTCCATTTTTGCCTTTTTTATGATTAACCTGCTGAAAGAGGTGGGGAGGGGGAGATACTGAGTGACAGGATAGGAAGGAGAGAGGGGACATGGAGCAAGAGGAGGAGAGAATGGATTGACGGGGTGGGGGGGGGAGGAAAATGCTGAGCATCCTGGAAAGAGAGAAACACTGACGGAACTGAGTGGGGGATACCAGGAATGAGTAGAGGATAGGAAGGGCACCAACACTAAATAGAGTCAAGAAGGGAAGAGAGGGCTGAGAGAAGTCAAGAGGGAGAGAAGAGACTGAAGGCA
Source organism: Ichthyophis bannanicus (assembly GCA_033557465.1). NCBI lineage: Eukaryota > Metazoa > Chordata > Amphibia > Gymnophiona > Ichthyophiidae > Ichthyophis > Ichthyophis bannanicus. The sequence continues at coordinate 236,427,195 of CM066043.1, read as the reverse complement.
CAGGAAGGAAAAAAGTGGAATGAAAGCTAAAGGGATGAGAGGCAGGGCCATCTTAACTATTAAGCAGTCTAGGTAGCCACCTTGAGCAGCGGCATCTGGGGATAGCAAGAAGCACCTGCAGTCAAAGCAGATCATTAGGTCCTGACAATGACACAAAATCAAAAAGCCGGAGGAAGGGTGGTGAATTATCAAATAACCTATTTACCTGGGTAAAAGGCATTTGGAAAATATGTGTGTGTGTGTTTCATGCCTCTCAGCCCATCTTATACTCCTACGCTAATGCCTCCCACCCACTATATATATATAGGGCATATTAAGTGGAAGTGTCTAGGCAAAATATGTCACCACTTTAATTGGGACCATATATTCAGCAGCAGAATATATCCAGTGTCCGCCACTGAACACCTGGGTTGGCAACCACCAGAGACACTGTCTGCTTAACCGTGATAGTCAACTGCTAACCAGATGGCATTAAGTAGTTAAATGTATGACAATCACTACCACTATCTGGTTACCAACTCAAATATCACCACTAACCGGATGGAGGCCGTCACCTCTCCCATTCCTCCCATGGACTGCCCGATTTTAATGGAACATCTTTTTCGCCAATCTGTGAGGATATTCAGTGGCGCTGACTGGTATTTAGTGCTGCTAAATATCATATTGATCACGTTTTAGCAGGTTTGCTAACTGGCTAAAGAGTTTTGAATATGCCCCATGTGTATAGGTATGTGTGGATGCGAGATAGGGGTAGAAGAAAGGATGCAAGGATGAACACATGTGCTGGATCAGCACAAAAATACAGGGGTTGGCAAAGGAATGATTGCAAGACCAATAAAAGCATAGAGGAGTTGGCATGAGAAGAACTACAAAATAAGCAAGATTTGCAGAAAATGAGTTGCTGGGAGGTGAGCAGGGTGGAAGTAGGAATGTAGGCTATATGAGAGTGGCTAGCAAGCAGGCTTGAGAAGCTGATTGACTAAAGGAACAAGTCTGCAGGCAAGTCAAAAGAGAAACAATAGTTGCCTTGGGACCGGCTGCCTAAGGGAAACACGGTGAGTTGACTTGGGGGGAAATGACAGAGGGGAGCATGCTTACAAACTGATGGTTGTGTGAGTGAGAAAGAGAAGCTAGAAAGGTGGTGGAGATGTGAGAAAGGGAAGGACCCCTATGAACCCCAGCTCCCTTAACTCAATCTAGATGTTGCCTTAATCCCAGAAATTGTGCTCTTTCCCTCCCTTCTCTTTCTCCACCCCTTAGTCTCCCATCTCTCTTCCTTTTCCAGAACCCTGATTCTCTCCATCTCCCATCTGTTGTCCTTCTCTCCCCATTCCATTTTCTCTCCCCCCATCCCTCCTCTCCCAATCCCTCCCTATTTCTCCCTCTTCTTCTCCCAAGAACAATCCTCCCTCCATCTCCCCCTCTTTCTCTTCTACTCATCCTCTGTCCTTTCTCCCTCTTCTGCTCTTCCCATTCCCAGTCATCTATCTCTCTCTTTCTTTTCTCTGTCTTCAGTTCTTTTTCCCTCTCTTAGGCGTCTCACCCTCTTCTACTAATTTTCTTCTTAATTTATTTGCAAATCTCTTATATACCGCCACTTCCCAAGATCAGTGGCGGTTTACATTAAACAACAAATACATAAAACATTGCTATGGTAAGCAGTTACATCGAACAGTGTTTAAACTATATACAGGTATATTGAAGAGTGTTCAAAACTATATACAGGTAGTTAATATCAAGTACTAAGAACAGAAATCAGTACTATATATAGATAGATTTGATTAATATTTGAAACTATTTACATATATATATTGAGGTTTTATCAATGGGTTTCTATTGGAAGTAGTTTTGCAAGTATTAGGGCGAGCATATTATGGAGATCTAGGATAGCATTGCAATAATTATAGGGAACGTTCATAGATCTAAGGAGGATGAGAGGTCTTAGCCAGTTCTTTATCTGTGTTGGAATAATATTGCGTGAACAAGTAGGTTTTTAGATCTTTTCTGAATTGTTTCAGGTCTTTTATTTCCCTTAGTTGATCTGGGAGATTATTCCATAGAGAAGGTGCTACATATGAGAAGGCACCTGTACTTGTTATGTGTTTAGTTTTTCTTATTGAGTCAGGGACTGCAATAGTATGCAGGTTCTTTCTACGTCTTACTCTATTTTCTGTAGGTCTATGAATTAGTGTAGAGAGGTATGATGGGGCAATCTGGTTTGTCAGTTTGAAGGTGGTCAATATTATTTTATATTGAATTCTACTTTGTATAGGTAGCCAATGTAATGAATAAAGTATCGGGGTGATGTGATCAGTCAGTTTGGCTTTGAAGATTATTCTAGCTGTAACATTTTGAGCCATCTGTAGTATTTTTAAGCTCTTTTTAGATACACCTGTTAATATCCCATTGCAGTAATCAAAATGGGGTGTTATCAGAGCCTGTGTGATGGTTCTAAAGTCATTGAATTCTAATAGCGGTCTCAGTTGTTGAATTGAGCGTAGCTTGTAGTATATTGTTTTGGTTGTTTTCTTGATATGGCTTGTGAAATTAAGAGCCTTCTTAATATTTGCATCGTTCCAAATAGTTTCCTTGCATAACCTATACAGTGAAATATATGCAGACAACATATTGAGGTGAGCTTGGAAGTTCTTTTTAATCAGTCTAGTGGTGCCAAATACAGTTTTGGCAATTTCTGTACCTTTGGATTACATTCTTTTGGTCTCTTTGTACTTGATGATCTTCTGTCTTTCTATAGTCATTTTCGTACTGATGCATCAGTTGTTAAAGCTGTTTTTATCATTTTCTTCTCTATCACATTTCTAGTTTTCTTGTCAGACAAATCTGATTGATTTATTTGACTGGGTTACCAGGGAGTTGGACCAAGAGAGAGCCCTAGATGTGGTGTATTTAGATTTCAGTAAAGCCTTTGACACTGTTCTTCAATGGTGACTTATAAACAAACTGAGCACCCTAGGGATGGACCCTAAAGTTACTGCTTGGGTTGGAAATTGGTTGAGTAGGAGGTGACAAAGGGTACAGGTAAATGGAGCTCACTCCGAGGAGAAGGAAGTTACCAGTGGCGTGCCCCAGGGATCTGTCCTTGGTTCAATTCTTTTTAACATCTTTGTTAGTGACATAGCGGAAGGGCTGTCAGGTAAGGTTTGCCTCTTTCAAGACAATACCAAAATCTGCAATAGAGTAAACACCCAGGAAGGTGACGATAACATGAGAAGGGATCTAGGTAAGCTTGAAGAATGGTCTAGAATTTGGCAGCTGAGGTTTAATGTTAAAAAATGCAAGGTCATGCACTTGGGCTGCAGCAATCCAAGGGAGCAATATAGTATAGGGGGTGAAGTACTTTTGTCCACTAAAGAAGAGCGGGACCTAGGTGTGATTGTGTCTGATGATCTTCAACAGGTAGAAAAGGTGGCAGCAAAAGCTAGAAGTTTGCTTGGGTGCATAGGTAGAGGAATGGCCAGCAGAAGAAAGGAGGTGATAGTACCTCTGTATAAGTCTTTGGTGCAACCTCATTTGGAGTATCGTGTGCAATCTGGAGACCGCACCTTCAAAAGAATATAAACAGGTTGGATTTGGTTCAGAGAGTGGCTACTAAAATGGTTAGTGGTTTTCTTTATAAAGCACATGAGGACAGACTTAAGGATCTTAATATGTACACCTTAGAGGGAAGGTGGGATAGAGGTGATATGATTTAGATGTTTAAATACCTCCGTGGCATAAATGCACAGGGGGAGAGCCTCTTTCGATTGAAAGCAAGCTCTGCTATGAGGGGACATGGGATGAGGGTGAAAGATTCAGGAGTGATATGCGGAAATATTTCTTTACAGAAAGAGTGGTAGATCCGTGGAATAGTCTCCCAGTGGAGGTGGTAGAGATGAGGACAGTATTTGAATTGAAAGAAGCATGGGACAAACACAGGGGATGACTAAAGGTTAAAAGGGGACTGTTGTAGTGGTTGATATGAAAGGACAGACTAGATAGGCCATGTGGTCTTTTTCTGTCCTCATCTTTCTATGTTTTTTCTGTTTATCTGTCTTTCTAACTACCTGTGTATCCATTCATTTATTCAACTTAATACAGTATATCAATTGCTAATAGCAAGAAGTTTAGTGGTTTTCAATGCTGCAGGGATAGGTCTTTGGTTCTGTTCATCTTAATATTTTTGTAAGCCATATTGTGGAACGTCTTTCAGGAAAAAGTTCCATTTTGCAGATGATACCAAAATCTGCAACAAGGTAGACACTCTGAAAGGTGTGGATAAGATGAAGAGTGATCTATTCAAGCTTAAAGGATGGGTCAAGAATTTGGCAGCTAAGATTTAATGCTAAAAAAATGCAAGGTCATGTATTTGGGCTGCAAAAATCTAAGGGAGCAGTACAGAATAGGGGTTGAAGTACTTCAACGTGAGAAAGAAGAGTGGGACCTAGGAGTGATTGTATCAGATGATCTGAAAGTGGCCAAATATGTGGTAAAGGTGATGGAAAAAGCCAGAAAAATTCATGGGTGCATAGAGAGAGGGACAGCCAGCAGGAAAAAAAACACAGGACCTCATTTAAAATAATGTGTACAATTCAGTAGATTGCATCTTCAAAAGGATATAAACAGGATGGACTCGGTCAAGAGGGCAGCTACTAAAACGATCAGTAATCTTCATCATAAGGCATATAGGAATAGACCTAAAGATCTCAATATGTATACTTAGAGGAAAGGTAGGAGAGAGGAGATAGACACATCTAAATACCTCCACAATCTAAATGCACAGGAAGTGTCCCTCTTCCAGTAGAAGGCAAGCTCTGGAACAAGGGCTCATAGGATAAAGGTGGAACGGAGAGACTTGGGAATAATCTGAGGCAATATTTCTTTATAAAAAGAGTAGTTGATGCATGGAACAGCCTCCTAGTGGAGGTGATGATGGAGATGAGAACTGTATCTGAATTCAAGAAAACATGGGACAAATACCGATGATTTCTACGGGAGAGGAAGGGACTATAGTAACATAGCACATGACGGCAAACAAAGACCAGAATGGTCTATTCAGCCTGCCCAGCAAGGTGGCTAGAGTGGTTGTAACCACTGCTCCATGCAAGTCACCCCCCTTCTATGCCTTTGTTTGGGGTCACACCCATCGCTCCATGCAGGTCACCCCCCCCCCTCCCCCTCTATTTAATAAGAGATATTTAAGTTTGCTTTGATTTCATTCTCTTGCAATAAAGGCATCCATTTTGAAATCTGCCACTATATTTGCCCCCACCACCTCCACCGGAAGGTCATTCCAAGCATCCGCCACCCTTTCGGTGAAAACTCAATAGTACTTGTGGATGGGCAGACTAGACAGGCCCATATGGTCTTTATTGGCCATTGTTTTCTGTGTTTTTACCGTAACATTAATCTAACTTAGTTCCATGGGTGGGCGTCTACTTATCCTTATAAAAAGTAGCAGAAGGGCAGAAATCACACCTTGGGTTAAGGCCCTGGAGCTGGTGCAAATGCCCATGACTAAAAGTTTCCAATATGCACACAAATTATAGTATTTTACAATGTATGCACATTCCTGTGTGCTCCACCCATTCCCCACCCAAACCTCTCCCATGTGCACACCTAAGGGTAAAGTACACACCATTGTGCGAACACAAATATGTGGCAGCATACTCATGTAAATGACCAAAATATCAGCAAATTAAACACACTCGTCGTTCACCCTCCTGATAAAACTATCCTGTAAAAGTCTGATTTTACAAAAGGACATCTATGAGGAGTCCAAAAAGGCAGCTATTCTGAGCCTATTTTCTAAAAGCAATTTAGGCTGTTATATTCCTTAGTAAATCAGGCACCCCGAAACCAGCCTCTGCAGTGTGCAAGTGTCAATGAACACATTTGCACCTGCTCCGAAGTTGCAGTAAATGTGTGCATGTACTAGCAAAGTATAGTTTATAAAATGCACGTGTACAGCAAAATTCTATCCTTGCTCCTCCCAATCTCCATCCTTAGGAATGCTTAAACATGGCATTCATATAAGTATATGACATTTTGTAAGCACGAATACTTATATGCATGTATAGTATACTGCCATGCAATTTTACAAAAGGCCTGTTCCATCAAGTGTAAAGGGAAAAAAAAAGGCAGCAGGAATTTGTTTGAGTTTCATAGAAATATCAGTGTCTCCATTCTTGTATGCTGCTTATGGCCAAATGTTCTACTCCTAATTATGGATACAAAGCTTCATTCCACCCATCCCCTGCAAAGAGCCATCAGTAGAAGCTAGAAGTTGAATTTCTGAATGGTCATTCCTCTAAACAAGAAAACAAAAGTTAAGTGAATATATATCCTGTCTATTCGAAGCATGCTGCAATATGTGAGTGTATATAGTACTTACATGCAAGATCTCATGGAAAAACTGTGGAATAATATGAAATGCCTGTGAATAAATGGAAGAGGATTTATAATGTAGCTCTGTGAATATCATTTATCTCGCCACTATACCTACTCTGTTAATTAGCTAAAATGATCTTTCCCCTCCTCCATCATTACATAGAAGCATGACGAACACACCAGCACTGTAAATGTTATATTGAGATGAATTCTGAAATGAATATTTCAAGTGACATATTGGATATCCTTGACAAATATAGTGATCTTGCATTGTACAAACCATCTGATCTTATGGAGGTAATTTTTCAAACTCAAACATTGCTGCAATGTCCATGGGTAGTTTTTGCCCAAGGTCTGTGTACTAAATTTCAAAGAGAAAATAAATCTTGACTTTCCATCTAAGAAGAGTAGCCTAGTGGTTAGCACAACAGACTGGTGACCAAAGAAGCCAAGATTTAAATCCCAGTGGTACTCCTTGTGGCCTTGGGCCTTGTCTGACGTGCAAGCTTAGACTTAAGCCTTCTGGGGACAGGGAAATATCTGCAATACCTGAAGTTATTTTGTCAGGAACTGCTACTGGAGAGACATGAGCTAAATGCTAAGTGAAAGTATCCCCACACCTTAACACCTGAAATTTCGAGAGGGGAAGTTTTTATAACTAAATATGCACATACGTTTGAAATTTCAAAGCTAGGTGCATAGATTTGTAGCCACTTAGCCCTGCCCACCCACCCGAAACCATGGATATTCATTTACGCAGCAATGGAAGTGAATATCCGGTTCTGGCCACGCTGTCCGGAAGCCACCGAGGCTAACTGTGCATCATCGATATTGGATGATGCATGGTTATTCTCGGCACCTATAAGATAGGCGAGGGTTTTCCTCACCTATCTTATAGGCGCCAAGCGCTAACTGTGCAGCTTCCAATATCGGAGCTGCATGGTTAGCGCCGGACCCCATCTGCGCTCTGCCCCTGAACGCTAACCGTGTAAATGCCTTTTGATTATTGGGCCCGTAGTTATTTACATTTCTTACTTGCTCAGCATATGTACAGCCAGTGCGCAGATCTTCAGTGCCTCAGGATACTGATCGCCTTAGGTGAAACTTCTGCCTTACGCCTATCCTCCCCCCCCCCCCCCCACCAATGATCATCCCAATACTGTTCCTCTGACAACAATCCTGTAAAAATGCATAACTGGACAACACGCTTGCAAATATGAATTTGTACTTGTGTGTTCCTCTCCCTGCAGATGAATGAATGTGCTAATGGTCCTTTCAGTTTGTCTGCTTCTCAGGACCTATTGTTTTGATTTGATTGTTGAGCTCTTAACCTTTCCTCCTAATCCAACCATTCTACAGGGGTCTTCCTACTCGCCACTTTATGCATCACATCACCACTCTGGGTATTTGTAACATGAATAATTTTATTGGCCACAGCTTCCTACATCGAATGACATACAATAGTGAATCATCCATAGACAACCTCAAACAGGCAGCAATTCCCGCTAAAACCCCTCAACTAAATACATGAGTGAGGCCCTATTCCGCATCATGAAGGGGCACATCGTACTGCTCAAATCTTGTCACTACCCTTGTCTAGTCCTGCACCGTGGCTGAGGCACTGTCCTTTGCCACCAACCACTCCATGTTGATGGCTCCACTTAGGTATACTCAAATCTAAGCTGGTCCTCAGCAGTCAAGCCAGGAACCCCCCAAACCTGGTACTTGGTCTCCCCACTTTTATGCCCAGGCACCCTGAACCAGTACCTGGATTCCCTTTGTGGTTATAAACTCCCTTGGGACCTAGGTGCCCTACTTTGGCACCTCCCCTCTCCCCCCACCCAGATCTGTTTGTATCGTCTTCCTTGTCAGTGATGTCCTGCCCACCCCTGCCACACACTAGCTGTGACATCCTACCCCTGGCCACCCCTGTCTACCTCCAAAGGTGGATGGGTGTGTGGAACCCATGGCTTTCCCAAAACAGACCCTGCTACCCTGCCCTTGTCTTATGTCACCTACTGCCCTTCCCCCCTTGATGCCTCCCATTCTGCCCATCTATCCCTGCGCTAGTTTGACTCGGTGCCTTGCCCTGACTTCCTGTTCCCCCTCCATACTGTTTTGAGGCACCCTTTCTCCTGGCTGTTGCCTGGTTATACGTCCATGCCATCCTCTGGCTAGGCCCTGCTCTTAGGTCAGTGCCTAGTCTTGCATAATGGTTAGGACAGCTCTGAACATGTGTTGTTCTGGAGTAAGGAGCAATAATATAAAATCCCAGAAAAAAGAACTTAGCTATTTATCAAACTATAGTTAATTTAAGTCTCTGCTAATTTATATTATCAACAAACTTAGAATGTTGAATCATGCATAAATAGCAAGAACAAATATGGATGTCCAAGTTTAATCGGAATGTCCAGGACAGAACGTAACAAAAAATGCCAGAGACGGCTATGACTCTGCCCAATTTTAGTAACATAGATGTCCCCAACATAGATGTCAGCACCTGCGGCCACATAGACGCCACCTTAGGAAAGATGGGACGGAAATGCTTATCACATGTATGCTCACATAAGGGGACATCCAGCACCATGGGCAAATGATCATATGAGCCCTCAGTCCTTATCATTGTTTGTTGCTGGCATGGAAAAGATAGGGGATATGAGGGTACCTCCTCCTCCACACCCTCTAGATGGCTGGCTGACCAAACAAACATTTTTCCAGTGCCTATTCGTTCATGAAGCAGGTATAAACTTGGTCATGGCTCGGGATGTCCACAGCATTACTGAAACTGAGTGAGGAAGTCCAAGTTCTGGGAACGCCCCAAACACGCCTACACCACACCCCCATTCCAACTTAGATATCTCACGCTAAAGACATTCACAGAGCTGGCTTCGAAAATGGCTCTGGGGACACTTCCGAGCTTTGGACATCTCTATGTCCATTTTCAGACAATTAAAGCACAAATAGGTCTTCTAAAATAACCCCCTTAAAACGAATATGTGAAAAATCACAGGGAAAAAACGCACAAATAGGAAAAATTCATTTTTAATGAGCATGAACTGAACTTCTTTTGGCTGAACACACCTGCACTTTTAGCCACACGGAGAGGAAGCATTCCTTAGGGCAGATTTAAATCAGAGGATGAAAAACACTTGTGCTGAGGGCATTTACAAATCCTTTTCAGAATCTACCAACAGAAAAAGTGCGTGCAGTTCACCACGTACACATTAACACTGTGGCAAGTTACAAAGTGGAGGTAAACGAGTATTTTCACTTTAAGTATTAGTGCAGTGCTTAGAGGGGAAACGTGTGTGTGGTTTTTATCCCAATGCAAGCAGTTTGAAAATTGCCTCATTAAAATCTCTTTATTATTAATGATGTAAAATCCACCCAAGCAGCCCCTTCAGTGGGGAAGGGGGCCCCGGCAAAAAGGGGGCCACACATGTAGCTGGGACGCATACTGCAGCAGCTAAGCAGAGAACAGCAGACACCCTTACTTTCAATTAAGTTGGCCACACGGCCTTCCCTCCCTGCTCGTGAGTAATACGTTTCTTGCCAAGAAGCTATTACTTCCCATTGCTGACCTGAAGTCTCATGATAACAGCCACAGAATCATATTGCTGCCATCGCGAGACTTCAGCTTGGCAGAGAGAAATAATAGCGGCCGGGCAAGAAAAGTATTACTTGCAAGCAAGGACGCAGGAGACGGCGTAGCAAACATCATTTAAAGTAAGTTGCTTTGCTGTGCTGCAGTTAGGAGGAGGGATGGAAAGAAGGGAGACAGGACCGTTCCCTTCCCCCCCCCCCATCACGGGGGCCCCTCCGATAAACTTTGAGGGACCCCATTTAAAGCTTATGCTACTGGTTATCATACTTAAGTGGTATTTTGAAAGATTTCTTTCTTCAGTGAGATCCCTCTGCTTTCTGCCGCATGTCTCCGGTTCATTTTGGAAGTCCTTACAAGTCCTTGCAAGCCAAACTCTGACAGGAAGGCATTCGGCTGTATTCAGTTCTGTTAAGAATATAGTTCCAAAGCACTGTAAGATGTGCAGGAAGGTGAAATCCAAGCTTTCTCCTTGGACATACACCTACAGCCTTGACCACTGACGCGTGGTCCCTGGGCTCTGCCCTTTTTTTCATCTGGTTGACTACCTTTTTAATAATACCCTTCAGGATCATTGGCACTTTAAATGGACGGCTAACCTCATAAGGCTGAGATCATTTCTCAGTCTTCCTCTTTAGGTTCTCCTAAAAACAATCAGAATTCAAACATTAAACACAATTGTGAACATTCAGTCTTCTATATCACATCTTGGTAGATTTAATAGCTGCCATCAGGGTTTAGCACTAAATGATCAGAAGTCAAAATACGGTGCGCTGCTGTTATAAATTGTCATGACACCTTACAGTAAAGCTGAACCGACTGAGAAGATCCATAAACAAAGGCAAGCTCAAAATCTAAACTCATTTGAAATTTTGCTTGGGGAAGAAAAACCTAAATGCGGGTTGATATATGACTAATGAACTGCATGCCGAAAATCCATATTATTGGTTAAGAAAGAATGTACAAATCCTTTTCACTTTATTCTCACTTTGATTTTATCGTTTTTACTTATGACAGCATTGTTCCATTTTAGCCTTCCTTTTCTTTAACTTGAAATTCATTGATTTTCTTTGGCTTATGGTTAAAATACGAAATCATTGTTCATAGAGAAAAAGCCCACTCCCCCCCCCCCGCCAAAAAAAAAAAAAGCTAAAATTTAAAGGAAGCAAAGAAAATGAAAAATAATCAAATACTTCAAAGTGTTATCTCAATGGCAAAAAATAATCCAGCCAACGTACTGAAATCCTTTAGAATTTTGATGCATGCACTAAGATCGGCAACGGTCTGCACCTACCGTGTGCTGAGAGCCAACATGAATATACGGTAAGTGCTAGTCATGCACTGTCAGGGGTGTGCCCAGCATGTCCCCAGAAGTTAACGAACAGAACTGTATTTGAACGTGCAACAGCATTCACAATTAGCACAAGTGCCTCATAGAAGTGTCCTTCAGTGCATCAGTGCTAATTACCACATCGACAGTAAGCGCGTGACATGTTCCCCACACTACCTGCAATGTGCTCTCCACGCCCACTCTCTGCCCATATCCTGCTTATTCTCTGTCCCTTTGTATGATAGACAGTTAACGCGCATTTTCAAGCGCAGTGGCTATCATGCCCACATGCTAAAGCCCCAGCACTTACTGTGACCGCACACTAAAATGTGCATTAATCGCACAGCACACTTTAGTGAAAGAGCCCCCAAGGCTCTGCCTTTAACTTCTTTTTTTCACACAATGCAATTTAAATGTATCTAAAACCAATTTTGTGCTGCAGTCTGACCTACTTTCACCCCATCTCGCCATGCATTTTCAGAGGATGGTGGAAAAGGTTCTTGCAGGTCTTGCTATACAACTATGGCTTCAAGGATTAGTGATTTTCTTTTTTTTTTTTTCACTTTAAGTTGTTTTTTTTCCTTACATCTATGGGATGTGAATGAAAATAAGCTCAAACCCATTTTGGTTTGTATGTGGCTTTTCACTGAGTATAGCTTTGGTCTTCTTTGTGTTCTCGGCCCTAACTATGCAAAAAGAACAAGAGGAAACTGCACAGATGATCATAAACATAACCACTTTCTCTGAAAATCCGCTTATAGTTGAGCCATATGCAAATCATCATGTAAATTAGACCTACAGTGCTTTAACAGGAATAACAAGCCATGCTATAGTATTGACAAGAGAAATTAGCATGAAAACAATTTGAAAGGGGGCAGAGAAAGGGGTGATTTTTTTTTTTCTGGTAGGCATAATGCAATATATCATGTTCATACCGTGCTGCACTGGAATTAAGCTTGTTGAGAGCTCACAGAGCATAGCATAGCTCAGGTAGAATGGAGCTGATCAAACATAAGAATAGAAGAAACATTCTCATGGAGATCTGTCCAGATTTGATATTGTTACTCGCTACAATCGAGCATAAAGTGGCAACATATCTCCAGTGAAATGTGGGATAAAAATAAAGTACAGTAAAACTCTGAACTGGTTACTCTCAGGCTTTTCACCCTGCAAGGTCCTAAAAGATACAGTATTCTGTCGCTCTGAGCTTAGCCACCCCTTACAAGTAAGAGTAGACAAGGCGTAAGAGTCTTACCCAGTACATTTTTCCTAGGAAAAAAAGGTGCAGGACTCATATACAGGCTCTTTCATTAATAGATGACTGTCATAAGTCCATTTTAGCAGGCAATGAAAAGGGAGCCGTTACTCAGTACCACTAAATACTACCTAAAAAAAGCCCTGGTCTTACCATAATGTGCAACCACCAGGAATAGGTAAAGGTATTCGGGGTCATACAGAAATTCAGTTCAATTTTGATGGATATTGTTTCCATATGAAACCCCCTCTAAAGGTGGGTGTTTAAGAGTGTGCTGAATAATGTAGAATCAAAGGCAAATGGTCACTATATGCTGCTGAAGAGGTGGAAGCTGGGGAGGTCAGATGAGGGACAACATTAAAAGAGCAGCCTGCAGTAACAGTCACCATGCTAGCAGAGCTGAAAAATAAACATTTAGAGGGAATATGCAAATCACTGCCTGGGCTAAAGGAGCAAGGGTAATAGTTGCTCACATTTACAGTATGTCTGTTATTAAGATTTAACTTTAAATCTATAGAGAAAAGTATAGGGGAATAAAGTGCACACAGTAGACAGAGGGTGGAAAAGCAAATACTGGGGGGATGGAAGAAATTGCTCACCCTAAGAGAAATGGTATCAGTTGACACTGGCACCAGCATCCTTGTGTAGAAAAGAGTTGGCTGATGCTTCTAAATCCCAGCTCCCTATCTAAAAGAATTTAACTCTCATCTGAGAGGGGAAGAGGGAGCTCCACTTGCTCTGCAAGCTTTCCTAAAGATGGTGCTAGAAAATCTCCTGGGAGCCTAGGCAGGCTTGAAATAGAGATGCCAGCAGAGAGCCTCCTACAGATCCAGTCGGGGGGTAGGAGTGAAGATGGAGGCAGACAGTCTCCTCCCAACCCAGGTAGTAGAGATGGCAGTGGAGAGACTCTGGGAAGCCTAATCCAGGCTTGGGAGTCCATTGCAGCAGAGAGACTCTGGAGAGCCTAATCCAGGTTTGGGAGTCCTGTGGCAGATCAACTGCAGGGGGAGCTGCAGCAGCAGAGAGTCCATCAGCTCATTTGGAGCTGCAGCGGTGGATCAATTCAAGAGAGAGCTTCAGCAACAGAGTCCATTCTAGACTAGGAGCCACAGGATTCAGAGAGGTCAAGTGGTGGATCAGCTCAAGAGAGAGCTGCAGCAGCAGAGAGTCCATTCTGGACTAGGAACCACAAGACCCAGGGGAGTCCAGGGCAGATCAGCTCAAGGGAGAGCTGCAACAGTTGTTCCTGATTGGACAGAAGTTCAAAACTCCCTCCAGATTGGAGGAGAGCTTGGAGGAGGTGGAGTAAAGGCCACAGCCTTAGTGACTAGACAGAACTACAAAGTCTCTCTCTTCACAAGCAGTCACTGGTCCAGAGCTCCAGCAGTGGGTGAGACTTGGGGCTGGTGGGCAAAGGGAAAGTGAGGGGTGTTAGGAGACAGGTTAATAAAGTTAAATCCATAATCTGTACAGGTTTACTTAAGTCACTACAAATACGGTTATAGTTGGTTGTTTGAACTGTCTTATCTCTTAGCTTATATTGCTATTTTACCTTACCTGCTTGAACCACTTAACATAATATAAGTTGTACATACTGCATTATTTTATCACCATACTTGATGTATATATTTTGTAAATAAATTGTAAATACTATTTAAGGCAGCCTTGTTCACAGCAGTGTTTTTTCTGAGAGGTTTCCTGGGGTGAGAGGAGGGAAATCCTGCCCGCTAATACCTTTCTTCCCCAGGTGCCAAACTGACAAAGCCACCAGCCAGGCTGGTCCTGGACCCAGAAGGGCACCCAAGGGTGCACTACACATACAAATGCAATGTGTGCCTTTGAGTCAGTCCTGACTCCTGGCAACCCAGAAGCTCCTGGGTTTTCTTGGCAGTGTCACCAGAAGTACATTGCCAGGCCTTTCTTCTGAGGCAATGGAGGGATAAGTGACTTGCCCAAGGCCACAAGGAGTGCTAGTGGGAATTGAACCCTGGTTGCTTGGTTACCAAGCCAGTGTTCTAACCACTAGGCTACTCCTCCACTCCACACGTACAAAATAGCATAAAATATGAGCTATATGAGTAGAACAACAGGGACCAATGTTGCAGTTACTATGTGATAATTGCAAAATTAACATGCAAAATCTCAGCTTTACCCCTTGGGAGCGGTCTCAGCACTTTCCCAGTCATTCGGCACTGAGACAGGTCACTTATTGCAGTTAGTTACATCTATTCAGACGGCATTATCTGCCGCATTAACGGTTAATGTGGTAACTACCCTCCGCATTATCGGTAAGGCGCAGTCCCTGCTCCTTCTCTACCCATTCCACATGAGCTATTAACAGTGGCAGTTCTTATGCATTCACAGTTAATGCCCCAGCCCCCTCTTAACGGTCTATTCCTGGCAAATAAACTGCTAATGTAGCTTAGTAAACAGGGTCCTTCAAGATTTTGGGGGGTTGTTCTAGAGAGCCGGTGGAAATACATTCTTTATGCTAGCATGTAGATGCACAAAGGTTAGAGCAATATTTTTATTGGTCTTCTGAGATCTGAAAAATTCCATGATAAGAGCCTCATCTTCTTTTCATATCTGGTGGTGGGGGGGCAGCGCTGAATGCATAAGGTAAGGAAAATAGTTTCTGGATGGAAAAAAAAAACCTGTCTACTTCATTAAAGCTCTACACAGTTTTATTAAGCATCTTTTTTTAGGAAATGAGAATTCTCTTGGCACATGCACCCCTCCAGGGTTAAAACAGTAGGGACTGGTATGGAGAGACGATGCTGGGTTCCCTGCTGCGCTTAATCTGAACAGTGTATCCATCACCAAAAAATGATACAAATCAGTCATTACTGGATCATGCAAAAGCAACGCCACTGCCTATGATCCCTGTTTTACTTTCTAAACCTCTTTCTAGCCCAGCCTAATGAATTGTCAGAACTGTCAGACAGCCGCTAGGAATGACAAATGTCTATGATTTGCGGCCGCCACTGCAGCTATAGTAAGAAAACCTGATGTATGTAGTCTTGTATTCCACTGTTTTATATAAGAGATTTAGAAAGCTAATCAGCCTGCCTATGTATAGTGATTTTCCCTTTTAAATGTCCATAATATATACTGGACACTGAGGGAATGGATGTTTTTAATGGAAGTGACCTCTTTGGACTATTGATAATGCCCCATAAATAACTTGTGAATATAAATCCTCTATGATGAATGACAACGTGAACTGGAATAGATGGCAATATAGGTTTCAGGGATATTCTCTAGGAAAGACATCATAGTGTTTATTCTGTACTGCATATGTTAGGCATCACATTATGGAGCCGACAAGTGCTGAGCGGTGTGTAGATAAACTGGTGATATTGTACTCTCTGGTGCACTGAGCTCACCCCGTTTTAAGCGTGATCAACATGGTTCCATCTCCTTCTGAACTATTTCTCTCCTTTACCATCCAAAATTCAGCTCTGTGCACTGATGTCCACCATGTGACCACTGATTTCCATAGAGGGGCATTTTCAGTGGCGCGCACTCAACACAAATGGCTGGCCATCGCTGTTTTAAATGAATACCGGATATTCAGCTCTGGCGAATATCCGGCAACAGGCGTGGAATATCTGCTTTTCCTAGACTGAGGTTTTGCAATCCAGTCCATGGCAATATTCAGCCACTAAATGGATTGCAAGTAAAGTTAGGACAGTTTTTCACCTGCTTTAACTTTAGGGAGTTTAGCTAACCAATTAGTAGTTGAATATCGCCACTAATCGTCTAGCTAACGGTAACACCCCCACTCAGACCTGGTATGCCCCATTGCTAACTGGATAATGATGGGGCATTTAACCAAGTTAGCAGACACTGAATATCCCATCAGTAGGATTTATGCTGTTTGCAGGTCTACAAACCGCATAAATCCCTTTGATTACACTGCCCATACTATTTAGTAAATATGCAAGTGTGTATAGGCTGCTGGGGCAATGGGCCAGTGGACTCTTTGGAAAAGAACTGCCACATTAAAAATAAAAAAAAAACCAGGATCTTAATAATAATAATAAAAAAAACCTAACCACATTAGCTTGAGTCTGTATGCTAATAATAATAATTCAATTAAAATAAAATCAGTTAAACAAATCAGCTCTGTGACTTCTAAGCCACTAGTGACATTACCATGCAAGGGGTCTACAGCAGAAGTCATATGGGATGAAACCTTGATGTATGCCCTAGAGGACAGGAGAGACAGGGGGGATAGAATAGAGACATTTGAATATTGGAATGGCGCAAGAAACAAAACCCGCATAAAGGGAGAAGAAGATCTAGAAACAGAGGTCACAATATAAAACACCAAGGGGCTAGACTTCAAAACATCACTAGAAAATATTTTTTTCACAGAAAAATGACAGGTGCTTGGAATATCCTCCCAGAGGAGATAGTGCGGACAAAAATGGCAATGGAATTCAAAAAGTGCAGAATAAATGCAAAGGATCCTTGGTGGCAAGAAAATCAAAAAGTAACACTGAGTTCATTTGCATGGAGTGGCAATTCTAAGAAAAAGCCTCAGTGATATAATTCCATCAGATCTATGTCAATGTATAACCATCTTGGAACAGTAGTTGCAACCCTAAAGGGAAGCGCTACTGGAATGTGAAAGGTTGGGGAGGGGCATGGGGCAGGGGTATGAGTGTCAGATTCCATATTACAGTTTATATGCACATATACCCATGATAGAGAAAGCATCACTGGGATGGGCCATACTGGTCTTTCTCTGCTGTCATTTACTAACTTATTGCATAATCCTTCCTTCCAAATCACTGTATGGGCTCCCCATTCACTTCCTCTTACAACTTCATTCCAAGCCACTAAATGGGCTCCCCATTCACTTCCTCTTACAACTTCCTTCCAAGTCACTGCATGGGCTCCCCATTCACTTCCTCTTACAACTTCATTCCAAGCCACTAAATGGGCTCCCCATTCACTTCCTCTTACAACTTCCTTTCAAGCCACTGCATGGGCTCCCCATTCACTTCCTCTTACAACTTCCTTCCAAGTCACTGCATGGGCTCCCCATTCACTTCCTCTTACAACTTCCTTTCAAGTCGCTGCTTGGGCTCCCCATTCACTTCCTCCTACAACTTCCTTTCAAGCTTCTGCATGGGCTCCCCATTCACTTCCTTCTACAACTTCCTTTCAAGTCTCTGCATGGGCTCCCCATTCACTTCCTCCTACAACTTCCTTTCAAGTCTCTGCATGGGCTCCCCATTCACTTCCACATACAACTTCCTTTCAAGTCTCTGCATGGGCTCCCCATTCACTTCCTCTTACAACTTCCTTCCAAGTCACTGCATGGGCTCCCCATTCACTTCCTCTTACAACTTCCTTTCAAGCCGCTGCATGGGCTCCCCATTCATTTCCTCCTACAACTTCCTTTCAAGCTGCTGCATGGGCTCCCCATTCACTTCCTCTTACAACTTCCTTTCAAGCTGCTGCATGGGCTCCCCATTCACTTCCTCTTACAACTTCCTTTCAAGTCTCTGCATGGGCTCCCCATTCACTTCCTCATACAACTTCCTTTCAAGCCGCTGCATGGGCTCCCCATTCATTTCCTCCTACAACTTCCTTTCAAGCTGCTGCATGGGCTCCCCATTCACTTCCTTCTACAACTTTCTTCCAAGTCACTACATGGGCTCCCCATTCACTTCCTCATACAACCTCCTTCCAAATCGCTGCATGGGTTCACCATTCACTTCCTCTTACAACTTCCTTTCAAGCCGCTGCATGGGCTCCCCATTCAATTCCTCCTACAACTTCCTTTCAAGCTGCTGCATGGGCTCCCCATTCACTTCCTCATACAACTTCCTTTCAAGCCTCTGCATGGGCTCCCCATTCACGTCCTCATACAACTTCCTTCCAAGTCACTATATGGGCTCCCCATTCACTTCCTCATACAACCTCCTTCCAAATCGCTGCATGGGTTCGCCATTCACTTCCTCTTACAACTTCCTTTCAAGCCGCTGCATGGGCTCCCCATTCACTTCCTCATACAACTTCCTTTCAAGCTGCTGCATGGGCTCCCCATTCACTTCCTCATACAACTTCCTTTCAAGCCGCTGCATGGGCTCCCCATTCACTTCCTCATACAACTTCCTTTCAAGCTGCTGCATGGGCTCCCCATTCACTTCCTCATACAACTTCCTTTCAAGCTGCTGCATGGGCTCCCCATTCACTTCCTCATACAACTTCCTTCCAAATCGCTGCATGGGTTCCCCATTCACTTCCTCATACAACCTCCTTCCAAATCGCTGCATGGGTTCGCCATTCACTTCCTCATACATTTGAAATTTCTACTGAACTATACGTGACTTCACTCTTCTTATTATCTCCCTTCTTTTATTTCATTTTTGAATATACAGATCATCTTCCATAAAAAAAAAATATCTCGAAGCAGTTTATGGCACAGTAAAATACATAGTCAGCAAAAAAGTGCAATCATCATAAAATTCAGAAAGCTAATTGGCCAGTTGTTGTCCAGCTCTCACTGGGGCATAGTCATACATCAAAAAATATTTCCACAGTCAGCATTTTTTTAATGTTGGCCATGGCATTTAAATAGAATCTGGGTATTCAGCGCCTTTATCTGCATAGTGACTGATGTTGAATATTCACATTCAATGCTGGCTATTGGCACTATCTAGATAACGGCAATTTTCAACAATCCTATTCAAGCGGAGGCCAATTCCACACAGGGGATGTCCAGCCTTTCCAGACGTCCAAAATCTTGATGGGCTGGTTGTGCACCCGATTCTGCACGCGCGGTAGCTAGACGTTCCCATGGGAGCAGAATCATGTGCACCAGGCCAGGACAGGCAGGGCATGTCCTTATTATGGCCTACTGCATGTCCAGCCCTCTACCAGTACAAATCAACTGAGGCACCTGCATGGAGCCCTGGTGCCATGCAGGAACCCCGATTGGCAGCAAGGCTTGTAACATTCCATTTCCCTGACCCCTGATCGGGTCTGCCAAGGCTAGGATTGAGCTGTGGGGAACCCCATGGTGCCGCATACCTGTTCCGTTGTCCCTTTTGTGGTTGTCTGGCAATGTTGGGGAGACATTCCACCTCCGGAATCGGCCCTGTACGTCTGGGGTCAGAATCACTCCTCCAGCATGCCCCCTCCCACCCCTGTCCAGAGCTCACCACATCTCCTCTATACGTGCAGGGAGGTTAGGATCCGGCATCGGGAGCGAGCATTTAGTTGGGATGCACGTCCAAACCGGATGTACATCCCTGCTAAACACTGGTCAGAATCTACCCCTTAGCCTTTCCACATACTTCAGAATAGCTTTTTAGCTGTTCTAAGCTTTGTGTCTAGATATCTGAATAACACTGTGAAAAGTGTCGCTATCCAGATAATGTTCTGCTCAGCCTAGACTCCGCCCTTGGACCGCCAGATAGTGCTGAGGTGATCATGATAGTCTGTGGAACTATCTGGATAATGCCACTGAATATCACAGTCAGCACTACTTATCGAGTTTATGGGAAATAAGATATACAGTAGATGTCAATATCTAAACTTATATAAATATTAACTGCACCAACCTGTTCTCTAAATTTCCAAAGAATAACTTCTTGTTCTCTAGTTCTCATGATGGGGACACAAGAAGCATTAGAAAATGGCAGGAAATATGTGGGAAATTTTTATAATCTCTGTTCATGGGGGAAGCTCCTTTAATCTGTGCTATTCTGTTCCATTGCTAGCTCCCATCTCCATGCATTCCACCTTGCTGCACTATATGCTTGGAACAGCCTTCCTGAGCTGGTGTATCTTGCTACCTCTTTGCCCATATTCAAGTTCTGCCTAAAAATCCTCCTTTGTAAAATGGCTTTTGAATTTTAAATTTTGACTCTTCCTGGCTACAATGCTGTTTTTAACCAAGTTGATTGAAATAAATGTCCTGAAACGTATTTATCTTGTTGGTGTGCTTTGACTAGACAGTCCTATGCCATGGAACTTATAGAGACCTTTTTACTAAAATGCGATAAGCGGTTAACAGGGTTGGTAAGGGGGACTGGTAAGGGGGACTGTTGCTTCTGGAGGGAGATCTGCAACTGTGAGTATTTACTTCTGGTAATTTTCTAAAAGGAATTCTTTGTATTAAAGCTAATTAATCTGTGATCCACTATTTTTGTTAAATCAGTCAGGGCCTAGTAGCAGCAGTTTACATTTAAAACACAGAGGAGAACTCTCTGGTTACATTTCATACCCAGCAGAGAGCTTGTACTTTAAATTTAATAGTCACTCAGGGCCTAGTAACAGCAAAGTACTTTTAGTTTAAATTTAAAACACAGAAGAGAGCTTTCTGGTTACATTTGGAACCCAGCAGAGAGCTTGTAGTTTACATTTAATAGTCACTCAGGGCCTAGCATCAGCAAAGTTCTTTTAGCTTAAATTTACAACACAGAAAAGAGCTTTCTGGTTAAATTTAGAACCCAGCAGAGAGCTTGTACTTTAAATTTCATAAGAAGTTAGAGCCTAGCAGCAGCTAAGAGCTATAATTTAAATCAAATCAGAATATAGCTTACCTCAGCAGCACAAGACAGGGTACTGTGTAGCAGCCCTCTTTTAATAAGTGTTAATTCCCTCCCACCCTCCCCACACCCACCCACCACTGGGATAATTGTAGCTTTATAGGTACTTACACATCTTAAAAGACAAGAGGTGCTCTCAGGTGAAGCTCATTACCCAAATCAGTCATACACTAAGGACCTGAGATTAGTTAAGCTTCAGGTGAACGAGGTATATTACATGTATTAGGTTCAGTTTTATTAGTATAAATATCCATAGCAACCCTTAGTAAGTAAAGAACTTAGATCTAAACACAAACTTAAAACTAAGATGCAGACAGCAGTCCAGCAGTGGGATGGGGGCTTTCCAGTCTTTTGCATTGAGTGTCACATGTATGATTTTCTCCCAGTTGGTGAGAGGTCTTACGTGTGCACTAGGTGCAAGGAGCTCTTTGCTCTCAGGGAACGAGTCCGTTCTCTAGAGGCTAAAGTAGCAGACTTGGAAAGCATAAGACAGACAGAGAGGTACATAGACGAGACCTACAGGGATATAGTCCTGAAGTCCCACCTCCAGTCTGGCAGCATCCCTGTTGCCATGGAGGAGAGAGGTCACGTGACAGGAGAGCATCACCCTGGTGTGGCAGGAAGTGATCCTGTAACTAGGACCTGTCCTCCAGGTGATGTAAAACCCTCTCGCACCGAGGAAGTTTCTCCAGGGCCATGTGCCCATGAGGGAAGGGTTAGGACAGCCGTTATAGTTGGTGATTCGATCATTAGGCATGTAGATAGCTGGGTGGCTGGTGGACGTGAGGATCGCCTGGTAACATGCCTGCCTGGTGCGAAGGTAGCGGACCTCACGCGCCACCTAGATAAGGTATTAGATAGTGCTGGGGAGGAGTCTGCTGTCTTGGTACATGTTGGTACCAATGACATAGGAAAATGTGGTAGGGAGGTTCTGGAGGCTAAATTTAGGCTTTTAGGTAGGAAGTTGAAATCCAGAACTTCCAGGGTAGCGTTCTCCGAAATGCTTCTTGTTCCACGCGCAGGATCCAAAAGGCAGACAGAGCTCCGGAGTCTCAATGCGTGGATGAGACAATGGTGCAGAGATGAGGGGTTTGGATTTGTTAGGAACTGGGGAACATTCTGGGGAAAGGAGGGGCTCTTCCGAAGGGATGGGCTTCACCTTAACCGGGATGGAACCAGGCTGCTGGCATTAACCTTTAAAAAGGAGATAGAGCAGCTTTTAAACTAGATATTAGGGGAAAGCCGACAGTCGCCCAAGAGCAGATGGTTCGGAAGAATGTATCTTTGAAGGATACTACCAAAAGCAGAGAGGTTCCACAAAAGAGTAAAGTAACCCAAATGCCCTCAAGTATGGAGCAGACAGAGCTTAAAGATCCCAAATTACTCATGTCTAACAGACAAATTAATATGGATAAAATACATTCTCTAAAATGCTTGTATGCAAATGCTAGAAGTCTAAAAAATAAGATGGGAGAGTTAGAATATATAGCACTAAATGAAAGGTTAGATATGATTGGAATATCAGAGACATGGTGGAAGGACGACAACCAGTGGGACACTGTGATACCTGGGTACAAACTATATCGTAATGATAGAGCTGATCAAATTGGTGGAGGGGTTGCTCTCTATGTTAGAGAGGGCATTGAGTCAGAAAGGATTAAAGTTTTGCAGGAAACAAAATCTGCTGTAGAATCTATATGGATTGAAATTCCATGTAAAAGGGGGAAGGCAATGGCAGTGGGGGTGTACTATCGAGCGCCTGGCCAGAATGACCAAATGGATGATGAAATGCTCAAAGAAATCAAGGAAGCTAACAAAAGTTACAGCACAGTAATAATAATGGGTGATTTCAACTACTCCAGTATCGACTGGGTCAGTGTCACGTCAGAACATGCTAGGGAGATAAAGTTCCTAGATGAAATAAATGACTGCTTCTTGGAGCAGCTGGTTTATGAACCGACCAGAGGGGAAGCCATATTAGACCTAATCCTTAGTGGAACACCAGATCTAGTGCAAGAGATAAGGTTGTTGGGGCCACTTGGCAATAGTGATCATAGCATGATCGCCTTTGATTTAATTAGTGGAGGAGGGATAGTAAGGAAATCCACAGTACTACCGTTTAACTTTCAAAAGGGAGACTATGATAAAATGAGGAAAACAGTCAAGAAAAAACTAAAAGGAGCAGTTGCAAAGGTTAAAGACGTACATCAGGCTTGGCTGTTGTTGAAAAATACTATCTTGGAAGCCCAGACCAGCTGTATTCCACGCTTTAAGAAAAGTGGAAAGAAGTCCAAAAAACTGCCAGCATGGTTTAAAGTTGAGGTCAGAGAGGCTGTTGTTGCCAAAAAAGCATCTTTCAGGAAATGGAAAAAAGAGCCAAACGACGAAACCTGGAAACAGCACAAACACTGGCAAGTCAAATGCAAGGCATTGATAAGGCAGGCAAAGGGAGAATTTGAGAAGAAGCTTGCTGCAGAAGCAAAAACGCGAAGTAAAGACCTTTTCAAGTACATTCGTAGCAAAAAACCTGTGAGAGAGTCAGTTGGTCCATTAGATGATAAAGGGGTTAAAGGAGCACTAAGAGGCGACAAGGCGATAGCGGAGAGACTGAACGAATTCTTTGCTTTAGTCTTTACTGAGGAAGATGTAGGGATGTTACCCATGACTGAAGTGGTATTTAAAGGTGCGGAAGAATTGAAGGAAATATCGATACATCGAGAAGATGTATTACAACTATTAGATAAGCTGAAGAGTAGCAAATCACCTGGGCCGGATGGTATACATCCAAGGGTATTGAAAGAACTGAAATCTGAGATTGCAGACCTGCTATTAGTAATCTGTGAACTATCATTAAAATCATCTCTAATACCTGAAGATTGGAGGATCGCCAATGTAACACCAATTTTTAAAAAGGGTTCCAGGGGTGATCCGGGAAATTACAGACCAGTGAGCCTGACGTCAATACCGGGAAAAATGATAGAAACCATCATAAAGAATAAAATTACTCAGCATGTAGATAGTCATGAACTAATGAGAGACAGCCAACATGGCTTTAGACAAGGAAGATCTTGTCCTACTAATCTGTTATGTTTTTTTGAAGGAGTGAATAATCAGGTGGACAAAGGTGAGTCGGTTGATATTGTGTATCTGGACTTTCAGAAAGCCTTTGACAAGGTCCCTCATGAGAGACTTTTGGCAAAACTAAAGAGTCATGGGATAGGAGGCAGTGTACTATTGTGGATCAGGAACTGGTTAAAAGATAGAAAGCAGAGGGTAGGGCTAAATGGCCAATTTTCCCAATGGAGAAAGGTGAATAGTGGTGTACCCCAGGGATCTGTGCTGGGTCCGCTGCTTTTTGACATATTCATAAATGACCTGGAAAGTGGAATAACGAGTGAGGTTATCAAATTTGCAGATGACACAAAACTATTTAAAGTTGTTAAAACCCAAGAGGATTGTGGAAAATTGCAAGAGGATCTTGATAAATTGGAAGACTGGGCATCAAAATGGCAGATGAAATTTAATGTGGACAAGTACAAGGTTATGCACCTAGGGAAGAACAACCCAAACTATGGTTACACGATGCAAGGTTCCTCATTAGGAACCACCACCCAGGAAAAAGATTTAGGCGTAATTGTGGATACCATGTTAAAACCCTCGGCCCAGTGTGCAGCAGCGGCCAAGAGAGCAAATAGAATGCTAGGTATGATAAGGAAAGGAATGGAAAATAAAACAAAGGATATTATAATGCCTCTATATCGTTCCATGGTGAGACCGCACCTTGAATATTGTGTGCAATTCTGGTCGCCGTATCTTAAAAAGGATATAGAGTTATTAGAAAAGGTTCAGAGAAGAGCCACCAAAATGGTAAAGGGGATGGAAAGATACTCCTATGAAGAAAGGCTAAAAAGGTTAGGGCTCTTTAACCTGGAAAAGAGATGGCTGAGGGGAGATATGATAGAAGTCTATAAATTAATGAGCGGAGTGGAACGGGTAAACGTAGATCGATTGTTTACCTTATCAGAATATAGAAAGACTAGGGGACATGCAATGAAGCTACAGGGTAAACTATTTAAGACTAATAAAAGAAAATATTTTTTCACTCAACGTGTAATCAAACTCTGGAATTTGTTACCGGAGGATGTAGTAAAGGCTGTTAGTGTAGCTGGGTTTAAAAAAGGTTTGGACAAGTTCCTGGAGGAAAGGTCCATAAGCCATTATTAAGAAGGGACCCAGCATATCAATGCTTGAACCAATACAAGCATTGTGGAACCTGTGTCCCTTGGGGAAACTGCTAGGTACATATGACCTAGATTGGCCACTGTTGGAAACAGAATACTGGGCTTGATGGACCTTGGTCTGACCCAGTATGGCATATCTTATGTTCTTATGGCCCATCCACTAGGTGGGCTAGGTGGTCTCCTACGGTGGCTGACCTCTGTGGGTGGCACGGCATCCACGGCAGGCAATGTGCTTCGGCACACAAGGCCTGCTGTTCCTGACCCCTCTCTGACAGGAAGTTGTGTTGGAGGGAGGTCAAAAGTGGCAGGCTTTGTGTGCTGAAGCACATGGCCTGCCACAGGCCGGTGCAGCCGCGCCCCTCATGGCCCCATTGATGGAACTGGTGGCAGCACCATTTGGCATGGTACGGCACAGTATTGCTGGGGCTTCTACCTGGGGTTGCAGAAACCCTTGGGCCGGCCCTGGCGGTTAACATGCATTTTAGGATGCAGTAACTCCTTAGTGCAACAAAGTCCCATGCTTATTCATGATTTATAGCAGGTGTAAATTAGTAGCCCTGTATTTCTCCAGCCTATGTGAAATATGTCACAGGTAGTGGCGCTGTCGAAGCCACATTCCAAAATACCCCCAGAACACCTGGAGACACATGCAAAGATCGATGTACCCAACATACAAGTATAGATCTTGCGGCCTTTCTGAAATTGTGCTTTAGAGATAGGCAAGGCTTCCACATTTAAACCACCTCTAAAATAACCCCTAAATGTTAATGTGCACTGTCTGCCGATAGAAATAACAGGTATATTGTCATTGCTTGGACTGAGTCTGTACGTCAGGCACCTTCTCTGGCCCTTTTCAAATCCAGGCTGAAAACTCACCTCTTCGCTGCCGCTTTCAGATCTTGACTCGCCTGATCTCCTTTGTGGTTCCTTCATTCCCCCTAGATGTATCCCATGTCTACACCAAATGCGTTGTCTGTCTTGACTAGATTGTAAGCTCCGATGAGCAGGGACTGTCTCTTACATGCCTGTGCAGAGCTGCGTATGTCTTGTAGCACTATACAAATGCTCAGTAGTAGTAGTAGTATTAGTAGTGTGTTGTAAACTACACAGGATAGTCAAAGATCAGCTTTGCGGTCTGTACGATTTATAAAAATAAATAAATAAACAGTGTATTTTACAAAGGCTAACTGAATGTCCAGCCTTTTGTAAAATACCTAAACATTTGCAGGGAAAACAAACTTATTAGGTGGAGCTCACAGCAAGAACAGCCATTTAGAAAGATTCATGTTGGAAAAAAGCCGGCATCACATGGGGGTAGGAATGCGCTAGGGCTGGCTCTTGCAAGTGGCGGCATTTACATATATACGCAGTGGATTTTATAAAACTGAAATCCACGGGGAGTTAGCGAAGGATCCAAGCTCCAAAACGCAACATTTTGGCATTTTTGAGGAGGTTTTAAATGCTCCTCGATTACTTCCAGCCATGGCATTTTTAGAGATGCAAGTCCATTTCTGTTGCAAAATACCAAATTCACATTTACGTTTCAGTTCTAACAAAAACACACTTGTAAAATACACACTACATGTCACTGGTGGCTTTTCTGAAATTGTTGCTTACACATGGATGGCCACTTACACTTGTAAATCACCTTGTTATTATGTGCAAATCACACTGAATCCTTCTAGAATGTATTCTAGAGCGTAACAAATGGGATAACTTACACACACTAATTGCCCACTTGTTGAGTTTTTGAGCTATTTTGTGCCTGTTATTTAATAGCAATTTTCTTCACAAATTCACAATGCAAAATTATGAAAAGCAGCTCAGTAGCTATGAATCGAATCCAGCTAAAGAAACACACAAAAAAACACAGCTTTCAAAATCTTTTCACTACACTTTGGGCCCGATTCTGTCCCATGAATAGTGGGTATGGATGTCCCAATGGGACGTCCATACCCACTATTCATGCCCTCACTGCCGGCATCTAACTTCCCCGCCAATTGTACGGGGAGGTTAGACAGGAGGGGTGGGGGGAGGGGATCCGGGGCAGAGTTAGGGTGGACAATCGGTGGTTGCCAGCCCTGGACATACAGGGCCAATTGTAATGTTGGCCCTGTACGTCCAGGGCCGGCGACTTCTGCACGGAAGTTATTCCGCCTCCAAGGTGGAATAACTTCCCTGGACATCTTTTTTCTGCAGGCCCAGGGCGCAGATGGGGCAGGGAGGCCCGAGGACATTCCCTGCAGTCCGACCCTGGCCTTAGGAGGTCGGATTGGGGGTCGGGCTGCAGGGAAAGCCTTTGGTTAGCCAGTGGCCAGGATCGTGGCTTTACAATGGAGCCGCGGTGCCGCGACTCCATTATAAAGCCCTGACTGAGTTAGTCGAGCTTTCCCTGTAAGTGCAGGCCAGGCTGAATCATAGTCCTGGGCTGCACGTACAGGGCTGTTCATGATTCTGGTCCTGCGGGATCAGAATCGCGTCCCCCTCTGTACGTCCAGTTCAGACCAGACATACAGAGGGGCTATACATCTGGGATGGAATGAGCCTGCTTATATTTTTGTGGCAAAGTCCCTAGCAAAATAATGGGGACTATGTTGCTACTGTGTATTATGCCAATCAAAGCTGAACCACTATGCAAATGTTTCTCATTTTGCTACATCAGAATCATGACAACAAATGGACAGATATCATAGGTGGCAAGGAGGAGTAGCCTAGTGGTTAGAGCACTGGCTTGGGAACCGAGATCAAAGTTTGATTCCCGCTAGCACTCCTTGTGGCCTTGGGCAAATCACTTAATCCTCCATTGCCTCAGAAGAATCCAAGAATCAATATCAATGTTTAAGTTAAAATGTAAACCACTTTGACTGGTAGAAAAAAACCTGTTAAATAAGTAAAATCGGTTTGAGATTTGATAGGAATAATGATATCATTTATCCTAAATATCCTGCAAAGTAATCCGATTTTCATAACAGGAATTCTACTTGCAGGAGTACAATTACCCTCCATTTTTTTGCAAATCACAGTCTAGGAATGCTGTCCTCTGAGGACCAACACTAGAACTGGGCTACCATCAGGTGCATCTGTGAATTCCCCCTGCTTTTTCAAGTGTCATACCAGTTTCCTGTGGTCTCTGGCACCCCCCTTTTCTGACAGTATTCAGCTAGAAGCTCATGCCCTGTAGTAAAACCAGGTGGGCCCACACCCCATGACTGGCAGCAGACAGGGCCTTGCGAAGCTTTGAAAACTGACGCTGGCAGCTTTTAAAAAATTAATTTGACAACCACGCATGGATAAGGGGAGTTCCTAATCTGAAATAAAAAACTGTGCGCGAGCTTCTATTTAAATCACTTTGGACTCGCTGAGGTATCACCTCTTGCTGTTACTTTATTAATAATGGTATGGAATAAGTAGCAGAGGATTTTCTCACATCAACTGAAAATCTGCGGATGACATATGATATATCTCTTTCGGAAGACAAGCGCATCTTTTTTGTTCTTAGCACACAGCTTATCGAACGGCACCTTCGTAGAATCCAAATCACCAGAAAGAGATGTGAATTATTTTCCCATGTTCCCACAGTAATTCCTTCATTTTTAAACACATAGTGGAAATGTATAACTAGGGCTCATAAAAATGTATATCTCAGTCCTCCCCTTTAATTTATGGCAGGTCCTCCAGGCAGATATTATTCAAACATTAATAAAATGCCTACAGATCACCAGAAGCATCAATTCTCACATTCGCCTCTTCTCAGTTTTGTAGATATATAAAGCCAGATTACAGGTCACACAAATTTTGACGGCCATGCATCTACCAACAATTACGGGTCTTAATAAGATAGGAGACCTTGATAAATTATCTTAATCATATTAGAAATTTTGCTTCCTTTTATTAAACAAAGTTAAATTTTTTATGCCCCTTTCAACACTTTTACTTAATGCCCTATATATTTGGATAATGCAGTTTATGGAAATGCTTCTGTTCTATAAATTTTAGATTTATCTCCATTTATCACTTCAGGAGGCTTGTGTTCAAGGAGATTGTTTTGTGATTAAAACACATTTTAAATATTCATGCCAGCCAGTGTAACAAAGAAAAAGATAGTCATTTCATAATAAACAGTTGCTTGCATGACTCATAATATAAAGAAATTGGATTTTTTTAGATCTTTCCCTCATGTTTTTCTGTTTTTTATTGTTTTGTGACATTTTGTGATGTTTATTGTACTTTTTTAATCTATTTAGAATCTTTGAATTGGCGGAACAGACATGTTTTTAAATAAATATATTTCAAAAGATTTTTCCAAAACAAACTACAATATTTTAAGTTTAGATATCATTCTAATTTTATGAGAATAATTCAAGTTAAAAAAACATTTGAAAAAAATGCATACACTTGACAGATACAGTATGCACATAGGCAAAAATACTTTTGGTTTGTTTTGGGATTTTTTTTTTACTTTTTTCATGATTTAGGGTGTTTTTTGCAGTTTGTTTCAGACATTCACTTCAATAAAACAATTTTGATATACATTCGACTTTTTAATACACATATATCAGGGTATGTTTACTAAGTCGGGCTAATGGTTAACTCATGCTATCTACAACTAGGTCCCATTGAATAACATGAGACCTAGTTGCAAATAGCATGCGTTAACCATTAGCCCGGCTTAGTAACCATTCCCCAGAGTTTTTCCATCTTATTTATTTATTTATTTATTTAAAGTCTCTTTTATACCGCGCTATTGACATCAGCGCGGTTTACAGTGAACATTAAACTACACATCTCAGTTTGGTGATTTGTGCTTACAATAAACAGGTATCATAACTTGGATATACATTAAAACAATTTCTTAACAGGGAAAAACATGATAAATATATACAAAACCACTTTATGTAGCTATATAAAGGGTTAAATGGACTGTACAAGCATCTCATAGTGGAGGAAGGTTAAATGTGTGATTGCGGGTATTCAGTCAAGAATGTGAGATGCATGCGCTTGAGGAGCTGCGTTGAGGTGTGGAAGTGGGTGGATAACATAAACTAAAAATTGAATTTGCATGCACTAATATTTTAAGGCAAATTAATAAACCAAATGCATACTAACAAATGTGCATCCCTAAAACTTGACATGTACGGGGGGCGGGGGGGTTGATAAATATCTGGCCTGGTAATGAAACAGAAAGCTACAGGCATACTTCACTTCCCGAGGTCTGAATGATCTCTCTGTATAACTCTCTGGATCTCAACTTTCAAAATTTCACAAGGAGTTGTGGAAAGGAGGGTGCAGCACAGCCCTGGGAAAAAAAGAAAAAATAAACTTTTTCTTCCATAAGGGGGATGGGCTCACCTAAACACATGTTCCAAAATGAAAGCAATGGAAAAACCCACACTTGCAAAGCTAGGCTGAAGCCACACCCAAACTCCATGGCAACCATAGGAAGTGATAGGAGACACCTGTGGGTGGGGCCAGGAGAGGGAGCACGCTTGCAAACATTTAAGCACAGGCAAACAGAGAGAGCAGGAAGCGTCAGCAAGACCAGCAGGAGAGAAGCAAGACACGGGAACAGCTTGAAAGACAGCAGTCGGGAAAGAGCCAGAATCCAGGCTAATTGCACTCCTTCCAGGAGAGAGGAAGCAAGAAGGCTAGCTGTGAGGAAGCTGGAGCAGGAGGTCTCAGCTCCATCTGAAGAGGAACAAGTCTTCAGGCTTGGAGAACCTAGAAGGGCTAGAGACAAACACTGCAGTGATCCCCCGGGCAGCTCTGATTCAGAGGACGCTACTCCTAAGAGATGCCCTTGCTGTAAAAGGTCTACAGTCAAACTCAGAGGTAGGAGGGGAAAGTTTGAGGGAGTTAATGTGTGTGACTCTGACTCAGAAATAAGTATACCCGATTCTGAGGAAGAAGCTGTACCTTATGGGACGCATGCCAGGAAGAATGCTTTTACAGATAAGGTAAAGCAAACAAAGCCTTTAAATGTTTTACTAAAGGGAAAGAAGTCTGAGAGCACTAATATAATCCCGGGGAGAAGAAGGAAAGTTCAGTGGGAAAGACTGTTCAAGCTTTTAAAGGAAGTAAAACTTGAAATCCCTGAACCGGTCCAAGCCCCACAGTCATGTAATGCAGAGGAAGACATGGAGGTGGAATTCTGTGGAGAGGAACCTGACTCCACAGACTCTCAAATGGAATGTTCTTTGTGCATAATCTCTGACTGAGAAAAGCTAAAGGTGTACTAGGAAGGAAACCCAGGAAACAGTTATCCTGATTATTGTAGCTAAGAAGCTTTAGAGAGAGAAGGAAATCTCATGGTTAAAGCTGCAAGAACACTTGTGCTGAGTGAAAGTTTAAATACAGCAGTTTTAGTTTCTGTGCTGACAAGCAGAGAAGTGTTTTAAAGTTAAAACCTGAAGCAGCTAAAGGAAGCTAAAAGGTTTGCTGGACTCTGCTGTAAAATACTAGTTCAATTATGTTTGCTTCTGGAAAAAGAAATTCTTTTGTTAAAGAGCTGGAAGAAACTGCTCATTGATAACACTGCTGAAATACACTTTTTGTAAAGAAAGTTTATTTGGAGAAAGCATCCTTTTTCTGTTATTGTGGTTGGAGCCTTCTACAAAGGTCTGTTTGCAAAGCTGAAATTTAAAACGAAAAATTTAATACATTTTCCTGTGTTGGCCAAAAATACCACTTGGACTGCTTTTTGCACGCAACTACACATTCAGAGGTCTTAGCCCTGAAGCTTAAGCAACATACAAGATACAAGTTGGCCCGCCGCCTTCACTAGGCAACCGCCTAGTGGTGGCGCCATCGCCACAGAGTGTATAAGCTGTGTATACGCTGCATAACCCCCCTATTCTTCTTCTATGGCCCCACATCACATTGTCCTTCTTTTCTTCATACTCCCCAACTGTTTCCCCTCCTACCAGCACCCTCATTCCTTCCCCCCTATTCTCCCTTTACCTTCCTCACTTCTCCCTCCATTCTGTCTCTAACCTTTCATTAGCTCTTGAGCTTCATCATTCTCTCCCTCTCATTCAACCATCCCCTCTCTCTCTAAGGCAACCTCACCCTCGCTTCCACCATACTGTCTCCTCTCTACCCCATTCTCTGCTACTCCTTCTTCTCTCATCCAGTGATATCATCCCCAACCCTGGCCCCCTTCAATTTCTGTCTCACTCTATGAAGAGATCCTCACGTAACTTGTCTAATCTCATCCATATCCCTCTCCTTTCCCATTCCACTCTCCCTCCCTCATGTGCCTTATGGAACGCACACTCATCCAGTGATATCAACCCCAACCCTGGCCCCTCTAGATTTTTGTCTCACTCTGAGAAGAGATCCTCCCCTAACATGTCTAATCTCATCCATATCTCTCTCCCTTCCCCTTCCACTCTCCCTTTCTCA
Organism: Ichthyophis bannanicus; assembly: GCA_033557465.1. Taxonomy (NCBI): domain Eukaryota; kingdom Metazoa; phylum Chordata; class Amphibia; order Gymnophiona; family Ichthyophiidae; genus Ichthyophis; species Ichthyophis bannanicus. Next base: position 236,394,407 of record CM066043.1, on the reverse strand, counting down.
TGTGCCTTATGGAACGCACACTCATCCAAAGATATCAACTCCAACCCTGGCCCCCCTAGATCGCTGTCTTACACTGAAAAGAGATCCTCATGTAACTTGTCTAATCTCATCCATATCCCTCTCCTTTCCCCTTCCACTCTCCCTTTCTCATATGCCTTATGGAACTCAACCCTCTGTCTCTAATAAACTTGCTTTTACTCATGATCTCTTTATCTCTAACGCTCTACATCTTCTTGCCCTAACTGAGACCTGGCTCCTCCCAGATGATACCGCATCTACTGCTGCTCTCTGCCACGGGGGCTATCAGTTCTCCCATACGCCTTGTTCCACTGGCTGCGGTGGTGGTGTTGGGTTTCTACTTTCTCCCTCTTGCCAATTCCAACCCCTCCTGCAGCCTCAGTCTCACTCCTTTCTCTCTTTTGAAGTCCACTCCATTTGCCTCTTCACACCACTTCCTCTCTGGGTAGCTGTTATTTATCGCCCCCCTGACAAGTCTGCTTCTTCCTTCCTTACTGACTTTGACTCCTGGCTTTCCATCTTTCTGGATTCCTCTTCCCCTACTCTTATTCTTGGGGATTTTAACATTCACATCGATAACCCCTCTGATCCCGATGCTTTAAAGCTCCTCGCCCTTACCTCCTTGTTTGACCTCCAACTTTGTTCCACTGCCCCACCCACCAGCACGGCCACTGCCTTGACCTGATATTTTTCTCTAATTCCTCTCCCTTGAACTTCCGTAGATCAGTTCTTCCCTTATCTGACCATCACCTTTTAAGCTTTAATCTTCATCTCCCACTGCCTCAACCTCGTCCTGTCTCCTCCAACCTATTTAGAAACCTTCATACTATTGATCCCTTGACTCTCTCCTCCACCATTTCTCCATCTCTTTCTTCCACTATGTCTTCCAAGTCTGTTGATGAGGCAGTAACCTCCCCTAAATGCTGCACTCTCCTCGGCTCTGGATGCTCTCGCCCCACCCACCCCATGTCCTGTGAGACGTTCTGCACCCCAGCCCTGACTTTCATCCACTACCCACTATCTACGCTCCTGTGCCCATTCTGCGGAATGTGCTTTGCTCAAATCCCGCTCCCCAGAAGACTTTCTACACTTCAAATTTATGCTTGACTCCTTCCAGTCAGCCATAACTCTTGCCAAACAAGACTACTACATCCATCTGACTAACTCTCTTGCCTCTGATCCTCGAAGTCTCTTTAATACTCTCAGTTCCCTCCTCAAGGTGCCTCAGCCCCTGGTCCCTCCCTCCCTTCCTGCCCAAACCCTAGCTGACTACTTCCATGACAAAATCCACAAGATCACTCTCCAATTCCCCACTTCTTCAACTACTTCCCCTCCTCCCCTTCTTCACTCCCAATTCTCCCCACATACCTCTGCTACCCTCTCTTCCTTCCCTGTGATCTCTGAAGAGGAAACAACACTTCTTATTTCTTCCTCCAAACCTACCACCTGTTCCTCTGATCCTATCTCCACCCATCTCCTAAGCCCCATCTCCTCCACCGTTGTCCCTTCCATCTCTTATATTCTCAACCTATCGCTCTCCACTGCAACTTTTCCTGCAGACTTCAAGCATGCTGTGGTCACACCCCTCCTCAAAAAACCCTCACTTGATCCCTTCCCTTCATATCTAAATTACTTGAACGTGCAGTCCACCGCCGCTGCCTCAACTTCCTCTCCTCTCATGCCCTCCTGGATCCTTTACAGTCCGGCTTTCGTCCCTTACACTCTACTGAAACGGCTCTTAGCAAAGTCTCCAGTGACTTATTCCTGGCAAAATCCAAGGGCCTCTACTCTGTCCTCATCTTTCTTGACCTCTCTGCTGCTTTTGACACTGTTGACCACAACCTTCTCCTCGATACCCTGTCTGCGCTTGGTTTTAGGGGCTCTGTACTATCCTGGTTCTCCTCCTACCTCTCCCATCACTCTTTCAGTGTGTGCTCTATTGGCTCCTCCTCCTCTCCTACCTCACTCCCAGTTGGTGTACCCCAGGGATCCGTCCTGGGTCCGCTCCTTTTCTCTCTCTATACCCAATCCCTTGGTGCACTTTTCTCTTCCCTTGGCTTTCAGTACCATCTCTATGCTGATGACTCCCAAATCTAACTCTCTATGCCTGAAATCTCTCCAGCAATCCAGACCAGGATTTCTGACATTGCTGCCTGGATATCTCACCGCCGCTTGAAATTGAACATGGCCAAGACTGAACTCCTTATCTTTCCCCCCAAAACCTCACCTCCTATTCCTCCTTTCTTAGTCTCTGTGGATAACTCTGTAATCCTTCCTGTTTCCTCTGCCTGCAATCTGAGGGTTATCTTTGACTCCTCTCTCTCTTTCTCCATACATACCCAGCTCATAGCTAAGAGCTGCCGTTTCTTTCTCTACAACATTAGCAAAATCCGCCCCTTTCTTTCTGAACACACTACTAAAATGTTTATCCACTCCTTAATCACCTCTCGTCTTGACTATTGCAACCTGCTCCTTGCTGGTCTCCCTTTGAACCATCTCTTTCCCCTTCAATCTAGTCAACATTCTGCTGCACGACTAATCTTCCGCCAGCCTCGCCATACCCACATTACTCCTCTTCTCAAGTCACTTCACTGGCTCCCTATCCATTTCCGCATCCAGTTCAAACTTCTCCTCCTGACCTATAAATGCATTCACTCTGCGGCTCCTCAGTACCTTTCATCTCTTATCTCTCCTTACAACCCCTTTCGGGAACTCTGCTCTTCTAACAAACTACTTCTATCTATGCCCTTCATTCCTACTGCTAACTTCAGACTTCGCTCCTTTCACCTTGTTGCACATTACGCCTGGAACATGCTACCTGTGTCTGTATACCAGGCACCCTTCCTAGCCCTCTTCAAATCCAGGTTGAAAACCCACCTCTTCACTGTTGCTTTCAGATCTTGACTTCTTTGTTTTGTCCTGGCTAGATTGTTAGCTCTGTGTTTTGTCTTGACTAGATTGTAAGCTCTGACGAGTAGGGACTGTCTCTTACATGTCTGTACAGCGCTGTGTATGACTGGTAGCGCTATATAAATGCTCAATAGTAGTAGTAGTAGTAGTAAGCTCAAACAGGGCCCTTTCTCAGATCTGGAGAGGAGATCCTGCAGTCTCAACATTTCATAAGCTTCAGTATCATTTTTTTGTTGCTGTAATAAAAGGAGTCTACAGCCTAAAAAATCTCTACATTCATCCAGAACCAATACTCCCCCCCCCCCTTACTAATGTGTTGATTTAACTCTATGCAGTGACATATATTCAGTTTGGGGGAAATTATAGAGGGAGCAGCTTAGATCTGGATGCCAACAATGCACCTAAATCTCAGTATTTTTGTCATTTCTGTGTATTGTCACGCCCATAGCCCCTTACATATGTATGGAGGGGCGTGCTTGTTATATAGAATTCACCACTTTGGCAATGATCCAGACTGATGATCTTGCAAAGGATTATGGTAATGGTAGTCCAGTCATGCGGTGCTTGCCTTTGAGGTAAATGAAGACTATGGTAGTTGGCTCGAGTGTTAAGGCAATGACAGAAAATTTATTTATGAGGTAAATCAAAATGCACACAGATTCATTTGGTAACACCTTAGGATGTCTTCTCCAGGATTTATATTCAAAATAACAATACAACTGAAAGCTTATGCAAGTAGCTTGTAAAGTCCATTAAACAACGGAAAGTCTTTCTCTCAGCCACTGCTGACAAACCTGCTCAGCAGAGCTGGTGTAGAGAAAATCAAAAATAAAAGCTTCTTCATAAAACAGCTTTTCTTTTCACATTCAAAGAACTTTTTATATCCAACGTGTGCCCAGCCTGAGCTGTGCTCTGCTTTGATATCAGCTGGATAACAAGCTTCAATCAACAGCTTTTCTCCTTCTCTGCATAAGTATTTCACTTTCCCCAAAACCTTCTTTCTTTTCACACAAACTTTCTGCTGTGCCAGTTACTAGAACGTTTCCTTTTTATGTTTGATCCCACTTTCAGGATTTCTCTGTGCTAGCAACTTTGCATAAAGAACAGTCCATGCAAGTATCATCTTCCTCTGTAATTATATCTTGTTCTTCTATTTGCATAGGTTCTATATCGGAGTCTGGATCAGAGGGCTTTACTAACTGACCTCCATTAGGACAGGAAGTGTTTCTAAGCCCTTTGTAATGCTCTAGGTTAGACAAACGTCCAAAGTTCATACCTGAGTTAAAGCTGGCATTAGGCTGTCCTCTTAGATACTCTGGCCAGTTTGCATTTAAGCTTTTATGACCTGTCCTCCAGTCTGTATTCCTGGACCTCAGGGCATCTGCTCCATACCTCTTCCAAAAGGTATTCGTGTTCCTTCTCCCTTCAGCTGCTTCGGTCCTCTTACCGGCTGCTGCTTTAGGATTCCTAGCTGAAGTTCTCCAAACATCTGGATTTCTCCAATCCCTTGAAGCTGGCTTCTCATAGGAATCTCTCCAAGAACACAGATCTCTCTGAGCTCCTCTCTCCTTCTCCTTCTTCTTCTCGCTCCTACTTCTGCTCTGCCCTTCTGAATATTCTGTTCTAGTTTTAAAGTTCCCAGTTTCCAACCCCTCCCTTTCACTCCTCAGGTGTTGGTGGTCAAACTCCCTCCTGGCAGCTGAGTAATTAGGAGTCACGTAAGGGTTTCTCAATCTGGGCTTATACTCCTTCACCTCATCTCCACTAGGGGCTCTCTGCAGGCCATTGCATCCTGGAATAACCTGTCTTTTAGGAAAACATACAGTTTTATTCCTGTGACCTGACAAAACAGGTCCCTTGATTAGGGTAAATTCCCTTCCTTTGTCACTATTCTCTGGACTCTGATAAGCTTCCTTATCACAGTATATGTGGCCACTTACGAGTGTAAATGAGCTCTCATAGAATGCCGACTAGCTTAACAGTATGGCCTTGCTTTCACGGTACATACTTTCACTGTGGGTGTGCACATGGGCGGGGTTTGTGCAGAGTGCCCAAGTATGCGCAAATTATAAAAAATTACAGCTTACGTGCATACTTGAAAAATATAGGTGTGGGAATTTATTTAAAGAGCTAATTTTCCTGTAAAATAGGTGCATTTTGGCTGTCTTAAACTGGGTGTTTGGCTATAAAATTACCTTCCACATGTCTTCAAGAGCCCACTCTCCCATTCTATACATGTATCACGGTCATGGGTTCAGAACTGAAAATATTTCTTCACAATTCATTCAGATAATTATTAGAATAAGCTTTGACTTGATTCTGCAATTATAATTGAATTCACAGATTTCAACTATTCAACACATTTGAATATTCAGCAAGTATTCAAATCCAAACCAGATTATAATGATCCAAACAAATAAACATGGGGATTCAAATCAAGCTGGAAATGGTTCAGATTTAGCTAATTGATTAGCAATCATTTCTAATGAACTCTAATTAATCAAACATTCACCCAAGTTTAACTAAGATTCTGATTTTCTCTGAATTGGTTCACCCACATCAAAGTTTAATTTGGGAAAGAAATGTCAAGTATTCTATTTTAACAATAGTTCACATTTGACACTAACGTCCCTTCCAACATCATTTACAAAGGCACATTTAGGGGTGCTTTCTTCACTATATGGTTCTGTTGAAGATGTTATTACTTAGAAAAATGAATATTATTCTGTACCGGAATCATATTGAAAAGCCCAGCGGCATAAATTCTAATGAGGGGCCCCCAAGCAACATTTTGCTGAGGGCCACCCAATGTCCGGAGGCAGGGATGAGGGGTAAGGCCACCTCCCCCCTCAGCAAACCTACTTTCAACTTACAACAATATTCCTGATAAAATATAAATTCCCTCCCTCCAGGATTTCTATTTGCACATTTCCTGCCGTTTCTCCAATGAACCTGCCTGCCAAATTTCAAATGTCAAAACTCCTGCCTTTTTCCAATGAATTTTCCCTCCGAAATCAAATTCAAATTTCCCACCTTTTCTTCAACAAACTTTCTTGACAAAATTCAAATTTCCTGCTTCAAACCCACCAATCCGGTTTTGAGAACCATTGTATATACGTAAGAGCAGACATTCACTGCATAGTCACTTCACCCTAAAGAAAGTCACAGCATGATGACTGAAACATCGGTTCCACTTGCCAAGACATGACATGACCAGGAAAACTGAAAAGATCAATAGTATGGAATTTGGATGGAATAGCATATCCCCTGCTTGCTTCCATCAAGGTACTAAACAAGAAACAAAAAAACACAAACAACTCAAGGCACCAAAAGAGGAGAAAAGCAGTGCTAACAGTGGCATGAGCAGACTGAAGCATCAAAAGAGACAATGCAGAAAAAGTGTTGTTAACGTTCCATGGAGGCCATTTTAGAAGCCTTGTGCATACACGTGGCAATAGCAGCCTTTACATGAGTGGATTGGTTCTATGCGGGAATTGCGTTTTCAAAATGCTGCTATTGTGTCAACTTGTGTAGAAGGCTGGGATGTAACTCGCCTAGATACCCCCCCTTGGAAAGCTGTATCTAAACTAAAGAAATGCATAAATTCAAAGGAGGTGTCTTGAGGGCATGTTTTGAGCAGGCCAAAAAATGATGCGCCCAATATTCAGCGGCAGTGCCACTGAACTTAGACCTGGATATTCAATGGGCCATATCCAAGTCCCAGCATTGGATGTCTAGGTTGCAAGGAAGCTAACCGGAGAGCGGCGATATTCAGCCACTGCCCAGGTAGCTTCTGTGGTGAAAGTTAGACCAGTCTATCTTTTGCTGCACTGCAATAATCTGGCTGCAGTTGCCCGGTTATCACTGAGTTCCTCCTTTGGTCTGCCCCCAGAACATCTCGATGCTAGCTGGCCAGCATTGGGGTGTGTAGCAGCAGTATTGCAGATACTCAGTGGCACTAAGCGTGTTGGTGTCACTAAATATCCCTATATGTATTTCCCAATTTACAATAGAAACACATGTATAGATTAAAAAATGTCCTCATCAGTTTTTGCATCTGATCCAAGGCAAGCAAAATGCTCATTTCAGCCAGGGCTTGAAACAAGAAAAACCAAGGCGGCAATTGTGCTTAGTAATTTTTCAGACTTTAAACATTTTACATTTTGGGGCTTTGCTACTTAATTGACGGAATGTATACGTATAAGTGTCCAGAATAAAACTCATATGTATAATTGTCAACTCTTAGAAATGGAAGTAGTAAAAAATTGTACTTCAATGCATAAGTATCGCCAATTATCCATGAAAGATGCTGAGTGATTTTGCTGTTTGCACATGTACCTCCTCAAAATTACTGCTCCTGCTGCCATGCTGGGCAAATACAGATGCATTTACTAAAGTCCTTATGTGCATGCTACAAAAGGCTTGGCATTTGGCAAAGCCTTTTGTAAAATAATAGGGGAATTGTGAACACCCTGGCCTGGATGAACCACTTTCTATCTCAACATCCTATGCAAATGGGGCATCACAACACCGAATGGAGGGCAAAGTAGATAAAAACAGTGGAATGAACAGTCATAAACACCATCAGAGGGGCAGGGGAAGAAAGGGGCGAGAGGGTTGCTTGTTTTTGGCCATTAGAGAATATAAAAATATAACATAAAATATGCCATACTGGGTCAGACCAAAGGTCCATCAAAGCCCAGTATGCTGTTTCCAACAGTGGCCATTCTAGGTCTCAAGTACCTGTTGGCTTCCCAAAGGTATACACATTGCATGCTGCTTGTCCCAGTCGGTAAGCAGTGGATTTTCCCAGGTACTCTTTAATAATGGTTTATGGACATTTCCTCCAGGAACTCATCCAAATCTGTTTTGAACTCAGCTACACTAAAGGCTTTTCATACAACCTCACTCTGGGCTTCACAGCAATAACAGAGAAATAGCTCTCTCCTCCTCCAAATTTCCTTCACTCTGGGCTTCATAGCAGTAGTAGAGAAACTGTTCTCCCCTTCCCCAGAATATTTTCACTCTGGGCTTCACAGCAGTAGTACCACAAGCCTGTTGACCAACATGGAAGCACCCCAGCTCCTACCTTCCCATAGGATCTCCTTAGAGGTAGGTGGTCACTCTGCACGCTGGAACACCTTGGGCTCTTCACTCCCCCAAAGTTCCTTCCCAGTTAAAAGGACTGTCCCCAACCTCACCCTTCCCAGGTATATTCAAGATGGGTTCCTTAAAGGGGCCCAGCTTCTGGTGCTTAAAAGGGCATGTCCTTAGTCTGGCTGGAAGTATATCAGTACCTTCTCCCTCAGCGCAACTTTACGAGGACAAGCATCCAGTGGCGCCGGGGCACCCAAGTGGGACAGAAAGTCCGCGTTCAGATGTATCTTGCCTGCCTGATGTCAGACCTCATAAAGAAAGGGTTGGAGTGCAAGGAACCAGCACAGAATCCGACTGTTGGTGTCCTTTTGTAGCACCAGCCACTTGAGTGGTTCATGGTCCATAACCAAGGTGAAGGGGCGACCCAGTCGATAATATTGGAACATCTCTAAGATCCTTTTGATGTCCAGGGCCACCTCCTCAATCGTAGCATACTTTTGTTCCCATGGCAGCAACGTTTGGCTAATAAATGCCACCGGGTGTTTTTCACCTTCCACCTCCTGGGCCTGGACAGCTTCAAGATCCACCATCAAAGTGTCTGTTTGGACAATGAAGGGCTTGTGAAGTCTGGACTGACCAGGAGTGGTCTAGAGAAGCTGCCTTTAACTTCCCAAAGGCCTCCTCCAACTCTGTAGTCCAGAAGACCTTGTCCAGAACCTTATTTTGGAGGAACCAGGTCAAAGGTTTGGCAGTTGCCGCTATCTGCGTAATGAATGGATAATGATATCTGAACATACCCAAAAAGGCCCGTACTTGCTTCTTATTCACAGGCACCGGTATTTGGGAAATGGCCTCCACCTTCTTGACTTGTGGTCGTACTTGACCATTCCCCACCATATATCCTAGATATTGGGCCTCTTTGCCTCCCAGGAAGCATTTGCATGGGTTGGCTGTCAGGCCGGCCTTCCTCAGACTTATCAGCATGGCCTGTAGATTGGACAAGTGCATTCTCTAGTCGTGACTGTTGATTATGTTGTCATTGAGGTAGGTGGCTGCATATCCCCCATGGGGTCTTAGTAGGCGATTGACCAAGCGCTGGAACGTAGCAGGAGCTCCATGAAGCCCAAAAGACAGGATCCTGAATTGAAATAGACCTTGGGGCATCGAGAATGCGGTCTTCTCCCTACCAGCCGTGGTTAGGGGAATCTGTCAATAGCCCTTTGTCAGATCCAATGTTTCAATTAATTGGGCTCCCCCTGGGGCATGGGATAAGCATTGCACTTTGAAACCGCATTTACTTTCTGGAGGTTGATGCAAAACCAGATGCTTCCATCTAGCTTAGGCACCAGCACAATGGGGAATACCCAGTCACTTTGGAATTCTTCTATCACACCCAACTCCAACATTTCTTCTACCTTCTTTGCCATGGCTTGCCTCCATGCTTCCGGGAGTCGGTAGGGTCGTTAACATATTGACATGTTGGGATCTGTGATGATATCATAGGCGAGGTGGGTATGTACTGGAACCTGGGAGAACACATCCTTATTCCTATGGACCAGCTGTTCTAAGTCCCAATTCTGGTTAGTTGTCAGGTATTTTCTGAACAGAACTTGGCCCGGTTCAGAGGACCTCTGTATGATGGGCCCAGACTCTTCTTCATGGACCATCATTGCTAGGGCTGGAGTCCACTTCTTCAGAAGATTGATGTGGTAGATCACCAGCTTTTTCCTTTTATTCATTGCACAACCTTGTAATTGACAGGCTCCTTCTGTTCAATGACTTCATATGAGCCCTGCCATTTACAAAACAGTTTACTCTTTGAGTCTGGAGTAACAGCAACACCCAGTCCCCTGGCTGGAAGATCTGCTGCACTGCCCTCCACTTATAGGCCCAGACTTGGTACTTCTGGGCTTTCTCCAAGTGCTATCTAGCTGATGTTCCCACTTTTTGTGTTCCTGCATTTGCAGGATGTAATCCACTAGATTCCAGATGGGGTTGGGTTTCTCTTCCAGGTCTTTCACAGTATCTGCATGATCTCTCAGGGTTGTCAACCGTACAGCAACTCAAAGGGGAAAAACCCAGTCGAGCTCTGGGGTACTTCCCTGATAGCAAACAGAAGGCAGGGGAGTAACAGATCCCAGTCTTTCCCCTCTTCATTCACAAACTTCTTCAACATGTGTTTTAAAGTTTTGTTGAAGTGTTCGACCAGGCCATCGGTTTGGGATGATATATTCATGTCCGCAAAGACTTGACCTTTAATAGGTTGCACAATTGTTTCATTACATGAGAGACAAATGGTGTTTCTTGGTCTGTGAGGATTTCAGCTGGGATCCCCAGTTGGGATAATAAATTCCAAAAAACATTGGCTAATATAGTGGTCTTTGTATTCTGCATGGCTATTGCATCCAGGTACCTCATGGAATAGTCCATGACCACCAGGATGAATCTATTTCTCCAGGGAGTACTCTCCAATGGTCCCACCAAATCCATCGCAACCCTTTCAAATGGGGTCTCGATAATGGGCATGGGTACAAGGTGGGAGTTCTAACCTTTACCGGACTGTGAAGTTGGCAGGTAGGGCAAGACTGGCAAAAAATCTGCGTTTGTAAAGCCTTGACAAGTAAAACTGAGCCAGGATCCTCTCTTGGGTCTTATCCATCCCCCAGTTCCCCCCCCCCCCCTCAGGGATGACTATGAGCAAACTACATTATCTGCCGGCGATAGGGCTTGGGGAACCACTAACTGTTCCAGCTGTTCTTCCTCTATTGTTCCATGGATAACCCTATAAAGGAGGTCATATCATACTAAAAAGTAGGGAGAAGCCCTTGGGGAAGGGTCTAGGCTGTCTACTGGGGTCCTTTCTAACTCATGAACTTGGTCCCAGGCATTCTTAAGGGTGTTATCTTCCTACTTGTTTACAGCATCTTCTGGGGTACTCCTCTCTTCCCCGGAGCTCTCGTTCATAACTTCCCCTATATTTGCATTATGGTGGGCCCTTTCCCACTGACTTTGCCTCTGGGACTAGGGGCTCTTCGGGTTCCTGACAAACAAATCCAGGTCTCCTAAGGGGAAATGTTCTAGGAAGTCCTCTTTGGTTACCTTGTCAAGGCTGCCTTTCCTCTGCTCCCAGATGTTGTCACGCCACCACCACTTGCCTCTAGGTTAGAGGGGCATGGATTATTGAAGGAACTTTCTGCTGTATGCTTTTTCAGCTTTTTTTTAAACTATTTCCTTGCAGTGCCCTCTGGGAAATGTAGTCCTTATACAGCTGTATGAGTGCACCATGCAGAAAGCTGTAGTCAGGCTCAAGTAGGTAAGGCAAATGACAGAAAATTATTATTTTTATATACACAATGGTTTAATCATACCACACATAGGATTGTTGGTTCAGGACTCTTTGAAGCAAAAATTGTCCAAAACATATCCAACCACAAAATGCAGTTTTAAAGGTTCTCTCTATTGCAGGATACACAGTCTTTACCAGCAAGCCTAATTGTATTCCCTTCTTAGCTTTGCTGGCTAAAGCACCAAACAAAAAGCACATTTAAAGTCTGTGGTAAACTTCCCCTTTATAAACACAAGGGAAACACAGTCACCCTGCTTGTGGGATAAGGGTACCTTTTTACTGGATAACCTTCTTTCAGCACTGGCTTGCTTTCTCTACATTCCGAGGTTTACAGCTTGGCACAAGGAACAGTCCATGGGAGTGTCCTCCTCAATCAGCTTCAACTCGGGCTCTCCCAGCTGCATAGGATCTGACTCCCCGTCCTGCTCAGCATGCTCAGCTAACCACCTCCCGGGGGATTTTGGAGTCTCTCTTGTTCCTGGCTCCAAACTCTCCTGCAGCTGTGCTACATGCCAAATAGCACTCTCTCCAGCTAGAAGCTCCATTCCTCTGCTCTGCTCAGCCTGGCTTCCTGCTTCTTCTCTCCTCCTTCCCACTAAATCATACTTTGCTCTGGGTTTATACTTCCAGGGCTCTAGCTCCAACCACACCCTACTCAGGTGACGGCAATCAGCCTGACTCCGGACACCTGAGTGCTTGAAGCATTCACTGCCTAAAGGGTTCTGAGCCTTGTATCCTCTCCCCTTCATTCCACTAGGGGGAGCATGAAATGTGGTCCATGTGGAAGTTTTCTGATCCCTGGAGGTGTTTATGGCTTTCCTACCCTGATTTGAGTAAAGGGGGCCCTTTACTAGGGTGAATTCCCTATCTCTTTGTCCTCCCCTGGACTCTGGATACGACTCCTTGCCACATACCCCCTACTTAAGATATTACGGGCTGGCAGAGGTTGTTGAAGCTCCTCCGAACAGTCCGTAATCCTGGATAAGGCATCTACATTGTGGTGTAGCTTCCCGGCCCGATACTCTTATCTTAGACAAACCGGCCACCCCAGATCTTTCCTGCCAGGGCTTGAGCACGTTTATGTGGTAAATTTGTCTACGACCCTTACTACTTTCTACCTCATAGGATACTGGGCCTACTTGTCTGACGACTTTCCAGGGTCCCTTCCATTGGAACTCAAATTTTGGGGCTGCGCCCGTCACCATTACTAGGACTTTCTCTCCTAAAACTAATGGGTGGGGTTTCGCATCTTGATCATATCGCTCTTTCTGGCGACTTTGACTAGCCCGTAAATTCTCCTCAGCAACCTGGGAGGTCCTACTTAACTGCCCTCTTAAATCTCGGAGAAAGTGCGGGACTCCCATGGCCTCTTTCTCGGACTCTATCCATTGCTCCCGTAATATATCCAGGACTCCCCGAGGAGCTCGACCATACATTAATTCATAAGGGGATACCCCAAGAGAGGCCTGTACCCGCTCTCTGCAGGCATATAGAACAAAAGGAAGCGACCCATCCCACTCTGCCTTGTTCCCGTCTAAGCCTCGTCTTAGCATCTTTTTTATTGTCTGATTTAGCCTTTCTACCAGGCCATTAGACTGGGGTGATAGGCGGCCGTTTTCACATGATGCACTCCAAAAGCGTCTCAGACCTGTGTCAGGTATTTGGACAAAAATTTGGACCCACGGTCCGTTAATATTTCCCGGGGAAACCCACTTTGCAAAATAGTTTTACCACTTCTAATGCTTTTGTTTTGGTGGAAATGTTGCGTAACGGAACTGCCCATGGAAATCTAGTGGCTAGATCCACCATAACGAGAATATACTGGAACCCACGGGGTGTTTTTATCAGGGGCCCAACTATGTTCATGGCAATTCGTCCGATAGGTTCAGAAATTATGGGGGTTGGGATCATGGGTACTATTGGAGGCCGAGTAGCCGCGACCCGCTGACATGAGGGACAGGCAGTGCAAAACCGGGCAGTTTCTTTAAAGATCCCGGGCCAGTAAAAACATACAAGAATCTGGTCCAGAGTTCCCTGTACCCCTTTGTGGCCGCCGACCGGATGGTCATGGGCCAGCCTTAGGACCAATCCCTTAAAGACTGCGGGCACCACCAACTGTTTCCTGACCGTCCCTGTCCCGGGACTCGCGACTCTCCCTGTATAATACCCCTTTGTCCAAAAGAAATCTAGGAAGGGCATATCGCGCCACCTGGGCGTACTCAAATGCCCGGGTAAGTGCTGGGTCTGCCTGTTGTTCCTTCGGGAAGGACGGGAACTTTTCAACCAACTCGGCAGATACCCAGGGTAACCCTTGGCCAGTCACTATCTCAGCCCTTCCCTGAGCCCTACACCGCCTCTCGCGGCGTTTAACAGCCCTCTCCTTCTTGATTCTAGAAGATGGAGGGTTCTCTAGGTCATCAGGTGAGGGTAAAACACTCAGAGAATCCTCGGGGGACCCGTCACTTCGGGCTTGGGTCTGAGACCGGGTGGACACAAATCCGACCTTCTGCTTTAGGCCTTTTTGTAATCCTTCCCTAAATTGAGGCCAATCCCGTCCCAATACTAGATCATAGGGTAATTTTGGAACCACTGCCACGAGAACTTCTTTCTGCACCCCCAACCCTTTTATCTCCACTCTGTACACAGGGTAGAAAGAAGCAGATCCATGTATGCACCTAATTTGCACCTGCACTTCTGGCCTCCTCTGGCGAGACTCATCCTGGGCCTCAATTGCCTGCCAAAGCTTTCGTGACAACATGCTTTGGTCGGCCCCAGAGTTGAGCAGAGCATGGGTAGTGACCCTCTGTATGTTAACATTTAAGAGAAATCCCTCTCCTAGATGTTTCACATTGGTACCAGTTAACCCAATACGGGCTTTGCATCGCCTCTGCAGGTGTCCCATCTCCCCACAACGATAGCATTTTTTCTCAGCCCACTTACCCTCATGAGCAGACACACAAGTTTTTAAACATTTTACATTATTTCCCTGTTTCTTTTCTGATAAATCAAAACTGGCCTCTTCCCCTACTTTTGGAGGGCCCACCTCTGGGGGAAACTCCAATTTAGCTTCCATGTAGCGCTCCGCCAAAAGGGTTGCCTCTCCTGTGCTCTGGCAGTTTTGCTGAATCAGAAAAGATTGTACCCTCTTTGGTACTGCAGTCATAAATTGCTCCAATATCACCATATCCACCACCATATCCATTGTTTTCCCTTCCAGGGCTAGCCACTTTAAAGCTAAACCTCAAATTCTCTGGCTTAAGGCCTTAGGTGTCTCTCCGGCCTTTAAGACCGTGGCTCTAAACATACGGTGATACAACATTTTCATTAACCCTAATCGGTCTCTAATTGCATTTTTTACAGCATTATAGTCCATGGCCTGGGCAGCTGGCATAGCCTATATGCAGCTAGTGCTTCTCCTGTTAAGGAGGTTGCTAATCGCACCACCCACTGGCTATCTGGCCAACCCACGGCTTGAGCCACCCTCTCAAATGACTCCAAGAAGTCATCTATATCATCTTCAGGAGAAAGTTTTCCAAAATTAAATGCCCCGCTGGTGTGTGGGCCTGCTAGATTGTCCATTCGCGGCATCACTGGTCCCTTCGGGGTTAGTGTTCCTCCACTTCCTTGCCTCTGGAAAGTAATAAGGGCTTCCACTAAGTCCAGGACAGGCTTTTGCTGCTCCCTCATAACCGCCGCTGCATTCTCCTGTGCTAGCTGGGCCAACTCCTGCTGGCATTGAAATTGAGTGGCCATCCATTGCACCAGCTCTTTTGCATCCATCTCCGGCGATACCTTGCTCCTGTGTTGACTCTCGAAGAAAAAAAATCTTTATCTTTTCCGCCAACCTTCTGTGCTATCACTCTTGTAAGTGTATATCCTGGATGATAGAAAATCCTGAGTGGTAGAAAATCCTCACAACTACGCCAGTGTCATGCCACCACCACTTGCCTCTAGGTTAGAGGGGCGTGGATTATTGAAGGAACTTTCTGCTGTATGCTTTTTCAGCTTTTTATTAAAACTATTTCCCTGCAATGCCCTCTGGGAAATGTAGTCCTTATTCAGCTGTATGAGGGCACCATGCAGAAAGCAGTAGTCAGGCTCAAGTAGGTAAGGCAAATGACAGAAATTTATTATTTTTATATATACAATGGTTCAATCATACCACACATAGGATTGTTGGTTCAGGACTCTTTGAAGCAAAAATTGTCCAAAACATATCCAACCACAAAATGCAGTTTTAAAGGTTCTCTCTATTGCAGGATACACAGTCTTTACCAGCAAGCCTAATTGTATTCCCTTCTTAGCTTTGCTGGCTAAAGCACCAAACAAAAAGCACATTTAAAGTCTGTGGTAAACTTCCCCTTTATAAACACAAGGGAAATACAGCCACCCTGCTTGTGGGATAAGGATACCTTTTACCTGGATAACCTTCTTTCAGGACTGGCTTGCTTTCTCTACGTTCCGAGGTTTACAGCTTGGCACAAGGAACAGTCCATGGGAGTGTCCTCCTCAATCAGCTTCACCTCGGGCTCTCCCAGCTGCATAGGCTCTGACTCCCCGTCCTGCTCAGCATGCTCAGCTAACCGCCTCCCAGGGGATTTTGGAGTCTCTCTTGTTCCTGGCTCCAAACTCTCCTGCAGCCGTGCTACATGCCAAATAGCACTCTCTCCAGCTAGAAGCTCCGTTCCTCTGCTCTGCTCAGCCTGGCTTCCTGCTTCTTCTCTCCTCCTTCCCACTAAATCATACTCTGCTCTGGGTTTATACTTCCAGGGCTCTAGCTCCAACCACACCCTACTCAGGTGACGACTATCAGCCTGACTCCGGGCACCTGAGTGCTTGAAGCATTCACTACCTAAAGGATTCTGAGCCTTGTATCCTCTCCCCTTCATTCCACTAGGGGGAGCATGAAATGTGGTCCACGTGGATGTTTTATGATCCCTGGAGGTGTTTATGGCTTTCCTACCCTGATTTGAGTAAAGGGGGCCCTTTACTAGGGTGAATTCCCTGTCTCTTTTTCCTCCCCTGGACTCTGGATAGGCCTCCTTGCCACAACGTTCATGAATTTAGGGAAGTTCTGACCTAAAACCACTGGATAGGCCAGGTGGGGCATAACCACCATTTCCAGTGTCTCTGTCTGGCTGCCATTTTTAGCTCCACTTTTGTCATTGGATAGGCCCACTGATCACCATGGGCACAACTTAGAATCACAAGATTCTTATAATTAATTTGATGTCTGGTCCTGGTGTCCCTGCTGACAAGGATACTTATGCTTCCCAAGTCCATGAGGGCTTGCAGGTGAACACCCTCTAGTTTCACTGATATCACAAACAACCTGTGACTTATTAGGGACACTTCTACAAAACCGCATTTATGTGAGGCCATAACATGTGTGTCCATGGGTTCCCCCATTTCTATGGGGCACTCACAGGCATAGTGACCTTTTCCTCTGCACCTGAAGCAGGTTAGATAGCTGACTCTGGCTGCTCAGGAGGCTGGGGAGCATGAAGTCACTGGTGTAGTGGTTTTCATGTGTTCCGGTCTCTATATCCAGCCCCCTTGGGACCTGGCTGGCCTCGTCCCCCTCATCCTAGGTGTCTCAGCTACCAACTGTGCTTCATAAAAGCCTTCTGCTATCTCTACATCACTCTCCAGGGTCAGTTTGGCAAACTGGCAATCCACTGTATCATAGGGGAAGACAAGCCTTCTAAAAATTGTTCGAACATGACGATCTAGGCTACTTCCACTTCTGTCTTATCCTCTGGCTGTAGCCACTTCCATGCCACCTCCTTCAGCCTGTAGAAGAAACTCTGGAATCATTGGCGATAGGCTTTTGGCATACAGCCCTCTCACTTTAGTATAGCAATTTTTACTGCCCCATAGAGGGGCTCTTCCATCCGGGTTGGACTCTTGGTAGGCGGATTGGCAGCTTCCTGTCAACAGGTTCCCTAGGTAAATAGTCCACATCCCTTCTGGCCACCCATACAGAAGGGCAGTTCATTCAAAATTTATCAGGAAGGGGTCCGAGTCTTCCCACTCCATCATCTTCGGCAGGGGTGACACAGACAGGTGTAGCTGCCAACCTTGTAGTACTTGGGACATTTGTGCGAATGAGCTTTGTTGTGGTTCCAAAGACTTTTGTAGTAATTGTTGTTGCTGGGTCCGTTGCACCTGCAAGAACTCTTGTAGCATCTGCTGCTGTTGTTGTTGCTGGTGTTGCTGTTGTGGCTGCTATCCTTCCACCAGAGCCTGGAGTAATCTCTCCATTCACGTTCTATCACTTCCCACCCATCTGGGTAGGAGAAGAGGAAAGAAAAAAACTCCTACCTGTCCAGCACTAACTATACAGAAGGTGTGCCTTAACTATGGCAGAGCTTTCCCCTTTAGCCGTGAGCCCCAGAGGGATATGGGATGTTCTTTTGTCCTTCAGTTAAGAAGAGATCCCACCACTGCCACCATATATAGGATGCTGCAAGCGGGTCAAGACACAAAACCTCACGGAGCCGGGTGGTTAAAGGAAAATGCTTTATTTACAGGGAGTTCACAACAGTGGTAGTTCACAGTTCTCCCCTCCCCCAAATTTCCTTCACTCTGGGTTTCACAGCAGTAGCAGAGAAACAATTCTCCCCTTCCCTAAAGTTCTTTCACTCTGGACTTCATAGCAGTAGCACCACAAGCCTGCTGATCAACGTGGAAACACTCTGGCTCCTACCGTCCCATAGGATCTCCTTAGAGGTAAGTGGTCACTCTTTACTCTGGAACTCCTTGGGCTCTTATTTCCCCCCAAAGTTTCTTCCCAGTTAAAAGGGCCATCTCTGGCCACACCCTTCCCAGGTGTATTCAAGCCGAGTTCCTTAAAGGGGTCCGGCTTCTGGTGTTTAAAGGAGCATATCCTTAGTCTGGTTGGAGGTATACCAGTAAGGGGGATGGGGAGCTTCTCATACACCCAATCACATAGGGCCAGAAATGATCCCTGGCACTGAATATCCAGGTTTAATGTTCAGCATTGGTAGCTGGCCTCTTTACCAGCACTAGCCACCAGCGCTGAATATTGGGCCCTTCATCTTTATTCCATTTCTTTGGAAAATAAAATAAAACAACGTTTCATATTTTTATTTGACTTTTCCAAGCCAAAGTATTTTCAATATGAATGCAAATGTTGGACAGTAAAGAAGAAAGAAATGAAGAAAACTGATTCCTTTGAATTATGTGCTAACAAAGAAAACTGCTTGTACTATGGACTACCTGAAGAACAAATCAGTCAGTAGTAGAAATCAAACCTAAGATTTCCTTACAACCTTAAATGACTAGATTTTGACTTTCATCCTTTGGACACATCATGCGAAGAGAGAGGTCAGTAGAGAAAGACATCATGCTTGGCAAGGTTGAAGTACAATGTAAAAAAGGTAGACCTGCAATCGCTACAATAACAGTAGCTGTGGATGTCACTCTATCAACAATTAGCCGCTTGACTAAATACCAAACACAGTTTAGGACAACTATCCACAGGGTTGCCATGAGTCAACAT
This sequence comes from Ichthyophis bannanicus, assembly GCA_033557465.1. NCBI lineage: Eukaryota > Metazoa > Chordata > Amphibia > Gymnophiona > Ichthyophiidae > Ichthyophis > Ichthyophis bannanicus. The sequence goes on along the minus strand of CM066043.1, from coordinate 236,375,511 downwards.
TGACTCAATGGCATTTAACAACAACAACATATTTCCATAATGTTTCTATTTAAAATACTGCACAGTCAAATAAAAGCAGATGATAAATAAAACAAAAATAAGTGAATATTTTTGGAATCTCATTGAATATTTTCTACATAAGAATTTACACTGAACAGACTGTACAAACAGATTTTTGCTAACTTCCTATAGTAACATCCCTATAGTTTGCAAAACATGTGAAGTGGCATTTTAGAAGGGATGTCTAGCTAGAATCTGGAATACCCAGAGCAGAACATCCAGAAATTGAGTACAGTGGGAAAGGGAGACAAGTATAAGTACCTTCTGAAATTTCTCGATCTCCACCCCGAAAAATGAATGCAATTATGTAGGTGACCCCCTAGCAGGTTACAAGGCCAGGTACATTCAAGGGTGTAGGCAATTTCACCAATATGGATATCCCCAAATTGGATGGCCTCAGAACCAAATTCTTGGATGTGCCAGCAAGGGTATTTAAGAAGGGGGAAGTGATATCAGCCTGATAAATGGCAGCTTAGGGGCTCAGCTCCCATACCCTAACTAAGCATAAGCCTTCTCATCAGCAAGCAAAGGCATCAGAGAGGGGAAAAAAGCAGAGCCACCAAACAAAAAAGGTACCGGGGGCACAATGGCACAATGGCAACAAAACCTAAAGTGGTGGACAGTCGGGAGAAGCCGTGAGCATCTCAACAATTGCAGAGTAAGGCCTGCACATGTACGGAGTCACCTGCTAACATGGAGTCTATTGAGTCGGACGCTGTGGAGGGCAGCAGTGGAGGGCAGGCCGAATTGCCAAAGGAGGAGATGGTTGCGGAGTTCTGTGTTATGCGAGAAGACGTGCTGAGCAAAATTGAAGATTTGCATGGAGATATCCAGGAGCTGGGGGGGCCATATTGAAGAAGTGGAAGTGAAAATGGAGGATTATGTGGATCTGTTAAATGACCCACAGTGTGCAGCTGACCAGCACAAGCTTCAGGCACTGGAGTTAACATATAAACTTGATGATATAGAGAATTGTCACAGGTGCAATAATGGGTGCATCCATGGTGTTCCAGAGTCCACAGGAATAGAGAATGTGGAAGACCTAGTGCAGGCATATGTAAGAATCTATTGAATGGAGAAGAAGGTGAGGCCCAAGCAGCAGCTATGGAAATTGAAAGAGGTCACAGAGCCCTTGGCAAACCCCCTGAAAATAAGCTTAGGGACATTACTGTATGTTTTCACAAGTATCAGGATATAGATCTCGAGCTGCGCCGTGGGCAGGAAAAAAAAGACCCTGCATTATCAGGAGGCGCAAGTTTCACTTTATCAGGATCTCTCAGCTTTTATGCTAGCATGAAGATGAAAAATGAAATCTGAGGTGCTTCGTAAGGAGAACATCTGATATTCCTGGTCCTTTCCTTTAAGTATGAACTTCATGGTTGCTGGGAAGAAGACCTCAGCAAAAGACCTTTCTGAGGCCTGGTGTGTATCGTATATGGCGAGTCTGGTGAAGGATGATTCTCTGCCTGCACCTCCAATCCAGCAGCCCATCCTGCACAAGTGGACTTGAGTGGGTGACAAGCACCTGTGATGATCAGGAGGGAGGCGTTTTCGATGATAGAAGACTTTTAGGGCCTTTAAGTGATGCACTGGTTACCATTAACTGCAATATGAGAGAAAATGTGTAGATCCAGACGATGCAGCTGGAGGGTGGCCTAATGTGTTGCTGAGCGATAGCAAGAACAAATGTGAGAAGCAATGGACCATAGTGGCTGGTATGCTCTGTAACGTCTGATGTTGGATAATGGTTAGTTGTGTTAAGAGTGGGGGGGCTGGAACAAGTAGGGGTGTAGAGTGGGGTGAACTGTATTGCTTCTTTGAGTCTGCACAGATAGTGGATGGTGTTGATGGGAGGGATGGGGGGTTGGGGGGGATGGGGGTGAGGTAGATGGAAGGAGTGCCAGAATGAATGCGTGAGTGTGCAAGTTTGAGTGGTTTCACTTGTCTCTCAGTGCAAGATGTGTTATGCAGGGCTGTTTCAGAGTCTCAGCAGAGATGTGAGAAGGGGGAGGGGTGCAATACGGACTCGTGTTGAAGATGATCTCCTTTAATGTTAAAGCGTTAAACTTGCCCTGAAAGCATTCCCTTCTGTTCAGAGAGTTGAAGCTCTTGAGAGGGCATGTGATCTGTTATATGAAACCCACTTCCAGCTCGGCTGCACTGTGTGGGTGAGGAAGGGACCTTTCAGAGATGTTTCGATGGCAGTAGATAGAAGGGGTCATAAAAAATACGGGATGACGGATTTGGTCTGCAAGTCTTTGCAGTACACAGTTGAAGGTCTCCTTCGAGATAAAGCTGGAAGATGTTTTTTCTTAAATGTTCAGATATGCGGGGAGCTCTACACAATAGCTAATGTGTATGCTCCCAATAAAGGCCAGGCTCACATTTTTGGGGATCTTAATACTATTTTGCCGGAGTTTGCAAAGGGAAGGCTGATACTGGGTGGGGATTGCAACATGTGCCTGCAGCCATGACCAGACTCTAGGGGATGGTGGCCCAGAGGGTGGATGGGGTTAGCAAGATGCTGTTTGAGGTCTTGACCGATTTAGGACTGCATGATGTGTAGCAGGATATGCACTGGGACCTGCAGGGCTAAACCTATTTTTCGCTGGTTCATCAGATCCACATTAGGATTGATTACCTCTTGCTGGACCAGTGTTTGGTGGGTCAATTACAGGAAGCAGAATTGGGGGTGATCACCTGGTCTGATCATGCCCCCTGCTGGGTGGAGTTTGAGGAGGATATACCTGAGGTGAGAGCTCAGTCGTGGACATTGCATAATAGTTTCCTAAATCAGACAGAGGCAGTCCAGAAGCATGACCAATTTGTGCAGGAGTTTTTTGAGTTGCACGGCATGAGCGAGGTGGTGGTGCCCATGTTGTGGAATCCCTTTAAGGCTACGACCTGGAGATGGTTGATCATGGAAGCGCTGGGTTTCCAACGTCTGCTCCAGCAAGTGTTCTATGTGAAAGGGAATAAGGTGGGTAAACTGTTGTCCCTCTGGCTGCATAAGCAACAGTCTAAGTGGATGGTTCGAGAGCTACACGACCGGGGTGGGGGGAATCTGTGTTAAATCAGGGGACATTCGGGTGGAGTTTGCGGAGTTTTTGGAATGATTCTACCAGGCAGAGCAGGTGGCGCCAAACCGTATTGCAGAGTATCTTAGGGTTGTGGACTTGGTGGTCTTAATCGATGCAGAGAGGGACCGATTGAAGGCCAAAATAACCACCAGGAGGTGCAGTTCGCCATTAGTGCTCTACCAAAAGGGACGGCCAATGGGGCTTCATGCCTGAGCATTATAAAAGGTTTGCAAGTCTCCTGGCCCCAGTGATGGCGAAGGTCTTTAATGAAGTTTTACAGGGGGGGAGGGTTATTCCCCCTCACAGGTGGATGATGTTATATCTTAGATTCCTAAGCCAGGGAAATTCAGAACAGAGGCCTTATCATATAGACCAATATCGTTTTTGAATGTGGATGTAAAAACATTAATTAAAGTGTTGGTGGTTCACTTGAACTTGATTCTTTCTTGATTGGCTCACGACGATCAGGTGGGATTTGTGACAAACCAACAGATGGCAGATGGCATCCAAAGAACGCTTCAACTAATACATGTGGCCCATCAGGGCAATTAACCAGCACTTCCTCTGGGAGTTGATGTAGAGAAAGCTTTTGATAGGATGAATGTGGAGGTGGGGGTTGGGGGGGGGGTTCTGGAGAAGATGGGTTTTGAGTTGCACTATATGGGGTGGCTGGGGAGTTTTTACCGGGCTGCTAGGGCATGCATGCGCGATAATGGTGGTAACTCTGGATTTTTTCAGCTTGAGTGTGGGACACATTAGTGGTGCCCGCTCTCCCCTCTTCTTTTTGTGCTGGATATGGAGCCCCTAACTCAACAGTTCTGAACCTCTCCAGATGTTCCCGAGATTCGCATAGGGGATGAGGAGTATAAGATTGTGCTGTTTGCAGATGATATTTTGCTTTCCCTAGCAAAGCCCTTGATATCGCTGCTCAATTCTATACATCTATTGAGGAGTGCTCTTGGGTCTTGGCTTCAAGATTAATTATTTTAAATCGGAAATACTGAATATTAATATTGGAGCAGAGATGTGTGGCCGCCTCTGAGATAGCTTTCCCTTCAGGCGGGTGGATTCCTCCTTGCATTATTTGGAGGTGAACTTGAAGATGGATTCTGGGGCACTATATTATGCCAACTATACCCTGCTGCTCCGGTAGGTACGTTGGGACCTGGAGATTTGGTCTGGGTTGCTTCTGTCTTGGTTTGGCCAGATTGTGGTTATCAAAATGGTGATTCTCTCGCAATTTCTCTACCTTTTCCAGGTTCTCCCACTTGGACTGCCCCCTGGGGTATTGGAGACCTGGCAGTGACTGCTTTTGAAATTTGTGTGTGCAATCTTGGCGGCCATGAATAGCGAAAGATATTCTTTATGTTCACCGCCAGCAGGGGGGGAATAGGAGTCCCAAACCTCATGTGGTATTATGCAGTGGTGCAGGCTCATGAAGGGATGGAGTGGATGGTCCCTGCAAGTGATAAATGTTGGGAACGTAAGACCTTGGGGGCCAGTTGTGGCTGCGGGCAGACTTACATTTTCATGGGGGGGGGGGTGTAAACCCTTATGTGGAGCATACCATCAAATGCTGGGATAGATACTTTTGGCAACAGGGAGTTTCTCTTACACCATTATCCCCTGTTGTCAATAATAAAGCCTTTGAACAGAGCATCCATTCAGACATCTTCCGACTTTGGAAGGAGTCAGGGTTGCATAGAGTTGGCCAATTGTTTGAGGATGGCCAGCTGCTTTCTTTCAGTGACTTGCAGGAGGAAATTGGCTTGCCTCAGAATCATGTTTACTACCACACCCAGGTGGTGCATTGAGTGAGGAAAAAGGAAATCAAAAGCCAGGTGGCCAGGACATTTATTTATTTATTTAACAATTCTTTTATACCTCTGTATCTACTAGTCATGATGGTTTAAAAGCTCTGGCTCAGTAGCTGATTCGCATGTGGGATCTCTATAAGATGGAACGGGTGACTTGTTCTCGTAAGTTGGGACAGATGCACTTTGAGCAAACTTGGGAGCCATATGTGAGAGTGTATGAAATGCATGGAACCGTTTAACTGTGGAAGTGCGACTTAGAGGTGGTGCCTCCTCTGGGGAGGGAGGGAGAAGGAAGGAGGTAGGGAGTGGGGGCTGGTAAGGGGGTTGCTAGATACTTGTTGTATTAGACTGGGGAGTAGTTGTCTTAGGAAAACTTGTTATAAAAATGAGGCTGATCAGTTGATTGAAATATTCTTGCCTGTAACATTCTGGTAATCCTTTTGTTGGCCTGTTGGAATGCCTAACTTGTTGTTTGGTTCAATAAAGCCTTGTATTTAAAAAAAGGGTGTGGGGGGGTGGGGGAGGCAATTATGCTATGAGACTTGCATGTCCCTGCCTGCCATTTGAGATGCTCAGACATGTGGCGACAGGCTAATCATATGTTTGGAGATTGTATTTACACTCAGATTTCTTTGGGCAGGAAATAATAACTGTGGCAATTTAAGCTCATTATGCGAGTTCCCCTGGAAGAGTTACATCCATGAAATGAGTACTTATTTTCACTTCATTCATGGTCAGGAGCAGGTATAGTCATGGACATTTCACCAACCAGGGCCAGATGTGCGTCTGCCATTCTGAAATTGCACCATGACGTGCAGCTCTTTTGCTCTACCCAGGATGCACTTCCACCACGCTACTTTGCTACATGGATCTTCTTGCACTGAGGACATCTCTATACCCAGCTTCTATGGAGACTTTCTTGCATTGGAGATGTCCCCAATGCAAGAAGGTCTCCATAGTTTGCATGCCTAAGTGCAGGGGATGTCTCCATAGTCTGCATGTTTAAGTGTGCTAAACGTAACTACCATCATAGCAGAACAGGTTGACTCCTCTTTGAAAGTCTCAAGAAGTCTAATTAAATCACCCATTCCCACCTGGTCAGAGGGTTTAAAAGAAAACATGTTAATTGAACCAGGAATATAGTAAGCCCTCTCTATTCCATTTAGAGAATACTATTTCAAAATTTCATATGTTGATATCAGAGAACAATAAGTACAATTCAAAAAACAAATTCCCTAAAACCTCCATCTTATTTTCTAATAAAACATTCCTCTTTATTAAAACATTATTAGGTGCCTCCTAGAACTTAATTCATTTACTATGATTTTCTGTCACATCCCACATTGAACCTGTTCCTTCTCTAGGTCAGACAGCTTGCTAGCGGTCTCCCCAGAGAATTCACAGAACTGGGTCAACAGTGAATTCCATTTTGGCTGTCACACACCAAATTTCCAAATTAGTAACTACCCCAGATTGGATAAGAGGAAGTCTATCACCCAAGCCATTAGTATTAGAAAATAATACAAGTTTTATTAGAATATTCAGCTATATCTCCAACTCAGACCCATTTGTTAAGGATGGAACAACTTTCCCCATCTTCATTTGAGGTGTAGAAATCACAACTGATTCAAATGATGTCTCTGAACTCTGATCTCCAATAAGGATCTTATGTGGATTACTGAGAGTTGCTGCTCTTGCTGAGAAAGATTCTGCACTTGTATTTATCTGCTGGGATTTTCTCAGACTCTTGGGTTAAAGGGAATTCTTTGGGTTTAAACTCATAAAATCTCTGTCTATTTTAAAGTTCTGTGTTTTATAAAGCCAGTCAGAGCACTATGCAGCAAGCCAGCTTTTACTTATTGTTTCTTTCCCTCCCACTCACCCCAGGCATAATTTTAGATTTATAGGCTCTTAAACCTATTAACGGGAAAGAGGTGGTCAAATTCACTTTCATGTTTGGCTGGTTATCCTTATCAGGAATAGATTAATTAATTAAGGCCCTGACATTAATCTTGAGGTGAACGAAGTCCCTTAAACGTATTAGGTACAGTTGTATTGGTACAGGTATTCCTAGCAACTTTAAATCAGTAACCAACTTAAATATCTAAACAAATCCTTAAAACTAAGATGCAGACAGCAGTCCAGCAGTGAAATGGAGGCTATCCAGTCTTTTATACAATTTTCTTCCAGTTGGTGAAGGGTCTTACGCATGCACTAGGTGCAAGGAGCTTTTTGTTCTCAGGGAACGAGTCCAATCTCTGGAAGTTACAGTAGCAGACTTGGAAGAGCTAAGGAAGACAGAGAGGTATATAGATGAGACCTAAAGAGACGTAGTACTGAATTTCCACCTCCAGTCTGGCAGCCTCTCTGTTGCCATGGAGGAAAGAGGTCACGTGAAAGGAGAGCATCACATTGGTGTGGCAGGAAGTGATTCTGTAGCTAGGACCTGTCCACCAGGGGATGAAAAACCCTCTCACCATGAGGAGGTTTCTAAGAGACATGTGACCATGAGAGAAGGGTTAGGATGGCTGTTATAGTTGACTATTTGATCATTAGAAATGTAGATATCCTGGTGGCTGGTGGATGTGAGCATCGCCTGGTAACATGCCTTCCTGATGCGAAGATAATTGTCCTCATGTACCACCTAGACAAGGTTTTAGATAGTGCTGGGGTGGAGTCTGCTGTCTTGCTACATGTTGGTACCAATGACATAAGAAAGTATGGGAGGGAGGTTCTGGAAGCCAAATTATGGCTTTTAGGTAGGAAGTTGAAATCCAGAACTTCCAGGATAGGATTCTCAGCAAAGCTTAGCGTTTCACGTGGAGGACCCAAAAGGCAGGCAGAGCTCTGGACTCTCAATGTGTGAGAGGGAGGAGTGGCCTAGTGGTTGGGGCAAGTTCCCTCAGGCCATAAAGTCAGGGGTTCAAATCCCAATAGAGGACAGCAACCTTGGGCCGGAAGGACTGGGGTTTCTAGTCCCACAGGTGCTCCTTGTGGTCTTGGGCAAACCACTTAACCCTCCATTGCCCATGTTCCCTGTAAAATAGTTATTTCCAAGTTATAATGCCCTGTTCAATGTAATTTCAGTTTGTTCAATGTAAACCACCTTGATATCATGAAAGGCAGGAAATAAGAAATAATAAATAAAATAAGATTATGGAGAAAGGAAGAAGGTTTTGGATTTCTTAGGAACTTATTTTCTTATAAGGAAAATAGTAAAGAAAAACCTAAAAGGAGCTGCTGCAAAGCTTAAACAATGCCCATACATCAAGCATGGACATTGTTTAAAAATACTATCTTGGAAGCTCAGACCAGATGTATTCCATGCTTTAAGAAAGATAGAAGAAAGGCCAGAAAACTGCCAGCATGGTTTAAAGCTGAGGTCAGAAAGGCTGTTGCAGCCAAAAAGAGCACCTTTTAGGGAATGGAGAAAGGAGCCAAATGATGATAATGGCAAACAACATCACCACTAGCAAGTTAAATGCAAGGCATTGATAAGGCAGGCAAAGAGAGAATTTGAAGAAAGCTTGCTGTGGAAGCAAAAATGCACAATAAAAACTTTTTCAAGTACATTTGTAGCAAAAAACCTGTGAGAGAGTCAATTGGACCATTAGATGATAGAAGGGTAAAAGGGGCAATAAGGGAGGACAAGGCCATAGCAGAGAAACTGAATGAATTCTTTGCTTCAGTCTTCACCGAAGAAGATGTAGGGAAGTTACCCATGCCTGAAATAATATTTAAAGGTGAGGTATCAGAAGAATTGAAACACATATCAGTGAACCGGGAAGATGTATTACAACTGTTTGATAAACTAAAATGTAGCAAATAACCTGAACCAAACAGTATACATTCTAGGGTGTTAAAAGAACTGAAACATGAGATTGCAGACCTACTATTAGTAATCTGTGAGCTATCATTGAAATCATTTGTAGTACAGTACCTGAAGATTGGAGAATGGACGATGTAATGCCAATTTTTAAAAAGGGTTCCACGGTGATCTGAGAAACTACAAACCGGTGAGCCTGACGTCAATACCAAGCAAAATGGTAGAAACCATTATAAAGAATAAAATTACTGAACCTGTAGAGAATCATGGTTTAATGGGAGAAAGCCAACATGGATTTAGTCAAAGAAGGTCTTGTCTTACTAATCTGTAATATTTTTTTGAAGGTGTAAATTAACAGGTAGATAAACGTGAGCTGGTTGATATAGTGTATCTGGATTTTCAGAAAGTCTTTGAGAAGGTCCCTCATGAGAGACTCTTGGCAAAATTAGTCATGGAATAGGCGGCAGTGTACTATTGTGGATCAGGAACTGGTTAAAAGATAGAAAAAAGAAGGTAGGGTTAAATGGCCAATTTTCTCAGTGGAGAAAAGTAAATAGTGGAGTACCCAGGGATCTGTGCTGGACCTGCTGCTTTTTAACATATTCATAAGTGACCTGGAAATGGGAATAAGGGTTGATCAAATTTGTAGATGACACAAAATTATTCAAAGTTATTAAAACATGAGAAGATTGTGAAAAATTGCAAGAGCACCTTGGTAAATTGGAAGACTGGACGTCCAAATGGCAGATGAAGTTTAATATGGATAAGTGCAAAGTTATGCATTTAGGGGGTCATTCTGTGGCACGAATAATGGGGATGTACGTCCTGCTTGGATGTACATCTCCGCTATTCATTCCCCTGCTGCTTCCGGTGCAAAGGCTCCCGTACGAACAGTGCTATTGTACGGGGAGCCTAAGATGGGGGCGGGAGGTGGCAGTCTGGAGGCAGAGCAAGGGTAGCGCATGGGCAGGCCATGATCCCAGATGTTCAAGGCCAATTCTGAGGTTGGCCCTGTATGTCTGGTGTTGGCCATGTAGACGGGGGACGCCAGAGCTGGGGGACTGTGATGAGGTGAGTGGGCGCAGGGTTGGGCTGTGGGGAAAGGTTGTTGGGACTTGCGGTTAGTGATTGCGGCTCCTGAATGATGCCATGGCACTACCGCTCCATTTAGGAGGCTGACTGAGTTAGCTGGGATCTACCGTCTAGCCCCTGCAGGATCAGTATCGGGTGCTACCACTGTATGCTTCAATTCTGAGGGGCCGCACGGGCTGGATGGCCAGAATAGAATTGGCCTCTTAGGAAAGAACAACCCAAACTATAGCTACACAATGCAAGGTTCCACATTAGGAACCACCACCCAGGAAAATGATCTAGGCATCATCATGGATAATACGTTGAAACTCTCTGTCCAGTGTGCAGCATTGGCCAAGAAAGCAATTAGACTACTAGGAATCTTAAAGAAAGGAATGGAGAATAAAACCAATGATATTATAATGCCTCTGTACCGTTCCATGGTGAGACCACACCTTGAATATTGTGTGCAATTCTGGTCACCATATCGTAAAAAGAATATAGCTGAATTAGAAAAGGTACAGAGAATAACAACAAAAATGTTAAAGAGGATCGAAGGATACTCCTATGAGCTAAAGCTTAAAAGGTTAGGGTTCTTCAACTTGGAAAAAAGACGGATGAGAGGAGATATGATGCAGATATGATAAAGGTCTATAAATTAATGAATGGAGTGAAACGGGTAAATGAAGATTGCTTGTTTAGTCCATCAAAAAAGTAGGAAGACTAGAGGACATGCAGTGAAAGTACAGTGTAACCCATTTAAGGCTAATATTAGAAAATATCTTTTCACTCAACACATAATCAAACTCCAGAATTTGTTACCGGAGGATGTGATAAAAGTTGTTAGTGTAGCTGGATTTAAAAAAGGTTTGGACAAGTTCCTGGAGGAAAAGTCCATCAACCAATATGAAGGAGGACCAGGGAAATCCACTGCTTACCCCAGGATAAGCATCATGGAATCTGTGTGCCGTTTGGGAACCTGATGGGTACTTGCGACCTGGATTGGCCACTGTTGGAAACAGGATACCTTTCTTTAAGGACCTTGGTCTGACCCAGTATGGCATTTCTTATGTTTTTATGTTCTTATGATCCCCTCCCTCCATACTTGAAACAATCAGTCCATGAGAGTTCAAGCTTTGACTGGTTGCACAGCTGGTGAGAGCATAATAGGATTTAGACATGCTTCTTCCACCATTTTCCAAAGATTTCATCCCGCTCATAGCCCCAGATGTAACGAAGGTATCTATAGCACCATGAGACGTTCACTCTCTTCCCCTTCCTTTTCTTAGTCTTCACAAGCTGAATCTCAAATGTCCTGTTTGCATGGGGGCAGAAGCGGCTTCTGTCCCATGCAAACAGAAAGTCGGCCATTGGTGGGTGCAGAAGCAGATTGCCCCATGGCGCTGAAGTCTGCAGGTAAGCACTGAGGGTCTGTTTCAATCCATTGCCACTGCTGTAGGTCCCTATGAGGGGCAGCAGCAGAAGCAATGGCTGCTCTAGGCAGCCACCTAGTTTTCCTAATGTTAGTACCAGCCCTGCTAACATCACTTCAATGTGCTGCACCCACTTGAGGACTGCTAATTACCTGTGCTAAGACATGATGTCCTAAGGTAAAGGAGAAGGTTCCATTGTCCTCTGCAATCTAGGTGACCCAGGCGTGTCGTGGCAGCAATAGCTATGAAACAGCAAGTCTTCAAGGTGCCGATACTGACATCACTTCAGCACACTACAGCTGCTCAGAGGGCTGGCGATTACCAGTACTAAGGCCCGATGTTCTAAAGTGAAAGAGAGCACTCCGCCATCCTCTACGCTGTATTGAGAGCTGGCTCCCTCAACAGGTCTGTCTTTTTAAAATAATTTTAATAATTCCTTGCAAGAGTGACCACACGATGGTATAATTTACAGGTCACAAATAAGTCTCAGAACCATCTGAAATTCATGGAGCAGTACAACGTTACAAACTAGTCAAACAAGATGGGATATCAATATCACCACCAAATAAGATTGCTCCTAACTTATGGATTTTGTCATTGCCAAAAGTTGAAAAACTTATCAACTAACATCAGTAAAATTTCTAGCAATCGGTATTAGGGAAGAAAATACCTTTATAACCTAACCTCTATATCAAGCATAGGTAGCCATCTTGCCATTTATAAGCTTCTCTGTAAATCAAGCAGCCTGTGAAATCATTGAGACAACAATAAATATTAATAAGTTACTGTTTGTTTTTTTTACCTTGCTTATGAATTCATACAAAGATAGGGCGAAGACATTTCCAGTCTATTAATTGCCACCTGATAATTGCCACCTGATACTTTCTCTCCCGGATAATTAGGCACCCATTAGTTCTAATCAAGGAGTTACTTAATTATTGCAGTAATTAGTCTAATGGGCTAGCAAATTGAAGCTTTATCACTTTTGGATACTTAATGTTCCTGACAGAGTATTTCACAAATGTCAGGGGTTCCCGATTCAGCATCCTGGCACCCCAGAACCCATGTTTCCAAATGTCTACATTCATTCAGTCGTCCATATTGCATATTCTTCTGTTGTACAAACAACACAGGGACACATAACTTCACTTTCACATTCATCTTGTTTGCTGTGCTTTGGACTTGTCTGTAGAATAGCACCTCAATATACTAAATATAGATTTACAATACCTCTCAAACACTTTGCAGTTTATGCTGAAAATGAAAGCATATTCTACTGAAGTTAGACAGTATTGACGAATGAATGACGACATTCAACAGGCATTAAACGAGAGCTCAAATCTACTGAATCTTGATGATGACAAAAAAAATGCATTCACACTAAGAAGTCAGCTCTGAATTTCTTCAAAACTGATTCTAATTATCCAGGTAAATTGGAATCCAGGATTTGCAGATGTGAACTTGGATTCAAACTGGGTAAGAAAGGGTTTTTATCAATCCATGCTTCAGAATATCGATATTTCAGCTATGGTGTCCTTCATCACTGGCATCACCAGATAAAGATAATTACCCTCACTCTATTCTTCAGAGGGTTTCACTCCTAGCTTGGGAAATCTGTCAGCAATGCACATTATTGATTAAGTATTGATACTCTGAATTCCTCTTTCTTTTCCAACTCAATTTAAATCCAGATTTAGATCTTCAAACACTGGGTATAGTCAGATTGATTTGGGGAATCAAGAGGCATGTTTACTAAACTTGACTCCGCCCGATATCGGAGCCACGGCACCATTGAATTCAATGGGACTGCGGCTCCGATATCGCATGGAGTCCGCTACCGCGGCTTTGTAAACATGCCCCCAAGTCAATTTCAACCAGGTACAAAGCTGATTTTTTTTTTTATAATTTATAATTTATTACATTTTTCAAATTCAATCCAGAAAATAAATCTGAATATGAATTACAGAATAACAATCAAAAAAATCAGAAAATACAGCAACAGTTATTCATTGGTTTAGCCCACAGTACTCCCCACAATAAGAAACCAAGAAAAAAGAAATATACCTTTATAAGGTTAAGGGAACCCCCTCAACCTAAAGACCAAAGAAATCATATGAGCACAGATAACAAAATATGGCAGCCGATATGGGAATCAAACCCGCCCCTCTAATTCTCTACTCTGTAGAAATTGCAACAGTTGCTGAGGCTCAAAAAACAGAAAATGTTTTGATTGAAATAAAACCACACATTTACATGTATATTTTAATCTAAATTGCACACCCACAGCGATGGCTCTCTGATGCAAGGCCAGAAAATCTCTTCGCCTTTTCTGGGTATCTCTAGCTAAATCAGGAAAATTTGACATCTTTGAGCCCATAAACTGAGAATCAGACATTTTATGGAAATATAACCTTAGCACAGAGTTCCGTTCAGATTCAAAGGCAAAACAGACCAAGGGGTATGTTTACTAAACTGTCTTAACGTGCGTCTGGCGAGAGTGTGCAGACTGCCATAAAAGGAGTGGGCGTTTCAGTCTTAAAGTAGCAAAATGGGATTATCGCGCGATAACGCGCACTGCTGCACACATTATTGGGCGAAGCGCCGCTAAGCACGTTAACGCGCGGTAATCTTAAGTAGGCGCCCAGACATGCAAACATAGAAATAAAGGTGTAGCACAATGGTTAATACACTGACTGATAATACGGGGTCATGAGTTTGATCCCCCAGTGTGCCTAATGCATAAGGCTGGCTGAGGCATCAGCTTTGACATGTAAGTATTGTTTCTTGAGGCATTTTAATTATTGCTGCCAGCAAACACACCCTCACGTGCCATAACCTAAGGTGCCGCATAAGGCACCCTATAAGGCACTCCATAGGGCACATTATAAAGTGCACTGTCTGCCACGGCACCCTATAATGTCCCCTATAGGGCACCCTATAAGGCGCTCCATAGGACACCTTATAAGGCACCTTATATGGACTGTAACCATAAGGTGCCTCAGAAGGCATGGAGTGGAAGAGTGGCCTAGTGGTTGGGGCAAGGCACTTAAGGTCGGGGGTTCAAATCCCACTAAAGGACAGCAACCTTGGGCCGGAAGGACTGGGGTTTCTAGTCCCACAGGTGCTCCTTGTGGTCTTGGGCAAGCCACTTAACCCTCCATAGCCCATGTTCTCTGTAAAATAGTTATCTCCAAGTTATAATGCACTGTTCAATGTAATTTCAGTTTGTTTAATGTAAACCGCACTGATGCAGAATAGCACGGTATATAAGAGAATGTAAATAAAATAAATAAATAAATAAAATGTATAGGGCGCCCTATAGGGGACATTATAGGGTGCTATGGTGGACAGTGCACTTTATAATGTGCCCTATGGAGTGCCTTATGGGGTGCCTAACAGAGCCGCGCAAGAAAGGGAAACTCTCGTGGCTCTGAAAGCCCGTGCTTTGGGACTCTGTCTGAAGCTGATGTTTCTGGGAGGCTTTGCCGGGTAGGGGAGGGGCCCGCGGCAGGACGCTTGATTCTGCCGCTGCCACAGCGGCAGCAGCAGCCGGTTTGCTTTTTTTCTAAAATCTATTTGGCCTGATGGGGGGAGGGGGGTTAGGACTGGTAATGGGCTATGGGGGGGAGCTAAGACTGGAAGTGGGCTGATGGGGGGGTTAGGACTAGTAATGGGTTATGGGGGGCTAGGACTTGAAATGGGGGGGTAGGACTGGTATTGGGCTGATGGGGGGCTAAGACTGGAAATGGGCTTATGGTGGGGTCAGAACTGGAGGATTAAGCGGTGGATAACACTGGAAAAGGCCTGAAGGGGGGGCTAAGACTGGAAATGGGCTGATGGGGGGTTAGGACTGGTAATGGGCTATGAGGGGGGGCTAAGACTAAAAATGGGCTGATGGGGTTAGGACTGGAAATGGGCTGATGGAGGGTTAGGACTAGTAATGGGCTATGGGGGGTTAGGAATAGAAATGGGCTATGGGGGGGGGCTAGGACTGGAAATGGGCTGATGGGGGGCTTAGGACTGGAAATGGGCTATGGGGAGGCTAAGACTAAAAATGTGCTGATGGGTGGGGTTAGGACTGGATATGGGCTGATGGGGGGTTAGGACTGGTAATGGGCTATGGGGAGGCTAAGACTAAAAATGGGTTGATGGGGGTTAGGACTGGAAGTGGGCTGATGGGGGGTTAGGACTGGAAGTGGGCTGATGGGGGGGTTAGGACTAGTAATGGGCTATGGGGGGCTAGGACTGGAAATGGGCTGATGGGGGGCTTAGGACTGGTAATGGGCTGATGTGGGCTTAGGAGTGGTAAGAGCTATGGGGGGGCTAGGACTGGTAATAGGCTGGGGGGGTTGCTAGGACTGGAAATGGGCTGAGTGGAAGGAGGGCTTGAACTGCAAATAGCTGATGGGGACGGAGGCTTGGAATGGAAATGGGCTGAGTGGAAGGGTGGCTTGAACTGCAAATAGGTGATGGGGAGGGGGGCTTGGAATGGAAATGGGCTGTGAGGGGAGGGAGCTAGGACTGGAAAAGGGCTGAGTGGGGGGGTAGGACAGGAAATGGGCTGATGTAGGGGCTAGGATAGGACTGGAAATGGGCTTTTGGGGGGTGCTAAGATTGGAAATAGGCTGTGGTGGGGGCTTGGATTGAAATGGACTCATGGAGGGGCTAGAACTGGAAGTAGGATCATGGGGGGCTTGAATTGGAAATGGACTGAGTGGAGGGGAGCTAGGATTTGACATGAGCTGATGGTGGGGCTAGGAAAGGACTATAAATGGGCTGATGGGGGGCTGGGATTGGAAATGAGCTGATGGAGGGACTCGGATAGGACTGGAAATGGATGGGGGAGCTAGGACTGGAAATGGGCTGATGGTGGGGCTAGGATAGGAATGGAAATGGGCTTATGGGGGCTAGGACTGGAAATGGGCTTATGGGGGGCTAGGACTGGAAATGGACTTATAGGGGGACTAGAAGGGAGTGGATGCTGGGTGGAGCTGGAACTAGAAGGGAGCTGATGTTGGGGGAGGATTAGAATGGGATGGAGCTTGGAGAGGGGAAAAATATTTTGTTTGGGAGGGAAGACAAATCTACAATTGGCCGGATATTGGGAGAGTAAGTGGGGATTGAGGACGGAGGGGTAAAATTTGAGTGGATGAAATAGGAATGAGGAAAGATCAAAAGGAGAAAGATTAGTATGTTAAAGCAGATGTAGAGAGAGAATGGAAAAAAAAACTAGAAGAAAGAAGAAAGGACAAATGGACAGCAGACGATGGAGAGTTAGAAGAAGACATGAATAAACCAGAAGAAAGTGGCTGGAGCAATTGCAACTGAAAAAAATGCACAAAAGGTAGAAAAATATCTCTTTATTTTGAATTTATTAACTGGAATGTGTCAGCTCTGGGAAATGTGCATCATTAACGTCTGCGCTTTGTTTAGTAAAAGAGGAAATTAATTTATACGAGTTAGTTTTATTTCTTTCTTCCACAGTGTTGTTGTACATTCCAAGTTTGGCTTTTGGGTTCCCAGTTTAATTATTGTCTTACAATTTCTAAATTGTGATTCCTTGTTTGGTGATGGTCTATGTTCTGCATGTGTAACTGAGCTGAGGTATTCTGTTTATGTAATTCCTATTTGACATTGCCACTTGTTCTCTTTCCCCAGTAGGTCATGTATTGTTGTTCTCTGAAATGTATTGGTTTAATATTTGCAGTGTTGCCTTTTGATAGGTAGGGTATGATGCTTTGTGAGTCCTGGTAGTGCTGTTAGGATACGGCGGGTTTGCTATGGGTTCTAAATGGGCAGTGTTTGTAGTAGTTCCTAATGTGCCTGGTGGTTGGCACTGGATTATAGTAATGTAGAAATCTTTTAGTCTTTCTTTATCCATACACTCATTAAGAGGCATGTTTACTAAAAGTTAGTGTATGGTAACATTATGCAAATATTTATGCAAATGAGGTCCCTTATGCAAATGAGGTCCCGCACCGAGTCTCCGCACATGGCCCCGCATGCCCCTTGGGCCGCCCCTTAGTCAGGGTGAGAGTGATCTCCCAGCAGGACATGCTGTGGCCACCCTGTCTGTGCAGGTGGTGGCCGGGCACTACAATGTCCCAGCCATTGCCCTATGCCCTGTGCAGATTCATCCTGGCCAGGCCACCCTGTCCGGGCTATACCAATGGTACCTTGCTCCTCATTATGCACATTGGCAGGCCAATACTGGCAACAGTGCTGGCAGTGTGGGCTGTGGAGGGTGTTTGCAGCCACCACACACTGGATAGACAGACGCACACTCCCACACCTATGCCAGCATTGTACAACTATAGAGGTGTTTGGCAGCCCTGGCCACCGCTCCAGTTTTGGGCACAGTGCAGGCATGACTATGGTACACAATACTGTTGGGGTCACTCCCCAGGGTGGTAAACAGACACAAGACCTGTAGCACACTCCACAGACATCAGAAAGGTTGCCATGATGCAGCTCAATCAGAAAATTGTTCTTAACTTCGGAATTGCTTTCTGCCAGTAATCATAGCAACCTTTTGATAGCTGTGTACCGTATTCCCAGGCTTAGGGTGGCATTGCTAAGGTATGCAAGTGCTATTTTTGGGAGATGCACACAGGGCCCAATGTCCTGCCTCTCCAGGAGGCATTGGATAATGGAGCCTGTGGGTGCGGGTGTGTCTGCCCCTGTTGGCTGCTGCTTTACGCCAGAGGTTCCCAACTCCAGTCCTGGTGTGCCAAATACTGTTCAGATTTTCATGCTGTCCCTCATGAATATGCATGAGATACATCTGCATACCATGGGGGCAGCGCATAGAAATGCAGCACAGGCATCTTTATTAGAGGCAGCATGGAACCTGAATGGTGTTTGGCCCTCCAGGACTGCATTTGGGAGACTCTGCTCTAGGTAATGTGCCTGTTTATGGTGTCTTTGTTCTGTAGGGTAAAATGTAGGTGTTTTGGGCATGTTTACGTCATCTGCAATAAAGGTTCTGTCTGTATTAGCATCTTTTAGTAGTGGGTAAAATATGGGGACTGGGTTGGCAGGAACCACAGCTGGGACTTGAACCTATGACCTTCTGCCTCTGAACACACTGGTTGTGTGCACTGCACCACCGTGTTGCCACAGAGACAGTGCAGTCCCTGGTGATACCATGACTGTTCGTCTGGCAGGGCCTGTCTGTTGCAGTGAATGCCACCCACCTACACAGGGCTAGGCCATGGTCTGCTCTGGGCAGCTGACACTGTCCCCCTCCACCACCAGTACCCCTCTGCCGCCATGCTGACATGCCCTTCTGCTGGTGGTGCTGGTGGTGCGCAGTCTCAGGCCATCCAGTGTGCAGGTAGGCGGCTGCCTATGGTGTGTGTGTTCTGGGGTAGGGGTGCCTGCATAGACGTCCACGCTTCCCCCCAACACCACCTGCCAATGTTCTGTGCCCTTGGAGGTACCTGCTGGGTACTATCCCCTGTGACACTGTGATAAACACACTCATGCCCATGTTGGGCCCTCATCAGTTGCTGTCTGGCTGCTGTACAGTTTCAGCATTCCTAAGTGCCACCTAGGCATCTGCCTAGTCCGCACTGTGCCCTAGCTGCACCACAGTATGTGCCGCCTGCAGCCCTCTGTATCCCATTTTCAAGCATCTGTCCAGTTGGCCATTCCGACATGCCCGCCCTGCTGTTGCCGCACATGTGCACGCCATAGGAAACCTGTCCGATGGAGAGGAAAACCCTGCACAGCGCAATTTCACTGTGGGCTCATTCACCTTATATGGGGACGGAGCATGGACCCTTCCAGAATTCATATCCTTTTTTTGGTGCTTTCTTGGGAGTGTTTTTTGATGTTTCCCATTGAGATCACTATTGCCCAGCTTGGTTATTTTATTTTTCCATTTTCTTCTGTTCATTTTCACTATTTATTTGCCCTTTTGTTCCGTGCACATGTATTACACTTATCACTTTTTTGTAAATTTCCCTGGTTTTGCTGTACATTGCTGACAGAAATGGTTTCTCTTCCCTTTAAATCAGCTCTAACGCCAGGGTTTCACTGGCGTTAGTTTTCGGCCTTGGATTTCACAGCGTTAGTGTGCGGGGAGCCTCTCCCCTCCCACTCTCCACCCATTGACCCCTTCTCTCCGCCTCTGGGGAGCCTTCCTCCGCCCTCTGGGAGCCTTTCTCTGCCTTCAGCGCTCGTTTGCGCCGCTGCGTGCGTTATCACGCACTAAGGTACCTCTGCGCCCGATAAAGCGCCATTATCACGCGATAAGACACCTTATCACGCGATAACGTCACAGAGCGCACATTAAGACGGTTTAGTAAACATACCCCCAACAGGGTGGCCCGGCTAGTCACCAGTTCCAGAGAACTTTCAGAGAACTCTGAGAGATCCAGTTGAGGAGGCCCAGTTGCACCGTCAGGCTCCAACTTAGTGCCAGCCACCACAGAAGAAACCACCACAGCATGTACCACAGGAGGTAATGAATCAGCAGGCATCCAAAGGACATCCATCAGGTATTTATGGACCAGATCCACCTGATCCATCAATGGAGAACGAGGAAAGTTCAGGAATCTCAAATTATTCCTACGTAATTGATTATCGAAAAATTTTATTTTCCTTGTCTGGATTAAATGGTCCCTGGGTTAACTACACCAAGAGCCTGAAGATCTTCCACCTTGGTTTCCAGCTGGGATACTCTGGAGGTCTGACTTGCTAACTCCGAAGCCACCGTTGAACACTGAACTTTAACTTCACCAAGTTCTTGAGAAAACACAGCCACCACAGGTAGAAGTGATTGTTGAAGCGTGGAAATAGCTTCCCATAAGCTATCAAGTGTCACAAGCGTAGGTTTTTCCAACAATTCAGGAGGCTGGATAGCCGAGTTGTCGAAGGAGCTGAACTCCAAACGCTCCACTCCTAAGCTGCCCCCAGAAGGAATGGCACAAGACTGACCCTCCCACAGCAGCTCCGACCAACTGCACCTTCGCAGGAGAACCCTCCACAGTGCCGGTGACCTCACAACCCAGAGATACACAGACTAACTGCCCCTCCTCAAAGTGGCTTCTGGGCTGCCCTGGAAATGCCTGCACGGGGCTTAGATCCACCCCTTCCTCGCTCAGATCCGTGGAAAGCAGCCGTGGGTCTCCCGAAGCCATATGCGCCGAGGGGACACAGAAACCGGCAATGGAAGACTGTACCAGCCCACTAGCATGAGAAGAGGCACCGGAGGGCTTCAAGGTGCGTTGTTTTCGTTTCTTCCCCATTAGAGCGATGAGTGAAGGAGCCAGCTCGGCACACTCCAACTCGGCATCCTACTCTGCTGCCACCTTGGATTCTCTACTCACAAAGCTGATTTTTAAGCATAATTCAGATTTAATCAAATTAGTTCTGGTTTAAAATGAGCTGTGTAATGTTATGTGTGTCACAGAATTTTAGTGATTTATATATGTTAATGGGTCTTTACGCTCATACTTTAGCCAGTCGCAATTGTATAAATATGTGCATAAGCCCGATGGTGCATACTTTCACTATGGGCATGCACATGGGTAGAGTTTGGGCAAAGCATGGGCAAAACATATAAGTACATGGGTAAATTATTAAATACTATAATTCAGGCATGTTCTTGACAAATCATAGGGTTGGTATAAGTGATTGCAACATAGTAACATAGGGCCCGATATTTAATGCCGGCAACAAGGTCCAGGGTTGCCGCACATGCTCCGGAGCCACAGATGCTAAGCGGGTAATGGCAATATTGCACCGCTGCCGGTTAGTTCCCACAGATAAAAGAGTGGCTAGCTTATTGGTACAATATTGCCGCTACCCAGTTATCTACTGTCACTGCCCATGACACATCCTGGAATGCCCACAACACACCCCGATGCTAAGTGGTTAGCATTGGGGCATATAGCAGCGTTAGTTGGGGATCTTCAGTGGCACTTACATGGTTTACAGCTCTATATACCATGAACATGCTTTGGAATATGGAGCCCGTAGTATATGACATCAGATAAAGATCAGTGTAGTCCATCTAGTCAGCCCAGTAAGGTGACTAGAGTACATGTACCAGCCGCTCCATGCAGGTCACACCCCTCTATGCCTTTGTTTACGGTTGTACCTGCCACTCCGTGCAGGTCCCCCCCCCATTTGTTGAAGCATAAAAAATAGTTAAGTGTATTTTGATTTTATCCTCTTGCTATAAAGAGATCCACTGTGTCTGTCCTATGCCATTTTAAATTCCATCACTATATTTGCCCTCACCACCTCCATCGGGAGAAGATTCGAAGCATCCATCACCCTTTCGGTGAAAAAGTATTTCCTAATGTTGCTTTTAAGTTTATCTTCTTGCAGCTTCATTGTATGTCCACGAGTATTACAGCTTCCTGTTCTTTGAAAAAGGTTGGTTTGTTCATTATTACCCTTTAAGTATTTAAAGGTCTGAATCATATCTCTCCTGTCCCTCCTCTTCTCTAGGATATACATATTTAGCTCTTCAAGTCTTTCCTCATATGTCTTCTGCACAGGCTCCAAATCATTTTGGTCGCCTTCCTCTGAACTGTTTCAAGTCTTCTTATATCCTTTGTGAGATACGGTCTCCAAAACTGAACATAATATTCCAAGCAAGGCCTCACCAGCAACTTGTACAGGGGTATTAATACCTCCTCCTTACTGCTGGTTATTCCTCTCTCAATGCAACCTAACATACGTCTGGCTTTGGCCATCACCTTGTCACATTGAAATCACCTTAAGATCCTCAGAAAAAAAACACCTTGAGATCCTCAGAAAAAAATCACTCCAAAGTCCTTCTCCGAGGTCTGCACTTCTTCACATTAAATCTTAATGGCCAAGCATTAGACCATTCTTCCAGCTTTTGTAGATCTTTCCTCATGTTGTCCACTCCCTCAATTTCAATTTTTCAAGCTGTTCAAAAACATCATCATCTATAAATGGTGTGGTATCTACTCCATTCCCATTTGTATATTTGTCAGTCATACATGGTCCTTCTCCAGGATTTCCTTTAGTGAATAGAGATGTATTTGTTTAGCATTTTTGCTTTTACAATGTGACTTTCCACGAATCTATTCTCTGCACTTTTGAGTCTTGCAATTCCACCTCTGATCTTCCTCTTCTCCCAAATATACCTGAAAAAAATGTACCTTAATTTAGTGTGCAGTTTGACCACTTGCATCCCTATTTTATTAAGTCAAGTACATACCTACTTGATGTTATAAAATAGGCATGAAATGCATGCAAAAAAATGCATGCTAAATATGTGAAACTTTATAAAATTACCGTCCAAATAGGTCAAACACAAAAAATTGCCCCCAACTAGGGAAAATCTGTTTTAAATGAGCACAAACTTAATCTTTTCTTGGATGTGTGCACACCTAGTCTTAAGGCTGAACCTAGAGAGCCTTCAGAATTTTAAAGCCCCCAGGATGCTCTCTTTCCTCCCCTTCCCCTGAATCCCCTCGCCATCTCTAGCTGTCATTTAAGTGAAGTACAAAAATATACCTACTAAAAGACTATTTTCACTGGGGGAAGCAAACTAAATTTGATCTTTTGAAAAGGCCTTAAATCTTCAGACTTATAAAAACGTATAAGTTGGGAAACATAAGATATTCCTTTAGCAATTTCACTCCTTCTCACTACACTCAACTGACATTTATATAGCACTAAAGCCCCTAGCCAGCGACTATCGCTTAACTGAGTAAATATTACACAAGACAAAAACAAGATGAGTTTTAAGGCAGTGCTCATAAGCATTACAGTCAGTTTCGAGAGCATAAAGGCAAAGAAGTATACTCACATATCGTTCTGTTCTGTTGTACTGCATACACTTAAGTGCCGTCCAGAGATCTGGGATAATCCTAATATATTTGTGAAGCAGTAAAAGCAGTTTGTTCCATTGTTATTGGGTTGAGCAGGGACCTTATCTCAGTTGTTTAACTTATTCAGAATCCGTTTTTTCTCTTTCCGGTAGGTTTGCATCTGAATCAATTTTCAGAGCTTTTAGCAATGTCAATGGCCAGGTTATACATATCACAATTTGTGAGATTTAAGGTTCTGCTTAACACAGGAGCTATTGATGGACCTAGAAATCACTAGACAGAAGAAGGGAGAAAAATGACCATTAATCTAATGCACGCCACTTCATATTGCTAATATATAGTGTAGAGCTATGAGTTGAGAATCAGGAAAGTTAAGGGTTCAAATCCCACTGACACTCCTTGTGACATTGGGCAAATTATTTAGTCCTTCACTGCCTCAAGTACAAACTTAGAAGCCCTTTTAATAAAGCACAGTAAGTTTTTGCACTTACCACATGTTAGGAGCAAAACCCAATCCTCCTCCCTTAAGTGTGAATGCCAAAGTTTTTACTGTCGTGTATTGAAGTTCTTTTCAACTTTCTTTTAATTTGATTTTAACGTGAAGGGCGGTATATCAAGTTTTAATAAACATATGCATAAACATAAAATACCAACGCACTAATGCAGTCTCTCATCGTATCCTGACTGGCCTACTGCTATCTGGTTTTCACAAGTTTCCTATGTAAATTGCCTTACTTTGCTATGGTATATTCGGAATTCAGTTGTGTGAGGTAACTTCCTTCAGCATCATTATGACCATCCTATCATGGAATCGGTTTCCTCATTCTAACCTATAAACATATGTACCCTGCTGCTCCTTGAAAAATCTCCTTTCTATTTCTCTCTACAGCTCGTCTCATGATTTCCCTTCATTGGGCAAGTTAGTATATTGTTCTTATTTCTTCATTGCACAGAAAATCCATGGATAGTAAGAGCTAGGGGAATTATTCACGTGGAGCGCGATTCACAAAGGAGCACGTCCAGGCCGTCCGAATGGCCCAAAGCAAGATGGGCCCGTTAGGACCCGATTCTGTACCGTGGGAAGAAAATGTTCCTGCGACACAGAATTGGGCCCGAGGATGACCTGGTGTGCCCCTGCCTGCCTTCAGGGATGTCATCCCCGCAGGTGCCCCTGGCTCCTGTGGCTAAGACCTCCCTCTTTCCCATCGCCTGACCCACGGCTGGCCAGACGGGGCCTTGATCAGGCGGCGGAGATCCCCCCGCACCCAACCCCAGCCCTGGGGGGGATCCTCAGGCCTGATCAGCAGCGGCAGGGCGATCATTCCACTTTTGAGGTGTAATAATCAGCATGTCTCCTCTGACCTCGCAGGAAGTACAAGGCCGTGACCTTACTTGGCCTTCCTGCTAGCTCAGCTCGCCCCCCACTCTGCTCCAACCCCACTGCCTCCTGCCAGCTCTCCCCATCCTTCGGCTCTAGCTGGTGGAGAGAGCAGGAGGGGGAATAGGATCAGGACAGTTTGCGACTCAGAATTGGGCCCATAACGGTTGCCATATCCTGGATTTTTTTTCTTTTTAGTCTGTTTAGTTTTCTGGATTTAGTTCATGCCTTTTCAATTTCTTCATTATGTGGTACAAGAGGACTCAGCAGAAATCCTGGTGGAGGAATAAGGGCCTGTGAGCCATAAGATAGTGATGTGATCCTCAAAAGCACAGGAGTGACCTCTCCAAGGCCTGCAGAGATCTGAGGAAAGGAGACTGGTATGCATGTGAAAGCTCCAAAAAAGTACAGTAGTGTATATAGTCAAGGTCATTGCATTTTTGTTGGAGAAACATTATGAGTCCATCACTTCTTTTGTGGCTTACCTTCCTGTGCTTCAAGGGGCACAGAGCAAAGGGAGAAGCACAAGAGAATATCCAAAAAGCACAAAGAGGGCTAGGCTTAATCAGCCAAAGGTACCGGACTTAAATGGAAAGGAACTTTAATGCACAAATCAACAACATATCAACCAACATGTGTAAAACCATTTAAAACATTTTGAAAAGAGAATAAAATATAAGGTATTACTCACCATGTTCAAGATAATCCCCCCACTACTTACCATGATCAATTCCAGCCTCACCACCAGGATCTTCTCCCACCCCTGGAAACATGCTGTGGTTCGTGCACTGTTGAAAAAACCCTCTCTGGATCCTCTCCTGCCAGCACACTACCGACCAATCTCCAATCTGCCCTTTGCATCAAGAGTCCTGGAAAAAGCTGTCTTTTCTCAACTCTCTCACCACCTTGACTCAACTAATGTTCTTCACCCATGGGTTTTGGTCAGGCCACAGCGTAGAGGCCATCATGTCCGCTGTTTTGAATGAAATACACTCTTCTCACGACCGGGGTGATATCTTGGTGGTGGTGTCCCTTGACATATCTGCGGCTTTTGATTTAGTTGACCATTCGCTCCTTCTTTCAAGAATACGGGATGCGGGTCTTCGGGGCGCTGTCTATCACTGGTTCCACTCTTTTCTATATTCTAGGTCTTTTGCTGTTACCTCTGGATTCTCCACCTTTGATCCTTACCCTCTTCCTTACGGGGTGCCGCAGGGTTCTGTTCTATCATCTCTACTTTCCAATGTTTTCCTCGCCCCTTTAGCCCTTTTGGTTCAGCAGCCTGGTCTGTCAGCCTATTACTATGCTGACGATATCTTCCTGCTACATCACACCTCTTCCATTTGCCCTGATATCTCCCTCCTGGATTCTTGCTTAACCATGATTTCCACTTGGCTCTCTACAAACCGTATTGTCCTTAATCTCGCTAAGACCGCTGCTATTTGGTTCCCGCATAGCTCTACCTGTGCCTCCCTGGCCCCTTCTTTCGCAGGTGTCCCTATTGCTCTGGTTTCTCAACTACGCTATCTGGGTGTCCTCCTGGACACCAACCTCTCTTTTCATGATCACATCTCCCTAGTGTCACGGCATTCCTTCTTTTATCTCCGGCGGGTTCGGGCTATCAGACCATTTCTCTGTCCACAGGCTCTCACCACACTTCTTCTCTCGCTGGTGATCTCTAGATTGGATTTCTGTAACCTTGTCTTCACCTGTGTTCCCAAGTACCAGCGGCACCGATTACAATTAATTCAAAACACTGCAGCTCGACTCATATTTCATGTGTCATCCTGGGATCATATCACCCCTATCCTTCAGCACCTCCACTGGCTTCCATTGGACTTTTGGATCAAATTTAAGGTTTTTACACTGGTGCACCGAGCCATCCACATGCACAGACCCCAATATTTAGCAGACCTGTTGGTTTTTCACACCCCCTCCCGCAGTCTCCGCTCAGTCCATGTCAACCGCCTTCACCTACCATCCCCAACCCATGCACATTTACAATCTACCAGACAGTCGGCCTTCTTCTATCTTGGCCCTTCCTTCTGGAACTCCCTTCCTACAGCCTTGCATTCAGAGGAGTCCTACCCTAAGTTCTGC
This sequence comes from Ichthyophis bannanicus, assembly GCA_033557465.1. NCBI lineage: Eukaryota > Metazoa > Chordata > Amphibia > Gymnophiona > Ichthyophiidae > Ichthyophis > Ichthyophis bannanicus. Next base: position 236,348,924 of record CM066043.1, on the reverse strand, counting down.
TCCCTCCTGAAAACTCACCTTTTTTCTTTAACTCCCCCCCCCAATTTTCCTCCCTCCCCTTGGCTCTCCCTTCCTTCAGTATGCTTGTCTGATGGAAGTTCTTTCTCCCCTCTGTCCTATATATGATTTGTAGTTCCTTTTTTTTCTGTCTCCCTGGGTTTTGTAACATTGTAAACCTCCCCATTGTAATGGGGGGCGGTATATCAAATGTCAAAATAAACATAAACATAAACACATCCGCACTCAGTCATCAGTCCCTAATTCAGAAAGACCACAGCTCCAGGACAAGGAGAACAGCATCACAGAACTTGCTGAGAGGGCCTAATCTCATGACCAAATGCAAGCGTGCCGCATCCTCATGCGCCTTTTCACTATTCGCATCTTCTCTCTGGAACAGCGTCTCTCTGACTCCACCACAGAATTCAGACGAAAACTTAAAATGCACCTATTCATGGATCATTTTGGCACTGGCAATTAACAACAAAAGCACGATCCCATGCAAGACAGCACCACAGCACTATAGCTCACATACCTCCACTCTACCACTCAATCTCATCTAACTGAATGTATTAAGTCACCACATGTCTATATAAGTTGTAGTTTAATAATGTTAACTCCTGTCGACCCTAATTGCTTTGTTAGATAGTTTCATCTGCTATTTATCCAATTCATGTTATACTGTTCAGTTAATTTGGTTATATGTGAATGTTCCACTTTATGTTCCATGTACACCGCTTTGACTTGCAGTTTAATCGGAAGTAGTTTGCTGAATTTAAGATATGATCTTCTGGCTATACATTAGGGTTTTTTTCTTTCTTTTTTTGTCCTTTTGTATGTATGTATGTATGTTTTTTTGGTTTCTATCGGCTGCAGGTTTGGTTTGAGTTCTCGTTGGAATTTGCAAATGGAATAATAAAATGGTGGAAAAAGCTTCTACTTTTCATGTGACATTATGACATTTCTCTGATTATTTCTCAGCATTTCATAGGCAGCAATAATGTACAATATGGAAGCAATTTTGTAAGGAGTTGCCTAGATTCAGGCACCAAATACACACAAAAATGTCAGTATTCTAGTCGTGTATGTGCATAAATGGCCTCATAAAATATGGAGTATCACAAAAGGATCTTCCTTATTTGTATGGCGTTTGCTGTCACTGTGGGCGTGCATGGGGGCGACGTTTGGATGGAGCGAGTGCATATAAACCACCATTTTTATAAAGTCAAGTATATGTGTATTTGGCTTTATAAAATTGGCTTAAAATAGGCATGTGAGTACCCTCTATGGATTTTTCCATGTGTAAAGGAAATCCACTGTACTAACATTTAACTTTGAAAAAGGAGGCTATGATAAAATGAGGAAAATGATTAAGAAAAAACTAAAAGGAGCAATTGCAAAGGTTAAGAGTTTATATCAGGCATGGGCGTTCTATAAATATACTGTCTTGGAAACCCCGACTAGATGTATTACCTGCTTTAAGAAAAGTGGAAGGAAGGCCAAACGACAGCTAGCATAGCTTAAAAGTGAGGTCAAAGAAGCGGTTATAGCTAAGAGAAAATACTTCAGAAAATGGAAAAAAGAGCCAAATGATGAAAATGGGAAACAACATAAGTACTAGCAAGTTAGATGCAAGGCATTGATAATGCAGGCAAAGAGAGAATTTGAAAAGAGGCTTGCCGTGGAAGCAAAAGCACATAATACAAATTTTTCAAGCACATTCATAGCAAAACACCTGCGAGAGAGCCATTTGGACCATTAGATGATAGAGGGGTAAAAGGAGCAGTAAGAGAGGACAAGGTTATAGTGGAGAGACTGAACAAATTCTTTGCTTCAGTCTTTACTGAAGAAGATATAGGAAATTTACCTATGCAAGAAATGATATTTAAAGGTGATCTATCAGTGGAATTGAAAAAGGTTTCAATAAATCCAGAAGATGTATTACAACTATTTGACAAACTAAAGAGCAGCCTGGACAAGATGACATACATCCCAGCATGCTGAAAAAACTGTATATGAGTTTACAGACCAACTTTTAACATTCTGTGAACTATCCTTAAAATCATCTGTAGTACCTGAGGATTGGAGAATGGCCAATGTAATGCCACTTTTTAAAAAGGGTTCCAGAGGTGATCTTGGAAACTACAGACCGTGAGCTTGACGTCTGCACTGGGCAAAATGGTAGAAACCATTATAGAGAACAAATGGCCTAATATCCCAAGGCACTTACATGGTTTACAGAGCTGTAAACAGTATAAATGCCGCTGAATGGGATAATCAATGGCACTAACATGGTTAGAGAGCAATTCCGAAAACATGCACGTCCAGGCAGCAGACACGTCCAAATGGAAATGTGCAGAAGTAGAACCTGATACCACACACATGGGGATAGATGCCCCCGTGCGCACAGAATTGAGCACCTAGACGTGCTAGGTGCGGCCCGCACACAGAGCAACATTTTACGAAGACGGGTATACCCGACAATAGATTTATACGTCCCCGCAATGACCTTATTCTGAAAAGATGTATTTCTGCGACCCTGCTTTTCTCCACGATATACCCACAAACGGCCACGCCACACCTTTAAAACATGCAGCTATGATGCTGCCGTGGCCACGGACAGTGCTGTAATGAGGCTGAATGACAATGAAAGTTGGCGATACGTAATGTGGATGCAAGTTAGACAGTCTGTGGCTTGCCCAGACCGCTACAAAGCAATTGCAGTGCACAGAAATACAGCAGGAAAACAGGCAGAGAGGGAACCTACTGCACAAGCTGCAGTGCAGCACTACATAACTGGCAGTAGACGACCTCCCGATGTGTGCACACCGTGAACATCTCAGGAACACGACTGTACAATGCTAAGTAAAGACATGATCCCAGTAGAACAGATCCCCCATAGCAAACTACCCAAATATTTTCCCTGCACTACTAAAGAACCATTGGAATGACAGCCTGCACCACACAGACATACCCAGAGACACCATTGTCGCTCTCTACAACTGTGCATATTTCTAGAGACCCATGCTGGTGCACCTGGGAATGATGTACTGCTCTTTGCACTGTTGCACGCCCTCCCTCTGAGCTCCCCTGAGTAGTGACAGGGATGTGTCTGTAAAAGGAAGTGATTGTGAAACTGTCCTGCGCACTCCTGCCTGTATGCACTGGCATCTGGTGAGGCTGTAGACAGCCCTATGATCCAGGTACCTGCCAGTTATATCTGTTCCACCGGAAATGTGTATGAGCAATCTAGACCCCCCCCCGTGCAGCCCTTTAACTACACACACACACACACACACACTCTCACTTGAAGTCCCACAGAAACAGCCGTCTGCCAAAAGAATGCCCTGCACCAAATGTCTTAGCTAATGGAAAGGAAACCATAGCAACCAATACTTCCAACCCAGCATTATACCCGCTCACTGCATTTCTATTTGGCTACATACATATACAGTAACTACAATAGTGGACCTCTAACAGATACAGAGCTGCAGTAGGCCCAAACAGCCCTTCTAGTATATCAGCCTCAAGGGTCAAACCCTGTATGCGCATTGCACATCATAGACTCACAATATGTAAACAACCGCAACAGTGACCTGTGCACAACACATGTGCCATATAGCCACTGGCATAAGATATCCCCAGTATAGTGCTCCAATAGGAGTTACATAAGATCTTATCTGCACCAGGGGACTGTGCACATTGCATAAAACATATTGTAGAAATCCACTGTGGGAGAGCAACACTCCAGTTGGCTGGGTGCTGCAGATAGCACCGATAGCTGGGCTTACATGTTCACATGGGGTGCTAGGACTCTGTCACCAGTATCATTGCCAGGACATGGGCATTGTTAGGGAGCCCTAGCTGTGCCCCTTTAGCTCACACAGCACGTGCCAGCATAGCCGGATTGAGCACTTATGCTCTACTGCATACATTCATTTCTGCTGCTTTGCCTTACATCCCCCCTCTCCTCTGCTTTCTGTTCCATAGCACTGCCTGCTGTGGTTTTCCAAACTGCAGTCACACCAGTGCATAGCGTAGGTTAGATATCCAGTCCCCACTATTGGCTGCATTGGAGTGAGGGGCAATATAATTTCTAAGTCCTACCTTTATTCCACGGTTTTGCAGGTATAACATGGACGTCTGAGGGGCCGACCGCAGATGGATGTGACCAGAATATGTTTTATACGTCTCCGTGGCTGACCACACCCCCATTCTGCTCCTTCCAGCCCACATTCTGCAATCCCCATTTAAGTGCCGTGTACGTGCAGGGCTGCAGAGGGTCAGAATATGATTTTGCGATCTTTGTGAGATAAACATCTATCTTTTATCCTCGGGAGCTAATCAGGAAGTGGTGAAATATCACTGCAACTCGCTTAGTTTCTGAGGCTCCGGAGCATGTGTAGCGACCTTAGATATTCAATGCCGGGGCCGCATATGACCTTGACATTGAATATCCAGGGTCAAGGTTTAGCGCCGACGGCTAGGCACTGTACTCGCGCCTAGCTGCTAGCAATGAATATCGGGCCCAACATGGCAGGAAGCCAACATGGATTTGGCCAAGGAGCCAACTGTAAAATTTAAAGGCAACATCACAGTAGAGAGCTTACCCTAGGAGCTTACCCTAGGAGTAGCCTAGTGGTTGGGGCAAGGTACTTCAGGCCGGAAGGTCGGGGGTTCAAATCCCACTAGAGGACAGCAACCTTGGGCCGGAAGGACTGGGGTTTCTAGTCCCACAGATGCTCCTTGTGGTCTTGGGCAAGCCACTTAACCCTCCATTGCCCATGTTCCCTGTAAGTATTAGTGTATGTGTCTCATATCCCTGCATGTTAAATGTATCCCCCAATTGTGTTGTGACCGCTTTGATTGAAGGATAAGGCGGTATACAAAACTGTCTAAATAAAATAAATAAATAAATAAATACCCACAGACACCCCGTTGGTTTAAGTAAAACGGATAATTGAAAGGACTAGTATTGGCGCACCAAACTCTTCACTAGAAGTCACCAAAATAAAATCCGTCAGTCAGTAGCATTAGGAATAAGGGAGAAGAGTGATTATCAGTCCTGTGTTGTGTTGTATTTTTCACTCATCTTTACTATCTTCACAAATGCCAAGTTTTACTTTTTATTTATTCTTTCCCGTAGACGTTTTAAACCAAGCAGATAAACTTTATCTAGAAACTGTAAAGAAAGAAAGCACTTATTGGACTGATAACACCATAAGGATATTATTTCTTGTGAGTCAGTGGCTTGAATCTGGTCCTGGCAATCACTGAAATGAACTCAGTGGTGCATGAGGACTGTTCACTGAATCATGTGCAATGAATTGACGGTTTTAATCTGGGCCCCAGTGGACTCGGATGTTCACATTCCTAATACTACCATCTTAATTGGTATTAAGTGACACTATAGCCAGCTGGCTTAAAGAGAAGAGACCAACAAATGAATAAACAGAGGCAGGACTATCTTTCCATTCCTGGGTGAAGCCACAGTACGAAAGAAAACTAGGTGTGACCTTTCTTTGGAAATATGAACAGAACGTTGAAACGGCATTTCATGTCGTTTTTTTAAATGAAACAAAATAAAGTCCATGAAATTTGGATTGTAATAATTTTGTTCTAAATATTCAGGCCCTACCCCTGTTTGCACCCCACTCCTGATCCTCCTCACCATATCTTATCACTATCTTGGTTGGAAAGGGGGGCAGAAGTGATTAAATGTTGTTCCTGTCTCACAGATGGTATAATCCACCATGGCGCTGGCTGTGTGTTAGCCCATGCAGTTTTGAATTACTGAACCAGTGTGCCAGGACAACTGGGGATCACGCCTGCCTCCTCTACCAAACAAGATATGGATAAGATATGAAGGGTGTGTCTGAGAAATGGAGGTGAAGGTTAGTACCTGGGAGTGATAGTTAAAAGTGCTAGTTTTAGTTGTAGCATGAGTTAGGGGTCTGCAGTTATCACAGTTTATTCTGTTCATTTGGGAAAGTAAAAAGTATACCTACATATTAGGAACATAGAAGCATAGAACATAGAGTCAATTTACAGTATATGTATGAAAGACATCTAGCGTGTGTGCAATGGTGTATCAAGGAAGGGGTAGTGGGTGTGGCCCACCCTGGCTGCCAGCCGGAAGGGGGTACACTCTCACCAAACCCACATGGTGAAGCATTTAACTTACAGCTGTGCATAGCTTGCCACGCTCCAGGCCCGGTGGCTCCCAGCCGAAATCTTGTGAATCGCAAGACTTTGGCTTGAGAGAGAAGAGCTGCTGGGCCTGCAATGGAGGCTGCATGTTAAGCTATCCATATTGTAAGTTAAGTACTCTGCTGTGTGTGAGAGCTGCTGGGCATGGAGTGGTAAGCTACCCACGGCTATGTTAAATTTGGCACGCTGGCACTGCCGTGTGGGCCTGGTGGAAAGGGGTGCAGCGCAGCACACTATGCTACATGGGGCGATTGCTGGCCGCAGGGGAAGTGCTGGCTGCCACAAGGGGGGGGCACCCGCCCCAGGTGCCAGTGGCTTGGAACACCACTGAGCGTGTGCAAAAAACATAAGTGAAGCAAACATGACAAATGCCTTAAAATCGGAAAAAAAATAGTTTCAAACAAAAATAAACCTAACTTCTTTTTTTGGCCATGCACAGCCCTAGTATTCACTGACAATAACATGCATTAAAAAAGTGTACACTAAAATCTTGCACACTAGAGATGTGCACAGGGCAAACATTTTCGGGGGGAGGGGGGTATAGTTTGTATGCCTTTTCCACAATTTTATGAATCTTCTGAGTACATTGCAGACATTTGTTTTAACAAAAGTTTTTAACTTAGTAACATCATATATAGCAGCAGATAAAGACCATCATGGTCCACTTAGTCTGCCCAGCAAGTTGACAAGAGCAGGTGAACCTGCCGCTCCATGCAGGTCACCCTATTTGTTTAGATAGCAGAGACAGTTAAGGTTATTTTGATTTTATCCTATTGCTATAAAGGGATCCACTGTGTCTGTCCCATGCCATTTTGAATTCTGTCACTCTATTTTCCCCCACCACTTCCATCAGGAGGGCATTTCAAGCATCTACCACCAGTGAAATGGTATTTCCTGACACTGCCTTTCAGTTTACCCCCTTGCAGCTTCATGTTATGCCCTCTAGTTTTGCAATTTCCCCGTCTTTGAAAGAGGTTTGTTTGCTCATTAATACTCTTTAAGTATTTAAAGGTCTGAATCATATCTCCCCTGTCCCTCCTCTCCTGTAGAGTATACATATTTAGGTCTTCAAGTCTCTTCTCATGTTTTCTGGTGCAGGCACCAAATCATTTTGGTCGCCTTCCTATGAACCATTTTGTCTTTTTATATCCTTTGCAAGATATAGTCTCCAAACCTGAACACAATATTCCAAGTGAGGCCTCACCAGCGATTTGTACAGTGGCATTAGTACCTCCTCCTTTCTGCTGATAAACTCTCTCTGTATGCAACACAGCATCCTTCTGGCTTTGGCCAGTGAGTTCCATTTACCATCACCTTCTGTATCTGTCACTCAACCAATTTCTGATTCATTTCACCACTTTTGGACCCATACCCAGGCTGTTCATTTTATTGATAAGCCTCCTATAAGGAACAGCATCAAAGGCTTTGCTGAAATCTAGGTAGATCACATCCATCACATGCCTTTGATCTATTTCTCTGATCACTCAGTCAAAGAACTCAATTAAATTTGTTTGGCATGATCGTCCTTTGGTAAAACCATGCTGCCTATTGGTTTATAGAAAGCCCAATATTCTCTCTTTCAGGAGCACCTCCATTATTTCTAGGGTTGCCAACTGGCCGGTTTTCAGCCGGCCTGGCCGGTTTTTCCACGGCCAGGCCGGCTGCCGGCGCAGAGGCAAAACCGGCCCTTTAAAAGCCGGTTTTTTTTGCTCTGGCCGCAAGATCGGGAGCGGCCAGAGCAAAAAAAACCGGCTTTTCTCCGCTTCAGAGGGAGCCGGGGAAGCCCGCGCGAGGCCCCGGCTCCCTCTGAACAGCCACCAGCGTGAAGAGCCTTTACCTTCACGCTGGCGGCTGTTCCTGTGAAGCCGCGAATGCTGGGAAAGGTTAAAGGTTGCCCTTTAACCTTTCCCAGCATTCGCGGCTTCACAGGAACAGCCGCCAGCGTGAAGGAAAAGGCTCTTCACGCTGGTGGCTGTTCAGAAGGAGCAGGGGCCACGCGCGGGCTTCCCCGGCTCCCTCTGAAGCCTCAGACAGCCGCTGGTCGGGGGGGGGAGGGACCTGGACTGGAAAAGGGCTAAGGGGGGGGGGGACTTGGACTGGATAAGGGCTAAGGGGGGGGACCTGGACTGGAAAAGGGCTAAGGGGGGGGGGGACTTGGACTGGATAAGGGCTAAGGGGGGGGGGACCTGGACTGGAAAAGGGCTAAGGGGGGGGGGGGACCTGGACTGGAAAAGGGCTAAGGGGGGGGGACCTTGGACTGGAAAAGGGCTAAGGGGGTGGGGGGACTTGGACTGGAAAAGGGCTAAGGGGGGGACTTGGACTGGAAAAGGGCAAAGGGGGGGGACTTGGACTGGAAAAGGGCAAAGGGGGGGGACTTGGACTGGAAAAGGGCTAAGGGGGGGACTTGGAGTGGAAAATGGCTATGGGGGGGGGAGGGGGACTGGAAAAGGGCTAAGGGGGGGGACTTGGACTGGAAAAGGGCTAAGGGGGGGGGACTTGGACTGGAAAAGGGCTAAGGGGGGGGGGACCTTGGACTGGAAAAGGGCTAAGGGGGTGGGAGGACTTGGACTGGAAAAGGGCTAAGGGGGGGGGACTTGGACTGGAAAAGGGCTAAGGGGGGGACTTGGACTGGAAAAAGACTAAAGGGGGGACTTGGACTAGAAAAGGGCTAAGGGGGGGACTTGGACTGGAAAAGGGCTAAGGGGGGGGGAATTGGACTGGAAAAGGGCAATAGGGGGGGGAAGTGGAGTGGAAAAGGGCTAAGGGGGGGACTTGGACTGGAAAAGGGCTAAGGAAGGGGGGGACTTGGACTGGAAAAGGGCTAAGGGGGTGGGACTTGGACTGGAAAAGGGCTAAAGGGGGGGAGGACTTGGACTGGAAAAGGGCTAAGGGGGGGGACTTGGACTGGAAAAGGGCTAAGGGGGTGGGACTTGGACTGGAAAAGGGCTAAGGGGGGGGACTTGGACTGGAAATAGGCTGTGATGGGGGGGGACCTGGACTGTAAAAGGGTTATGGGGGGGGACATGGACTGGAAATGGGTTGTGATGGGGGTGGAGGGGACCTGGACCAGAAAAGGGCTATGGGGGGGGGGACCTTGTACTGGAAAAAGGATGTTATGGGTGGGGACCTGGACTGTAAAAGGGTTATGGGGGGGGGGACATGGACTGGAAATGGGTTGTGATGGGGGTGAAGGGGGTGGAGGGGACCTGGACTGGAAATGGGCTATGGTGGAGGAAGGGGGATCTTGGACTGGAAATAGGCTGTGATTAGGGGGGCTAGGACTGCAAATGGGCTGTGATGGTGCGGGGGGACTCGGACTGCAAATGGGCTGTGATGGTGCGGGGGGACTCGGACTGCAAATGGGCTGTGATGGTGGGGGTGGGGGGCCTAGGACTGGAAATAGGCTGTGATGGGGGACTTGGACTGGAAATGGGCTGTGATTGGGGGGGGGGGAGCTAGGACTGGAAATGGCCTGTGATGTGAGGGCTAGCACTGGAAATGGGCTGAAGAAGAGCTGGAATAGGACTGGAAATGGGCTGATGTGGGGCATGGGAGAATGGGACTAGAAGGGAGTGGATGCTGGGTGGGCCTAGAACTATAAGGGAATTGATTTGGGGGGAGGACTAGAATGGATGGGGAATGAGAATGGAGAGGGGAAAAAATATTTTGTGTGGAAGAAAAGTCTATGATGGGCCGGTATTGGGAGAGTAAGAGGGGCTTGAGAATGGAAGGGTGAAATTTAAACGGATGATAAAGGAATAAGGAAAGAATTGGGGGAAAGAGCAAAAGGGAAACAATCAGTATGTTAAAGCAGAAATAGAGAGAGAATGGAAAACATCTAAAAGAGAAGAAAGGACAAATGGATAGCTCGCAGAAGACACGAAGAAACCAGAAGAAAGTGACTGGAGCAATTGCAACTGAAAAATAAAACGCCCAAACAGAAGGTAGAAAAATACTTTTATTTTGAATTTATTAACTGGAATATGTCTGGTCTGGGAAGTGTGTATTGCTAACATCTTTGCGTTTTTGTTTAGTGCAAGAGGAAATTACTTTATAGTTTTATTTCTCCAGTGTTGTACATTTCATGTTTGGATTTTGGGGTTCCCAGTTTAATTATTATCTGACCAAGGAAGTTAGCCTACACGTATCCTCGGTAATTTTTGTGGGTGGGGCTGGGGGTGGGGCAGGGGTGGGACTAGGGGCGGAGAATGGGTGGAGCATGGCAAGCCACAGGTGTCGGGTTTTTCTCGGTGAAAAAGTTGGCAACCCTAATTATTTCCCACCTCTGAGGTAAGGCTTACAGGCCTGTAGTTTGCCACTTCTTCCCTATTACCACTTTTGTGAAGAGGTGCCACATCAGCCCTTCTCCAGTCTGTGGAACTTTTCCTGTCTCCAAGGATCTATTAAAAACATCTAAAGGCCCTGCCAGAACCTCTCTGAGCTCTTTCAGTATCCTGGGATGTATCCCATCTGGTCCCATGGCCTTGTCCACTTTCAGTTTTGCAAGCTGTTCTAACACATCATCTTCTGTGAATGGTGTGATATCTACACTATTCCCATTTGTATATTTGTCAATCACAGGTGGTCCTTCTTCAGGATTTTCTTTAGTAAAAACAGGAAAGAAGTATTTGTTTAGCATTTTCGCATTTTCAATGCAACTTTCCACAAATCCGTTCTCGACATTTTTGAGTCTTGCAATTCCACCTCTAATCTTCCTCTTCTCCCAAATATACCTGAAAAAATGTTTGTCAACATGCTTTAGATCTTTAGCCATCTTTTCTTCTGCCTTTGATTTTACTATCCTTATTTCTCTTTTTGTCTATTTTTTAGCATTATCCTGTATTCTTTTCTGTGTTCCTATGTTTGTGAATTTTTTAATTTTATGAAAGCTGTGTTTTTTGCCTTTATTTGTGTAGCCACTTCTTTGGAGAACGAAATAGGTTTATTTTTCTTCTTGTTTTTATTTACTTTCCTTACATATGTATCTGTTGCCCTTTTTATTGTCTCCTTTAGTTTAGCCCACTGCAGTTCCACTTCCCTTACCTATTCCTACCCTGCCAACTCCTCCTTCAGGCACTTGGTCATTTTACTGAAGTTAGCGTTTTTGAAGTCTAGGGCTTTGAGCTTGCTGTGATTGGATTCTGTCTTGGCTTTTATCTCAAACCACACCATGTGATGATTGTTGCTGCTCACATGGGCACCCACCTGAACATTCAACACGCTATCTCTGTTGGTGAGTATTAAATCCAGCATCAAACTTTCCCTGGTCAGTTTCTTTTTTTCTTTTTTTTATTGTTTCCAGTAACAACTTACAACATAAAAAACTCCAACCTTTAACATATCAACATCATCCCTCCCAGCCCCCCCCCCCTTCCCATCACCATGGAGGTCATCCCTTAGCTGGACCTGACTAATCTAGCTTACAGTTATAATGCAAAATTACATGATACAGTCACAAATACAAAAAAGAAAAAAAAATCACTCGTCCATGCTAAAGCTGCAAGCTCATCAAGAGATCTCCATCTATTTTCCCCTCTACAAGAACTCAAATTGTTCCTCTGATTAATATCCTGAGAGGGTCTCGGCCCTTTTCTCACGCATCTCTGGGCAATCACAGTTTCCCGCGCCCTCTCGTATCTAGAATATAGACAAACCGAATTCCACCAGTGGTGGACATCCAGTTTACTTGAATCTTTCCAACATAACACTATCAATTTTACAGCAATAGTCATCATAAAATGAAACAAAAAACGCTTCCTTTTTACCACAGGTAGGTTTGGAAGCGTGGACCGCAAGATTACTGTCTGCCATGTCAGAGGTGCCTGGAAACGCAAAACTCTTTGAACCCTCTCCCAAACTTGTGACCAGAAAAGCTGAACGTAAGGGCAGTCAAATAACATGTGTTTTAAAGGTACCCAGAGTATTCGAACAAGTCCAGCATTTGTTTCCTACTTTTGGATCCCATTTGGTAAGCCAGACTGGAGTAATTAATACTCGATGCATCAGAAAATATAAAGTTTGGATTAGGGCAGCTGCTCCAGAGACTCTGTTCACTTTAGACCATAGCAAAGGCCATCTCCGTGAAGAAATGGTTAAACCCAAATCCTCCTCCCACAATTTCCTTAGTCCAATTGTAAAATTTGGGGCCCCACCCCTTAATAATGCATAGAATTTAGAGACTGTACCATTCCCACTCAAACAAGAAACAGCCGCCTTCTGCAGACCCCACTCCTGTGACATATTTTTAACATCAATCTTTGACTTCACAAAACAATGCCTTAGCTGTACCCATTGAAATTTACATCTAGCTGGTAAATCATACTCTGCCTGCAATGCCATATACGATTTCCAAGTTCGAGTTTGGACTAATTGCCCTAACGTCCAAATTCCCCTATTTTGCCAGTTCTTCCACGAGATTATCTTATGTCCAATTTTAAACTTAACATTATACCATATTGGCATCAAAAGAGAAGGCGGATTTTCATCCCCTAAGCTCCAAGCCAGGGAGTTAAAAGCTTCTTGAGTTGCAGATATAGTTCCAGCAATTGATAAAGCATCAGGAATCTCATCCCAATCAAAAGGGGCCGAGGTATTGGTGAGACCAGCCGTTCTTCCAGTTCCAACCATTTCGGTCTCCATCCTTTACCCTCTCCAGCACTCCACCTTGCACCTTGCTTAAGCAGGAAAGCCTGATGGCACCATTTAAAGTCTGGGAATTGAACCCCACTGTTTCCTTTACTCATTTTTAATTTGTTAATTGCTATCCTGGGGGGGTTTCCCTAGCCAAAAGAAAATGGAGAATAGCCGTTCCCAAGCTTTATAAGATTTGAAAGGTAAGGAGACCGGCAACATCTCCAAGATATAGGGGTATGTTTACTAAACTGCGGTAATGTCACCCACGTTAGGTTCCGTGGTAAAGGTACATATGCCCATATAAAGGTGTGGGCGGTGCATCGTTACAGCAAGCCGTATCAGCTAACGCACGTTACAAGGCGCCTTAGACTAACGCGCTTTACAAGATGTCTTATAAGGCACATTACAAGGCGCCTTGTAAGGCACGTTATAAGGCGCCTTGTAAGGTGCCTTATAAGTAAGGTACCTTATAAGATGCCTTTTTAGGTGCCCTATAAGGTACTTTATAAGGTGCCTCATAAGGTGCCTCATAAGGTGCCTTGTAAGGTGCCTTATAAGGTGCCTTGTAAGGTGCCTCATAAGGTGCCCTATAGGGCTACCTAGGCGAAGCGCCGTATTAGGCACCCCTGGACAAGGCACTGTAGAAGGCACCCTGGGCTATGGAACAATAGGTTAAGGTGGCCTAACAAGGTTACGGTGCCCTAGGTTAGTGTGTCCTAAGGGCTGCAAGGTGCTTCAGGATGGCATGCATGATCTGTGAGGAATAGAGACAGATGTAGCCCTAACACTAGATAGAGCACTGAGGAAAGGCAATGAACAGGTGAGTGAAGGAGTGAAAGCTGGGAGCTGCTGGACCTTCCATATCTGCAGGCATCCCATGTGGCTGCCAGTACTGTTGACAAACATGGTGGGGCAACTGTACCGCAGCACAAGGTGTTGGCAATGTAAAGTACTGGAAAGACAGTTGGTGGCAGACGATGGGAATACGTGTTCCCCAGTGGAGGAGGAGGTGGCAGATCAGGCACAGGCAAGGCAAGCATGAAGAGGCGCAATGCAGGAAAGGGTACCAGTGCAGGACATGGGGTGGCAGCCTGCACAGGAAGACAGGACTCTACACAGCTGACAGATGGAGAAAGATGGACCGAAGGATTGGTGAGGGTAATATGGGCTGGCAGCACAGATCTGCAAAGATATGACTGTTACAGGCATGCAAAATATCTGAGTTGGATAGGCATGAAAAGAGTGAACAACGAGGAATCAAATCTATGACCATTGTTTAGAACGTCATTGTACTAACCAGTAGGCTATACCTCTATGGCTTGTTGCACAGCAATGGCTGGGTACAGAAGGATTGCAGGTCACCGCACAAACCGTCTGCTCTGTGTGCCAGGGTAGGGTAACCCCAGCAGCACCCATGATGCAATGCACATGCAGAACAGCGGTCTACAGCTGATCACCAGATGGGGTTTGCACCTCTCCGGTACTGCAGCGTGGTAAGATGGACTGACATTGCGTGATACTGGCATAGAGTAGCTACAGACCATGCCATTGTGCAGGTTCTGTGTTCACCCTGAGGGATAGGATGGGCGCCCAGCACTAGGTCCGCAGCACATGTGGTGCTAGAGATAGGTCCTGCTGCACATCCCCAGCACTGCCAGTGTTTGCCAGGTGTTCCTAGCAGTGCAACCAAAAGTACGTCTGTGTCCATCTGTGTTCCACAGTCATATGTGGCCCTGTGAGGCCAGACACCACCCAGATTAGTGCGTACCCAGTGTTAGAGTTTGGCTGCCATGGGCACCTGTTATCAGGGCAGAGGGGTGTCTAGACTCGCATGAGGTGGATGTAGCACTGTCTCTACAGGTCAAAGTGCTATACACTTATATACCCCAAAGGACCCACAATCTCCCATTTTGTAGGTGAAGGAGTGGAGGGACAGGTGCCTGAGCCCTTGTTGTAGGACAAGCAACCACAGTCCTGCTGGCGGAGGACAGCCCTCCAGGGCTGGTGGGCCAAAGCCATACCTATGACTGTAGCAATGGCAGACCAGTAGTAATTCTTGGGATAAGCCGGGGAAACCTCAACTGCCCCACACCACGGTCTGCCATTTAACAGCAGATGGCACAGTCAGATTGCACTTGCAGCACCCTATAAGGTGTTCCAACCATGCACAGACTAACTGCAGACAGTCCACTAGCCAGTCCATAGTGCATGCTCACAGGGGAACCCTGTGCACCCAGAGATGGGATGTACAGCACAGACACCAAGCAGGTATCTCAGTGATTGGGTCCCAGAACTGGGAACACACAGGTATAACTGAAGACAAATAGTGTTGAGCACTACGTGGGAGCATAGACATGCCATGGTCACTGCTCAGTCAGGGTGAGAGTGACCTCACTGCATGCCATGCTGTAGCCACCCTGTCCATGCAGGTGGTGGTCGGGCACTGCAGTGTCCCAGCCATTGCCCTACACCCTGTGTCTTTATCTTTATTTTTATTTGCAGTTTTTGATATACCGCCCTTGCCGAAGCGTCAGGGCGGTGTACAATAAAACAAATGTTGGCTACAGGAAGCATAGAAAAGAAAGGAACGCCAATAATGGACAGGAAAGGAGAGAAAGGAAAGAAAACAGTAAAATGGGAAAATATGAGAGACCAGGAAAGAGGGAGGGAGGAAGTAATTACTAAATGAGAGAGAAAATGCATCCTGCCAATCCGCCCTGTCTGGACCATACCCACAATATCTTGCTCCTCATTATGCACATTTGCAGGCTAACGCTGGTAACAGTATGACATTGTGGGCCCAGAGCGGTGTAGGCAGCCACAAAACAATTGATAGACATATACACACACATACACCCCTATTGCAACATTGTGCAATGTTTATGTTTATGTTTATTTCGCTTGATAGACCGCCCTTCTGTGGTAATCAGAGCGGTTTACAATACAATAAATAGATAGAGTCACATGTGAGATACAATAAAATTGACTGACTTTTCAACTGACTTGGCAACATTTTGAGAGTGGAGGGAGAGATGAAGTTAGGGGACTTTCAGAACAGGTATATTTATACAGGCATCATGTGACACAGATTGCACAATGTTAGGGGTGGTTGGCAATCCTGCTCGTCACACTGGTCCTGATCACAGTGCCAACATTGCTAAACTGTGCAGGGGGTAGTAGTAGTGCTCTGCTGATAACTGCAGCTCTGTGCTGGGGCCAACAGCCTGACTCTCCATGAAGCTTTGGATAGTGGATCCTGTGTGAGTGGGTGTTTTGACCCCTGTTCGACGCGGCTTTGGGGTTTGCACATGTTGATGTTGTATCTGCATTGCAGGGTAAAATGTGGGGAGATGCTCTGTAAGATCCACAGCTGGGACTTGAACTTGTTACCCTCTGCTTCTGGACACACTGGCTGTGTGTACTGCACCACACTATTGCCAGAGGAGTAGTGGTCCCTGGGACTACCCTTACTTTTCTCAGGCAGACCTTTTCTGTTGCACTGCACACCACATACTGGTACAGGGCATGGCCTAGGTCCACTGCAGGTGGGTGGCACTGCTCCCTCCAGCACAAACACCCCCCCTGCCATGCCGACATGACCATATGCTGTCGGTGCTGGTTGTGCGCGGTCCCAGGCCATCCGCTGTGCAGTTAGGCGGGTGCCTAGGGTGTGGGGTCTGGGGTGGCGAGACATATATGGACATCCACGCATCCCCCCCCCATCACTGCCTACCAATGTTCCACATGGGGGAGTGATGCCTTTCTTCCGTGCAGTTTAAGTTTAGTGTTGTTGCCATCGTCACAGAAATGTGATCCTCTGCCGCCAACACCGTCCCATTCTGCTGCTGCCCAGATAGGTGGTTTGTCTTGGTCTGGCACCTCAGCTGAGACCTGTCCATCTTGGGAGACCCTGCCAGTAGTTAAGCTACCGATAGCTTAGCCCTCAGCATCACTGATGCACACAAGTCCTCACAGCATGATAACCTGCAAACCAAGTAAGGGAAAAAGAGGTTCCAACTCAGAGTAACCCAAGTGGTAATACACCGGTTGAGCAGCTTGAATGATCCATTCTGGCAATTGGAGAAGAGCACTTAAAGTGAAGTGTTAAAATATAACAAAGTTTAAAAAAAACAGAGAGAAGTAATCCATTGTTACCTATTTTGAGGGAAGGAAGAAATGCCTGCTTATAATATTGTTCTATTCCTAATGTTCTGCCAGCTGTAATTTTTGCTATTGTTTTCAGTAACCTTAAGGTTTAAGTGAACCCTTCATTCAAAACACAAAATCTGAACTGGACTTAATTATGTTGAGAAGGGAAGAGGTGGGAGTAGAGTACATATGCCAAGGCCTCCCAATGTATACTAGTCCCATTCAATGAACCCTGTATTCAGACTCCAAGAGTAGAGAGTGAAACAGTCTTGAATTGGTGTGACCACTGTCTGCCATACAGCAAAAAGGACCTCTGTAGGGACTACATACAGGCAGGCGGTTTATACCATATTTCCATTAGCTTGTCTGTGCTTACTATATTTATGGAAGATCTCTCTTTCTAGAGCTGTCAAGCACTTGGTTCACCACAGGCATAACTACATTGGAAATACAAAAAGGAATTGAAATTCTAGCAGTTAAAGCAGCAATTCAGTTTTACATATATATTTTCTATGTAAAATCGGTGTGTATTTTGCCATCAAACAGTTATTTGTATTTTCATGGAACTAAATGTATTTTAACATTTTAATATTGAAAAAAGAAACAAGACACATTTTCCTGCTCTTCTCTCAAGGACACATTCATTTGCAATGATGTTTCCCATGTAATTTCATGCTGTTTTTAACTTGAAGCAACAGGTAAAAACCCTCTGAAAATTCTGAGGTTGATATACAGGGATCACAGTCAAAAGTTTTAAAGTTTAAAGCTCTTGCTGGAACCAAACCCGGATATTCGGTACCAGAGCCTATCTGGTGTCCGACACTGAGTGGAATTGCTGTCCCATCAGCGGTGATTTTCCACCATTAACCGGATAGCAAAACCACATAAAGATGGCCATTGACCTCTCCTAAGTTTATGCCGCTTAGATAGCCATTTAGAAGCTGAATATTCCCGCTTGCCGAAAAGCTGCCGCAACTACCCAAGTTCCACCCACAGACTGACCCAAAAATCAGCGGATGTTTTCAGATAGTCTGTGGGGATATCCAATGGTCCTACCTGGTTAGAGCTGAATATTGGGATTACCAGGATTTATGCGGTTTGCAGATAATGCTCACAATTGATATTGCCCCAAAACAAAAATATATAAGCAGAATAAAAGAAAAAGATCCTAGTAACAACATAGGAAACTGAAAGAACTAAGGGAGGAATTTCCAAAGGTTTGCAGACCTGCAATGTGCCTAAATGGCGCTCTGCATGATATTTAGTAGAACTAACACAGTTAGTACCCCTAAATATTCCCGGGTGCCACCACTAAATACACCCACGCTAGCGTCAGAACGTTCTGGGGGTGGAGCGGAGGTGGTATCCATGGATAACCAGCTACCCTACGCCTGATAGGCTTGCCTATGTTTTGCCACCATAGCTAACTGGATAGCGGCTGATCGCTGCTGTCTGGTTAGCTCTGGCAATATCTGGCCAACCCAATTATTCAATATGGCCCCAGCTTTGAATATCCAGGTGCAAAGTTCAATGGCAACAGCTAGCCACTATACAAGTGCTAGCTGACACCGCTGAATATTCCCTCCTAACATTTTCCGACGGCACACCCTTAATTCCTCTTTGATTCTGAAGGAAGAAAGAACTCCAGTTTGACCCTGTTGCAGGTCAAGGATCAATGGGAATTGACACAAAAAGAATATGAAGCCTTTCTAGATCATTCTGTTGATTTTCTAAATGTGAAAATGATAATAAGGGCATTATCAATACCTCTCTGCTCTTTCCTCATGGAAAAATAATTCATGCCTCATATACCCTTCCTTTAGCACAATTTCACAGGTCAAAAGTATTGTTTTGGAATAATCACTGTTACTATTTTAGGGTAATAGAAGAAAAGGGACTCATTAATAACTGATGAAAAACATACTTGTGATTATTTTATGGAGAGGGGGGAGGAATTCACATCAAAGGTTAATGGAAAAGCTGTGCTAAAATCCTAGGCATCCCTTCATTCAATTTTCTCCTTCTCATTGCTGACTAGTCTATACATATCCAAGCACAGTAGTCCAGGCTCTCCGATGTAATCAATTTTAACTTGTAACAATAACACAGCCTAAGATCTCCATAATAACTTAGACCACTGCTGTTCAATAGCTCCTAGCTTCTGGAAAACGGGTGATGAAACACATTGGTGCAGAGAAAGAGGGGAGTGAAGACAGGGGGAAATCAATCAGACTTAGTGGATGCTCCTAGCTAATTGATTATTTTCGAGATATTTTTTGTTGTTGTTGCTGCAAATGCCTCATTATTGACCTTTTAAAGTTCATTTATCAAAGGCAGGTGTTAAAGATTCCATTGCTTTTCATTCACAGGCACAGATGCAGATCCATAGAAGCAGAGGTGGTGCAGTAAAGGGCAAATCTCAGTGCTACTGAAGTAGAGAAAAGCAGGGGGGATTCTTTTCAGGGGCCCTGTACTTTAATGTTTGTTCTTTTCTTCATTTAGCCTCAGCATTTTCTTAGCTGCTGTCTGTCACGTCGGATCTGAACATTCTAACATCTTGCAGTAACGTAAAATGTGAAAATAGGCAGCTCATCAGAAAAGCAGCAGCTGTTTTCAACCATCTCAAAATAAAATCGCTCTAGACGAAACCTATAGTTAACTGATTGAAAGGGCTGCTAAACAGAAAATGAGATGAAGACAAGAACATGACTTTGTAAATGATGAGCACAGCCGGGAAAGCTAGATGGCTTTGAGCATAAAACTCCTCGATGATACTTTGAAAGTGACAAGAAAGGACTTAACAAAGATCTGGGCTTTCTGGCATATTGTGAGCCATAAAATTCTATTGCTTGCCCCCATCTCATCATCCATGAATTCCGCCCCCTCATTGCCACTTCCATATTCTCAGTGGAGTAGCCCGATGATTAGAGCAATGGGTTGCGAGCCTGGGAAGCTAGGGCTCACATTCCACTGAGGTTTCTTGTGATCTTGGGCTAGTCACTTCACTCTCCATTATCTCAGGCACAAACTTGGATTCTAAACCCTCTGGGAACAGGAGAATACTAGGCTTATGATGGACAAAGATTTTTGGGCACATTTTTGTTCCTCAGAATCCACCCGTTCGTTTAGTATTCGAGTCCAAGGCATTCATGCGTTCGTCCCATTCATCCTCATAAAAGTCTATAGAGGAAGCTATTTTTCAATATAACAGTGAAGCTTGTCTATCTATTTTCAATCAAATCTGCTTGGATCTTCAAGGCAGGCATCTGTAACAGCACTATAAGCCTAGTGGTTGGGGCAAGTTACCTCGGGCCGTATGGCCAGGGGTTCAAATCCAGCTAGAGGACAGAGACCTTGGGCCGGAAGGACTGGGGTTTCTAGTCCCACAGGTGCTTCTTGTGGCCTTGGGCAAGCCACTTAACCCTTTGTTGCCTTAGGTACAAAAACATAGATTATGAGCCCTTCGGGGACAAGGGAAAAATATATATGCAATACCTGAATGTACACTGCTTTGACTGGTAGAAAAGCGGTATATAAGCCTAGATAAATAAATAAATCAAGAACATCGAAACCCCCAGGGGCACCAGAAGAGGTTCAAAGAATATGGACAGTGAAACGATGAGTACCAGAAACCACCACTGGTACAAGAGTGCAATGGATACATCAAGATAGTATAAGAAAGCAAAACAGCACCACAATTGGTAGATGTACACCAAGGCACTTTGAGAGAAATAAAATGGCAAGAGTACCAGCACAACACCCAGAACAGCTACAAGGCCATAGATCATGCCAAGAAGACCAGCACAGCATCCAGGGCAACTGCAACAACTTCAACAACACTCCCCCGAGGCGCTGACAGCATACACTGTATAAACTCAATCTCAAGCCACACATAGGCAAAACAATACAAAAAGCCTACTACAAGATGCGAATCATCAGGAGACTGAAACCACTCCTCGCCCCAGAACACTTCCGTACCGTATGTCAAGCTCTGATAACCCCACTACTGGACTTCTGCAATCCGATATACCTTGGTCTACCGAAACAAGCCATCAAACCACTCCAACTGGCACAAAACACCGCAGCACGAATCATATCCGGAACTGCAAGACAGGAGCACATCACACCCACCTTAAAGGACTTACACTGGCTTCCAATCAGTGCACGCATCAGATACAAAACTATCATAAACCTATACAAGATAAAACAGCACACATCAGCCAACAGCCTGCACACCCTCATACAACCAGACACCAGTACACGTCCAAGAAGAAAACAAACTCACAACCGAGTCAGCACCCCAAGTGAATACAAACACACACGCAAGGACACAACAGACCGAGCACTCTCCATGGCTGCTCCAACAATATGGAACAAACTACCGGACGATTTGAGGGCAACTACAGACCTCAAGGACTTTAGGAAACAGCTGAAAACCATGCTGTTCATAGAACACTATGGACACATCACATAGTCTAAATAGCTGTATATCAGCACACGTCACCGCCTAACACTGTATGTATATAAGATGTTTTTAGCTCCACTGTATATAGCCCACATTGTACATAACTCAAACTAATCTAGCACACAACACAACACGCACCCAGCTAAATTTTCACCCTCACTGCATGTATAACACACTCACACTACCAGATTGTTTGCTGTGATACCACCTTGATTATTATGATAAGGCGGTTTAGAAATACTGTTAAATAAATAAATACAAATCATACCTAACTACCCACCGAGCGAAGATAACTCAGAGCAGGAAAACTTACCACACAGACTTATTAAAACGCTCCATCAATAAACCACATGCACTGTTCAGCATAGTAAAATCCATAACAGGAGAACCGGTCTCAGCACAACCCCCTATGCCTCAGCCGCAGGACTACGCAAACTACCTGCAATCAAAGATGATTAAAACCAACACAGGCATAAATGTCAATAATGCCTCCACTTCACCTATGGCACCCCATGCAATGCCATTACATAACTTCTCCACTGTATCAAATAGAGAGATTGTGAACATTATTGCCTCTATCAATCCCAGCACAGCTCCTAATGACCCATGTCCAGCCAGCTGGATCAAGGACATGCGACATGACCTCAGTCAAATATTGAGCAAAATACTGAATCAATCCTTCTCAACAGGTTCATTCCCGCAGAGTCTGAAACACACTTCCATCAAACCCCTACTGAAGAATAATAAACTTGACCCATCCAAGGTTGAATCCTTTAGGCCTATCTCGAGCATCCCACAGCTTGCAAAAATCATTGAGAAAGCCGCCCAACAACAAATCCAACATCATATCGATACTGAAGCACCACTAGATCCATCTCAACACGGCTTCAGGGAAGCACATGGAGTCGACACAGTCCTTACAACCCTATTCAATGTTCTGGTAACAGGAATAAATAACATACAACAGGGTTTCGTGCTCATCTTCCTGGATATCTCCGCCGCTTTCGACTCTGTGAGTCATGACATACTCCTACAACGCTTGAAAGATAAGGGGATTCAAAGCACAGCACTCGAATGGTGTAAATCCTACCTATCTAACAGGTGGCAACAAGTAAAAACAGGCCAGGCATCCTCAGAACCATTCCTGCAATCACAGGGAGTACCCCAAGGATCGTCCTTATCGGCACTGATGTTTAATATCTACATGCAGCCGATATGTGACCTGATCAGATCCTTTAACGTACAATGCCTCGCTTACTCAGATGACATCCTCCTATATATGCCGTTCACAATTGACCATCCAATATTCTTCCCAATAATCAACTGCTTTGAAGCTGTAGCCAGATGGTTGCTATCACAAAACCTTCGGATTAACCATAACAAAACTGACGTTCTTTTCGTCACGAGGAACCGTAAGTTCATACCTCCTCCATCATTACTCGTCAACAACGTAGAGTTGAAATCAAAAACTACAATCCGTTATCTTGGCATCACACTGGACCAGCACCTCGAGATGACAACACATGTGAAGAATGTCACAAAAACCATATATTATAAGATCAAATCATTACGTCACCTCCGCCCCCTACTAGATCCCACAGACTTCCGAACAACCTTCCAGGCATTAGTCCTCCCACACCTGGACTTTGCCAACATCATCCTCCATGGTCTCCCTCAATCAACTCTAAATCCGCTCCGCCTAGCCATGAATACGGCTGCCAGAGTCCTCTCTGGCTCATCAAGATCTGACCATATAACACCCATCATGAAAGAACTGCATTGGTTACCTTTACATGCCAGAATCCAGTACAAGTCTTTAGTCCTTACTTTCAAGGCCCTAAATAACTACCCCCCTACGCCAATCAGCAAGCTTATCCATAGCACCCTGGAAAACAGAAAAAGAAGACTTACATCAATGAACACATTAATAGTCCCGAAAATAATAACGAAGTGCACGAAAGCCACCTCCAACAAGGCCTTCTCCTTATTTGCGCCTCTAAACTGGAACGCGCTACCCCACGAAATCCGCGCTATCAAAAGTCTAATCCTATTCAGGAAAGCATTGAAATACCATCTGTTCACAAAATGCTACCCAGACGACAACCTAGACTTTAGCAAAACTAGCACCTCAATACAACCAGAAAAGGGCTAGTTGGACAACCTTCTCTCTAGTCCTATTGGCGAACCACACAAAAAGCACATGTAACATCCAAACGAGTTTTATATTACTGTATATAGCATTAAGTTAATCTGTACATAGTTCCCCCGGTTGTCCTCTGTTAAATTTCCCTGTTCATTGTAAACTCAATGTTATTTGTATGCATTGTAGTATGTTCTTGTTCAATGTACATCGCACTGATTGTAAATAGCTCGGTATAAAAGAAATGTTAAATAAATAAAGAAATAAAGAAATAAACATGCCAAGAAAACCAGCATAGCACCCAGATTGGCTATGAGGCCCTAAATTATGCCAGGAGGACCAGCACAGCACAGTACCCGGATTGTCTGGAAAGCCCCAAAACAGCAGAAGAGATACAATACAACAGCAGAAGAGGCTACATGAGTCTAGGCTACAGGAATGGGGAGAGTTCAGCAAAACTGTATGCCTACAAGTAGCATATGAACAATACTCATAGAGGAAGACTCCCCCCCCTTCCCGGGGCAGAAGAAGTATTTGTGGGCTGCCTAGATGACATGCTGAGGAATATAAACAAGAACTGAAGGATGCACTATGGTAAAGGCCCCAGAAGCAGTAGGAGTGGGACTGCAGCACTGGTGGTGACAGCCCAGAAGAGCTGAGAAAGACCAACCCAGCAGTAAGATAGGATGGAAGCCCTTATAATGAAAGACTTATACTAGTGGCAGAAGACCAAGTCAACAAGTACAGCAATGGAGGATGGTGGATGTGAGGGCAGTCTGTTATTCCATGATAGCTAGACTTGATGTGGCATTCAGCTAGCTAGCTTGGTGTCCCTTTCCTCTATCAGCACTGCATGTTCCTCCCTCCTGATAGAAGAGCTACTGGAGTAAAGAAGTATCTGTGGAGTGTACTCCAGTCATTTAGAACAATCTATTTCTTAGTCATTGACTCAACAAGACTGATAGTTGAGAAGTACAGTAATGAAGGATGGTGGGTGTGAAGACAGTCTATCACACCATGATGACTAGGGTTCACTTGGCTATCAAGCTGGTGTCCACTTCTTCTGTCAGTGCTCCATGCCCATCTCTACTGACAGAGATACCATTCTTCAGTGAAGGGTATAATGGTAGCTGCAAGTACAGTATTGGAAATATCAAAAGAACTTTGACAAGGGAACTC
This sequence comes from Ichthyophis bannanicus, assembly GCA_033557465.1. Taxonomy (NCBI): domain Eukaryota; kingdom Metazoa; phylum Chordata; class Amphibia; order Gymnophiona; family Ichthyophiidae; genus Ichthyophis; species Ichthyophis bannanicus. The sequence goes on along the minus strand of CM066043.1, from coordinate 236,324,151 downwards.
AAGGTTCACTGACAATGGTAGGCTGGAAGTGTCCTCTCACTGCCCTGGGTTTAGTTTCTCCCAAATTCATGTTGTTAGGAACTGAATGCCAAAGTGGGCTACAGAACACCCAAAGAGGTGTATAATAACAAAGATGCAAAGATGCACAAAGATACAAAGCAGGAGGATGAGGAGTGGTCTCAAAAGGCCAAAAAGCACTGGTTGCAAAGTCATCCAGCTAGATGGATGGTGACAAACTGACATGGCATTTAAAGAGAGTGAAACAAATCTAAGGCGCCCCTAAAAAGTGCAAAGCATGAGGATGAAAAGTGGTCCCAAAAAAGCCAAAGCATTCTGGTCAAAGAGTCATGTAGCTAGAAGAGTGGCAACACACCAGCATGGCATTTAAGAGGGCAAAAGTCATACAATGACAAGCCTAAGACACCCTCAATGGTGTAGAGCAGAAGGAGGATGAAGAGTGTCCCAGAAAAATCCAAAGCACAGTGTTTGCAGAGCCACACAACAATTAGATTCCCAGCTCTTAGGACCATGGCCTGCCTGTCTTTAATACACTGCCCCACCAAATAGGCCTGTGCCACCCAGGAGTCAGGGCCGGCCCGTCCATTGAGCAAGAGTATTGTTTGCACAGGGTCCTACATTTCAGGGGGCCCCGCGCAAACACCATTCTGCCCATCAGCCACTTTAAAAGAAAAAAGAAACTTGCTGCTGCTGCTGCTGCCATGGCAGTGGCAGAATGAAGTGTCTCCTTCAGTCAAGTGTCTCCCGCGGGCCGCCCCCCCCCCCCCCCGGCTGCACGGCAGAGCCCGCCTCAATCACTCTCCTCGGTGTGGCTTTCAGAGGCGCGAAGGGAAAGTGTCCCTCTTGCGGCTCTGTTAAGCCTGCCGGGGCTGATGGGAAATTTAGATTGGAAATAGGGTGATGGGGGTTTAGGACTGGTAATGGGCTATGGGGGGGGGGCTAGGACCAGAAATAGGATGATGTGGGCTTAGGACTGGTAATGGGCTATGGGGGGCTAGGACTGGTAATGGGCTGGGGGGTTGCTAGTACTGGAAATGGGCTGTGGAAGTGGGGACTTGAACTGAAAATAGCTGATGGGGATGGGGGCTTGGAATGGAAATGGGCTATGGGGGGGCTAGGACTGGAAATAGGGTGATGGGGGTTAGGACTGGTAATGGGCTATGGGGGGGTTAGGACTGGAGGGGGGCTGATGGGGGTTAGGACTGGTAATGGGCTATGGGGGGGGCTAAGACTGGTAATGGGTTGATGGGGGGATAAGACAGGGTGGGCTGATGGGGGGTTAGGACTGGTAATGGGCTATGGGGGGCTAAGACTGGTAATGGGCTGGGGGGTTGCTAGTACTGGAAATGGGCTGAGTGGAAGGGGAACTTGAACTGCAAATAGCTGATGGGGATGGGGGCTTGGAATGGAAATGGGCTGAGTGGAAGGGGAGTTTGAACTGCAAATAGCTGATGGGGAGGGTGGCTTTGAATGGAAATGGGCTGTGAGGGGAGGGAGCTAGGACTGGAAATGGGCTGAGTGGTGGGAGAGAGCTAGGACAGGAAATGGGCTGATGGAGGGGCTAGGATAGGACTGGAAATGGGCTGGTGGGGGGTGCTAAGATTGGAAATGGGCTGTGGTGGCAGCTTGGATTGAAATGGACTCATGGAGGGGCTAGAACTGGAAGTAGGCTCATGGGGGCTAAGATTGGAAATGGGCTGAGTGGAGGGGAGCTAGGATTTGACATGGGCTGATGGTGGGGCTAGGAAAGGACTAGAAATGGGCTGATGGAGAGGGGCTGGGATTGGAAATGAGCTGATGGAGGGACTCAGATAGGACTGGAAATGGATGGGGGAGCTAGGACTGGAAATGGGCTGATGGTGGGGCTAGGATAGGATTGGAAATGGGCTGATGGGGGGGCTAGGATTGGAAATGGGCTGATGCAGGGACTAGAAGGGAGTGGATGCTGGGTGAGGCTGGAAATAGAAGGGAGCTGATGTTGGGGGAGGATTAGAATCAGATTAGAATGGGATGGAGCTGGGAGAGTGAAATGGAGAGGGGAAAAATATTTTGTGTGGGTGGGAAGAAAAATCTACAATTGGCCGGGTATTGGGAGAGTAAGTGGGGATTGAGGATGCAGGGGTAAAATTTGAGTGGATGAAATAGGAATGAGGAAAGAGCAAAAGGAGAAAGATTACTATGTTAAAGCAGATGTAGAGAGAGAATGGAAAAAAACTAGAAGAAAGAAGAAAGGACAAATGGACAGCAGACGATGGAGAGTTAGCAGAAGACACAAAGAAACCAGAAGAAAGTGGCTGGAGCAATTGCAACTGAAAAAGAAATGCACAAAAGGTTTATGCTTTATTTTGAATTTATTAACTGGAATATATCAGCTCTGGGAAATGTGCATCATTAACGTCAGCGCTTTTTTTAGTACAAGAGAAAATTAATTTATAGTTTTATTTCTACAGTGTTGTTGTACATTCCAAGTTTGGCTTTTGGGGTTCCCAGTTTAATTATTGTCTTCCTGTTTCTAAATTGTGATTCCTTGTTTGGTGATGGTCTATGTTCTGCATGTGTAACTGAGCTGAGGTATTCTGTTTATGTAATTCCTATTTGACATTGCCACTTGTTCTCTTTCCCCAGTAGGTCATGGATTGTTATTCTCTGAAATGTATATATTTGCAGTGTTGCCTTTTGATTGGTAGGGTGATGTCACTTCTCAGAGCTGTATAAACTGTCCAGTTAAATATATAAAACATTCAGCTCTGCTTTTTACCCTTAAGATGATCTATAATCTGTAACTCCTTATATTATAACACATTCTTAGCTTCTTATTTCTATGCAACAGGGTCTCAGAATCAGAATGGGGCGACTTACTGAACACACATGTGCATGTGGGAACAGCGCCCGAAACCTCACATCAATGACCCTTTTTAGTTGCTTGCTTTTTCATTAAAGCTAAAACGGATGTTTTGACGCTCGTATTTACAAATTCAATATTATTGTATAACATTTATCTGAGGATGCTTATCTGAAACGCGATGAGCTTTTCTCCCAATGCCTGAATAATGGCGCCGTAGCGTTTCACAGTCAAACGTTTCTTCAGGGGATACTCATCAACTCTGCTCCCAACTTGGCATCAATCCTCATTTGAAATCTATAATATTGAAACAAACCGGAATTCATCTTGTATTTCATCTTATATTAATCACTAATCTCGATGTAACAATGAGTGTGACTCACCCCGTGCCGGCTGTTGCATTTTTCATCAAAAGACGCCGCGCTTGCGGACTAGATTCCCCTGGGTGCATTTAAAGGGCCAAAAGAATTAACAGGTGATACTGCCCTGAGATTCGATTGGCTAATGACATGCACTCCACTCTATTTGCGAATTCAACCCTGTTGGATACACTGTAGCTGCCTCGAAAATCCATTTCTGTTCTTTTCGTACCAATGTAAGATCTCTCGATTTCCCCTCCAATCCTCGCTCTATAAAATCTATGCAAAAACACTTCAAAGAATCAAAATTGTGTTTAAAATCCAAACAATGTTGGACTATAGGAGCCTGCGTATAACCACATTTGAGTTTACTTCTGTGCTCTCGCATACGCACTCGAAACGGGCGTATGGTTTTGCCAATGTATGCTAAATGGCAGGGGCACAAAATACAGTATACTACATGAGAAGAGCTGCATGACGTTGAATGTCTTAAACGGAATTTCTTCATCTTATATTTGAAAATGTCCAATTCTAATGTTGAAGGACAAATATCGCAAGAGCCACACTTACGATGTCCGTTTTGTGTTGGTATCAGACTTGCTGGCTCTGAACGGAGAACAGTGGGACTAAGGAGTTCTTTCATATTGCATTGCCTCTGCCAGACACATCGGGCATAGTAGTTTTCTAATCCCGGTATACTGTGCAACACGTTCTCATGTTTCTTTAATATTTTTATTACATTGTGGCTATACGGTGAATATTTAGTAATAAGGTTCACGCAAGTTTGTGGTGTTACTTGCGAACTTCGAGAAATTAGTAAATTGTCTCAGTTGTAATATAATGCTCGTTTATACACTGACTCTATTGTATGTTCTGGATACCCTCGTACACGAAATTTATCTTTTAAGATTTTTGCCTGGATTTTGAACTCTTGCACTTCAGAGCAGTTACGTCGGAATCTTAGAAACTGCGAAAATGGGAGACTGTTCTTTAAACGCTGTGGATGAGCACTAGTATAATGCAACAAAGTGTTGCGATCAGTAGGTTTACAATACACAGTTGTATGCCAGGTGCCGGCCCCCTTAGATATTTTTAAATCCAAAAAAGTGATGGAATTCATACTGCTCTCATGAGTGAATTGAATATTGGCATCACAGCTGTTCAACCAGTGCACAAATTCTGTCAGAGACTCCTCTGGGCCTTGCCACAACATAAATATGTCATCTATGTATCGGCGCCATAATTTTATGTTGTTATCAAAAATGGATGTTGAGAGCCATCTGCGCTCGAACATTTCCATATAGATGTTAGCTACTGATGGAGCGCATGTGGCTCCCATTGCCACCCCGGATGTTTGCAAATAGATGTTTTTTTCAAATTGAAAATAGTTGTGGAACAACACCAACAGCAACAAACATATTAAAAAATGATGTTGAACATGTGAAAGGTCGTGCCTGCCAGCCAAAACCTCCCCGATAACCTGTAATGCTGCTTCTTGCGGGATTTTAGTATAAAGAGAAGTGACGTCTAATGTGACTAATAAAATCTGTGGTGCTGATGCCCACTGGGAATGGGTCTCTAGAATTTGCAAAAAATGCGAAGAATCCCTGATGTACGAGGGAATGCTAGTAAGAAGTGGTCGAAGAAAAGAATCGACATAGATAGACAGTGGTTCTAGCACTGATCCTTTTGTTGATACAATTGGCCTGCCCGGTGGTTGTGCGATACTCTTATGAATTTTTGGAACTAAATACAATTTTGCTATTGTGTCATCCGTGTCATTCAAAAATTGACATTCCTTTTTTGAAATTATTTTGTCGATTAATGCTTGTGTTGTCAGTTTATGTATTTGTTCCTTTAATTGCCAAGTGGGGTCAATAGCTAAAACTTGATATGTAGTGTTGTCGGTTAGTTGACGCTTCGCTTCATCGAGATATTGTTGTCTACCCCAGACCACCGTGCTGCCCCCCTTATCTGCTCTTCTAATAATGATATCCCGACGAGACTGTAAAGCTTTTAAGGACTGCTGTTCAGCAGTTGTGAGTTTGTTCACTACTCGACTACGTCCTTGTGTCAAGGACGCAATGTCTTGTATTATTAAAGTTTTGTATAGAGCCAAAGAAGGTGGTATCGGGCCGGGAGGGGTCCAAGTAGACTTAAAGGGTAACGGAATGTGATTTACATCATTAACCTGTATCGTGGTGATAGGTAGGGTCTGGTGCTTTGTGAGTCCTGGTAGTGCTGTTATGATACGGCGGGTTTGCTATGGGTTTAAATGGGCAGTGTTTGTAGTAGTTTCTAATGTGCCTGGCAGTTGGCACTGGATTGTAATAATGTAGAAATCTTTTAGTCTTTCTTTATCCATACACTCATTAAGAGGCATGTTTACTAAAAGTCAGTGTGCATTATGCAAATATTTATGCAAATGAGGCCCTTATGCAAAAAAGGCCCCACACCACGTCTCCTCACATGGCCCCGCACCCACCTTGGGCTGCCCATGCCAGGAGTTCATCACCCCAAGTGCACTGCCTCAGATACTGTGCCCAGGTTCCGCTGTCCAGCCTTGCTTAGGCCCTTCACTGCCCAGTTACCCCTCTTGATTGCTGATAGTCTTCAAAGGACTGGGGTAAGAGGGGATGTGTTTGCCCTGCTAATATTCCTATGGGACTGAATTCCAGTTCCGGGGAGCAGGGACTGCCTGTCTTTTAGCTTTAAGTTTTTATTCATCTTTTAGCTTTATTTAACTGTATACTATGAACATAGGATGGAATAAACTAATACAGTATGATGCCCTGCCCTCCCACTCCACAGCTGCCATCACAGACAATAGGTATAAACAATTATTTCACTGTATCTTATCTTCTGGTTCTGCAATGGAATGGATAGATTTAGATAAAGTAACCTGTCTTTCCACCACCACCACCACCGCTGACTACATACAGTGCACAGCACACTTTACATTTTTTAGGTGATTTTTTTTATTTTTTATTTGTTAAGCTTTATTGTTCATTATGATGTTTTGTGCAACAGACTCGGGATTATCAAGCAGAAAGCTGGTTGCAACTTAGGATCCTAACGTTGATGCCACCTATACATAGTCAATATGATCTAGTGAGTTTAGAGGGAAGGTGCGAGTAAAATTTAAATTTCATCTCCAAATTACTGAAGTCTCTAATAAATCAGTCGGAAAAACCAGGAAGGGGGACAAGAGATCATATAGCTTCATCTCATGCCTAAAAATAGGAATCAGAGCTGCAAAGCTCTGAAGAACAGTACTGTCTTCAAGGTTAGACTGGTTGACAAGCTAATTGCCCGATAACTGCCCTGCCTGCATTCAACATGAATTATTTCTTCTGCCAGTTCCTGTTAGGGAATTTGGTATGCACTCTGCTCTGACCAAGAAGGCAGTACCAGCTGTTTGATTCAGAATATGAGCGTACAAGAGTCATAAGAGCCTGTTTACAAAAGTGCAGTAAAGTTTTGCAGTTACTGCACATTAGTTGTAAAACTTAACATATGGTAACTATTGGGGATGTGGCCAGCATCTATCCATGGAGTTATCACAAAGGGCATATTTTTACCCTATAGTAAGTGCATTCCTGATGGTGCAGCTATCCAAAAACAAATACTTCAGGCTTGTGTTTCAAGACTGGCAGCCTTTGGATACCAAAGGGCTCCACCAAAAAGGAAAGGGGGCTGTTCTAGGCCCATATGCATGACCTAGGCCCAGGTAATCCTTGTAGAGCTGGACCTGGTTATGACACCCTGATATCAAGAAGCAAGGCACCCATCTCCCAACATTGAGAAGTAGATCTCCTAACCCTGACCCTCCCATGCTCTTTATTTGGCAGCTTGACCCCTATCAGTAAAACTGAGAAACTTTTGTACCAAGGTAAAGATGTGTCCAAGGATTTCTTCTGTTCCCACTAACCACTAGGGACCCTCTGCAAGAGCTAGGGTATGTTGAGGGCAGGGAGACTTGTTTCTGGATGTTTGAGGGACCATGAAGTAACCCACCCATGCTATCTCCATTTCCTTATCCCTTTCACAGCAGTTACCGCATAAAATAGACATGACAAATGTCGTGGCCGTGTGATAACTGTTATATCACGCACAGAGGCTTAGAATAAATTTCAATAAAAAGGAGGTCCTATTTATCACCAGGAACCCAGATTTCACTCTGCCCACCTCACTGAAAGTCCAGGATGCAGAGGTTCTTAGCAAGCCCACGGTACAGTACCTAGGGGTCACGCTAGACCAACAGCTCAACATGAAAGCCCAGGTAAGCAACATGGTCAAGGCGGTCTACCACAAAATTCAGACACTCCGCCACCTGCGACAGCTACTCGAGCCAGAAGACTTCCGGTCAGTCTATCAAGCCCTAGTAATCCCACATTTTGACTATGCCAACACAATACTACACGGACTCCCGAAGAACATGCTGAATCCTCTACAGCTGGCAATGAATGTAGCTGCCAGAGTCTTGCACGGAGCCTCCAGGAGAGAGCACATAACCCCTATATTGAAACATCTGCACTGGCTGCCGGTATACTGTAGACTCTCCTTCAAAGTTCTTTTGATGACCTACAAAGCCATCAACAAGTGCTCCTCCACCTCCCTCACAGACCTCATCCAGACCACCCCCCTCAACCGAGCTAGGAGATCAGCTGCCGCCAATACTCTGATACTCCCAAAGGCGATTACAAAATGTTCACAGGCAACAAGAAACAGAGCCTTCGCACTGTATGCACCCACGTGCTGGAACGCCCTGCCCCCGGCCATCCATGCCATCACCGACTTTGTCCAGTTTAGGAAGTCACCGAAGCACTATCTCTTCCTCCAGCATTTCACTGACCCTGATGCCGTCTCACAGCCTGTCACACTCAGGAACCAGGCTGACACCCCCAAAGCATCCACTATGCCCATTTGCAGCCCCACCCTCTAGACTCCAATACCCCGGCAGGAACAACGTATACCTACTCTAACCTGCGAGTCTGTATATAGTCAGGCCAACCTGTAAATAGTTGTGAGCTGCCCACGTAGCCAGTGAAAGCCAGTTTTGTCTGTACATAGTTACCCTGTTAGCCTTGTTAGAAACCCCTGTTCATTGTAAGTCCAGTGTAGGTCCTGCCTGCACTGCACAAATTTGTTTTCTGTAAACCGCGCTGATTTTAAAGAGCACGGTATAAAAAAGACGTTAAATAAATAAAATAAAAATAAATAAATAAAAAATGTCAGCCATACTAATTCACACAGTAACTGCTTACACTGTCAAAACTACTTGGGGACACACAGTAAAGCTACAATGTAACCCATTTAAGACTAATAAGGGAAATATTTTTTCACTCAATATGTAAATCAAACTCTGAAATTTGTTACTGAAGTAAAAGCTGTTAGTGTAGCTGGGTTTAAAAAAAGATTTAGACAAGTTCCTGGAGGAAAGGTCCAAAAACCAGGTCTGGCTCAACGCTTGCGCGAGAATGTTCTTCGCACATGGCCCTGCGCTTCAGGGAGCCCCGTGCCAACTTCATGCCACACAGGCTGTTGAGTGTATCCTGACTCCCAACCATTTGCAGGGCCATCCTGAACATGGCTCTGCGCCTGCCTGACCAACTTCAGAGGGAGCCAGGGAGGCATCATACCCCATCTTACCTCTGCATAGCCGCCGGAGTGAAGACTGGCATTTCCTTCACTCCGGCAGCTATGTTCTCTTGCAGCCAGCCAGCGCACTGATTACCAGGAGGTTAAAGGGCAGGCAATGTACTTTAACCTCCTGATAATCAGCATGCCAATGGGCTGCAAGAGAACACACCCTCCAGAGTGAAGAAAAATGCCACTCTTCAATCCGGCGGATGTGCAGAGGTGATCCGGGGCTTCAAGTCTCCCCGGCTTTCTTTGAAGCTGATCGGGCAGGTGCAGGGCTCTTCAAGAGGGGGGGGGGGATAGGACTGGAAATGGGCTGATGGAGGACTAGGAAAGGACTGGAATAAGCTGATGGGGGGCTAGCATGGTAAATGGGCTGATAGAGGGGCTAGGATAGGACTGGAAATGGCTGATGGGGGCTAGGACTGGAAATGGGCTAATGGGGGGGGGGGCTTGGACTGGAAATGGGCTTATGGTGGGTCTAGGATAGGACTGAAAATGACTGATGGGGGGCTAGGACTGGGAATGGGCTAATTGGGGGGCTTGGACTGGAAATAGGCTGATGGTGGAGTTAGGATAAGACTGGAAATGGCTGCTGGGGGGCTAGGATGAAATGGACTGATGAGGGGCTAGGATAGGACTGGAAATAGGCTGATGCAAGGCTAGGATAGGACTGGAATTGGCTGAAGGGGGCTAGTATGGCAAGTGGGTTTATAGAGGGCTAGGATAGGACTGGAAATAGCTGATGGGGGAGTTAGGACTGGAAATGGGCTAATTGGGGGGGACGTGGACTGGAAATGGGCTGAAAGTGGGGCTAGAATAGGACTGGAAATGGGCTGATGGGGGACTAGGAAAGGATTGAAAATTGCTGATGGGGGTTAAGACTGGAAATGGACTTATTGGAGGGGGCCAACTGGAAATGGGCTGCTGGGGGCTAGGACAGGACTGGGGATGGTTGATGGGGGGGCTAGAATAGGACTGGAAATGAGAGGATCGGGGGGTTAGGACTGGAAATGGGATGATGGGGGGCTAGGATAGGATTGGAAATGGCTGATGGGTGGGCTAGGACTAGAAATGGGCTGATGCAGGGGGATGGGAGAATGGGATTAGAAGGGAGCAGATGCTGGGAGGGGCTGGAACTAGAAAGGAGCTGATGTTGGGAGAAGACTAGAAGGGGATGGGGCTGTGGAAGTGGGGATGGGGCTGTGGGAGTGGGGATGGGGAGGGAAAAGGTTGTTTTGTGATGAAGAGAAGAAAAATCTACAAATGGTCAGGTATTGGGAGAGTAAGTGAGGATTGAGGATTGAAGGGTAAAATTTGAGTGCATGAAAAAGGAATAAAGAAAGAAATGGAGGAAATATCAATAGGGGAAAGCTCAGTATGTTAAAGCAGATGTAGAGAGAGAATTTATTTATTTATTTATTTAAACAGATTTGTATACCACCTTATCCTTCAATCAAAGTGGTCACATCACAATAGGAGGGTTACATTTAACATAAGGGAACTTAACAACATCTAGACAGTGGTTACATTTAGCATGGAGAATGAAAAAAACTAGAAGAGAGAAGAGAGGACAAATGGACAGCAGACAATGGAGAGTTAGCAGAAGACACAAATAAACCAGAAGAAAGTAACTGGAGCAATTGCAACTAAAAAATAAAATACCCAAACAACAAACGTAGAAAAAACTATTTTATTTTGAATTTATTAACTGGAATATGTCAGCTTTGGGAAATGTCCATCGCTAATGTCTTTGCATTTTGTTTAATACAAGAAGAAATTAATTTATAGTTTTATTTCTCCAGTGTTGTTTTACATTCCAAGTTTGGCTTTCGGGGTTCCCAGTTTAATTATTGCCTCCATATTTCTATGATCCCTTGTTTTATGTTTGCTGACGGTCTATGTTCTGCATATGTAACCGAGCTGTGGTATTCTGTTCATGTAGTTTCTACGTGACATAGACCCATTTGTTCTCTTTCTCCAGTAGGAAATGTATTGGTGTTCTCTGAGATGTATTGGTTTAATATTTGCAGTGTTGCCTTTTTGATAGGTAGGGTTTGGTGCTTTGTGAGTCCTGGTGGTGCTATTATGATATGTCGGGTTTGCTATGGGTTCTAAATGAGCAGGGTTTATGGTACTTCCTGGCAGTTGGCACTGGAGTATAGTAATGCAGAAATCTGGTAGTCTTTGTTTATACTCACTGCCCATGCAAATGGTATTCAGACACTCATTAAGAGGCATGCTTACTAAAAGTTAATGCGCATTCACAAATATTAATGTGCATTAACCAATTGATTTCTATTAGCGCAGTGGCACTTATCCAGGCTGGAGACTCCCCTCCCCATGCTCTCCTTCATGGCCTTCTCTCGCATGTCTCTGGGCCATGTGACTGAAAAGAATATAGTAATTATGCAAAACAAGCTCAAGAAACAGCTCATTTTCTGGAGGTGAGATACGTTGACTGCCTTCCTCTGCACTGCCCCCTAGCACTTCCATCTGGGAGCCTTGTCGTGTGTCTCCCCCCCCCCCCCCGGGTGTCACTCCTTATGGTCCCAGCTTCCATCTCTCCTTTTATGTGCTTGAATTTCCCGATTCACGCTTCCCCATAATCTGACCTTACTGACTTGTCTCCATCCCTCTCTGCCCTACTGACTGGCCTGGCTACCCCATCCTCCTGCTTTTCAAACTTTCCTCTTGTGCTTCCCACTGCTGCTGTTAATCCCACTCTCTCTCTCGTCCTCTTTTTCCTTCCCTTGCTCCACCCACTTCTCCCTCCTTTCCTGTCCCTCCTAACCACTGTCTTCCCTGTCAACGCTCACTCCACACCTATCACTCCCAACCACTCTGCTTCCACTTTCCATTCTCTACTTCCTACACTCTGCTGCTCCTGCCTGCCAACCTCTAAACACCAAACTACAGGGACATAACAGATACACTATCCCAGTTGGCACTTACAAAAAGGAACAAAGTACAAAGGAAATGGGAAACAATTGGCTCGCACTAAGAACAAGACACTTCAAAAGGACATCGATACCAGAAACAGCTCCTCTCTTCTCTCTCTAGCAATAATCCCCTATACTTGAGTCGAGTCCTACCAACCAACTAACGATAAGCATCGACACCTGGTTAGCTTATCTAGCCTGGCATAGGGGAAGCACAGGGCATGGCCCCTGGCAGTGTGCATTAAAGTAATGTAGAATGTGCTAAAATAAGATATAACAAGTAATTTTAGTGCAATACATGGTTGGTGACAAAACATAACACATGTTGCCTTGAAACAAAACAAATTGTCTTTGTGCTATTTCACCATAAATATGTCCCTTCCCTTGATAATTTCCACATTAAGAGAGTAATTTTATAGGCAGGCCTGGGGATAAATAGCATGGAATCTAACTTGGACTTTTGCCAGGTACTTGTGACCAGGATTAACTACTGTTGGAAACGGGATACTGGGCTCGATGGGCCTTTGATCTAACCCAGTCTGGCTATTTTTATGTTAGAGTGCCCAGTTAAAGCATTTTTCAAGGTGCCAATTTTATAAAAACAAGTAGATGCCTACTTGCCTTTATAAATTACTAGCCGCAGCAGCAGAGATCATGCTTTATGTTAAGGCATACAAGCCCCAGGGCTGATGTAAATGCCCACGCCCAGAACAAGAACATGTCATACTAGGTCAGACCAAGGTCCATCAAGCCCAGTATCCTGTTTCCAACAGTGGCCAATCCAGGTCACAAGTACCTGGCAGGTTCCCAAAAAGGTACCCAGGTTCCACAATGCTTGTCCCAGGGGAAGCAGTGGATTTCCCAGGTCCTCTTTAATAATGGTTTATGGACCTTTCCTCCAGGATCTTGTCCAAACCTTTTTTAAACTCAGCTACAATAACATATTTTACTACATCCTCTGGTAACGAATCCCAGAGTTTGATTTTCTCTTAATAGTATTAAATGGGTTACATTGCAGCTTCATTTCATGTCCCCCTAGTCCTTCTACTTTTTGATGACATAAAAAAAACATTTACCCATTCCATTCCGGTTATTAATTTATAGAGCTCTAGCGTATCTTCCCTCACCCATCTTTTTTCCAAGTTGAAGAGCCCTAACCTTTTAAGCCTTTCCTCATAGTACACCAGTGATCTGTGCTGGGCCTGTGTTTTTTATCTATTTATAAATGATCAGGAGATGGGAATAACGAGTAAGGTGATCAAATTTGCATATGACACAAAATTAATCAAAGTTTAAAACACAAGAGGATTGTGAAAAATTGCAACTGATCCTTGAAAAATTGAGAGACTGACCATCCAAATGGCAGATTAAATTTAATGTGTATAAGTGCAACATCATGCACTTAGGGAAGAAGAACCCAAACTACAGTTACAGAATGCAAGGTTCCACATTAGGAATCATCACCTAGGAAAAAGGAGCTAGGCGTCATCATGAATAATACGTTAAAACCCTCCGCCCAATGTGCAGCCACAGTCAAGAAAGCAAAAAGAATGCTAGGAATCATAAGGAAAGGAATGGAGAATAAAACAAAGGATGACATCATAATGCCTCTGTATCTTTCCATGGTGCGACTGCACCTTGAATATTGTGCACAATTCTGGTTGTCATATCTTAAAAAGGATATAGCAGAATTAGAAAAGGTACAGAGAAGAGCCACCAAAATGGTAAAGGGGATGGAAGGATACGAGGAAAGGTTTAAAAGGTTAGGGCCCTTCAACTTGGAAAAAAGACAACTGAGGGGAGACACTATAGAGGTCTATAAAATAATGAGTGGAGTGGAACGAGTAAAGGTAGATCAGTTGTTTATGCAGGTAAATCCACTGCTTAACCTGGGACAAGCATTGTGGAATCTGTGTACCTTTTTGGGAACTTGACAGGTACATGTGACAAGGATTGGCCGCTGTTAGAAACAGTATACAGGGCTTGATGGACTCTAGGTCTGACCCAGTATGGCACATCTTATGTTCTTATGATTTTTCAAAAGCGCATGTATATTATAATGTTTTGTAATCTACGTGTGAAGCTGTGTTTTCTGCCCATGCTCACATCCACCACAAAGTATGTACCATCGAGCAATGAATGAATTTCATGCTGCATGGTATTTTGCTTAGGTACCATTGTGGCCACATTCTGACATGCATAAATGACAAAACTAACCTCCAGTTAGGCTCATATTTGGTGCCTATAAGTTTGTGCCCCCCAAAACTGCCAAAATAGCATGCAATACTAAAGCACAAAAATATGCAGTTTTAGTAACTCTAACTCCAAAAACAGGAAATGTAAACGTTTGAAAAATGATCCCTATGTTGTATAATGTGATTTCAAGTAGCAGTTGCTATAAATATTTACATTAACAAAGCTAGCTCACGACAAGGCCGATGGGCATCTTCCAAGATAATGTGATACACTATGGTTAGTTTGGGATTTGGACCTTTGTGTTAAAAATGGTTTCTCTCCCTCCTTGTCTTTGTTACGATATTTAGTTTCATCACCTTTTATAATTCAGGATTCAAGCGTCAATTCTGACAGTCAAAGTATCAGTCTACACAGTCACCTTTGCTCACTCACCACATGGTCCTGAGAGAAGGAAGAGGAGACTTCACAGCAAGAGACAGAAAAGGGAAACAGATCAGCTGAAAGATTGACTGACTGGTCTGGCGGCAGATCAGATGGATGATTCTAAGTGACCTGTGAAGACGTTCTCAGAGCCTTGGGCCATAGCAGTAAGAGCCCAGACACTGCCAGCACTTCAGAAGCAGCTATTAGAGACTGAAGTAGCACTTGTCAACTGTGGCTTCAGTTTCAAGGAATAGTTTAAAAGCATCAACTTGAGGGAAGGTTATATCTCTGTGAGTCTGCATCTGTGTGCTGCTGACACAAAAAGAAACAACTGGGAGATTTAGAACAGGGGAGTTAAATAAATCAGGTCATATAGGTTGAAAACGTGGGAGTATAACTCTCCCTTGTTGTGTTAGACAAGAGCTAGAAATTCATCCTTTTGCCCTAGAATAAAATGCATGAATAATCTGAAATTCAGTCTTGCATATAACCCAACCAAAAGGCCTTTTCACCGAAAGTCAAATTGCTGTGACAGAAACCAGTTAGGTATAATTGCAACATGATGCTTAAACCATTACTAACAACAACAAAAAACTGTTCTTTGTACATTCCTAGCTGATTATTTAGTATGTCTAAGAAGTCATCCAATACCAAAGCCAAGGTTTGTTTTCATGACATGTTTATCTCCTTGGACTGCCAATGGGGTCAGGTCTCATTTTACCTATTCCTTTGTCACCAGACGTGAAAGCAGTCAAGCTAGTGAGAATCAAACACCAAGCTTGGCTGTCATCACCTTCCAATTAACTGCATTTGATTCAGGTATGTGCTGATGGAAGGACTCAGCAGGTGAAGTGAGAAATCGGAAAGGTGCTCCAGCCATTGGGGGCTGTGCTGTTTAGTTCTCTGTCTGCCACGGAGGGGGAAGGGGGGCACAGACTTTCCAAAACAAAAGCATTGTCCGTACTTGCTTGACTATCTTGGAGCTATTAGCTGCATGTCCCTTGCCCACATTCCAGGTGCTTTAGCTATATTTTTTTTAAATTTTATGTAAGTAGTAAAGCAAAAAACTGGAGTTATTGAACTGTTTCTAATGAGATTAAGGGTGCTAGTTACTACGCTGCAGTAAAATATTGATTTAGTGGCACACACGGTAAAGGGATAATGTAGCTTGCAGTAAAGGAAAAATAATGCAGGCTAAAAGCTGGTGTTATATTTCTTGGCCAGGAGCATTATGCCACTAACACATGGCCTGATGCTCTTTGACACCATCTAAAAGAGCAGGAGTTAGTGTTGATTCATGACCCCCCAGTGCCCAAAGTCAGGAACAAGACAGCCCCTCTCAAGGAGACTCCCCTCTCTCCAGCCCCCCCCCCCCCCAGTATACCTTTTAAAATAATTGTTGGTCCAGGATTAAGAGCAATCCGCAGGCACTCCTATCTCCTCTGCAACTTGGTTCAAAATGGTGCTGTCTGAACCCAGTCTACATGAGTTGCATTCAGGTAGTGTTGCTATTTCTCTGTTGCTAAGAGAATTACAAGTTTTGTAGTGGAGTCAACGGAGGGTTCCAGGGCTTCCTCTGGGTCCCATAGAATAGCAGGGGGATTTGAACCCTAGCTGACTTGGCTTTCTGCCCAGTGTTCTAGCCAATAGATTACTCCTTCCTTTTGTGGACTGTTGCATACTGACTTTTGTTCATTCTGAACCTGACATTGTCTATATATTAATAAAGGACGTAGTTCTTTGAATTTTAGAGGTGTCTGAAAATTTATTCACAGGGATGTTTATGTTTATTTAAGTTGATATACCGCAGCTTAACAAGAGCAGCAGGGTGGTGCACAATCAGAAATCAATAAAAACCAGTACTAGGAAAATTGGAAAGGAACGCCATGTATTTGACAGGAAAGGTAGCGCAGTCCTAAAAGGGGGGGGGGGGAGGGGTAGGCAGACAGAGGGGGTTGAGATTAGAAGCTAGGAGTCCAGGGATGGCAGGTCAAAGGCTAGCTGGAATAGGTGTGTCTTAAGCAGGATTTTGAATTTCTGATAGGAAAGTTCAAGACGGAGGGCAGGGGGAGTACGTTCCATAGGGTGGGACCAAGGAAATAAAAGGCAGAGCGGTGGGTGGATTCGAGACGGGCTCTGGAGGCAGGGGGGAAGGTGTAAGCGATTAGCATGGATGGCCCGGAGGACATGGTGTGCGGAGTGGAGATGCAGAAGGTCAGAAAGGTACAGTACCTGGGAGCTCTATGAAAATGAGTGAGGAGGCTGAAGCCAGTGATAATGAATCAAGAGGGAAGAAGTGTGGGCAAGGATACGGACCGCTGTGTTTTGGACAAGCTGGAGGCAGTGCAGTTGATACTGTGGAAGAACGGAAAAAACAATATTACAATAATCAGAGCCTAGACAAAACAGGTGTGAGAAGCAAGGTAGACAGGGGAGAAGATGAGAGAAAGGGACGGACAGTGCGGATCTGCCGAAGGGAAAAGAATGATCGGTGGACAAGAGAGGAGATGTGGTCCTGGAAGGACAATGAAGAATCAAAGATAACACCAAGTAGTGGAGGGAGCTAACAAGGGCAATGGGTGAATCCAAGAGTACAGGACAGAAGAAAATATTACATCATACCAAACCCCTTTAGTATATTATGAGAAGACACATCATTGGCCACATGCGAGTAATAAAGTCATTTTCATACTTATATGACCACATCTGCACGTTATGGCCTTTTATAAAATACTGACCAAAGGAAAAGGATGCTCCTTGGCATGAACAGACGTACTTTGTCAGCAGGCATAACCAGGGGCATGGTCTGGACGAAGCATGGCCAGAGTTTGCAAGCACATGCATTGATTATAAACTATCTTCATTTGCTCATGCATTTGCATATTTTATACATGTTCATTTACACCTGTAAATGTTTGTAACTGCTTTTAAGACATGATCCTTGCCACTTATGCTAGTATTTTACAAAGACAAATAGGTGCCTATGCGTCTTTCTGAACAGGTTTAAAATGGACACCTGGGTTTCCCTTTAATCTGAGGCTGCCTATATGTAAATAGGTGCCTATTGCTTCATGTGCTTGATTCATTATTGCCATTTCCATGGGTTTTACACACAGTTGGGTGAATTTGTTTTTACCCAGGCTGTGGGAAAAATTCACAAGTTTCAGGTTTTAAGCTATTTGCCTCTGCTGCTTTGGGCAAGAAAACAGTGGGAAAAAAAGAGCTAAAAAAAAGGACAAACTCTGGCTTCAGAAAGGGTCACAGCCCTTGGTTACATCTCATTGGCCAGGTCCCAGAGTAGCACATCAGGAGCTGGCCAATAAGATGTGGCAGGGTAGGCATGATAATTGTCAGACGCCAATCAGAGAAGGAGAGGGTGGGTCCATGTGGCAGAGTAGGTGTGGCTTCATCTGCCAGACCAGCCAATCAGGGAAGAGAAGGGGATAGCCAATAGTGGGTTGCTACTTTGGGCTATTTTTTATCTCAATTTGGGCTGGAAATTTTTGAGATCATCTAGCAAACACTGGCATGATTTGTACTGCATCTTTCAGGTACTGAATGCCTTGTTCAAGGTCCTCCTGTATCTCCACTCCATGGGGGCTATACAAAAACATCAAAAATTTTTATTTTACCTAGGTGATTTTCTAAGGAATAGATGCAAGCACCTTAAAACTAACCTTTAAACCAGAAATATGTTTTTTAAACGCAAAGGAAACAGCCTTCATTGTTTGGTGAGTTAACCACCACATCCTAGTAGCAACATCTTCGATTTGAAGAGCTCAGCTGTAGGAAGTAATTACTTGCCTGAGATTTATGTGTTCATTTACAGCGGATAGGCCAGTTGCTGACAAAATGCAAAACAGACTCAGGGAAAACTACTGGTGCCCCCACCCCATGGTGCATCCCAGGATGTGCAATCTTTGTCTTACTTGACAGTCTGATCCCCATCAGTCTAGCGCAGGGTCAAGGGCCATTATTTTAAAAAATAGCACAGAGGCAGGAGAGTGTAGGCAATACTCCTGCCCCCCATCATATTTATGGTACTTAGGGGATGCAGCAACCACAGTTGTGTTTTGGAAGGGGGCTCTGTTAAGCCCGCGGGCGCTGATAGGAAACAGGCATTTCCTGTTTCCCATCAGCCCCAGCACGCTTCACAGAGCTGCGAAAGGTAAACTCTCCCTTCGCGGCTCTGAAAGCCGACGTGGAGAGGGGCTGATGCAGGGAGGGAGGGCTCTGCTGGGCAGGGGGGTGGGGGCGCGGGACACTCGATTCTGCCGCTGCCGCAGCAGCAGCAGACAGCTTTTTTTTTTTTTTTTATTTACTTTTAATGCAGAATGTTCTTTGAGCGGGGCCCCCTCAAACACTGGACCCTGTGCAGAAAACATTCTCGCTCAATGGACGGACCGGCCCTGCCAGCAATTATTCGGGTTGCAGTATCTTGGACCATTGGATGGAGAGTTTGGGTAGGCCCTGGTAGATGATATTGCAAAAATCAAGTACAGGTGTAATCATTGTTTGGCATTCAGTTTAGAAAAGATCTGGGATGAGTAGTAGGTGGAGGTGCTTCAGAATTCTTAGCTTAAAATAAACTGAGGTGGTTGTTCTTTTTATATGAGGTTAATATTATCATTGTATATTGGAGTGGGGAATGGGGGGTAGAGGCCACCAGACACTAATGTTTCAATCTAATTCGGACTGGAGTATGGAGGTAGGGGCCACTAGGCCACCAACAATTAGAAATCAGAGTATATTGGGGTGGGGAGTGACACTGGGGCCACCAATGATTATTTTATTTTACCCGCTTCTGATCGCTGGAAGGAGCGGGCTACAAATGCTTGCTAAATAAATAAATAAAATAAATTTGAGGGGTTTAGATGTTTCAGAGCAGGTCAACGGGGAATAGAGGGTCTTAGCATGATCAAATTAAGGCAAAGTGCCAAACCTCACCTCAGATGATCCTTCTGCTCCCCCACTTCATCTTTATGCCTTCCTAAAGTTGGTGTAAATAATCCATTGTTGTAAGTAAAAAACTGCACTGTTTCGGCACTATTTTTTACATTGGGAGCAATTAAATGTTCACTCGTTTGGATGCAATTAGCATGCCCACGGCACTATACTTTGGTGCAGTGATTTTGCTTGGGATTTTCCTGCTCTAATTTGCTTTCTGCAATGGGAATATCTCAAACACAATAGCACAGTTTAATACACTGGGCCCCAAGTGTTCATGGAGAAGAACAGGAATATATGTCATTTTGGAAAAAACTGAAAGCATAGTTATTTGTTCAGGCATATGGATGAACACATGTAAAAGCTTTGAGCAGCCTGTTCATAGGCAGCTGCCTAGGGTGGAAGACCTCTGCAGCAGCAGGCCATATGCTTCGGCACACATGGCCTGCCACTCCCACCCCCCACATGCCGGACTGCGCCGCCATCCCCCCCCCTTGTTGAGCCACGCTGCTGCTGATTCCAATGGCTGGAGTGGCTTGGTGGCAGCAGCAGGCTAGGTGCTCTGGCACACATTGTCTGCCGCCTTTCACCGCCCCCCCCCCCCAAAGATATCTTGAAGGGCACTCAGAAGCGGCAGGCCATGCGTACCAAAGCTCATGGTCTTCCTCCGAGCCGAGCCACCCCTCTTCCCCAGCCATGAGCAGAATCAGCAGCAGTGGGGCAGCAGTGCAACTCAGCACAAGGGGGGGGGGGATGGTGCAGCTCGGTGGGAAGTGGGAAGCATGGCTGTGTTTTATTCCTAGGGTGGCAGAAACTCTTGGACCACCCCTGGCTTTGAGGATTGTTGGGTAAAGCAGATATATGTCTGTAGTGTACAAATGATGGTCAGACCATGACATTCAGCAACATTATGTGGATAGTGCCGCTGAATATCTCCTCTGATTGCCGTAGCACTATTCAGATGATGCTGGGACGGTCCATGGGCAGATCAAGGGTGGTCCCCGGGGTTATCCAGTTAGTAGCGATATTCAGTCCTCTAACCAGATTACAAAACACAGTTAGGTTAGAAAAGAGCTGTCCCTCTCTATAGAAGAGCTGACTATCACTGCTATCCGGATAACACCGGCAGATATTCAGCACCGGTGGATATCCATATCTGGCGGTGAATATCCTGTTTCATTTTAAACACTATGGCTGGCATCTAAAAAATGCTAACCATGGAGTTTAATTATTGACCCAATAGTTCGTAATGCTTATTTTTTGAATGAATGAATGACCGTAATCCACAGAGAATAACTATTTTACATATGTGAATATAAATGGACTTAAAAGAATACATTTTGTACTAGTTAATTTCAAAAAGAAACAATAGAGAGAGTTCCTCTTTGGAAATCTGCGTAAAGTGTGTGTGTTAAAACTACCTCCATAGTTTGTATCGACGCTCTCAGAAAGAATATACATACCTTAACAGTCCATAAGATGGGGGAAAGCACAGCCCAGGTAGCTGTAATATCTACATGCACACAAATACGTACTTCTCGTTTATAATTCAAAATGCTCATCTTCGCTTCGAAGCTTCTGCGTTGCGACACCATATGAAATGCCAACTTTCACAGATCCCTCATCATGTATTCGATTGCCAGGTTATGGGGATGTTGAAGGCTGCACACAGGAGGGAATGACATATCCTCTCTTCAAAACAGAATCAATCAACACCTCAGCAATTGTGCTCTTTGTGACTGCTTCTCCACTTTAAACAGACAGTGAGCAGGCTATGGAGGTAATTTTAGAAGGCTCGCACAGAATTTGTACATGCAAATAATGCATTTACGTATATAAATGGCCCAATGTGTCTAAGTGGCATTTTTAGAAGAGCTGTTCTTTACAGAGGTACAGTTTTCGAAGAGGCGGGTTCTTAGTGGGATTTGGACAGGCCTGAAAAGTATGCCTGCAATTCCCGTTGCATCATGGGAGGAGCAATAGGAGGCTATTCTTCATTGCTCTTTCATTGGCTCTCTGTAGATATACAGGCCAGCATTTATATACATAAGTGGTAGCGCTTACATGCATAAATTGTAAAATTGTTGCTTAAGTACTGACACTTAGACACTGAAAACCCAGAATGATGCACTATTTATGATCCTGCTTTTTGGTACAATGGCGAACCCTGCTAGACAGGTTGCAAAACACATGTGTTTTTTCCATGAACGTGTTTTTGCCAGTAGGCAGAGTCAGGGCGTGATCTGGGTGGAGCCTAGGCAGAGTTTGCAAATACCTTAATTTATGCAGGCATTTGCATATTTTATATGCATCATTTACAAGTGCTAGAGAGCAGGTGTGCACATGTACATGTGCTTTTCAGGCACAATCCCTGCTACTTATGCAAGTATTTTGCAAAGACAAATAGGCATCCCTGTGCCTATATTGAATAGGATTCTGCATACTTCACAAAAATTGGGAACATCCGTATATGACATTCCTTTACCTATCTAGACTGCCACTGCAAAAATCAGGCTTCACATAAACTATTCAAGATAAGAAATATACTATTACAGTTGTCTTCCCATTGGGGATTTATCCAGCTCATATAAAAATAAGATGTATTTTCATTCTGTATCACTGATGTGGCAGTTTTTCCTAATACTAGTGACCTGTAGTTGCAAGACTTACCAAGACAGAGCTGACCTGCAATATTAACTTTCTGTTAGTTAATGTGAAGTAAATCAAAGACCTTTATGAGATATATAAGTTATTCTATAAGACCTGAATGCTCAGTTTATTTACTATTTTATATATGCGACTTGGATGATGTACTAAGAGCAGCAGTACTATCCAGTATCCCTACTAAATGTTATAAGGAATAGAGAGAGAATGTTTAAACTGTTAACAGAGCATAGTAGGTTCTTTCTGCCAGTGATTTCAGACTGGCTGGAGACTCATCTAGGAGAGAAAATCCCCCTTGATTTAAAAAAAAACAACAACCTCCCAAAAGCTGAATCCTATCTTTGGCCCTAGCCATCGTACCATGAGGTTTTAAGAGAAAATGTACCTTTAATGGACACATGCCTCTGGTATTAAGTCAAAGTCATCATCTTGCAAAGTAAAGCTCAGCCTATTAAGAGGTTCCAAAAGTGTGCCTACACTAACCCCTTCAGATCACAGGAAACAGGTTACAAATGGAGCAGCACTGAAGCCACTGCATCTTGTGAAGCCACCCTTCAGGAGGAGAGGGGACCCAACAGAAGCTGCCTCCCAGTAGTGCCAGAACAAAGGGGGGTCATCAATCACAGGTCTGGAGAACTATAATGCAGCTCCACCATACTCTGGTTCTCTGGCAAGGACACTGATGGAGGAGAAAAGGAGTTTTCCTAGAGTCATAATTGGTCTGGTCAAGGTACATGAGTGGTAGAGAAATTAAGAGATGATACAGGTAAAAGGGAAAGAGTGATATGGAAAAAAAACCAAATGCTCAAGATTAAAATGCCGAGACTTGGGAAGGAATGGGGTATAAAATGCCCAAAGGAGAGAAGAATAGTATATTATTGAAACACAGTTCTTGTTCATTGTTCATGCCAATGGTTAATGTTTTTCTCTGTGAATCCTTGGCTCAGAACACAGCTTCTGGCTGGACTAATTTATTTGAGAAGGGAGTGTGTAAAAATGTCTCATGCCAAGGGGCTCCTGGCTTTTGCCAGTCCCCACTAAGAGAACCCTGATACTTAAAATCTATGAGCTTCATAGAAAAATTGGGTAAAAAGCTCATTGTATTAGTGTGCTCCCTTGTCTGCCAAGATGTTGGTGAAGGACCTGTGAGAACCAGACAGAAAGGGAGTTACACAACAATATTTATCTCATTTTGGGTTGAGTTTTGGTCTCATTTTAATTTTTTAACAGTCTTTCAAAATGGAATGTGCATGTATTTTCCAGACCCCACCATAAAATAACAGCTAGGACTAGTGAGGTTTTAGGTCAGGTCAGGTAAGAGCTCGGTAATAGATTCCTATCCTCTCGGGTTTTTGGAATATTCCTAATGAATATGCATGAGTTAGAATTGCATGTAGTTAAAAGCTGCGAATACAAATTTGTCTCATGCATAATAATCCAGAATCCTGAAAATTCACATGGATTGGTATCCAAAGGGTCCAAAGGATGCCCACTCTGGGTTAGGTACAATATTAATGGAGATTTTTATTTCAACCATTGTACCTTAGAAACATAATACAAGGCGCTATACAAGAACATGTAGAAAACGGGTCCTGCTAGTTAAAGTTTACAATCTATTCAAGACAGACAGTACAACATAAGAGAAACAAGGGGTTCAAATAGGAAAAGAAGACACCAGGAGACAAGAGAATTAGGATCCAAAAGCAACCTCAAAGAGGTGAGCTTTTAGCATGGATTAGAAAAGGGGGAGAGATGAGATCTGGCATATAGATTCATATGGAGCAGCAAGGTAAAAAGATCAAAGTTTGGAGTTGGCAGTGGAAGAAAAGGGCACAGAGAGAAGAAAGCAAGAAGCAGAGCAGAGTTCACAAGGAGAAGTGTAATGAGAGAAGAGAGAGGAAAGATAACGGTGGGCAGTAGAGTGAATGCCTTTATAGGTCAGAAAGAGAAGTTTGAATTGTATATGGAAACAGAAGGGGTGGTATATCAAATTTTAATAACCCATAATCCATAAACCATCATTTTATACGTTGCTATCCCTTATAAGGGACACCTTTATATAAAATACTACTTCTACCTAATAGTTTATAGATGATTTGATATACCCCCTATCGCAGCGTACCAGGGCGGTTTACAATGTAAAAGCCAAAACCAAGATAAAAATATGAAAAGAATGCCTAGGCTCCACCCATATTGTACCCTGGCTACGCCTACTGGCAAAATATGCACGTTCATGGCAAAAACATATGCGTTTTGCAGCCTGTCTAGCGGGGTCAGCCATTGTACAAAAATGCAGGATCAAAAATAGAGAAGAATCATTCTGAGTTTTCAATGTGTAAGGGCCAGTCCTTAAGTACTTAAGGAAAGGTAAAAATTACAATAAATCTGGGGTGGGAAGCAAAGAAAGGGGGTAGATAGTTGTCTCGCAATAGTAAATCAGGTTGGCTGTAGGTAGTCTCCCATATAGAAGGCCTTTTTAAATTTTTCTCTAAGGTATAGGGGGAGGGAAATCCATAAGCATGGCACCAACTATCTCATCATAGTCCTTAATTTTGCAGTGCACTTTATAAATAATAGCATACAACAAAAGTACTTTGTTGACTTTGTTAATTTTCTTCTAAAAACGAAACTCGGATGTAGTCTATCATACTTCAGTTTCCTACTGAATTGACAAATAATGTTTCTGTTAATATGCCTACCTTTTCTACACATCATTCGAATGACTGTAAGGCAAGCCATTCGCTGGGAAATGAAGATGTATTCTTTCTATTTCAGTAAGGATTCTGTTTTCCCATCTACCACCTCCCAGCCAAACCATCCCAAGGCATGTACTATTCCGCCCTAGCGGCAGAACTACCAGTGGGGCAGGTCTTCTCGCCTGAAACCATGTGGATCTCCCTTAGCCTAAGCAATGTCTTTTGCAGTCCTAAAAATATTCATTTTGATCCTGCTGGTTAGCGTCGGTTCAAGTATCCTTATAGATTATTCGTACATGATTCACGCCTAGGTCATGGAAACCAGGGTTGAAATCTCACTTCTCTTACAGACATTCCTCGGACAAATCATTTTATCCTCCAGTGCCTTAGGTAAAAGCTTAGGAGTTGATATACTAATTTCTGTTAATTCCTTACCACAGGGCTCGACCAATCCCAGGTGCCAGATCGCCATGGTAACTGAAATATTGGACCTGGTGCTTGGGGCTCAGAGCACATGTGCATCAGCATGGAGATGGGAAGAAGCGCAGCAAAAGGTCGTGATCATAGCCAAGACCAACGGTGTCTGTGGAGCTTGCAAATAAAGGTTAGAAGCTGGGAGGAGGGGGGGGGGGGTTGCTTCACAGACAAATGAAGAAATATAAAGAGGCACTAGGTATGAGCAATGGTGGGGGGAATGGAGGGCAGAGGATGAGTGCAAGGGGGAAGCAGAAGGGACTAGACTCTGGGAAGGGAAACAGTTGAAGGTAGGGGAAAGCAGCAGGAGAGGGGTTGGTGTGGGAGAAGGGAGGAGTGCAAGTTGTTAGAGGGTCAAGAAATGAATGCATGGGAACTAAAGGACACAATGGGCCTGATTCTGGGACGTGCATTACCTGAAAATTGGTGAATGGCCAGTGTAATGCCAGTTTTTAAAAGGATTCCAGGGGTGATCTGGGAAACTACAGGAATCATAGGGAAAGCAATGGAGAATGAAACCAAGGGTATTATAATGCCCCTGTATCATTCCATGGTGCAACCGCACCTTGAATATTGTGTGCAGTTCTGGTCTCCGTATCTTAAAAAGGAATTAGAAAAGGTACAGAGAAGAGCCACCAAAATGGTAAAGGGGATGGAAGGATACTCCTATGAGGAAAGGCTTAAAAGGTTAGGGCTCTTTAACTTGGAAAATAGATAGCTGAGGGGAGTTATGATAGAGGTCTATAAATTAATGAATGGACTGGAACGGGTTAACATAGATAAGTTGTTTACAGCATCAAAAAGTAGAAAGTCTAGAGGACATGCAATGAAGTGGAATGTAGCCCATTAAAGACTAATAAGAGAAAATATTTTTCCACTCAACGCCTAATCAAACTCTGGAATTTGCTACCGGAGGATGTAGTAAAAGCTGTTAGTGTAGTTGGTTTAAAAAAGCTTTGGATAAGTTCCTGGAGGAAAGATCCATAAACCATTATTAAGGAGGATCCGGGAAATCCACTGCTTAGCCCAGGATGAGCACTGTGAAATCTGTGTGTCTTTGGGAACCTGCCAGGTACTTGTGACCTCGATTGGCCACTGATGGAAACAGGATACTGTGCTTGATAGACCTTGGTCTGACCCAGTATGGCTTTTCTTATGTTCCATAAATTAATGAATGGAGTGCAACTGGTAAACACAGATCAATTGTTTATGCCATCAAAAAGTAGAAAGACTAGGGGACATGCAATGAAGCTACAGTGTAACCCGTTTAAGACTAATAAGAGAAAATATTTTTTCACTCAACGTATAACCAAACTCTGGAATTCATTATCAGAGGATGTAGTAAGAGCTGTTAGTGTAGCTGCATTAAAAAAAAAGTTTTGGCAAGGTCCTGGAGGAAAAGTCCATAAACCATTATTAAAGGGGACCCAGGAAATCCACTGCTTGTGGAACCTGTGAGTCTTTTTGGGAAACTGCTAGGTACTTGTGACCTGGATTGGTCACTGTTGGAAACAGGATACTGGGTTTGATGGACCATCGTCTGACCCAGTTTCTTACGTTCTTTTACTTGTATACTCTCTCTCATGCTACTGGAATTCTGTAAAGCCAAATAAAAAAACACTAACTAACACTAAGTTAATGATTATTTGTGTGCCGTTGAGTCAATGCTGACTTCTGGTAACTGAGCCCCTCAGTTTTCTTGGCAAGTTGCGACTGGAAGTAGATTGCCAGGCTTTTCTTCAGTGCAGTAAGTCTATAGCATCTGGTATTCCAAGGTGGTCACCATCCAAGTATTAGCCAGCCCCAATACTGCTTAGCTTCTGAGATCAGCCAAGATCAAGTTAGTTCAGGACAGCAAAACCATAGCATGATTGTTTGCAATTCAGGATTATTTTTATGACAGTACAGTACTGAAATGATTTGACCATCATTTTCCAAATTCCACTGGACCCCACTACAACTGCACCCATTATAGCATCCCCTCGGTATACCACCCATGTTGTCTGACTTCCAATAACAGCCATATAAGCAGTATCACAAGTGGTGGAAGATTTCCACAAATCACAGTCAATCATAATTCCTGATTTCTGCTATGGTGACATCATGATTTGCAAATTGTTTTTCTTTTTATTACATTAAAACATCCTATACATACTTTTCCTGGTGTCTTTGTCATTCGGTGGACAATTTTCAAAGTGATTTATGCAGGTTACCTGGCTGCCTGAAACATGCTGTCCTGCAAATGTGATAAACCCACAATGCATGCACTTTTAACTGCATTGGGAGGGGGAAATAGCACATGTAGATTGGATTTTCAAATCTACAAGTGTTATTTTTTTCGTGCTAAAAGCTGGGTCACATATCCATCGTGGGACTGGGGATGTGCACAGGGCAAAAATGATCCGTTTGGTTTGTTGTTTCCAATCATTTCCCATATTTATTGTAATAAAAATGTTTTAATGTACATTGAAGCATTTTAACCTACACAGATCAGCTTAATGCACTTTAATTCACAGGTTAATATCTATAGAAGCACTTTTGGCACATACTGGAGAAAGGCACAAGTGGTCCCTTTACACAAAAGCAGAGGTAAGGATGAGGTTGAGAATTACAGGCTGGTTAGTCTGACCATGTTGTGAGTAAATTAATGGAAACACTGCTAAAACAGAGTATAGTGAGGTTTCTGGAGTCCAATGGATTGCAGAATTTGAGGCAGGATGGATTTACCAGAGGCAGGTCTTCTCAGACAATCTGATTGGTTTATTTGACTTGGTGACCAGAGAGTTGGACCAAGGGCGAGCCCTAGATGTAATGTACTTAAATTTCAGTAAAACCTTTGACACTGTTCTGCACAGGCAACTTATAAATAAATTGAGCACCCTAAGGATGGACCCTGAAGTGACTGACTGGGTTAAAAATTGATTGAGCGTGAGGTGATAAAGTATACAGGTAAATGGAGCTCACTCTGAGGAGAAAGAGGTTACCAGTGGTGTGCCACAAGGATCTGTCCTTCGCACGATTCTTTTTAACATCTCTGTTAGTGATATTGCAGAAGGGCTGTCGGGTAAGGTTTGCCTCATTGCAGATGATATCAAAATCTGCAATAGACACCCAGGAAGGAGTAGATAGCATGAGGAGGGATCTATCTAAGCTTGAAGAATGGTCTAGAATTTGGCAAATGAGATTTAATGCTAAAAAGTCAATGTCAGAAAATACCTTTTCACTGAAAGGGTGGTGGATGCTTGGAATGCCCTCCCGATGGAAGGGGTGGAAGCAAATACAGTGATGGAATTCAAAATGGCATGGGACAAACAGAGTGGATCCCTTTACAGCAACAGGATAAAATATAAATAAATGGAACCATCTAATTTCTCAACAAATGGGGGTGTCCTACATGGAGCAGTGAGTTCACCCCTAAACAAAGACATGGGGAGGGGTGGCCTGCACAGAGTGGCAGGTGCGCCTACTCTTGCCATCTTACTGGGCAGACTAGATGGACCATACTGGTCTTTATCTGCTGTCATTTACTATGTTAAGTTCATTTCAGCCAGGGCTTTACACGAAGGATTAGGGAGCTCTTTCCTCATTGTTTATTTCCTCTTCTAAAATAATAATAATAACATTATTTTTGTAATAATAATAATACAAAAGAAACTCACCATCAGGCACATTCACAATTGACCATGATCACTTTATGTCTCTAATACATAATATAACTTACATAATTTATAAGCTCCTTTGTTTGAACTGTATGTAGTTACCCTGTTACTTCCTTTGTTTTGAACTGTATATAGTTACCCTGTTACTTCCAAGTTTCAATCCCTGTTACAATGTAAGCAAAAGATCTTGTTTCTAATGCAAAATGTTGTTATTATGTAAACCGCACTGATGCTAAATAGCGCGGTATATAAGAATTTTTAATAAATAAATAATAAATAAAAACTGTGAGGTCATGCATTTGGACTGCAAAAATTCTAAAAAGCAGTACAGTTTAGGGGGCGAAGTACTTTTGTCTCATAAAGAAGAGCAGGACTTGGGCATGATTGTTTCTGATGATATGAAGTAGCTAAACAGAAAAGGTGACGATGAAAGCCAGAAAGATACTCGGGTGCATAGGGAGAGGAATGGCCAGCAGAAAAAAGGAGGTGATAGTGCCTCTGTATAAGTCTCTGGTGCAATCTCATTTGGAGTATTGTGTGCAATTCTGGAGACCGCACCTTCAAAAGGATATAAACAGGATGGAGTAGGTGCTGAGGGTGGCTACTAAAATGATTAGTGGTCTTTGTTATAAAGCATATGGGGACAGACTTAAAGATCTTAATATATGTTAGAGGAAAGACGGGATAGAGGAGATATGATAGAGGCGTTTAAATACCTCCATGGCATAAATTCATAAGAGGAGAGCCTCTTTTCATTGAAGCAAGCTCTGCAATGAGGGAGCATAGGATGAGGATGAAAGGGGATAGATTCGGAAGTAATATGTGGAAATGTTGAAGAGTGGTAGATGTGGGGAATAGTCTCCCAGTGGAGGTAGTAGAGATGAGGACAGTATCTGAATTCAAGAAAGCATGGAACAGACAAAGAAGATCTCTAAAAAAAAAGGGACTTTTGTAGTTGATATGGAAGGGCAGACTAGTTAGACCATATGGTCTTTTTCTGCTGCCATGTTTCTATGTTTCTATAAGTTGCATTTTAGAAAGGACGTTCGAGTCAAATCGGGAATGTCCAGGGCAGAACATGCCATGAAATGCTATGGGGCTTGTTTAATGGGGCCGCGGCTCCGATATCGGGTGGAAACCGCTACCGCAGCTTTGTAAACAAGCCCCTATGTCTCTGCCTGATTTCAGTATCATAGACATTCCTGACATGGACGTCTATGCCGGCAGCCAAATAGTTGTTCCCGTTAGGAAAGCATGATGTGGGGACGTCCATCTCATGCAAGCTAGTATAAGTGGACATCCAGCAGCATAGCAAAACAAAAACATGAGTCTTCATTCCCCATTGGTGTTCATTATCAGCATGGCAAATATAGGAGGCATGAGTGGACTCCTTCTCCACGCCCTCCAGATGACTGGCTGACAAAACAAGCACCTTTCCGATGCTTACATGCCTTGGACAGGTATAAGCTTGGACACAACTTGGGACATCCAGAGTGTTTCCGAAATCAGATGAGGACATCCAAGTTCTGGGAACACCCCAGGCGCACCTACTTCATGTCCCTGTTCAGTCCCGGGGACATTCACAGAGCTGGCTCCGAAAATGGCTTTGGGGACATCTCCATGACAGTTTTCAGACATCCAAAGCATGAATAGGACTTCTAAAATATCTCCTAATGATCCAAATGCACATCCTTAATGGGTATAATGTGCACAGTTGTTTCCCTTTCAAACTCTGCAGTTATAAAGCCCAGGAACTTTGTCCCTGTGTGGACAGCTTGAAAGTTGCTTCTTAAATGCATCCCTGATTAAAACCTAGTCCCTTTCTTATGCTCCTGCGATTGAAAGCACTGCTCGCCTTGAGTAACAAAATGATCTTTGGTGAAAGATAAAACAAGGAAAAGAAAGAGTGACAGCAGGAAGGAACGGAACTGCACATTGCTGATCCCGTGAAAGGAATGTGGCATTTAAAAGCTGCAGTGAGAAATGTGAACGAGGTTTAAAATCCACATTAATTATAGATCCACTTATTCAGAGAAAAGACGGGAGTTACAGCAGAGCTGGGGGTCATGTATAAATTGCCTCCCAAGGACCTCGGTGAAATTTCCATAACATTCACCACATGACACTGATAGGTGAAAATTGACATGAAGATTTTAAAATTGGGACCGAGGGAGTCGAAGCATAAAATAGCTTCAATTCTGCGCTCTCTCTCTGTCCCCGAGGAATAGCGTGGAGGACTGACCAACAACACAAACAATGAAAAAGAGTCAGGGAGAGGGGTAGGAGTTATTAAAGGGAAAACACACTCCCCTCTCCCAGACAGAAAGGATGATCAATGGATTTAGTCAGAGGGAAATTCAAGCAGAAAATTGCTGCTGTTTTTTTTTTTTTTCATACATATGAGAGGCAGAAACCAAAATGGAATTCTAAACTCTGACTACGGCATAAATCTGAAACTACCTTAACAGGGAAAATTCTTGAGGTTCACAAACAATCCTGATTTTCCAAGTAACAAGCTGGGCAATTTAAACTTGTTCTCAGATCAAAGAAACCTGGATTAGATAGGTGGGAGAAAACGAATGAAAGTTATGTATAAATAAATGTATGTAAATATGCTTAATGAATTTTGATTGTGCTACCCTGACTGCCAGGCATTCTTGCATCCTCAGAGACCAGGACCCCCACCTTTGACCTTTGGGCTAGGTTCAAACAACATCAAAAGCATATAGGGGAATAATCTGAAGTGGTGGTTATTGGTGGGGGATCGGTTTCCTTTTTGATGCTGTATTCATTTTGGGATAGGTTTATTAAACCATGGCAATGGTTAGCATGGGGTTTAGTGCATTGTGGGAACTGTTACTGCGCACCCAATATGTATGGAGACTGGATAATCTAGGGGCATTGTCATTAGCACAGGTATCTTTAATGTACGTTAACCATCAAAGCTGTACTTAGCATGAATGCAGTTACCGCCACCCCAATGGTTGGCCTTAAGCATACCCACGGTAATCCGTAGGGAAGACGTAGCATGCTAACTACATGAGGACATGCTAGACGTGCCTCTGTTTGTTAACACACAGGTCCAGCGTCACCCCCAAGCTAGGTTTTTGGGCTGAAGATGCGGGAAGCTCCCGCATTTTGTAAGCATGCCCCTTAATGTGTTATGTTTTATTGTTTATATTGTTTATGGGATTAGAAGGTAACTATGATATAGTGACAGTGAAATAATGAATGAGCGAAAAATCCAATGTGACCTCTCTACTCCAGGAAGAAGACACAAGAATAGGGAGGTCAGAAACGGTAACTGAGAAGGTAATAGGGAAAGAGAGTTTTGGGGCAGGCAATCGTAGAAAGATTTAGCGTTGTCCATACAGTATTTTGCTTCAAGTACTGTGGTGAAATCCTCGGAGGATATATTTCTAAGACTTCTGGAAAGTTCCTTGAGGGGCATTGATGAAAGCCTACCTGTGAGCTCAGTACATTGATTTTTATAATTCTCACCATTTTCATAAAGGGATCCAACCCTTTACTGGCTCTGCCACAAGCCTCCTTCTGTCTTTCGATTCCCTACCTGGAACACGAATGCAATAGGTCACATAAAGACAAGAGAAAGGAAATATAAGGTACCACTGATTGTAAGGTATTTTTTAATTGCCATTAAGTCAGTGCTGACCCTGCAGCCCCTGGGTTTTCTTGGCAAGGCATGACCAGAAGAAGCTTGCCAGGCCTTTTCTGCAGAGGCAATGAAGGGTAAAGCAACTTGCCCAAGGAGTACTATGCTGTTGCTCGAACCACTATGCTATACAACTGCTAAGGGTTAAGGGACCCAAATGAAGCAGGAGGGAATCAGGATTGTTCCTGCTCTTGCTAGACCACTAAGGACCCCTAGTAAGGCGTTGGGGATTTTGGGGTGGTGGGGGCTAGTCTTTCAGGGGGAGGCTGATCCGGGGGTCTTCCTGCTCTCTGGAGTGTCTTCCTAGTGTTGGGCAGGGTTAAAGGGTCACGCCTAATGCAGGAAAGGATGGGGGTGAGGGGGCGTGTGGGCATCATAGTAACATATAGAAACATAGTAAATGACGGCAGATAAAGACCAGTATGGTCCATCTAGTCTGCCCAGTAAGATGGCAAGAGTAGGTGCACCTGCTGCTCCGTGCAGATCACCCCTCCCCATGTCTTTGTTTAGGGGTGAACCCTCCGCTCCATGTAGGACACCCCTGTTTGTTGAGAAATTATATAGTTATCAGGAATAGTATGTCTCATTCACAAATGGGGACATCAGGAGGCTCTTTTTTCCCACATGCAACTTTTTGAAATAATCGCTTCTGTTGGCAAGCATGCAATGTGTGCGAGCTACCAAATCTATGTGCAGTCCTTATGTTATTTACTCAACATGCCATCTTTGGCAGAACCTTTTGTAAACTACCAGGGGAATTGTGCACGTCCTAGCCCGAATGTCCCATTTCCCATCGCAACATGCTAAAATGGGCCTTCACTTCTTGTTGTGGCAACATAGGTGCCTATGGGTTTTGATACAACAGGTTCTCAGAACTAGCCGTAATGGTTCACAAATTCTCTCATCCAAATTTATAGATGCCCCATACAGACATATTTTATAAAGTGCTTGCATACATTGTAACTTCTCCCCAGTTGTGACCAAACTACATTCCCTAAATTGCCTATGCACACTACATAAAAGTGTGCATACTCTTGTTTGCATGCATCCCCCCTCACACATACACACAAGGAAAATGCTTTATAAAATTGATGGCAATTTTATTAAGGGCAAGTAGGTGCCTATTTTGTGCCCATTTTATAGACACCTATGTGTCTTTATGTTACTACTGCTACTTATTTGTATAGCACTAAAAGGCATATGCAGTCTCTGCTCATCAGATATATAACGCAATCAAGACAAACAACACAACGAACTGGGGGCTAGGGTAAATCTAGGGCAATGGTAAAGGTACAGAAGAAATTCAATTGCATCAAAGTATTAACCAAAAAACATTCCTTAAATCATCACTAGCATTAAAGAACGTTAGTTTATTATGACTTTGGGGACCTCAACTGAAGGGGGAAAATACAGTCAAATATTAATGAAAAAATTCTCCGCAATATAATCATCAGTCCCCACATCAATTACAATTGAATCCTAGCACAAGGCATGGAGAAATAATGGCTATAAAGAACTCATGTACATTTACAGCAGTGTGTATTGTATAAAGTACTTGCATACATTGCAATTCTGCCCAAGCTCCACCCAAACTCTGCCCCCAAATATATCCACATCAGAACCATATACAAGTATGGTTGCTCAAGGCAGCCCAAGGGTTTCTGCCGCCTCAAGCAGGAGCCTGCCATTGCGTTGACCCCCTCTCTGAATCCATCTTCTCATCTTGAGGGATCAGAGGGGCAATGGTGGCAGCGGCACAACCCTTCCCCAGCTTTGTGCCTGCCACTTCAGTGCCCCAGCAGGCCATGCGCTTTGGCGTCCACTCCTGTCCCCTTCCAACAGGAAGTTGCATCAGAGGCGGTAAGGAGCGGCAGACCATGGGTACCAAAGTGGCAGCACAAAGCCACCAATGGGGGGAAAGCTGTGGGGGTGGAGCTGCTCTAATCACAGGAAGGGAGGTGGTGAGCTTGGGGAACTTCCTGTGCTGTACAGGTTTCGTTTCTGCCAGTGGCGGAAGGTGAAATAGAAATAAAGTCCCCGCCCTAGCAAAAAATGCCTCAAGGTATTTCTCTAGGAAAAGCAGTTCCAACAGCTGCACCATACTAACACTCATTCACAGTTGTATCTGTCAATAGCCCTCCCCTCCCCTCTTATCTCCTCTCTCGATCCCCTGCAAATTGAAACGAACTGCAAACTAAAGCCTCTGTAGATGATGGAGATGTCTCTGGTTCCAAAATGGCTCAGATACATTTTTAAGTGCTGACAATTGCCTAGGCGACATGTGTAAGCCGCCAGACCTTTCCTCGGGGTATATTTATGAAGTGACTCCTCCCACTGCCCTTGAATATCAATCTTCTGTCTGCAGCCTAATTTTAACAAGCACATTCATTCTGAGGGGCGGAGATATGTCGATATCACTCTGGCCTCACACGTGCACACTCTCTCTTGTAGAGATGGCAAAGATATGCAGGCGTTTTCACTTCCACATCCCCCCCACCACATAAACAGCCTTTCGAGCATGTGTCTTTTAATGTATAAATGCCTTCAACACGATGTGAGGTAATCAAGGTCTTGGATGAAACTGATACTATGAGCCTGATTTTCATTTAGGCAGGCTATGTGCCACATCGCATAGCCTGCCTGCCCACCCTCTTAGCCCAAATTTTCATTTTCGCTGCAACAGAAATGAAAATCCAGGTCACGCCACGCAGGCCAACAGCTGCTGAGGCTAAGTGGGTAGCAGCAATTTTAGATTCTGCCCATTTAGCCCCAGTGCCTTAAAGATAGGCGAGAGTTTTCTTTGCCTATCTTTAAGGTGCAGAGTGCTAAGCGGATAGCATCAAAAATCATTGCTACCCACTTAGTGCCATTTCCCACCTCCACTCTGCCCCAGAATGTCCCCAGCATGCCTCAGTGTTAAGTGGATAGCATCTGAGCATATTAGGGACTTAAGCTGGATTTTCCAAAGGCACTACCTGTGTAGGTGCCTTTGGAAAATCCCGGTTAAGGCATTTACACGGGTAACATGGGCTGTTACCCATGTAACTGCCTTCGAAAATCGGACCCGATATTCTTCTATGAAATATTTTGAGCACCCTAAATAAGGAAATCCTGTACCTTCTAGATTGACACCTTATACTTCACACTGACTTATTGTAAGTTAAGGGGAGGAAGAAGACCTCAGAGACCGATTATCAAACAAAAAGGCTTTTCATGTCTCTTACTTCATAGGATATAGAAAACCTCCCATTAATTAACCACAAATTCCATTTTATAAACATTTTTTAATGTTTTGTGATTTCTAACACCATTGATTAAATGCATATGCTAAAAAAAATACCCTCATCGGGAATACTTTCCCTTTCAGTCGGATGATGCTAACTCCACTTTGACCAGCTCCGTCAGCTCCATTGCTGTCAGAATTTCACCAGGAACTGCCTCAGGAAGAATTGGGATAAGAGCGAAATACTTTAAGACACAGTGTGCCCAATGTTTAGCAGCGGCCACGGCTAGCCCTGCTAAAGCGTCTAGCCGCCACGCTGAACTTTAGGCTTAGATATTCAGTGTTGGGGCCATATCCGGGCACCAGCATTGAATATGCAGGTTGCCCGGATTGTGATGAAGGTGATATTCAGCTGATGCCCGGTGAGCTTCTGCAGTTAGGCCAGCCTTTACTGCTCATGACTTTCACAGCGTTCTGATAACTGCCAGTGGCTCAATATTGCCGCTGCCCAGTTATCACCAGGTGCCACCGCCGGAACACCCCAATGCAAGCTGTCTGGCAACAGGGCGAGCAGTGGTGACGCCCGCGGATATTCCGCGTATCCCTGCCAGAGGGATTAACATGTTTAGCAGGGCTGCTAACTGCCTTAAACCCTTTCAATATCGGACCCAGTAATTTCCACCATGACCACTGGATAGCCGGAGGAATGGTGTTATAAATTCAGTTATACTATGTAGGAATATTCTTCTCTGTTTTGTTTTAATGTACGAATTTCAAATGCCGTTTAATGTACTTGAATTTACTGCAATAGATCCCTTCTGACTTTTCTGTGATCTTTATAGTATTCTCTTCCCCCCCCAACCACCCCCCCATTTCAAATAGAATTTTTTTAAAAGCTTTTTTCATATCATCTAGCAGTGAAGAGTTTATTGAAATTCCTGAAAGCACAAATAGATGGTATTCAATAGACTGATGTACAATGTTTTCAGGAGAGCGAGTTTTGTAAGGTCCTCTTTCTAAAGCAAGAAATGAGAAACACTCAATCAAACGTAGTTCAAAACATTCTTCAAAAGCTTCGGAAGTGAGAGGGGCAAGAAGAGTCAGAGCTGCGATTTCTGGACAGAAAAGTGAGGCACCACTTGATCAAGAGGAAAATAAGAGCGTATTTGATTTCAAGGTTAGTTTTAACATCACAGATGCCGAAGGACAGAGTGTCACTCTCTTAAACCATCCACAACATTCCCCATCAGCTTTACTAGTTTTCATCCGAAATAATCATGACATTAATCATATTATGAAAGAGAAATTGTAGATGTTTATGCGCAGAGAAGGCCATTTCTAAAGCAGTCCAGCTGCATGAAATTAACAAGCCTAGATTGCCCTGTTCTCCATACCATGAGTATGTTTAGCAGGGCTGTGAGGAAGTCTTTTCGGGACTGCATTTAGGTCAGAAAAGGAGAGCTGCACAGATGATTGACACTTTAAAAATTATTCAAGTTATCATATCTCTTTTGACTACCCATCCAGAATAGAAGGTCCAACAATGCAGGTCTATTTAAAAGGTGATTTTATAAGAGGGGCCTAGGCCAAGGCAGCCAAAACGCACCTGTTTTAAGCCTGTGTTATAAAGGCAAGTCGGCACCTACAGTATTTGTCTTTATAAAATACTAGCATACGTTGCAAACATACAGCCCCTTAAATTCCCAGCAGGGACAGTTACACCTCCTCTTGCAAATCCCACCTATACTGTCTGAAGACCATGCCCGCAGCAGCACCTACTAGCAGAGTGGGTGCATTCATGTGAGCACACTTTTGTGCAGTTTGGCATTTTTTAAGAGGTCCTTAACATATGTAAATTGCCTCTTAGCATATTAACGACTTCATGAAATTACCTCATGGGCAAACTTTATACTAACTTTTGGAAGAGAAATTATTTGGGTAGGGTTTTTTTTTAATTTAGTATAATTTATTCACTGTGGATATACACAAATAAGAAAATTTCAGTTTGTTTTCACAAAATGTGGCTTTTTTCCCCCAATTTTCATTAAATGTTTTGGTTCATTTCATGCATTCATGTTAATATAATTTTTTATCCTGCATTAGACCTTTTTAGTGCATGGAAAAGGACTCTTCGCATGCAGATTTGTAGATTAATGCAGATTAAATTGTTTTTTAAGGCAACTTAATGAACTGAATGCATACTAATGAATGTGCATCCGTAAATACTTGGGTACTTTGTAACTATGTCAGCTATTTGCCCACAGTGGCAAAGAGTACATGAATCATTGATTTTTAGCAGGATTTTCAAAGTAAATATACATGTACACTTTTAGTTTTAAAAATATACTGCAAAAACTAACACCATACATTGCCAGCTGCTGATTTGATTAGATACTTTTCCTGCGTAAAAATATATGTCGGTTTTGGAAAACTGAAAAGTACGTCTGCAGTTCCAGATC
Organism: Ichthyophis bannanicus; assembly: GCA_033557465.1. NCBI lineage: Eukaryota > Metazoa > Chordata > Amphibia > Gymnophiona > Ichthyophiidae > Ichthyophis > Ichthyophis bannanicus. The sequence goes on along the minus strand of CM066043.1, from coordinate 236,285,933 downwards.
CCACTGCCAATCCCACCCCTAGGGATGCCCCCCCCTATGGTATGTAAAAATCTGTGTGAAATGGCACTACCTAATAGAGGGTGTGTGCCTTTATGAAAACTGATTTCCACAGGTAAAATCATTATCGTATCCTGGGAAATGGCTTGGAAAATCACCGCCCCTGTGACTACCTTTGCTTGGCTGAAATGACATTGCTTTGAAACTTGGAGAGAGTCCAAAAGAAAATTGAATTTTTTATAGGTTTGCAGGTTGTGCTACTAGACTAACATAAGAATTACCTGCAGATGTTGCTATGAATGGGATTTTGAGACCATGCATGGCCTTTCTTCAGAAGTTTTATCAAGGCTTTATTTTTTTTTTCCAGCTGTCTAATGCAGATTTCTACTGGTTCTTCCAAACCCCCCCCCCCCCCCCATTGATCCTTAGCAATGGGGAGGGGTCATTTTATAAGTCACACTTATTTGACACCAATTTTATAATTGGCAGAGAGTGTGTGTTCTCGTAAGGTGCAATCGCTTGCACCAGACTTAGGGGTATGTTTATGAAGCTGCGGTAGCAGCTTCTGTGCTATATCGGCCCAATATCGAACGGAAGCCGTTACCGCTGCTTCGTAAAGTGCAAATCTTCACGTCAAGATGTCTAAAGAACTTTTGTAAATTATTGGGGCCGATATTCAGCAGCAGCTACTCTAGGCTTTGTAAAGTGCCTAGCTGCCACTGCTTTTAAAAACCTGCATATTCAGCACTGAAACATATCCGGTGTCTAGCACAGAATACCCGGGTTCACCAGTCAGCAATGATATTCAGCCATTGAACTGTCTTAACTTTTACCAGTTAAGCTATCCGGTTAGTGATTGGATATCGCTGCTGACCAGATAGTGACTGGCGCCGCCCCCGATCTGCACACAAATCACCCTGGTTTTAACTAGGTGTTTTTACTTGATCTGTGGTGATTTTCAGCGTTACTTTCCAGATAGTGCTGCTGAATACTGGGATTGTCACATTTTAGCTGGTTAGTGGGGTTACTTAACCTTGCCCTGAATGTGCCCCCCCCCCCCATAGTACAGTATTTTATAACCCACTCATGTTCCACCTCAACTCTGCCCCTGTGGATGCCCCCAGAGAAAGTAGGTGGAATCGGATCTATGCACATACTTATCAAATAACATCATTTATGTGTGCAAGTGGCCTCTTATGTGCTTGTATGCCTAAAATACCTAGATTTGCATTCATTGTTCATGTCTAAATATAGGCAGTTCCTTTATAAAATTACCCTCTTAAGGGGCTATGTGAGAATTATCCAAGAGGATAAGTAGTGGTAAGGGCAAGGAATGAAGATCACCAGAGATTACAGAGTCGACAGTGGCAGTCAAGAGGTCCTAGTCTGCCTACTGCTGATATGTGATTTTTATCAGAACAAGCTGATCAGAATAAGGGATTTCTGTGGATCTGAAAGCTAGTGTGTCATCATACCTTAGGCAATTGTGGTTCAGGGAAAGGTATTCCCTCCTGAAAAGTATATACAATATGTAACTTATGCAATGTAATAGTCTGCACTCTTTTAACTTTCCATTGAATCACCTTTTTCATGCATCACAGATAGTGCAGATCCAGGGAGTCTGGGAAACTGAAAAATAATACAGTTTCCATGATAACCGAGTGGATTTGAAACCAATGCAACCCTTGCCTTTATTAAGGTGTTTGAAACCATTTCAAAACTGGTCTGAAAGACCAGCTAACCTCAGTTATTTGACAATGCACTTCAAACTGTTTTCTCAAGAATCTGTGGAGCACATTTTCTGGATTCTTTGTAGGGAGTAAGACCTCTCTCTGAAAACATAGGCAAGAATTCTTTGAGGATGCTTTAATGATGACAGACTAGATGCTCTTTCAGATATGGTCGTTAGAGATGTGCGCATCATTTTTCGGTAGCTTCTTTTCAGGAGAGGTTATGAGGCTTTGATCATTTTTTGAAATGTTTTTTACATTTCATTTAGTTTAGGATCTAACGCACAGTGGGGCATGTTTTCTGCCATGTGCTAATAGTCAACGCATGCTTAAGCTCACATTGAGCAGTCAACGTAGGACCTCGGTATTAGCTACTGTTCATAATCCCGCTGGTACAGCAAAGTTCTCCATGTCCTGCTTAGCACATGCCGGGACAGGGAAATGGGCAAGGTGGGTACTGCGGCATATCGCAGTTAGTGCAGGAGTAATCGCTGGGTGCCCACTGGGTGGTATTAAGGGCACCCACGTTAATTGTGATTGAAGTTATAGCACGGCGAGGTACTTTTCAACCTTTGCACTTACCGTGTGATCATTTTTACTGTTAGCACATGGTAAGTGCAAAAACTTACTTTATAAGAACATAAGATATGCCATACTGGGTCAGACCAAGGTCCATCAAGCCCAGTATTCTGTTTCCAACAGTGGCCAATCTAGGTCATACATACCTAGCAGTTTCCCCAAGGGACACAGGTTCCACAATGCTTGTATTGGGTCAAGCAGTGATATCCTGGGTCCCTTCTTAATAATGGTTTATGGACCTTTCCTCCAGGAACTTGTCCAAACCTTTTTTAAACCCAGCTACACTAACAGCCTTTACTACATCCTCCGGTAACAAATTCCAGAGTTTGATTACACGTTGATGGAAAAAATATTTTCTTTTATTAGTCTTAAATAGTTTACCCTGTAGCTTCATTGCATGTCCCCTAGTCTTTCTATATTCTGATAAGGTAAACAATCGATCTACGTTTACCCGTTCCACTCCGTTCATTAATTTATAGACTTCTATCATATCTCCCCTCAGTCGTCTCTTTTCCAGGTTAAAGAGCCCCAACCTTTTTAGCCTTTCTTCATAGGAGTATCCTTCCATCCCCTTTACCATTTTGGTGGCTCTTCTCTGAACCTTTTCTAAAATTGCTATATCCTTTTTAAGATACGGCGACCAGAATTGCACACAATATTCAAGGTGTAGTCTCACCATGGAACGATATAGAGGCATTATAATATCTTTTGTTTTATTTTCCATTCCTGTCCTTATCATACCTAGCATTCTATTTGCTCTCTTGGCCGCCGCTGCACACTGGGCCGAGGGTTTTAACATGGTATCCACAATGACGCCTAAATCTTTTTCCTGGGTGGTAGTTCCTAATGTGAAACCTTGCATCGTGTAACCATAGTTTGGGTTGTTCTTCCCTAGGTGCATAACCTTGCACTTGTCCACATTAAATTTCATCTGCCATTTTGATGCCCAGTCTTCCAATTTATCAAGATCCTCTTGCAATTTTCCACAATCCTCTTGGGTTTTAACAACTTTAAATAGTTTTGTGTCATCTGCAAATTTGATAACCTCACTCGTTATTCCACTTTCCAGGTCATTTATGAATATGTCAAAAAGCAGCGGACCCAGCACAGATCCCTGGGGTACACCACTATTCACCTTTCTCCATTGGGAAAATTGGCCATTTAGCCCTACCCTCTGCTTTCTATCTTTTAACCAGTTCCTGATCCACAATAGTACACTGCCTCCTATCAGAGACCTTGTCAAAGGCTTTCTGAAAGTCCAGATACACAATATCAACCGACTCACCTTTGTCCACCTGATTATTCACTCCTTCAAAAAAACATAACAGATTAGTAAGACAAGATCTTCCTTGTCTAAAGCCATGTTGGCTGTCTCCCATTAGGTCATGACTATCTACATGCTGAGTAATTTTATTCTTTATGATGGTTTCTACCATTTTTCCCGGTACTGATGTCAGGCTCACCGGTCTGTAGTTTCTCGGTTCACCCCTGGAACCCTTTTTAAAAATTGGTGTTACATTGGCGATCCTCCAATCTTCAGGTATTAGAGATGATTTTAATGATAGTTCACAGATTACTAATAGCAGGTCTGCAATCTCGTATTTCAGTTCTTTCAACACCCTTGGATGTATACCATCTAGCCCAGGTGATTTGCTACTCTTCAGTTTATCTAATAGTTGTAATACATCTTCCCGATGTATCGATATTTCCTTCAATTCTTCCGCACCTTTAAATACCACTTCAGTCATGGGTAACATCCCTACATCTTCCTCAGTAAAGACTGAAGCAGAGCATTCAATCTCTCCGCTATCGCCTTGTCGCCTCTTAGTGCTCCTTTAACCCCTTTATCATCTAATGGACCAACTGACTCTCTCACAGGTTTTTTGCTACGAATGTACTTGAAAAGGTCTTTACTTCGCGTTTTTGCTTCCGCAGCAAGCTTCTTCTCAAATTCTCTCTTTGCCTGCCTTATCAATGCCTTGCATTTGACTTGCCAGTGCTTGTGCTGTTTCCAGGTTTCGTCGTTTGGCTCTTTTTTCCATTTCATGAAAGATGCTTTTTTGGCAACAACAGCCTCTCTGACCTCACCTTTAAACCATGCTGGCAGTTTTTTGGACTTCCTTCCACTTTTCTTAAAGCATGGAATACAGCTGGTCTGGGCTTCCAAGATAGTATTTTTCAACAACATCCAAGCCTGATGTACGTCTTTAACCTTTGCAACTGCTCCTTTTAGTTTTTTCTTAACTGTTTTCCTCATTTTATCATAGTTTCCCTTTCGAAAGTTAAAAGGTAGTACTGTGGATTTCCTTACTATCCCTCCTCCACTAATTAAATCAAAGGCGATCATGCTATGATCACTATTGCCAAGTGGCTCCAACAACCTTATCTCTTGCACTATATCTGGTGTTCCACTAAGGACTAGGTCAAATATGGCTTCCCCTCTGGTCGGTTCATGAACCAGCTGCTCCAAGAAGCAGTCATTTATTTCATCTAGGAACTTTATCTCCCTAGCATGTCCTGATGTGACACTGACCCAGTATTAAATATGCCCCAGTATTTACGGAAAACACGATAAAAATGAAAAAACAAAAAAAATTAAAACATGTCTAGTTTTTATTTTGTTCTGAGTGTAAATAAAATAAAACAAGGCTCTTTTGTAGGCATTTTTTCATTTCTTTTTTAAAACAAAGCACATCCCTCCTATATGTTGTCGATAGCTCTTTTGACCCTTGTCAGGTATAGAGAGATCTCAGTTTGCAAAGAATTTGATTTAGGGGCCTTTTTACTAAAGTATGCCAAAAACGTTGGTGCACAAATTAACACATGTTGACTGGGGGCACACGAGTATGACAGCTGTTACCTCATTGGCTTGTTCCTCATTCCTCTTATTTGGCAGCTTCATCCTTAGCAGTAGTACCATGAACCTACCACTAGGCGTCAGTTTCCAGGCTGCCAGAAGATCAAGAGTCACTGGGGTCACTTGTGCTCCTTGCTAGACACCAGAGATGCTCAGTAATAGCCAGGAGAGGAGGCATCAGGGGAATGTGCAATTTTTGAAGGATGTTGGGTCCTTGAGGAGATCAGTAAGCATCTAGAAGGATGTTGCAAGGTCTGTTGGGGATCCATGGCGTGGAGAGATTTTGCAAAGATGTTGAGAGGATTGCAGCAGGTAGGGGGATACTTGGAAGGATATGATTGGCTTGTGGGGGGGGGGGATTTTTAGCAGGATATGGCTCTTTAGTGCATTGCCAATAGTGTAACTGCAACCACACTACTGGCAATGCACATGGAGGGCAATTTTATAATCTCTCATGCCATTAACGCACCCGGTTTATGAAGTGAAGTGTAATGATGTGCTTTCACCTAGTCGTGGCTCGACAGCAGGTGCAAATGCCTGCGCTTAGATTGTTCAGAAACACACGTACGTGATAATCTTTTATAACTTACACATATAAATATAGGACTGACTTATCCTCTCCCCCTCTGCACATCCATACTGAAAGTACGCATGATGGGACTTATGCATGCAGTTACAGAACAGTGACTGCCTAAGGTGTGCGTATAAAATGCCCGTTCTCATGCATAAGTCCTTTAAAACAGGGACTTGTGCGCATTACTAGCAACTACCATTCGGCATGCCCCTTATAAAATTACCTCCTTCATGTGCTATCCTCCTTCATGTGTGGTAACTACATGACTAATGCTGGCCACACCCCCAATAGTTATCACACATGCGTTATACTTACTGCATGCCAACCTTTGCATCTAACACATGCTAAGTGCAAACATTTACCACGCTTTAGTAAACAGAATATTTCATTTTCTCTAGAATTAATAACTTTGCACTGTGAATGTTAAATGAAGATGCCAAGTTAAGGGCTCTGTTTTCATGGATATTTTGAATATTGCATGCTGGTGAGGGAAGGTGAGAAAACATTTTATGCTTCTTTTCTGAATTTAGCACTGAGCAGTGTATCGTGTCTTTCTGTACAGCCTGCAGCTACTACTGCTCTAATCACAGCCTCTGTTCCCAGATTGGTGACATTTGGCAGTTTTAAACATTATTTTATTTACTGCAGCCGACCAGTTGAAGCTACCGCCAGTCAATCACTTCCCTTGAGTCATATCATATCAGCTCAGCCCAAGTACATCAGGAGTTCCACTTCCTTTCTGCACAGAAAACCACGGCTGCCAAGTGACTGTAGAGATATGTTTATGTTCTTTTTCTGTCTGTCTCTTCAGTCACCTTAAACCATTTCTCAGAGTTCACATTACGCGTCTTCAGTCTAACAGCCCTCATCTGAAGCTGGATAAAGACATGTGCTAGGCAGCTGATACTGAGGCTAAACTGTTCAGTGCTAAAAGAAAAATCAGTGTATTAATGTCTGCAAACTGTGGAAAGCAGATAACCTGTCAGTCTGTTTTCAAACTATGTCCAGAGCATTTGCTTGGAAAGTCATGACAATTTTGACAAGTTTTTCAATGCATTTCCAAAACTAGCCATTTTAAGTAGGCTTCTTCAGTCCTTCATTAACACTAGAAGCCCCAAAGTGCGGCAATTGACGCAAATGCATCTTCAAAGTTGTATACCAGCGTCATTGCTAGAACCATGTCAGTCATGTTCCATGACTTTGTTAGCAAGTTCAAGATATTCAAATACGTGCATCAAAAATTAATGACAGATGCACCACCTAGTGGGAAAATGAATTTATACCTAGAAGCCCCAAAGTACATCAATTGACGCACTCAATTGTCTTGGATGCGTCAATTGACGTACTTTGGGGTTTCTAGGTATAAACTCATGTTCCCACTAGGTGGCACATCTCAATCATTGTTTACAGTATTACTTCGACATTACAAACAATAAACACACAATGACGTCATGTAATGACATCACATACTGCAAGTATTTAACAAATAAGTAACTTCACATTAATTCACATCTGCATTTCATGCTAAATGCAGTTGTTGTGATAATGCGTCAATTGACGCACTTTGGGGTTTCTACGTAAAATTCCTTTTGGGGCTTCTTGTGTTAATAACCCACAGTACAACGTCTTTGATTATACCTATCATGGGAGGCAGAACAAGTTCCAGGGTGCTTTAAGATATGTTTAAACAAAAATAATAAAGAAAGGAAACCAATGGTTTGGAATCCATTTAACAGCAGGGCTGGCTTAAGAGATGAGCCAGTGAGGCACTGGCTCGGGGTACCCAAGATTTAAGAGCCTGAAGCCCGCCTCACTGCTCACCCCTTCACAGCCAAGGGAGTATTTTCCTTCACTCCTGCATCTGTGGTATGCTGTAAGCACAGGAACTGTAGCCTTTTAGAGGTATTTCCTGTTTCTTGAGAGAAACGGGAAGCGTCCCTGTTTGTCAGTTAAACACACCATGGTGCTCGCACCTACAGCACAACACCACTGTGGAAGGGAAACACGCCAAGGCTGTCTAAAAAATAAATGTAGCTATGACTGGGCATGGAAACAGATGATAGGAGGTGACTGATGTGGGGGGAAGGCCCCAAAGTAATAAATGTGGGACACTATAAATGGGTGGGAGAACAGAAGACAAGAAAAGATTGGGTATTGAGAGTGTACGTGGACACTTAGGGACTGGGTAGGTTGAAAGACTGGGGACTTAGGGGTTAGCTGGGGAGGATAGTGGGGACTAAGAAATTGACCATCACGGACTAGGTGATTGCATAAGTAGTATGAGAAGAGCTATGAAAGCATGAGTAGCGGTCCTCCCCATACTTCTGTGAGGACAGAAATAATGGGAGGAGAAAGGGTTTAAAGAACAGATCACTCAACAAGAGCAAACCCAGCTCATATTGACCAATAGCAAGCATTCCCTTTGTTGCTAAAATCATAAAAAAAAATCATCCAAATACAACTCCAGGACCATGAAGACTTCAACGCCACCCTAGACAGCCATCAATTTGGCCTCTGACCTTTTCATGGAGTTGAAACCCTTTTGATATCCTTGTTTGACCACCTCATCCTTGGTCTAGACCCCAAATGTACCTTCCTTTTAATTTTCTTAGACATTGCCTCTGTATTCGATAACATCAATCACAACACCCTCATAGGCAGACTAACACAAATTGGAATAGGAGGAACAGTCCTACAATGGTTTATATCCTACATCTCAAGCCGCAGATTACGCATACAACTAGGTAATGAGCACCCGGTTACCTTCCCACAAGACCAAGGTATTCCCCAAGGCTCTGCCCTATCAGCCTTACTATTTAACCTTTACCTACAACCTATCACCAACATATGTATTTATTTAGACAGTTTTGTATGCCACCTTATCCTTCAATCAAAGTGGTCACAACACAATTGGGGGATACATTTAACACAAGGGGATGTTAAAAAAATTGAACATAAAATACTATATCTATGCGGACGACATCATGTTGTCCATCCCCATAGATACGAATAACCCCTCCTTTAAAAACCTATCCGACTGCATTCATGATACCGAACTATGGCTCAATGCAAACAACCTCAATATTAATTTTTAAAAAAACGGAAGCCATGTACATCACAAAAAATACAAACCACACCCTCCCTCAAAATATCACCCTGAGTTCCGCTACCCTCCCAATCAAAAATGAAGTCAAATACCCTGGTATAACCCTTGATCAAACACTCAGCATGCTCCCCCACCTGAAACAAATAGTGAAAACAGTGTTTTACAAGTTAAAAACAATTCACATATGGCCATTCGTAGAAGAAAATGACTACAGATCAGTAATCCAAGCGATTGTCACACCCCACTTCAACTACTGCAACAGCCTGTTGCAGGGTCTACCCGCCAAAAGCCTACACATCCTCCAAAGAGCACAGAACATCACTGCGAGAATCATCTGTAAAACTTCACTAACTGACAGCATCACCCCCATCTTATATGACCTCCACTGTCTCCCAATAGCAAGTCAAATAAAGTTCAAAACACTCACCACTACTTTCAAACTACTGAACAATATAGCCCCATCCATTCTCTCTACACCCATCCAGATCCCCCCAAACACAAGAACCAGAAGAGAAAATGCACTGCACTCACTTGAGATCCCAAACACATTCAGGAAAATGAAGCAAGCCACAAGCTCCAGGACATTCACTTTCACCGCCCCCTCCCTCTGGAACTCCTTACCGCTATCAATCCGCTCAATCAAGGATCTCCAGCAGTTTAAAAAAATCACTCAAAACAACCTCTTCACTGCACACTATGGAATGCAAAACACAACACAAAACACCTCCAAGAACTCACAGGCACACTAACCGCATGCGCCAACCCAAAGTACAGGCAACATTCGCCTTTAAACAGCATGTGCATAGTTCTAAATAATATGTTAAGTTGTTAAGTGTTGCAATTTTTTATGTAAATAGTTCTAAAAACAACTGTTCTATGTAAAATGTTAGTTATATGTAAACTGCCCCTGATCTCTGCAAGGGGTGGTATAGAAAAATGTAACAAATAAATAAACATGATAGAAATGGAAGCCTGGATGGGGGTAAGACATAAAAAGGGACTGGCAATGGAAGGGGATGAGTGAAAGAAAAGAGGTTGGGAATAAGAGGCAGAGAAGGTAGATGAAACTGGGAAGGTGATGAGTACAGAGGGAGGACATGGGGAGCTAGAAAGTGGGTGAGAGATGGGAGAACGGGGGCTGGAGAAGGAATGAGACAGATGTGGATAATGGGAGTACTAGAGAGGTAAGAATAGAAAATGGAAAGGCTGTTAAGTAAGTGAAAGATGAAAAGAGAGAGAGACTGAAAACCCAGAGGAAGGAGACAACGAATAATAGAATTCAGCTATAGTTAAATAAAAAGGCAGATGAGAAAAATTAAGAAAAAAGATAAACCAGGTAAGAATCAATTTTAGAAAAAGATGAATTGAAGGAATGGTATAAGACAGGGAGATTGAAAAAAACAGAAAACTGAAATGAGGTCCTGGAAAAGGACTTAAGAGAACGTCAACTAGAAGACATGGTAAATATAGATCAGGATTAAACCAGTTTTAAAATATAAAATAATCAGAAAACAAAGGTGCAAAAAAGTGTCCGTTTTTAGAGAAAGAAATATGCCAGCTTCAAAAACGTGCATTTCTTATAGTTCAGAAAGGAATACTGTATATTTCTACTTCTCTTTCTTCAGGGTTCGACAACTCACACAGTCTGTTTTCCATTTCATTTTTGTCTGCATATTTTTACTAATTTATAATCTCTTATTCTTTATTAGTCAATAGGTTCTCTGTGTTTTGCATGTAAAGACAATGTGAAGGACTTTGTTCATATGTACTGTAGGCTCTGTATAGAAATCTGAAGCAGCAGGAGGTATACTGGTGTCTAAAACAGAGGCTCCCAACTTTTTTGGTTGTATGGACCCTTTATTAACCTCCAAAAGTTCAGAGACTCCCACCACTTCATCCCCAGTTCATCCCGCCTCTCTTCCTGAACCCCTTCTCTCGTCACCAAACCACCCCACTAGCCTTCTTTATCTCTCTTCAACTTTCCGTCTACATCAATAACTATCTCCTTCCCTCCAGCCAGTCCCCACCAGTCTCAGTATCTCTCCCTCCCCTGGCTTCTTCCTTTATTGTTTTTTTTCCTCTCTCGTTTCTCTTTTCTGTGTCCTGCAGACCCCCTGTAATGCTTTCACAGACCCCAAGGGGTCCACAGACCACAGATTGGGAACCATAGTTCTAGAACATTTGCAGATCTAACTTTACAAAGGTAGTTTGGTGCAGTCTGAGTTAGTGGACTTAATGCTGATATGGCGTGGTAAGTTTCTGAATGTCCATTTCCGGGGTTGTGCGTTAATACCCACAACGTCTGGCAGTGGAGGGAGTTTGTGTTATGGTCACTGATGTGACACCAGAATTTGAATAGAATCTTTTTTGTATGTTGAGTTTACTAAGCTCTGTGCTACTAAGGCGGGTTAGGGCTGTATGACTAGCATGGGGCCGTGTTCCAGACATAGGGTGGTGGGGACAACCGTCCCCCTGAATTTAACACAGCTCGCAGTGTTAATACTGCCATGGGGAGCAACTACCTCTACCCATTGTTGCTCCCCACCAAATGTTATCAGTGTGGCCTATGAAGGCCTGCAGGAATGCCTTGATGTGTGCTGCCTGAGTAGCGCAGGACGCTGTGCTTCTTTGTGCCAAAATGTACGCTAACCCCATGTTACCCGGGTAGTGCACTTTAGTAAACATGCCCCTTAGATTGTAAGCCCTCTGAAGATAGGGGGATACCAATGTACCTAATGTACCTTGCCTTGAACTACCACTGCAAAGGCATGAGCTAAATGCGAAAAAAAAAATATACTTTTGGATGAATGCTATTGGCCATTTTAGTTCATTCTCTGGGCCAACTCCATCCTGGTTATATCTTTTTGAAGGTGCGGTCTTCCAAAGTGCACACAACATTACAAGTAAGTCTCACCAGAGATTTAATCAGAGGTCTATCACTCTTTTTTCCGCTGTCCATCCTTTTCTTTATAAATCCAAGCATCCCTCTGGACTTTTCATTCACATTATCTACCTGTTTGGCAATCAGATTACACTTTATTTCGTACACACAATTACAGCCCCTATACGAGTATCACTCTCTTGTTTTTTTTTTTTTTTTATGCAGCCCAAATGCACGATCATACATTTTTTAACACATTTCACTGTGAAATAGGATCAGACATACCAACTGCTGCTGGTGAATCCCAGGTCTTTGTATTTATTTTTTCCTTTTAATCTCATCAGCCCAAAGTGAGCGATGAAACTTTCAGGATGTTAGAGAGCATACTGCCGAAAGAGCTCACTCGGAAACCAATAAAGCCCAAGGAAGTTTGATGCATTATGATAAAAGCATTGAGAAATGATACGAAATAGGCCAGTCAGTGCAGAGCTGAACAAAACATAAAAAGATTCACTTAAAGAGCACCTGAAAAAGTTTGCTAACTCTCCTTCTGTGATCTAAGAAGTTCCATTCAACAAAGTCAAAAATGGAATTCAACCCCTGTAGCAGTGAACTTTCCCTGAAGGTATCACCTTTGGTAAGCATGTTTGGCTGTAAACCAAAAGGCTAAGTGACTCTGACCACCAATATTTGAACTTTGTTCAGTCCTTAGAACAACTTTTAAATGTACCAAAAAGAAATTCTCCAGGATATGTTTGCCAAGATCTGTGGTCAGAAATATGTGAACTATTTAGGTCAAACTGAAACCAGGCAAATTTCAACATGGTTTGAGTTTATATTTTTATTATTATTAAGTATAATCTTAAGATAAATAAAAAGAAAAAATGGCAAAGTATTTAGGAGGAAAATAAGCTCAAGAAAGACAGTGTACAGAATGAGAAGGCAGTTTTAAAACAGTCAAGAAAAATTAAACCACAGAGAGAATTCATCAGCAGATTTTTTGTCAGTTAGTTTATAGGAGCAGCCTAGTGGTTAGAACAACAGCCTAACATCCAAAAGATCTGGGTTCAATTCCCAGTGGCCCTCCTTGTGACCTTAGGCAAGTCATTTCACCTTGCCTTGGAAAAAAAGACTTGGCAATCTACTTCCAGTCATACCTTGCCAAGAAAATTCAGGGACTGCTGGGTCACCAGTAGTCACATTGACTTGATGGCACATAAATAATATTGATAACTTATAAAGCAGGTAATTTATAGCAAGTATATTTGTAATAATGTGACCCTTTCTTTCATCTTATCAATTGTTGTGCCATAAAAAGTCTATGGGGTATGCTTACTAAACCGTAGTAAAGTCACCGGCATTAAGGGCAGCGATAAGGTGCCTTAAGCCATATAAAGCTTTGGGTGGGTAAAGGGAGCTACGGGACATTTAACGCATGGTAACAGGGTGCCCTGGCCATTTAACGCATGGTAACAGGGTGCCCTGGCCATTTAGCACACGGTAACAGGGTGCCCTGGCCATTTAACACATGGTAACAGGGTGCCCTGGCCATTTAGTGCACGGTAACAGGGTGCCCTGGCCATTTAACGCACGGTAACAGGGTGCCCTGGCCATTTAGCGCACGGTAACAGGGTGCCCTGGCCATTTAACGCACGGTAACAGGGTGCCCTGGCCATTTAGCGCACGGTAAGGGAACAGCGGATGGTAAGGTGACAAACATGCACTTTAAGGCTCCTTAAGGCAGACTAATGTGCTTTAAGGTGCCCTAAGTGGTTTAAGGTGACCCAAGGAGTTTAAGATGCATGAAGTTGACAAGCATGCACCTAAAGGCATAAAAACAGCTGTAACCCTAATGCTGGATAGAGCACCACAGAAAGTCAATGTAAAGGAGATGGAAGGAAGGATGGGTGGGGTGGATGGACCTGCCATAGTGGTGGGCACTCTATATGGCGGACAGTAAAGTGGGCAAGCATATGGGAGGCAGCTGTATGATGCACTGGGTGGTGCCAATGTAAAATGCTGCAATGTCAGTGTGTGGCATAGGATGGGGGAGACGTGTCCCCCAGCCAAGACAGAAGCGGCAGGATATTTGCAGCCACAGGAGCACAGAGTGGGAGAGGTGACATAAAGATCAGGCAAAGGAGAGCCCTGACTGTCACAGGCATGAAGATGACCTGAGTAGCACACACTCACAAAAAGAGCAAATAGGAATCAAGCCCCTGTCCCCTGGTTATAAGAGCATTGTACGAACCAGTATGCTACACTTCCATACCTCTTTCACCTGCAATGTCTGGAGTTGAAGAGCCTGCAGGTCTCTGCCTAAACTGTCTGCTGTGTGTGCTAGTCTAGGTTACCCCTCCAGTACCCATGATGCACTGCACACACAGAGCAGCAGTCTGCAGATGATCACCAAAGGGAGACTAGACAGATCCATCACATCAGCTCAGCGATGCACTGACAGTGTGTACTGCAATCACATAACCGCTAAAAACTGTGCTACTGCACAGTTTCAGCAGGCGCCCTGAGGTTGAGGATGGGTGCCCAACACCAGGTCCCCCGTACCTGCAGTGCTAGAGATGGTCTCTGCTGCCTGTGCTGCAGATTTCCATCACCACCAGTGTGTGGCAGCTATTGCCTGCAGTGTGAAATGTTAGTCACTTTGTGTCTCTGCCTGGGGTGCCAGGACTCTTGGAATTCCTCATGTGGCACATTGTCTTTCCGTAGCAGTAGCAGGGCTATGTGCTGTTACTGTCACTGTAGGATCATGATGGACATCACAGATGGTAATGCGGCTGGCAGAATACCCCTTTGTGGAAAGGCTAAAAAGGTTGGGGCTCATCAATCTGGGGAAGAGGTGACTGAGGGTAGATATGATAGAAGTCTATATTAACCGGAGTGGAACAGGTAAATGTAGGTTGTTTTTTTTTTTTCATGTCATCAGACTATGGACAGACTAGGGGACCTGCAATGCGGCTACAGTGTAACCCATTTGGGTCTTCTAGGTGAAAATATTTTTTCAGTCAACATGTAATCAAACCCTGCAATCCATTACCGGAGAATGTGGTAAAAGCTGTCAGTGTAGCTGGGTTTAAAAATGTTTGGACGGGGGGGGGCGGAGCCTGATGTCCAACGGGGTAGACGCTTGGTGCTGAAGCTCCCGAGAGGCCTACACAGAATCCTGACTAACCTCCTGCAAAACTTCACTATTTTGCTTTAAAATCGCCGGGGCGCATCGGAGGGATGGCGGGACCTAAACCACAGCGCTTAGATTTCGGCTCCCCCACTTCGTCGCACGGCAAACGCTCCAAAACGGAACTGCCTTCCCCGCATAAGATGGCGCCGCTCTGTGAGAGCCCTGAAATGCAGCGGGTGATACTCGAGGAGATTCGTGGTGTAAAGGAACTGGTACAATCCAACGGAGAAGCGATCCGCGCCATGCGTGAGGACCTTACCATGATGCAGGAAAGGCTTGAGGGCCTCTCGTTGCGCCAAGACAAAATGGCGGAGACTCTTGAATCGCACGCGGTGCGAATGGGGAAGATCGATAAAGCTGAACGCCAGATTTTGCTCCTTCAAAAGGAACTTGAAGATAGCAATAATAGAGCTCGTCGCAATAACATTCGACTCATTGGAGCTCCAGAGGGCGTAGAAGCAGGAGATCTGCGGGAATATCTGGGCAATATTCTACCCTCTCTATTGAAGACGACGTTTCTTAAGGACCTGGAGATAGATCGGGCACATCGTGTCCCCACTAATATGGCGCTCAACCGGACGACTCCCAGGCCCATCATTTTTCGGCTACTGCGCTATCAACAAGCTGAGCAAATTCTGGCTGCTGCCCGGGCTAATCATCACCTCGAGATAGATGGGCATAAAGTGTCTTTCTTCCCTGATCTCTCTAAGCCCACGATGGACCGCCGAAAGAAGCTTCTTGCTTATCGCCCTCGCCTTCAGCAACTGCAGGCCCGATTTGGTCTCCTGTATCCGGCAAAGCTACGCGTTACGCTGCATAACCATACCAGGACCTTCGAGGATCCTGACCTCCTCGCTGCATTTTTGGACTCTAAAGAAGCTGAACTGATGCGTTGATGTTACCATCAAGCTGTGTTGCTGTTCAAAGCTCTCTTAAATCTCTACCTCATTGGGGCCTATCGCAGTGATTTCGCTGCGGACGCGGTTGGACTGCTCTCCTGACCTACTTCTTTGAACCGCCATCCTGCTTCTCTGCACCCTTCGGTGGCTCCCGGGACTTGTTCCTGCTGCAGGGAGTATGGCCAGTATCGGGCCTTCTCTGGGGCTTCCCCCCGCAGACTCATGGTCGCCAGTAATAGTTGGGGTTTTGCTTCTTCTCTAGTGCACTTCGGTGCCTGTCTCTTTTTTTTTGGGGTTATTTATGCTTTCTACCAAAAGTTTATTATTTCATGTCGTGTGTACAGTCATTTGCTACCAATATGCATAGTTTAGGGAATAATGTGCAACTTCATGTTCTCTCAGAATTTTGTATATTACTAGATGGCTTTCTGTAAGCTCTTATCATTGAATGTCAAAGGTATCAATAGTCCAATCAAAAGGAAGAAAATTCTTAGCTATTTGAATACTGAGCATGCTGATTTAGTACTGCTTCAAGAAACGCATTTAAATGCTAAAGAAACACTAAAGCTTAATGTCAAGCCTTATGCTGTTGTGGCGTATTCTCCCGCTGTTGCTAAACGCTGTGGTGTTGCCATACTTGTTAAGAAATCCCTGCAGGCCACCGTGCTAGATATTAGCTCAGATAATGAGGGTAGATGGGCTCGCGCTCATCTCAAAGTGGGGGATCTAGAATTCACGTGTATTTGTATTTATGCTCCAAATGTTGACAATCCTGGTTTTTTTGCTAAAATTGCACAAGCTGCGCAAGCCTCCGCTCATACCCCACTAATACTGGGAGGAGACTTTAATCAGGTCCTCGACCCTTTGGTGGATCGGCAGCCGCCTAGAACCTGTGGTCCACCCAAGAGTCTCTCCATACTTACAGCTATGATCGCTGATTTGGCTTTGGTGGACATATGGAGGTTATTGAATCCTTCTGATTTGGATTTTACCTTTTTCTCCGCTCCTCACCAATCACAATCCCGAATAGATTTTTTTCTTTTATCTAAAACATTGGTATCGCAGATTGGTATGGCTAAGATTCACCCCTTGCACATTTCAGACCATGCTGCCATATCTTTTACGATACACACTGCTGCGCAAAATGCAAGTCCCCGAGCATGGTCTTTTGATAGGTCTCTCCTAGACCAACAGGATTTTCAAACTGTAATACGGGCTGCCATACAAGATTACTTTCATTTTAACTCTCCCCTTGACACAACGAACTGGGCCTGGTGGGAGGGTTTTAAGGCGTCTATTCGAGCCACGGTGACTAGTTATCAAATCCGTCTTGGGAAACAAAGAAGGCAACAATTGGTGATCCTTGAACAACAGATACAGGCTGGTGAACGTATTCTTACGTCCCGAACAGACCCATGTGTTCTGCTTCGTTTGCAACGTCTCCGTTTTCAGTACAACAAGATTTTGCATAATGCCGCTGTTAGAAATATAGCATCCCAGCAGGGATTGTACTACCGGGAAAATAATCGCGCTGGTAAACTACTAGCTAATGCTTTGAAGGGGAAAAAAGAAGCCAAACGGGTAGCAGCTCTCCGAAGCCCATCTGGGAATGGCCTTGTCACAAAAGATCATGAGATTTTAGAGCTTTTTCGCGATTTTTATGCTAGCTTGTATAAATCTGAATGTGAGTTTGTTCCTGAACATTTCGACCGCTTGTTAGCTGGTGTACAGCGTCCTACTCTCTCGGCTGAGGAATGCACGGCCCTTGATCATTCGTTTACTCTTGTGGAAATACAGGATGCAATTAAAAGATGTGCCTCCGGCCGTGCTGCGGGTCAAGACAGCCTTCCGGCTGAGTTCTTCAAAACTTTCAGCTCTGATCTGGCCCCGTTTTTGCAGCAATACTTTACTACCCTAGTAGCCGACGGATCCTCCCTTGGTTCCTTTTCAGAGGCCAACATAGTGGTCTTCGAGAAGGAGGGGAGAGACCCACACCTGGCAGCCAATTACCGACCCATCTCCCTGCTTAACGCAGATTATAAAATCTTCGCCACTATTCTTTCTACTCGGCTCTCTCACAAAATGACCACTTTAATACATCCAGATCAATGTGGATTTATTCCCGGCAGATCAACTGCTGATAATGCCAGGACTCTTTGTCATGTACTAACTAATATGGCCTCCCACGATCGTCCATTGGTTGGCCTTTCCCTAGATGCCGAAAAAGCCTTTGACCGGCTAGAATGGCCATTCCTATTTGCGACCCTCCGTTGGTTTGGTTTCGGCGATAATTTTCTCCGTTGCCTTCAAGTGCTATACTCTCAACCAACTGCTAGTGTCTGTGCCAATACATTGAAGTCCCAGCCATTTTTACTGCAAAGAGGCACCCGTCAGGGGTGCCCACTTTCCCCCTTACTTTTTGATCTTGCGTTAGAACCCCTAATCCTGTTAATCCGTCAGTCTCCACATATCCACGGCGCTCCCTTTCCCCGTCGGGATATAAAAGTCTCAGCGTATGCAGATGATCTTATGCTTTTTGTTTCCTTAGACTCCGTATCTGTTGTTCTGGATCTAATTGACCGCTATTCTCAACTTTCAGGTTACAAAATTAATTGGACCAAATCAGTCGCCTTTCCCCTAAACCACCAGGTTCACCAAGCAGACTTGCAAACCTTTCCTTTTGTATGGCAGCCCCGTATGGTAAAATATTTAGGGGTACATTACTGTTATCCTCTCGAAGAAACCGTCGCTTTTAATGTCAAAAATTTAATCACCAAGGTCCGTGAGCTCACCCAACGTTGGTCTCCACTTACTCTTACGTGGTGGGGCCGTATGGATACCATAAAGATGATGATTGTTCCCAAGGTTAATTATGTCTTAGAAATGTTACCGTGCCTTCTCCCTCGACATACCTACAAAGATATCGAGGGCCTGTTGATCAGATTTTTGTGGCAGAACAAACCGCCTAGAATAGCGAAACATAAACTTCAGTCAGATAAGGAACATGGTGGGATAAGATTTCCTGATTTTTTCAACTATCACCTCTCTTTTCTTCTCAAACAGGGTGCCCGTTGGTTGGACGCTTCTTTCCCGTCCAGACCAATATGGTTAGATATAGAAGAAGACCTCTGTAAGCCCATTCCACTTAGCTATCTCCCTGGAATGACTTTCCCACTGGATGCCCACTATCCACCAATGCTCCTGGATACACTTCGCTCCTTCAATGTTCTCATCAGCTCCCTAGATTCCCTAGCTTGCCCACTAGATAGGCTTCCAATTTGGCATAATGCTCGATTCCAAATTCAACATAAGCCGGTGGCCTGGAGTCCCTGGTATTCCAGAGGCATCTGGACTCCCAATCAACTGTTTCACAATGCTCGCTGGAAGTCCATTAATGAGCTCCATTGTGAGTTTGGCCTTCCTTCTAAATACTATTTTCAACTGCTTCAGTTGCAGCACTGTCTCAAGAGTGCTGGGGTTTTTCCCCCACTAACTCCTCATGACCAAGGGATAACTGAGGTGGTCTCCTTTATTGGGGCTCAGTCCGGTGTTGCTTCCACCTTTTATAAAACTCTTTGTGCTCCTCAGAATGCTGTCCCCCCTTCTGCACAGCAGACTTGGGAGCGAGAATTGGGTGTAACTCTAACCCCTGAACATTGGAACCTCTTCTGGAGCAAAGTGGTTCGTGTTTCCCGCTCGGCTTCCTTAACCCAGACGCTTTTCTTCTTTGCCCATCGCTGTTTCTATACCCCTGATAGACTGGCCAAATGGACTTCCACTCTGAGTAATCAATGTTGGACTTGCCATGCAGCTACAGGCACCCTCACTCATGTCATGTACGAATGCCCCGCACTACAACACTACTGGAGCCGGGTCTGGGGTCGTATTCAATCTATCTTACACTTTACTGAACCACTCTCCTGGAAAATAGTGGGACTCCGTTCTGCAGCGGGCATCCCCTCTCTCCCGAAGTCTGCTTACTTCCTCCTTGACTTTCTAATGGGTATTGCCATATCGTTAATCATGAAATATTGGAAAAATAGCTCTTCACTGAGTCCTCTAGAATGGTGGAATTGTGTCTGTCTATATAGTAAGTTTGAACAAATTCCTCGTAGGGCTACCCCTTCCCTTCAGGCCCGCTACCAGGTGTCTAAATGGAAATTACTCACAGATTTCGTGCAGTCGGCCAAATGCTCGCACTTGACTGTCTAGTTATATCTCTCTCTTGATCCATAGTATATCATGACTGTTATGTTTATGTTCTAACATAATTGCTATGGACCCCATGCCTGGGTTAATATCTTTTCTTTTTTTGTTCTTTTTTTTTTTTATTATCTAGAGAAGAAGCATAGGGGGGGAGGGTTGATGGGGTTATTTTCCGGTTTATTCCATTTTATTTTGATGCAATCATCCTTGTTTTATTACTGTGTGTATTGTTATTGTTATAAAATGAAAATAAAAGTTTAAAAAAAAAAAAAAAAAATGTTTGGACGGGTTCCTGGGTAACGATCCATAAACCATTGCTAAAGAGGACCCGGACTATGCACTGCTTGCCCCATTACAGTTATTGGGGATCCTGTGTGTCTTTTGAGGAAACTGCTAGGTACTTGTGACCTAGATTGGCCACTGTTGGACACAGGACACTGGGCATGATGGACCTTGGTCTGACACAGTTTGGCATATTTTGTAGAGTTATGTTCCTATTTGCCATATAGGCAGCTACCTAGTCCTCCCTATGCACCAGCAGCCCCCACTGCATGACCCATGTGCCACCTCCTTTGCCCCCATTTGTACCATCAACATAGTGCCCTTTCATACTGGGGCATTATGCTGTTGCTGCTAATGGAGCACTACTATCACTCTCTTGGGCTCCCCTGTCGGTGCTTCACATTGCAGACGTTAAATAGGCTCTCTCTACTTAAAAAAAAACCTTTCCACAAGGTTTTGAGTTGCATTAGGATTCCTGCCATTAAGGTGCCTGCGTTAAGGGAGCAAGCCTTGTTCCCGCCCACTCCCCGCCCACTGACCCCACTCTCTGCCCTGTGCATGCCTTCTCTCTGCCCACTGGGCGCTTTATGCTGCTGGTACTGTTAGCATGCACTAAAGTGGGTTTTGGACACGCTAAGGGCGCAGGTGTGTCGTCAGCATGTGCTAATGGCACACCTGCTCCTTTATCGTGGTTTAGTAAAAATGCCCCTATATGTTAATAGGTTTATATATGTTATAATGGCTACTTCAATCGATATGACATCTAAACAATCAATGACTGATGTTAATGATCCAAAACAACATTGCACTATGTTTCGGATTGTTTCTTGTTTTTCAATCCTGCTTCAGGTTAATAATAATTCCATGAAGCTTGCTTTCAGTTGGATAAATCAATATTGCCACAATCCGGACTTATTTCAAAGGGTAGCATTATAAAAAAGTCCAATATGCCATTCTGTCGCATCCTTCAAATACTTCAAAATCAGCTTTTCAGAAACGCTTACCCTTGGCATCTTCTTACCACTCATTTGATCAACTGAATGCTATCCTTTGAAATGAGTCTTCGGATTGTCGCTTAATCCAATCGACAGCAAGCTTGATAGAATTATCATTAACCTGAAGCAGGATTGAAAAACAAGGACGATCCAAAACATAGTGCTATGTCATTTTGGATCACTGACGACATCAATCATTGATTGGTTGGATGTAATGCCGATTGAAGTAGCCATTATAATATATATATATATATATATCCCTATTCACATATAGGGGTATGTCTACTAAAGGGTGTTAAGGATGCATACTTAGCATTCCTTTAATGGCAGCATTAAGGCCCCATGCATGTGGTCATGGCAGGGGTGGGGAGAAGGCATTTCCATGGAAAGGGCACTAACAGCCGATTAGCAGGCGGTAAAAAGATAGTGGGCATTAAGAGTGGCAAACATGTGGATTAATACACAGAAAGGCCGGTTGCTGCATCGCGGGATAAGGGAGCCTATCTAGAAATCAGAACTGAGGTGTTGGATGGGAGCAAAGGGAATAGGTGACGGACATGTCACAGCCATATGTTCCATATGTGTTAGGCAGTGAATGGGATGATATTTTGGGAGGCAGATGGACTGTATCAGTAAGGGGTGGTCATATAATCTGCTGTGATGTCAGTGGGTAGAATAGAAGTGAATATGAGGGTGCCAAGGAGGAGAGATCATGGCTGCGATGTAGGCATAGCAAGAATGACTGGGCATGAGTGGTGACCTGTACATCCTCTGCAAGTGATGTGTGTGAGATATATCCTAAGGAGCAAAGTGTCATGTTGTGGGCCAAGCTGTCATGAGTGATCATAATGCCTACTGTAAAAGAGAGAGAGGAGGCACTGTGGGTTAAACTAGAAAGAGGCAAAGAGAGATCCAATTTGCATTGGCGTGGAAATACAGACTTCCCTCACAGGGAGAAGACGTGGACGGAGATTTAATAGAAGACATATGCAGCATTGCCAAGAAAGGGGAAGTGCTACTGATAGGGGATTTCAATATGCCAGATGTTGATTGGCACAACCCTGCTGTGGTGTCATCTAAAAGTAAGGAGATCCTGGATTCTTTACAGGAAGAAGTATTCAGGCAACTGGTAACAGAACTCATGTGAAGGTGCCATACTGGACTTGGTGCTTACCAATGGGGAAAGTGTTTCTGATTTTATAGTGGGAGATCATCTCACATCCAGTTATCACCAGATGGTGTGGTTCAGTATTAGGACTAGGACTGATAAAATCCATTCAAAAGTGAGGGTCTCAGACTTTAGGAAAACTATCTTTGCCAAGATGGGCCAATACCTCAAGGAGTCGTTAGCGGGATGGGAACAGCTGGAGAATGTAGAAAAATTGTGCAAAACTGAAAGGGGATATTTTAAGGGCAACCAATCTTTTTGTTAGAATGGTAAATAAAACATAAAAACATAACATATGCCATACTGGGTCAGACCAAGGTCCTTCAAGCCCAGTATCCTGTTTCCATCAGTGACCAATCTAGGTCATACATACCTAGCAGTATCCCCAAAAGACACAAGTTCCTCAGTGCTTGTATTGGGTCAAGCATTGATATCCTGGGTCCCTTTCAATGATGGTTTATGGACCTTTCCTCCAGGAACTTGTCCAAACCTTTTTTAAACCCAGCTACACTATCAGCTTTTACTACGTCCTCCAGTAACAAATTCCAGAGTTTGATTACACGTTGAGTGAAAAAAATATTTTCTCTTATTAGTCATAAATAGGTTACCCTGTAGCTTCATTGCATGTCCCCTAGTCTTTTTATATTTTGATGATGTAAACAATCGATCTACATTACACATTCCACTCCATTCATTAATTTATAGACTTCTGTCATAACTCCCCTTAGCCGTCTCTATTCAAGGTTGAAGGGCCCTAACCTTTTTAGTCTCTCTTCATAGGAGTATCCTTCCATTCCCTTTACCATTTTGGTGGCTCTTCTCTGTACCTTTTCTAATAGCGCTATATCATTTTTAAGATATGGCAACCAGAATTGCATACAATATTCAAGGTGCGGTCGCACCATGGAATGATACAGAGGCATTATAATATCCTTTATTTTATTTTCCATTCCTTTCCTTATTATTCCTAGCATTCTATTTGCTCTCTTGGCCGCTGCTGCACACTGGGCGGAGGTTTTTAACATGTTATCCATGATGACGCCTAAATCTTTTTCCTGGGTGGTGGTTCCCAATGTGGAACCTTGCATCATGTAACCATAGTTTGGGTTGTTCTTTCCTAAGTGCATAGCTTTGCACTTGTCCACATTAAATTTCATCTGCCATTTGGATGCCCAGTTTTCCAATTTATCAAGATCCTCTTGCAATTTTCCACAATCCTCTTGGGTTTTAACAACTTTAGATAGTTGTGTGTCATTTGCAAATTTGATAAGCTCACTCGTTATTCCCTTTTCCAGGTCATTTATGAATATGTCAAAAAGCAACAGGCCCAGCACAGATCCCTGCGGTACTCCACTATTCACATTTTTTCCATTGGGAAAATTAGCCATTTAGCCCTACCCTCTGCTTTCTATCTTTTAACCAGTTCCTGATCCAAGAAAAAGAAGGCCACTATGGTTCTCAAAATACATAGCTGAAAAGGTGAAGGAAAAGAGGGAGGCCTTCATGAAATACAAAAGATCACAGAGAGAGGAAGACAGGCATCTATATTTGGAAAATCTTAGAGAGGCTGGCAAAGTAGTCAGGAAAGCAAAGGTACAAAAAAAAGAAGAAATAGCCAAAGCAGTAAAATGGGAGAATAAGACATTTTTCAGATATGTTAGTGAGAGGAGGAAGGGCAAAAGTGGTATTGTCAGACTTAAGGGTGAAGGGGAGGAATATGTAGAATCTGATGAGGATAATGCGGAATTGCTTAACAAATATTTCTGTCTTGTGTTCACAGATGAAGGGCCGGGAGCAGGACCTCAGACAACACCCACAAACAGGAACAAAAGCGAGGGGCATCTCAGACGATTTTTAGAGGACTGTGTTCATGAGGAACTAGCTAAACTAAAAGTGGACAAAGTGATGGGAGCAGATGGGATACACCTTAGAATACTAAGGAAGCTTGGGGATGTTCTAGCAGCTACACTGACTGACCTTTTCAATGCCTCTTTGGAGTCAGGAGTAGTGCCAGAGAACTGGAGAGAGGCACAAGTGGTCCCTTTACACAAAAGCAGAAGTAAGGATGTGGTTGAAAACTACAGACTGGTTAGTTTAACCTCGGTGGTGAGTAAGAGAAAATAATGCTGCTGAAAGAGAAAATAATGAGGTTTCTGGAGGCCAATGGATTGCAGATCCAAGGCAGCATGGATTCACCAGGGGCAGCTCTTGTCAGACAAATCTGATTGATTTCTTTGACTGGGTGACCAGGGAGTTGGACTGAGGGAGAGGCCTAGATGTGGTGTATTTAGATTTCAGATAAGCATTTGACACTGTTCGTGCAGGCAACTTATAAATCAGATAAGCACCTTTGGTATGGACCCTAAAGTTGCTGCTTAGGTTAGAAATTGGTTGAGTGGAAGATGACAAAGGGTATAGTTAAATAGAGTTCACTTTGAGAAGAAGGAGGTTACCAGTGGAGTGCCACAGGTATCTGTCCTTGGTCCAATTCTTTTTTAACATCTTTGTTAGTGATATAGCGGAAGGGCTGTCGAGTAAGGTTTGCCTCTTTGCGGATGATACCAAAATCTGCAAACAGAGTAGACACTCAGGAAGTTGAAGATAACATGAGGAGGGATCTAGCTAAGCTTGAAGAATGGTCTAGAATTTGGCAGCTGAGATTTAATGCTAAAAAATGTAGGGTCATGTATTTGGGCTGCAACAATCCAAGGGAGCGGTACAGTATAGGGGGTGACATATTTATGTCCACGAAAGAAGAACGGGACCTAGGTGTGATTGTGTCTGACGATCTCAAAATAGCTAAAGAGGTAGAAAAGATGATGGCAAAAGCTAGAAGGATGCTTGAGTGCATAGAGAGAGGAATGGCCAGCAGAAGAAAGGTGATGATAGTGCGTCTGTATAAGTCTTTAGTGCGACCTCATATGGAGTATTGTGTGCAATTCTGGAGACCGCACCTTCAAAAGGATATAAACAGTTTGGAGTGGGTGCAGAGAGTGGCTACTAAAATGGTTAATGGTCTTCATTACAAAGTATATGAGGACAGACCTAAGGACCTTAATATGTTTACTTTAGAGGAAAGGTGGGATAGAGGTGATATGACTGAGACATTTAAATACCTCTGGCATAAATGCATAGGAGGAGAATCTCTTTCGATTGAAAGCAAGCTCTGCTACGAGGGAACATAGGTTGAGGTAAAAGGGGATAGACTCAGGGTAATATGCAGAAATATTTCTTTATGGAAAGAGTGGTAGATGCGTGGAATAGTCTCCCAGTGGAGGTGGTAGAGATGAGAACAGTATCTAAATTCAAAAAGGTATGTGACAAACGCAGAGGCTCTCTAAAGGAAAAAAGGGGACTGTTGTAGCGGGTGATATAGAAGGAAAGACTAGATAGGCCATGTGGTCTTTTTCTGCTGTCATGTTTCTATGTTTCTATGTAACATAGACAAGGAACTGTCTGCCACAGGCCCACTTTGTGAAGGCTGCATTCAATGGTCAATGCAAAGAGCACCCTCAAAATCATGGCACATGTGTGGTCCCAAAGTTCCAAAGCACACAAAGAGTCAACCTCAACTAATACCTCCATCTAGGCCCACCAGACCCTCCCCATGCAAGGTGTAATGTCGCTATGCCTCCACTGCTGGTGCTGCATCTGCAAATCTGTCAGTCATGTCTAATGCAATAATAGCGCTCCTCATAAGCAGTTGTGCTAGCACAGTGACAAGGGAACCACTCTATACAACAAAGGCTGAAAGTTCAAGACCTGCCATATCAATTGTATGTGAAGCTACTGGATATCCCCAGGGGGCATCACTGCTATGATATAAAAGACCCACAACCTGTCAATTATGTGCAGTGTGGAATGAGACAAAGATCCTGCGTCTGCTGCAAACCCATAAAATGCCATTAACCCATAAAATGCCATTGGCAGGAAGCAGACATATAACAAACACCTTGCAGGATGAAGAAGAGAAGCAAGTGGGAAAACTTTGACAGTTTAATAACATCAACTTTGAGTATATGTGTTGGCATTTACCTGTCTGACTCCAAAGGCTGCGCTATTCTTTTGGCACTTACCCTGCGCACGAGGAGACCTCACAGTGTGTAAACTTCCCCATGCCAGACGCTGTTCTGAGATGTCTCAGTGACAGATGCATACCAGACCTCCAAAGTCATATATAGCATGGTTTGCTACATAGCTACCAGCCATGTTCCTGGATATCGCACATGGCATGTACATATGCAGTCCACTTGACTCCTGGGGAGCAGGTGTAGGTGGTGCAAGCTGAGGCTGACTTTTGAGGACAGTCACTGTTGTACTGTGAGCTGTGTCTGCAAATGTTACTCATAGCATATCATGGTGATATTGCAGTTATGGTATGGGCAGCTACACTCCTTCTAAATGAACCTTTGTGAATGCCAGTGTTCCTTTGCATCAGTGCTGTTTTCATATTAGCTTTTCGTGTGCCCTGACTGGCATTTGTTCCCCACCACATGCAAATGTTCAGTAACGCAGATATTACTTACTCAGCAGCCAGCCAAAACTCCCCTCCTCGAACTGCTGGAACAACGCTGAGTGTTGCAGGATATGTGAGTTGTGGATGGACACAGAAAACCTGGCCACTTCATTCAGAATGAGCATGTTGACAACACATACCACCTGCACATTCAGAGAATGAAAGTGCTTTTGGTTGCAGTACACCACTTCCCTGTCTCTGGGTGGAATAAGTGCCACTTGTGTGCAGTCTATGGCTCCCATCACATTTGGTAGGCCTGCAATTCTCTCAAGCTGTTGGTTTAGGACCACCCACTGTTGCCTGTCATAAGGAAACACTATTTAATTCCTAACTCGGTTGATCATGGCTCGCAGTTCCTGGTGGAGGCATCTGGAAAAGGTGGAGTGGCCCATTCCTCCCACTGCAGCTTCTAATATTTGGAAGCAGCCAGAGGCAAAGAAATACAGAGTGCTCAGGAGCTTGACTAGCCCTGGTATGGCCCTGGTATGAAGAGGCTCGAGGTCAGGTCTCACATCCTCATACAGCTCTTGTATGGCTCCTGAGCTCAGCCTATAGAGGAACTCCATTTGGTCCTTGGGAAGACCGAGGAGGGTGGCTCTATCACGGAAGATATAGGCCTCCTTGGCTGGACTTCCCTTTTCCGAAGACACAAGGGCTGCCGCTCTACAGGCTGATGCCCCTGCATATTCTCACCCATCACCTGCTGCCTCTGGAGCCCTAGTTCCTTCTGTCACTTCCTCAGAGAGGTCATGAAGCACAACCACAGCTATGTGGAATGACATATAGTCGCAAGGAAGGAGCTATACCTAGCTATCATTTATGGGTTAGGGTGTGGGTGAAGCATAATTCACACACCAGACAGGACTTCTTTTGCAGGCTCTAATGTGCCTTGACACCTGTTCTTAGCTGGCATTATAGTTCCCGGTGGCGTTTGTCAGACGGGTGCCTGGGTGAGAATGTTCACAGTCTTGGCAAAGGCATATATTAATATGATTTGCAAGGTATTGTGGGAAATGTAGTCCATTCACACCAGACACAGCCGCTCACAATAATTAGTTGTGCTTGAGTGTAAAGCCAATAAGATATTTATTTATGGGGTTATTTCTCCCAACACAGATATGCTTGGTAGCACATAAAACAGGATACTTGCTTTCAGTGTTAAACTTAGAAAAACAAAATCAGGAAAACAACAGCTGAACTTGTCAGGCAATCAAATCAAAAGAATAAAGACCTGGTTGGTAACAGAATGGTCTTTTCTGTAGGCTCTAGCTAATATTTTCTTAGCAGTGTTTCAAACAACAAGCAAAACCCACAAAGAAGGGAAAAACTGTTCTTTTCAGGTTAACTTCTTATATCTTCACACATAGACTCAGAAGTGATTTCCTCAGAGCTCACAAGCAATTAGGTAAGGCTCAATTGCTAGCAGTTACCCAGCTGAAACCCCTTAGCTGGCTTGCTTTCTACTGCGTGGCTCAAATCCTACTCAGGAGCTTTTCTGAGTAGATTAAAGAACAAGTTTGTATTTCTTTGTGATGGTTGTTATACTTTGTAACAGTAAATTACCAAAGGAGTTTAGACAGAGAGCAATCCATGTATTCACAGCCTTTATCTAAGACCCCTCCCCCTTCTTCAACAATCATGGGTTCAATATCATGGATTGGCACGGAGGAATTTCTCAATGGAGCACTCTCAGGAGAATACTTGTTTCCCTGCTGTCTTTCAAGGGTATAGCTAGGGCATAGATCAGTGTTCATACCTGAGCTTCCATTGCTGTTAGAGTTCCTCTCTAAATAGCCTGGCCAGTATGTAGTCCAATTCTTATGTCCAGCCTTCCAATCCAGATCCCTGGACACTGGATCTCTCTTCACATACCTTCTGGCACGGGTCTTAGGGTCCCTTCCACGTGCAGCCGTCTCCCTCACAGGTACCGTCTAGAGATTCCTAGCCCTGCAGCACCATTCCTCTGGCTTTCCCAAGTCCAATGGTGTAAGCTTGCCCTTTGAATGTCTCCCAGTATACGTACTGCTCTGGACTCCTTTAGACCTCCCAAATGCTTTTCTCTTTTTTCTTCCAAAGGGTTTCTTGCCCTCTCTGTCCGTCCGCTCTGGCTTCGGCTTCTGATGATGATCCTCCAGATAATGAAGCTGTCCAAGACGAGGATCTCCAAGCTGAATCTGAGGATCTCCCAGATGAAACTGAGGATGATTCTCTGTAGAATAAACTCTACCTTTATTCAGCTTAGATGAGTGCTCCACCCTAGCACAGCGCAGCTGTGCTGAATCAGGCCCTGCCCTTTGAGATGAGTGCTTGGGGATTACCTCATAGCCCTCTTGATTGAACACACGTTTCCCCACTTCAGCTCCTCTAATGGCTGTTGGAAACCTGGTGCATTCTGGGACTGGTAGTCTTTTATGGAAAAATTATGTTTTCTTATTTCTACCAGAACTGACAGGTTGCTTGTTCAGAGTCACTTCACCTTTACTATAGCTCCTTCCTGAGCTATGATAAGCTTCCTTATCACATGTTCCATGTGCGCTCATCTCCTCACGCATTAAGGGAGCACCCGTTGTCTCTGCCCATGAACCAACCGTGTAATGGCCCCTCTCCACCCATCACTCACTTTTCCTGTGGTAACGGCCTAACAGACATTGTTGGCATTATCAGCGCTTTCCTCCACAGTGACCACTAATAGGAGCCGATAACATCCACTAACTGTCCCATTGTGCTCTAACAGTACCTTAGTAGAGATACTCCACAGACGTTATGGCAAAATAATTGATATGACAAAAAAGGGTCACTTTATTATCGACTGTACTTGCTATAGATTACCTGACAAAAGTTGACCGACAAAAAAATCGGCTGATGAATTATCCTTGTATTTTAATTTTACATAATATTCTTGATATGGCCTTCTGAACTTTTTGTGGATCATTTAACTGACTATGTTTTAAGACAGTAGTAAAATAATCTCTTTGTACATCTTTGGAGAAAGCAACTTTTAACTTGGAAAGTTTATAGAGCACGTGGAAGCCGATTCCACGCAAGACACGTCTGGGCTATCCAGACATCCAAAATCTGTACGGCTCTGATTTGGCCCCGATTCTGCACCTGAGGGAGCTAGCTGTTTCCGCAGGAGAAGAATCGGGGCACAGGGCCTGGATGTTCTGGACGTGCACCTACCTCCCTGGCTAGCCCAGCCTAGGCTCCTGCACAGAGTCAGGGTGCCATGGTGTCCCATGCAGGAGCCCCAATTGGCCGCACAGAATTATAGTCCATATTCCCTGTTGTCTGACCCCCAATCGGGCCTTCCGAGGACAGGATCAGGCTCCAGGGAACCCCCTGCCCAGCACACCTCTTTGTGGAGGGTCCAGGCTGGATGGCCACTGACATTGGGGGGACTTATTCCATCAGATTCATTTACCTGGGAAATGTTTTAAAAAAAAAAAAGATGTGAAAGAAGTTAGCAGGACTGTGCACAGTTAGATTCACGCATTCATTTTAATAGGAAATTTTTAGCACAAGCTAAATGAATTTAACACACAGGCTAACTGATGAATTAAGGCACATTTGTTAAATAAATTTAATGTGCCTTATATTAAAGGGCACTAACAAACTGAATGTGCACTAATGAAGCACGTCCTTAAAAATTAGATTCCAAGTTCCAAAAAATCCCCAGTGGATCTTCCAACTCAAAGAAATGTGTTTTCATTTTTGGACATTCAAAGCATATCTCACTTATAAAAGAAGGTCATCAATTCAGCAAAACTTTTAACTTTTTGCAGATTTGTCAAATTGTTCAATAGGACCCTTGAAAATAAGTTTTCACATCTCTAATGACAACACAATTCCTTGTTCTTTTTCAAAGCTGCATTTTTCAATATCAAAGGAGGGCAACAGTGTTCAACTGTGCAGTGATGTAATAAAATGACATTTGAGTTTGGATGAAATGCTAATAATATAAAATGGAAGAAAAACAACAGAGAAGAGGAACATTTGTTCTAAGCTAAATGGAAGATAAATGGAAAGTCTGACCAATGGCAGACTCATATGCAAAGAAAGATTGATACCGTATGTTTATACTGTTTTAGGCTTTCTGCCTTATTCATACTTTATTGCATTTTTATAGAAAAATAGCTCAGTATTTCTCACCAGCTATCTATGATTCTACAGGGTGATTGTAAAGGTTGGTTTGTACAATAAGCAGGTAGAAATTTCAATGGAACTGCCGAATGCCAATACATCAGGGAAGGTACAAATCGATTTCCATGGCTGATACTTCCAAGCTGAGGAAAGGTATCCGTGGAACAACACTTTGGGGTATGTTTACTAAAATGGGCTAATGGTTAACCCGGGCTATCTGCAACCAGGTCCCATTGAATAACATTGCAGATAGCCCGGATTAACCATTAACCTGGTTTAGTAAACATATCTCTTTGTTTTGCATAATATGCGAAAAAAATGGGGATGGGACCATAGCTATTATACTATGTTTAATTCCAAAGGCCAAATAACCAAAAGAATACAGGTAGGCTGCAGATATTCCAGAATAAGGCCCTCAAAGTGGTAATGGTCATTTTGATGGGTGTCCTCTATCAGAAGCCATAGAACAGTGATTTTCAAACTTTTATGCTGTTGTCCCAGTTTAAACAACTGAGAATTCACATGACCCCCAGGTAAAGATGAAATCAAAACAGCAGATCTCCGGCCTTCTTCCCCTCCCTCCACTCATCTCAAGAAGAAAAGTAATAGCGACAGTAGTGGCATCTTCAAGGGCATCAGCACTGGGTCCCTTGTGTCATTGTGCAGTGTGTGCTTACAGACCCCATTACTCAGCATGAGTTTCCAGTCCAACAGAAAGCTTACCCAGGAGGGGGCAAGAACCAATGAATGTTCACTGGCTCACAGGCCACATGCTGACTGGTGAATGCCACTTCTTGGCGTACGACACAGTGAAAGTCCAGAAAGAAGAGGAAAGGCCATGTTTCTGTGACCCCATTTGGGAACCACTGTCATAGAAGAATGTGTATACCCTAAATAGTAGGAGAACCGAGAGGAGATATGATAGAGATGTTCACAGATATAGATCATATATCAGACGAAAGAAGGAGATCACCATCTGGAGCTCTAAAGTGGATAAAGGAGAGCAACAGCAGAACACATTTCTTTACTGAAAGTGTGGTAGATACATTGAATGAATTCCCCTTAGAGGTGATGGAGACAAAATGGAAATAGAACACAAACAAGGGATAAAAACAGAGGAATAGTGGTAAAATAGTGAGAGAGGAGTCGGAGATCTGCTGGGGTCTGTAGCACTGCACCAGGGATGAAAAGCATAGCTAATCCATTACTCCAATATTCATCTTATAGATTGTCTCAACTTTTCTCCTATCTCCACCCCCTATTAGAGGAAACAGTCAGCTTTATCCTCTTACTAGGGTTGCCAACTGGCTCCAGATGCGCCCGACAGGCTTGATCCAGTCCTGGGTTTACTCCATTGCATGCAGGGACATGTAGTTCTGATTTCTCCATTGCACTCCATAAGAAAAGCCAGACTACAAGTCCCTGCATGCAATGGGGTAAACACAGGACTGGATCAAGCCTGTCGGGCGCATCTGGAGCCAGTTGGCAGCCCTACCTCTTACTTATCATTCAGGCTGCCCATTTAAACTGAGTTGATTAGGTGAAAGCACACAAACGTTATCTGGATGCATTTATTCCATGCTTTAAGAAAGCTGTATTCCACGCTTTAAGAAAAGTGGAAGGAAGTCCAAAAAACTGCCAGCATGGTTTAAAGGTGAGGTCAGAGAGGCTGTTGTTGCCAAAAAAGCATCTTTCAGGAAATGGAAAAAAGAGCCAAACGACGAAACCTGGAAACAGCACAAGCACTGGCAGGTCAAATGCAAGGCATTGATAAAGAAGGCAAAGGGAGAATTTGAGAAGAAGCTTGCTGCGGAAGCAAAAACGCGAAAAAAAGATTTTTTCAAGTACATTCATAGCAAAAAAACAGTGAGAGAGTCAGTTGGACCATTAGATGATAGAGGAGTTAAAGGGGCACTAAGAGGCGACAAGGCAATAGCGGAGAGACTGAATGAATTCTTTGCTTTGGTCTTTACTGAGGAAGATGTAGGGATGTTACCCATGACTGAAGTGGTATTTAAAGGTGCGGAAGAATTGAAGGAAATATCGATACATTGGGAAGATGTATTACAACTATTAGATAAATTGAAGAGTACCAAATCACCTGGGCCGGATGGTATACATCCAAGGGTGTTGAAAGAACTGAAATATGAGATTGCAGACCTGCTATTAGTAATCTGTGAACTATCATTAAAATCATCTCTAATACCTGAAGATTGGCGGATCGCCAATGTAACACCAATTTTTAAAAAGGGTTCCAGGGGTGATCCAGAAAACTACAGACCGGTGAGCCTCACGTCAGTACTGGGAAAAATGGTAGAAACCATCATAAAGAATAAAATTACTCAGCATGTAGATAGTCATGGCCTAATGGGAGACAGCCAACATGGCTTTAGACAAGGAAGATCTTGTCTTACTAATCTGTTATGTTTTTTTGAAAGTGTGAATAAACAGGTGGACAAAGGTGAGTCGGTTGATATAGTGTATCTGGACTTTCAGAAAGCCTTTGACAAGATCCCTCATCAGACACTTTTGGCAAAACTAAAGAGTCATGGGATAGAAGGCAGTGTACTACTGTGGATCAGGAACTGGTTAAAAGATAGAAAGCAGAGGGTAGGGCTAAATGGCTAATTTTCCCAATGGAAAAAAATGTGAATAGTGGAGTACCACAGGGATCTGTGCTGGGCCTGCTGCTTTTTGACATATTCATAAATGACCTGGAAAAGGGAATAACGAGTGAGCTTATCAAATTTGCAGATGGCACACAACTGTCTATAGTTGTTAAAACCCAAGAGGATTGTGGAAAATTGCAAGAGGATCTTGATAAATTGGAAGACTGGGCATCAAAATGGCAGATGAAATTTAATGTGGACAAGTGCAAAGTTATGCACCTAGGGAAGAACAACCCAAACTATGGTTACACAATGCATGGTTCCATATTAGGAACCACCACCCAGGAAAAAGATTTAGGTGTCATTGTGGATAACATGTTAAAACCCTCGTCCCAGTGTGCAGTGGCAGCCAAGAGAGCAAATAGAATGCTAGGTATCATAAGGAAAGGAATGGAAAATAAAACAAAAGATATTATAATGCCTCTATACCGTTCCATGGTGAGACCGCACCTTGAATATTGTGTGCAATTCTGGTCGCCGTATCTTAAAAAGGATATAGCATTATTAGAAAAGGGTCAGAGAAGAGCCACCAAAATGGTAAAGGGGATGGAAGGATACTCCTATGAAGAAAGGCTAAAAAGGCTAGGGCTCTTTAACCTGGAAAAGAGACGGATGAGGGGATATGATAAAAGTTTATAAATTAATGAACGGAGTGGAAAGGTTAAACGTAGATCAATTGTTTACGTTATCAGAATATAGAAAGACTAGGGGACATGCAATGAAGCTACAGGGTAAACTATTTAAGACTAATAAAAGAAAATATTTTTTCACTCAACGTGTAATCAAACTCTGGAATTTGTTACCGGAGGATGTAGTAAAGGCTGTTAGTGTAGCTGGGTTTAAAAAAGGTTTGGACAAGTTCCTGGAGGACAGGTCCATAAACCATTATTAAGAAGGGACCCAGGATATCAATGCTTGACCCAGTACAAGCGTAGCGGAACCTGTGTCTTTTGGGGAAACTGCTAGGGACGTATGACCTAGATTGGCTACTGTTGGAAACAGGATACTGGGCTTGATGGACCTTGGTCTGACCCAGTATGGCATATCTTATGTTATTATATTCTTATGTTCTAACTTTAACCAGTTAGGGGGATGATTTGGGAGGGGATAGGTGCCAATTACACACGTATAAGGACTATTTAGAGAAGCCACAACCAATATGTGTATTGTCACAGCATGTACAAATCTGAAGAGGAGGGGGTATTCTAGGTGTGATCTGGGCAGCCTTAGAAGTATGTGTGCTTATAATTCTGATGTCAAAAACATCTTAAAGTGCCCAAAATTTGAACTTTGGAGCTCAGCTCCTTCCACTTAGATATGAAGTTTTGTAAAATTTACAACATATACATGCAAGTGACAGAATCTGGTGCAGAGGGCAGCTACTAAAATGCTCAGTGGTTGTGGTCATCGGCAATATGGGGACAGACTTAAAAGATCTCAATAGGTAAGGGAGAGAGGAGATATGTTAGAGATATTTAAATGCCTCTGTTGCATAAATGCACAGGAGAAATGCCTCTTTCAATTGAAAGGGAGCTCTAGAATTAGGGATCATAGGATGAAGATGAAAGGGGACAGAATCAAGAGTAATGTAAGGAGTTATTTCTTTATGGAAAGGATGGTGGATACATTGAACAGCGTGCCAGTGGAGGTGGTGTATCTGAATTCAAGAAAACATGGGAAAAACATATGGGGTCTCTAGGGGGAAAATGGGCCTGTAAAGCTTAGTAGTTGGTATGGAAGAACAGACTGGATAGGGCCGTATGGTTTTTATCTGTCATCATGTTTCTATGTACAGAGTTGAAAGATTCCAAATTACCCCTATCAACTGATAACCAGATTAACATGAATAAAATACAACCTCTAAAATGCATGTATGCAAATGCTAGAAGTCTAAAAAATAAGTGGGAAAGCTAGAATATAGAGCACTAAAGGTTAGATATGATTGACATCTCACAGACCTGGTGGAAGGAGAACAACCAATGGGGCACTGTGATACCTGGGTACAAATTATATCACAGTGATAGAATATATCAAATTGGTGGAGGAGTTGCACTCTATGTTAGAGAGGGCAATGAGTCACATAGGATTAAAGTTTTGCCGGAAACAAAATACACTATAGAATCTATGGATAGAAATTCCATATAAAAAGGGGAAGGCAATAGAAGTGGGGGTGTACTACCAACCACCTGGCCAAAAACAGATGGATGATGAAATGCTGAAAGAAATCAGGGAAGCTAACAAAAGTTACAAAGCAGTAATTTATTTTATTTTATTTATTTATTTAACAGTTCTTCTATACCGCTCTATTTTAGATCAGAGCGGTTTACATTCAACATCAACCATACAACACAGGAACCCTGAGTTGTATTTACAGTAAACAGGAGATCAACTTGGAAGTAACTGGGGGGAACTATGTACATTGTATAACATATCTACATCTTATTTACACTGGGGGTCCTGATTCCATTTCAGTGGGTATCTTCTGAGCGATCAGTTGATTAGTAATAATGGGTGATTTCAATTACCCCAGTATCGACTGGGTCAATGTCACAGCAGGACATGCTGGGGACATAAAGGGTTTGATTCTGAAACGCAGGTTGTGGGGCTGCATGTCCAGGCAGGATGTGCAGTCCCACAAGCCATCTAGGCCCGATTTCTGCTCCGGCTCTCCCCATATGTTCAGAGCAGCAGGACAGGGAGAGCCAGAGGGGGGCGGGATCTGGGCGGAGCAGGGGTGGGCCATCTTTCTCAGGGCAGTCCAGATAGCCCAGATGCCTCTCTTCATGCATCAGACTCAAAGTTACTAGATTAAATAAATGATTCCTTCCTGGAGCAGCTGGTTCATGAAGCAACAAGAGGGAAAGCTATTTTGGACCTGGCCCTTAGTGGAATGCAGGATCAGGTGCAAAAGATAAGGATGTTGGGATCACATTTGATTTAATGAATGGAAGAAGGATGGAAGGAAATCTACAGTACTACCATTTAACTTTCAAAAGGGAGACTATGATAAAATGAGGAAAATACTTAAGAAAAGGCTAAAAGGAGCAGCTGCAAAGGTTAAAGATTTACATCAAGCATGGAATTATTTAAAAGTACTGTCTAATATTCTATGCTTTAAGAAAAGTGGAAGGAAGGCCAAAAAACTGCCAGCATGGTTTAAAGGTGAGGTCAGAGAAGCTGTTTCTGCCAAAAAAGCATCTTTCAGGAAATGGAAAAAGGAGCCAAATGACAAAAACTGGAAACAACATAAGCACTGGCAAGTTAGGTGCAAGGCATTGATAAGGCAGGCAAAGAGAGAATTTGAGAAGAAGCTTGCTGTGGAAGCAAAAACAGATAATAATAACTTTTTCAAGTATATTTGTAGCAAAAAAACTGTGAGAGAGTCAATTGGACCACTGGATGATAGAGTGGTAAAAGGGGCGCTAAGTGAGGACAAGGCCATAGTGGAGAGACTGAATGAACTCTTTGCTTCGGTCTTTACTGAGGAAGATGTAGGGAAGTTATCCATGCCTAAAATGGTATATAAAGGTCATGTATCGGAAGAATTGAAAGAAATACCGATAAACTGGGAAGATGTATTAAACTATTTGATAAATTGAAGAGTAGCATATCACCTGGACCAGATGGTATAAATATGAGAGTGTTGAAAGAACTAAAACATGAGATTGCAGACCTATTAGTAATCTGTGAACTATCATTGAGATCATCTGTAGTACCTGGAGATTTTTGTAAACCGCTCTGATGCCTTGCTGCCTAAGGCGGTATATCAAATGACAATAAAGATTAAGATGAAGAGAGTGGCAAATGTATCTCCAATTTTTAAAAATGGTTCCAGGAGTGATCCTGGAAACTACAGACTGGTGAGTTTGATGTCAGTACCGAGCAAAATGATAGAAACCATTATGAAAAATAAAATTACTGATTATGTAGATAGTCATGGTTTAATGGGAGAAAGTCACCATAGATTTAGTCAAGGAAAATCTTGTCTTACTAATCTATTATATTTTTTGAAGGTGTGAATAAACAGTAAGACAAAGGTGAGCTAGTTGATATAGTGTATCTGAATTTTCAGAAAGCTTTTCACAAGATCCCTCATGAGAGACTCTTGGCGAGATTAAAAAGTCATGGGATTGGAGACTGTGTAACATTGTGGAACAGGAACTGGTTAAAAGAAAGCAGAGAGTAGGGCTAAATGGCCAATCTTTTCAATGGAGAAAAATAAATAGTGGAGTACCGCAGGGATCTGTGCTGGGCCCACTGCTTTTTCACATATTCATAAATGACCTGGAAAGGGGAATTACGAGTGAGATCATCAAATTTACAGATGACACCAAATTATTCAAAGTTGTTAAAAAAACAAGAGGGCTGTGAAAAATTGCAAGAGGATCTTGATAAATTAGAAGACTGGGCATCCAAATGGCAGATGAAATTTAATGTGGACAAGTGCAAAGTTATGCACCTAGGAAAGAACAACCCAAACTATGGTTACACGATGCAAGTTACCAGCTTTGAAACAACTACCTAGGAAAAAGATTTAGGCATCATCGTGGATAACATGATCAAACCATTCGCTCAGTGTGCAGTGGCAGTCAAGAAAGCTCCTCTGCCTGCCAATCAGATCGTGAGTAAAGAACTTTTAACCGCCACTGCAGGGGCGCACCGCGTCTTGCGGGCCCATGCCTGACAGCCTCGCCAGAGGGCCCTTTGGCATGGCCCTTAGGCGTTGGACTGTGCAAGACTAAAGAAACATCTGCTTCCTACTGTACAGATGACGTTCTTTCCATATATTCTGTATTGAGGTATGATTGTATTATATATCAAATGTAACTTAATGCATGTTTTGCCATTCCCTGTTCTATGTAGACCCATTGTCTACCACTTTGATGTAATGATAAAGTGGTGCATGTCTCCCCTGCCTTTGTATGACCTTGTAATGTACTGTAGACTGCTTTGATTGAAGGAAAAGGCGGTATAAAAACCTGTTAAATAAATAAATAAATAGAATGCTAGGAATCAAAAAGAAAGGAATGGAGAATAAAACAAAGGATATTATCATGCCTCTGTATCATTCCGTGGTGCGACTGTACCTTGAATATTGTGTGCAATTCTGGTCATCGTATCTTAAAAAGGTTATAGCAGAGTTAGAAAAGGTACAAAGAAGAGCCACCAAAACGGTAAAGGGGATGAAAGGAGAGGCTTAAAAGGTTAGGGCTCTTCAACTTGGAAAAGAGATGGCTAAGGGGGCCTATGATAGAGGTCTATTAATTAATGAATGGAGTGGAACAGGTAAACGTAGATCAGTTGTTTATGCTATCAAAATATAGAAAGATTAGGGGACATGCAATGACGCTACATGGTAACCTACTTAAGAAAAGAGAAAATATTTTTTTCACTCAACGTGTAATCAAACTCTGGAATTTGTTACTGGAGGATTTGGTAAAAGCTGTTAGTATAGCCGGGTTTAAAAAAGGTTTGGACCAGTTCCTAGAGGAAAGGTCCATAAACCATTATTAAAGTGGACCCAGAATATCCACTGCTTGCCCCAATACAAGCATTGTGGAACCTGTATCTTTTGGGGAAACTGCTAGGTACTTGTGTCCTGGATTGGCCACTGTTGGAAACAGGATACTGGGCTTGATGGACCTTGTTCTGACTCGATATGGCATATCTTATGTTCTTATGTTTCTAAATGTAGGTAAATAGAGGTTGCACAATCTGCATCTTACGTGTATAAGTGCTGTGGCTGCTTTTACATGCAAGGCTTCGAGAAATGTCGCTCTTTGTTTCTAATGTTTTTGTGGCAGAATGGTTGTTCCCACTGATCAGAGCCCTGTACATATTTTACTAAAGCTCCAACTAAGATATCCCTTTTCTGACCCAGATGACTTGTATAAAATCACTATTCATGTCTGCTGAACATTGGTTAAATTTATACAGATAAACTTATTTGGATATCTTTAATGCTGACCAGCTCACTGAATATCAAGCCCTTTATGGCCCTGATTCCACCGGGACGTGCTATCCCGCTATCCGCCATGCCAGTATTTCACCTCCACCCCCGCTTCACGCACAGAGCTGCTGTACGTGCTGCAGG
This sequence comes from Ichthyophis bannanicus, assembly GCA_033557465.1. Classification (NCBI taxonomy): domain Eukaryota; kingdom Metazoa; phylum Chordata; class Amphibia; order Gymnophiona; family Ichthyophiidae; genus Ichthyophis; species Ichthyophis bannanicus. The sequence continues at coordinate 236,246,047 of CM066043.1, read as the reverse complement.
TAATGGAGGCATGATAGGGGTGTAGAATGGGCAGAGCATGGGCACAGCCGATCCCCGGAAGTACAGGGCCGATTCCAGGATGGCCCTGTACATCCGTGAATCACCGGGGGGATGCCCTGCTTATTCCACCTCCAGGATGGAATAAGAGTGGGGCGTCCCTCCAAACCTTGCCAACAGCCCCTGCCAGAGCCCAGGAGCCCTCCCCCTCACCGGATCACCGGGACACAGAGGGTGAGTCCTGCTGCCCAATTCAGGCCCCAGCAACCCCCATCAGGGTCAGGCAGCGGGGAGTCAGGGATCCGAGGCTACGGGCAGATTGAGCCACGGGAAGGACGTCCCTGCGGCTGCAGGAGGGACACACTGGACCATCCTTGGGCCCAATTCCTACAGCCGTGGGAACGTTTTGCTCCCATGTTTCAGAATCGGGTCCAAACAGGCCCATCCTGCATGGGACTATCCGGACAGCCTGGACATGCCCCTTCTGGAACTGTGCTCCACGTCTATGGGAAAATGCTTACACCAGAATCACTGGACTGAAGAGGCCTTAAAAGGGTGAGAACCTTATACAATAGAGATGCCTTTTCTGATAGGCATAGAAGGGAAAAGAAGGGGGTTTATGTATTTATTGGATTTACTGGTAGCTCAAGTCTAGTTTCATTCAGATAGGTATTTTCCTGCCTCGAAGGGCTTACAATCTAAGGGGCCCTTTTGCTAAAGTGTGCAAAGCAGTTAACACGCTGATTCGCACACTAACTGCCAGTCGTGCAATGGAGAGGTTAATAGGTGGGTTAGGGGTGGAGAGTGGCCATGGAAAGCACATTCTATTTAGTGCAGAGAACCATATTTTGCGCTGTAGGTGGAGTTAGGTGGATCTGCGATAATTGCTACTGTTATGCTACATCCACATGTTAACTGCCGGGAACATGCTGGCCACATGCCCAATAGTGACCAGGGAGGCTTTGCAATTAGTGCATGTTAATTTTAGTGTTAAACTTGCATTGAGTGCAAAAACCTAACACAATGGCAGAGCAGGATGGCATCCAAGTCAGAAGTCTAGCTTGAGAGCTTCTAATTCCTCAGGATCCCGTGCAACCCTGGGTAACAACTCAGGCAACCCTGGAGAGTTTTGGAGTCTACCGGAGGTCTATCTTCAACATTACCAATGGACCTTAGCGATAATGGGGGGTGTCTTTTAGCCAAGAGCAGAGATTTTCATCACCATGACCCAGAAATGTCGGCAGTGCTGGAGGTACACTCCCTATAGTAGGTCTGACGAGCAAAACAGTGAAGCAGAGTGACGAGGACACACCAGCTGCAGAGGTTCCTCTGGCAAAGAGAGAAGAGTTGGCAATCGTCATTGTGTCTTGGAGGAGAAGCACACCACTAAAGTGGACATAGGTCTGCCACCAGTTCCCAGTAAGATTAAAAAGCCTACCGTTGTAACATTAGAAAAGTCATCGGATGCTATTGCAGCTTTGAACATTTCTCTCTGTTCTTTTGCTGGGACATTTAGCAAGACTAGCATGCTAGGAAGGTAGCTGAGTTGTAGGTTCACCTAGAAAAACTCCAGGCTCTCAGCTCTGCACAAGCCAAGGATACAGTATTATTGTCCTAGAATCCTGAGTACCTGGAGCAACAGAACAGGAGATATAATTTCAGATTCCTAAATTTTTCTAAATCTCCTTTGCTATCCCCAGTGGAAATGATCCAGAAGTACTTTTATGAGACTTTGAAAATTCCTCAGGCTATTTCATCTCCTCTTGTCAGGCACAAAGCCTTTTGCTTGGCTCTAAAAATGCCGGGGTAGATGGTGATTTTTCACAAGTTATCCTGAAAAGGTTGAGGGATTTCTTGGATCTTAAATCCTAGGGGGTACTTTTGAAAATTCTTTATAGATGCTTTGTTTTATATGAAGATTAGCAATTACTATTTTTTGAACCCAAACAGCTCCTTGAGTTTTTGCTTTCTCAAGAGGAAGTGACCAAGGTGTAGCCTTGTTCCTTTAACCCGCCTGCAATTCTTATCCCCCACTGTTCTCTTCCTAACTTTTCCTTAAGATTTTTTTCATTGCAGTCATGGTATGCAGAAAACTAATGGCGGAGAAGGCGAGGGAAGCTTCTTGATAGCTTTGACTGTTCTGTGCTACTCTAAGCCCCTGAGGAAGCCAGTGGTCGGCGAAACAAAAGCTTTTGTAGGGTATGAGTTGATAGAATTGTAGGAATGCCTGAACAAAGACTGTGAGAAGACACTCCCGCCTTGTTTTGATATTGAAGATATTTTTGCTTCGATCGATATTGGATCATTTCGATGTGGAATGCTGATCACGGATTTCTAAAGCTAATTAACTGTAGACCTATTCAGGTGCATTTACTACTGTTTATATCTATTAAGCTTTACTTCTGTTGTTTTACAGGAGGTGGAAGACATGTCCGTGAAGGCTCCGTTGATTTTTTAAGAAGATGCTATTTATATTGTATTTATGTTTGGTGTTATAGTATATTATATGTAATTTGAATCCCCAAAAGTACTCTTATGAAATTAAACGATATAGTTAAAAATTAAAAAAAATGTAATAAAAGATTTCTTGGAGGCTGTAATGATCAGTGATGTGAGCGTCAGCTGTTCCCTATAGTGAAAATTTCACTAAATGTAGGGCATAAGCCACCCTGAGGTCATATTTGCCTTTTGTAAAAAAGATTTAGATTGCATTAATTAATTTTTGGAAGAAAAATTTGTTTGACTATTCAAGTCCTGGATTAAGAGCTATTTCGCTTGTAGTTTAATATACAAAACTAACCCATTTGGTGAAATTGCCATTTAACTTATTGTGGGGCATGTTTACTAAAGTATGCTAAGATTTACCAGGCGCTAAGTAGTTAGCATGGGTCATGGTAACTGCTACCATGTGCTAAAGCAACCAGGATGGTAAAAATCCCATGCTAACTGCTTAGCCTGCAATGGGAAAGATGCAGGTAAGGGGAGGATGGTGGGTGTGGACTGCACATTACAGTTAGAGATGGGGTGAATAGCACATTCTAACGGTCACAGTTGCAGTTTTAACGCCACCTTAATGACAACTGCAGGGAACATGCCTGACATGCCCCCAGCAGTTAGCATGAGTCCATTTCGCCTCTTGTGCTCATTTTTGCTTCTTAACGCTTGCTAATGCTTTAATAAATATGTCCATTTAAGTTTTTATATTTTGCATTCTGTCTCCTTTGCTTTTCCCCAGTCACCATTCTTGAACCTGTCCTTTCCGTTCACTGGCAAACAAACGATAGCCAGCTGTAGAAAATGCCACTGCCAAGCCATGAGGCACCGCTAGGACAGTGTATGATGAGCAAAAATTACAATATTAATAGGAAAAGAGAATTTTGTTAATGACAAAAGCTTCCCTTCTATCCTACCTGGGGCGGATCCAATAAGTCTACAATCAATCCTTGCTTCAGATGGAGACTAATTCACTGGAGACTCCTGGAAAGCGAGCTCCTGTCCGCTCCACCTTTGATATAGTTCTGCTTGCATGCATATCAATCAATTAACACCATCAGTTTATGCAAATGACATATTCAAAGACTGAATAAAGGGAATACACAGAGGTGTTCACAGTATGAGTGTCTGTCAAACTATTAAAAAAATATCAACCAAAAATTAAAAAAACAAAATAAACCTTGTTCTATATTGTGAACCTTATCCATGCCAGGAAAACGTGTTCCCTGTTTATCTTTTTTGCTTTGGTGATCTCTGTAAGAGTAAGCTCTATCAGATTACCTTATCTGGCAAGCATAATTTAAGAAAATATTATTTTGGTCTTCCGCTGTTGTGTTTGGCTGAAATATTACTTAACCCTTTTTAATGGAATATTAGTACCATGGACAGCATTATTGTGCTAGATTTATGATCTCTTTTATATCTTGATTGCTAAAAGCTAACTTTGCACAGCCGCTGTCTCCTTATGGGCACATTAGGTGAGACATCATAGCACCCTTTAGTGAAAGACCCCCTTAGCAAGAACAAAAATAAGGATTATTTCAACAAAAATCACAAAATAACTACATTAAAAACCCAGCAAGGCTTGTTTTTGGTGGTACGCCCACATTAGGTGGTTAAACCTCAATGCTAGAATAAATTTAGATTACATAAACAAACAGAAACATATAAAAATGTAACAAGTAGAATCTGAATGCAATTAAAGTGTGGTCAGGAGTTACTGCGTGAATTAACACATAGTAACTTTTAGCTCATGGCCACGTTACTATCCTGGCATAACAGTGATGCACTAATGCATGTGATAACTGTATACTTGGCTAAGAGGAAGAAATGGGCAACTTATGCAATTAGTGCATGATAATTTACTGTGCTCTGTCATTGCTACAAATAGATCGGATACACTTACAGTCACCTAAATAGGAAGTAGTAGGTGCAGTCATGCTGTGTCCACACTCACCATGTGGTAACATTTTTTGGGGGTGTGGCAGCTGTACGAGTCCCCCAAGCTGTTACCACATAGCTTCGCACTTACTGTGTGATAACTAGGGCACTTACCACATGGTAAGTACAAAACCTTTTCTACCAATATATGCTCTTAAAAAAGTAATCTTCACAAATATATCCAACCAATAAACTGATCTTACATGCAATTTCTCAGGCAAAATGACCTCAGGATAGCTCATACCCTACATTTAGTGAAAACTTCCACTATAGGGAGCAGCTGACGCTCACATCACAGGTCAATAAGCCTTACATACAATCTCATACAACATCTATACATACTTTTAAACACAAAGGGGCTTGTTTACAAAGCTGCGGTAGCGGTTCGCGATCGTTATCGGAGCCGCGACCCCATTGATTTCAATGGGGTCGCGGCTCCGATAACGACCGTGAACCGCTACCGCGGCTTTGTAAACAAGCCCCAAAGTCTTAAATACTACCAAAATTACCCTTGGGAAAAACCAATCTCTAACTACAACCCACCATTCTCAATCTACAATCTAACCCTACAATCTAACCCTACAATATGTAATACTGTTAAATCTTCATCCGCTCAATACCATATTGCCTAACCCCTGAAGAAGCCGTTAAGTGGCGAAACAGAAGCTTTTGTAGGGTTAGATTGAAGAATATGGTAGTTTATTTTTCCGAATTATTGGTGATAGACAAGTTCCCCGCTGTGAGAAGAGGTCATTTTTGATCCTGTACAGAGACTGAATCAACGTTTGAGTTGCTGGGTTGCTGCAGAACTCTGAGAGTTATAACTTTAAAGATAAGTAATTGTGAACCTTGTTGGGTCGTTAAATTATTCAGTGTTTGATTTCACATTTGCTTTCTGTTCTAGGTGCTTACCTGTTACTCCAGCAGAACACAGCTCAAGTTCTCAGTTGAATTTATAAAGACGCTTTTGTATGTTTGTGGTTAAATGTGATATGTATGAGGTTGAGAATGGTGAGTTGTAGTTAGAGATTGGTTTTTCCCAAGGGTAATTTTGGTAGTATTTAAGACTTTGTGTTTAAAAGTATGTATAGATGTTGTATGAGATTGTATGTAAGGCTTATTGACCTGTGATGTGAGCGTCAGCTGCTCCCTATAGTGGAAGTTTTCACTAAATGTAGGGTATGAGCTATCCTGAGGTCATTTTGCCTGAGAAATTGCATGTAAGATCAGTTTATTGGTTGGATATATTTGTGAAGATTACTTTTTTAAGAGCATATATTAGCTAAGCTCTTAACACGGCTATATTAAATAAAGTACAAAACTTTACCATGCTTTTGTAAAAAGAGCCCAAAGATGTTCCACAGATAATGTAAGACTTGGCAATTGGCAAAGGAAACTCCAAGAATATCCGGCTAAGAAGGAACTCAGTCTTAAAGATGAACTAAACCGCCTCCACTCGGAAACCAGGCCAACCTGTCCCTGGTGGTCTTTTCAAAATCACTCTTCTGCTCAGTTTAGTGGTGGTGAGATGGTAAGAAGAGCCTTCTTTATGCAAAAAAAAAGTGTAAAGGCCAAGCATGCTTGATGGTGGGTATAACTAAGCCAGCATTGTAAGAGTTCTGTTTAAATCTTGCCCATGATATGAATGAGGTTGGATATGTCTAGTAGGGCTATAGAAATAAGCACTAGTGATAGAAAAGAAATCTAGCTGGAGCATGCATTTGACAGTGCTTAATTTGGTTTGTTTAGGCTTCTTTAAAAAAAATGAGCACAAAATCAATTGAATGCATTTTAAACTAGGAATTAGCAGGCATAGGAGGTAGTTTTAGAACAGGATACCTATATTTGATGTCTAAAAAGGCACCTTGTGTTTCCCTATTTTATAAAGGCAACATAGGCGCCTATGTGCCTTTGTAAAATGTGCCTTGATTAAATCAGCCCCAATGGCATACTCTGACCCCTGCTCCAAAAATAGCATAACCCTGCGCATGTACCACATATTTTATAAGATAGGTACCTACTTGCCACCCTGTCTCTGCTCTGCCCAAACTATGTCCCCCAGGAACACCTATATGTGGCACATCTATAAGTAGGTATGATCTTGTAGGTATGTACACTTAGACATATGTATAGGGCAACCCAAGTTTATAAAAGGCCTTTTCTGAGTGTAAGACCGTCTTTACACATGCAAAAAGATAGCCTTATAAGGGATAGTTTTATATAGGGTTCTTTTAGAAGCCCTATTCATGCTTTGGATGACTGAAAACAGGCATAGAAACATCTTAAGTGGCATTTTAGAAGCTGGGTCTTTGGACGTCCACCACACCCTGATCTAAGAAACATCCTGGACATCCGAAGTTGCCTCTACCTGCTCTGGGCATGAATAGGCATTGGGAAAGTGTTAGTTTTGGCTTTAAAACCTCCATAGAGTGTAGAGAAAATAGAGCACCACCATCCTCATTACTCTACATAATTACAGCAATAGCAGCAGTGGAATTTGAACCCTGGCTTCCCTGGTTCTAGGTCACTACTCTAACCCATTAGGCTATTCCTAGACATGCAGCTTCTGGAAGACTATTCTGGGGATGTCTATGTAGAAGCCCCCTCAAGCAGCCATATCAGGCTCGTTCACATTTGTGAAATCGTGCCTGAGCTTGGACATTCCCTCTGTTTTTCAGATGTTCTGGCTTTGACGGCCCAGATTACACTTGGACATCATTTGTAAAATATCACTTCTTTTTTTTTTTTTTAATTTAAATTTTTATGCAATTTACAATATATTCAAGAAGCAAAAATCATATGTAGCATACAAACAGCATACAAAATAAATAACAGGGGAAAAACAAGAAAATCCAAATAGCAATAAAAATCAACCACCCAAAAGAAAAAAACATGTCCCCTATTTAGAGTTTTAGTCCCCAAAAACAAACAACCCTAATAAGGTTCCAAACAGGTAATAAAAAGAAAAGGAAAAACAGAATATCATATCATGAGCAAAGAATAATTCACATGGCAGCCAATAGTAAAATATCACTTCTAAAGAGCAGCCTATTTTCAGGAACTGACAACATTCCTAAATATCATCACTTTAGTCATTTATGCCAGTAATAAAATAGCTCTAGTGCGTAGTCAATTTGACAGAGGGTAAGTTTCCACAAGAAAATTAAAAATATCCCTCCAGTGAAACAAATGGCTATGTACCAAAAAATGTGCTTTTTCAATTAATTTTTGCATATATAATGACTTATCTTATCCTTAAAACATTATAACTCTAATGTATGTCTTCTTGAGGTCTCAGACTTAAACCACCACTGGCCACAACGGACAATGTCCTTGGCCTCAGCGTGAAAATTGCATCAACGACCTCTAGAGAACGGTATTTTCATTGGTTTCTTCGCTTGTTCAACATTATGAAATATTAATTATTCAAGCATATTCATATTGAAATACAGTGCGGTGCTTAAGATAGAAAAATGTGCTTATCTTATTTTTCAAAAAATGCCCCAACGCCACCTTCCTGGTCCGTATAGGCGTTTCACCAATATGAAATAGAAATATCAAGCACTCTTTCTCACCAATTGCGCTAGCACCAACTACGGACGAATTACATCCAGATACCTTAGTTCTGTGTCTTACTGCATGTCTCTCTGCATATCATGTAAGTCCAAAAGGCGCGGCATTTTTTGGACTTAAATGATATGCAGAGAGACATGGGATGCTGTTCCAAGGGTTGCAGAGCAGAGATGGCATCCATCTGTCCAAGAAAGGTCAACACATCTTTGGTAGTAGACTGGCTAATCTACTGAAGAGGGCTTTAAACTAGATTCGTTGGGGATGGGTGAAGAAAGCCCCCAGGTAAGTGAAAGCCCCCAGGTAAGTGATACATTAAATACCTTTATGGAAATGGGTAACAGGGGTAACATATGGAAAGCAGTGTGTATTAATGCCCGTAGCATGGGAAATAAGATCTCTGAAGTTGAAGCTTTGGTGGGAGTGGCTGACTTAGATTTAGTGGCAGTTACAGAAACATGGTTCACAGAAAACCATGACTGGGATGTAACTATACCTGGCTATACTTTATTCAGAAAGGACAGGGGAGGAAGAAGGGGAGGAGGAGTAGCACTATATGTAAAAACTACTATTAAAGCTTTGGAATTACAGAGCTTAAAAGGGAGAGAGGAGGCATTGTGGGTTAAACTAGAAAGAGGGAAAGAGAAATCTATTTGCATTGGTGTGATATACAGACCTCCCTCACAAGAGAAAGAGGTGGACAGAGAGTTAATTGAAGACATACGCAGCATTGCTAGGAAAGGGGAAGTGCTACTGCTAGGAGATTTCAATATGCCAGATGTTGATTGGCACTTTCCTGCTGCAGTATCATCTAGGAGTAAGGAGATCCTGGATTCTCTACAGGGAGAACTATTCAGGCAATTGGTAACAGACCCCACACGTGAAGGGGCCATACTGGACTTGGTGCTTACCAATGGTGAAAGTGTTTCTGATGTTGTAGTGGGAGATCATTTTGCATCCAGTGATCACCAGATGGTGTGGTTCAGTATTAGGACTAGGGCTGTTAGAATCCATTCCAAGGTGAAGATCTTAGACTTTAGGAAGACTAACTTTGCGAAGATGGGCCAATACCTCAGGGAGTCATTAGTGGGATGGGAACAGCTGGGGGATGTAGAACAACAGTGGGCAAAACTGAAAGGGGGTATTTTAAAGGCAACCAACCTTTTTGTTAAAATGGTAAATAAAGGCAAAAGGAACAGGAGACCGCTATGGTTTTCGAAGGAAGTAGCTGAAAAAGTGAAGAAAAAGAGGGAGGCCTTCATGAAATACAAGAGATCACAGAGAAAGGAAGACAGGCATCTGTATTTGGAAAAACTTAGAGAAGCTAGCAAAGTAGTCAAGAAGGCAAAGATTCAAAAGGAGGAGGAAATAGCCAATGCAATAAAATGGGGAGATAAGACATTTTTCAGATATATTAGTGAGAAGAGGAAGGGCAAAAGTGGTATTGTCAGACTCAAGGGTACAGGGGGGGAATATGTAGAAGCTGATAAGGATAAAGCGGAATTGCTTAACAAATATTTTTGTTCTGTGTTCACAGATGAAGAACCAGGAGCAGGACCTCAGAAAACACCCACAAATAAGAACAGAAGCGAGGGACATCTTGAACAATTTTCAGAAGACTGTGTTCGTGAGAAACTAGCTCAACTTAAAGTAGACAAAGCGATGGGACCGGATGGGATACACCCTAGAATACTGAGGGAACTTGGGGACGTTCTAGCAACTCCACTGACTGACCTTTTCAATGCCTCGTTGGAGTCGGGAGTGGTGCCAAAGGACTGGAGAGAGGCTCATGTGGTGCCTTTACACAAAAGCGGAAGTAAGGATGTGGTTGAAAACTACAGGCCGGTTAGTTTAACTTCAGTGGTGAGTAAATTAATGGAAACGCTGTTGAAAGAGAAAATAGTGAGGTTTCTGGAGTCCAGCGGATTACAGGATCCGAGGCAGCATGGATTCACCAGAGGCAGGTCTTGTCAGACAAATCTGATTGATTTCTTTGACTGGGTGACCAGGGAGTTGGACCGAGGGAGAGCTCTAGATGTGGTGTATTTAGATTTCAGTAAAGCCTTTGACACTGTTCCTCACAGGCGACTTATAAACAAACTGAGCACCCTAGGGATGGACCCTAAAGTTACTGCTTGGGTTAGAAATTGGTTGGGTGGGAGGCGACAAAGAGTACAAGTAAATGGAGCTCACTCTGAGGAGAAGAATGTTACCAGTGGTGTGCCCCAGGGATCTGTCCTTGGTCCGATTCTTTTTAACATCTTTGTTAGTGATATAGCGGAAGGGCTGTCGGGTAAGGTTTGCCTCTTTGCGGATGATACCAAAATCTGCAATAAAGTAGACACCCAGGAAGGTGTAGATAACATGAGGAGGGATCTAGCTAAGCTTGAAGAATGGTCTAGAATTTGGCAGCTGGGATTTAATGTTAAAAAATGTAAGGTCATGCATTTGGGCTGCAGCAATCCAAGGGAGCAATACAGCATAGGAGGTGAAGTACTTTTGTCCACTAAAGAAGAGCGGGACCTAGGCGTAGTTGTGTCCGATGATCTTAAAGTAGCTAAACAGGTAGAAAAGGCGACGGCAAAAGCTAGAAGGATGCTTGGGTGCATACGGAGAGGAATGGCTAACAGAAAAAAGGAGGTGATAATGCCTCTGTATAAGTCTTTGGTGCGACCTCATTTGGAGTATGGTGTGCAATTCTGGAGACCGCACCTTCAAAAGGATGTGAACAGGATGGAGTCGGTGCAGAGGGTTGCTACTAAGATGGTTAGTAGTCTTCATTATAAAGCATATGAGGACAGACTTAAGGATCTTAATATGTACACCTTAGAGGAAAGGCGGGATAGAGGTGATATGATTGAGATGTTTAAATACCTCCATGGCATAAATGTTCAGGGAGAGAGCCTCTTTCAATTGAAAGCAAGTTCTGCGACGAGGGGACATGGGATGAGGGTGAAGGGAGATAGATTCAGGAGTGATATGCGGAAATATTTCTTTACGGAAAGAGTAGTGGATCCGTGGAATAGTCTCCCAGTGGAGGTGGTAGAGATGAGGACAGTAACTGAATTCAAAAAAGCATGGGACCAACACAGAGGATCTCTAAAGGTAAAAAGTGGACTGTTGTAGTTGTTGTTATGGAAGGACAGACTAGATGGGCCTTGTGGTCTTTTTCTGTCATCATGTTTCTATGTTTCTATGTTTCTATTTACACTGTTTTATATTTATGAGTTGTTGTTGAAAAGTAGCTATTTATTAGTGTATCACTGGTGTGTATTTTTCTCAATGTTATTGTACTAATGTATATATGAGACTGTTGAAATAAAAGCTGCATTATTTACATGTCTAATCATGACTCCATAATTAAACTACAGTAGATCAAATATAGCTATGTATAGTTATGTTCTAAGGAATAGTTTCAGTATGGGTCAAAAATGATACAGCGTACGCCTTGTAGACCATATGGAGGGATTCCAGGATTGCAGCTACTAATCGGCTGAGGATGGTGTGGCGGCAGTATTCACAGCCCCTCGGGATGAAGGAAGATAAGGATGAAATTTGGTAGCCAAATTTAGAGCACATGACACAGAACTCTAGCACGTCCCTGATACAGGGCTCCCACAGCCTCAGGACCAGTGCTGGACTGGCTAGACTGTACTGTCAAATGCCAGAACTGGTTCGACAGAGCGGGAAGTCAAAGGAGAAAGGAGAGGCGAGGTGGAAAACAATTAAAATACCATTATCCCAAAAGCAAAAATGATTGTTGCACCATGGAAATTCACAATATTTGCTGGACAATGATATTAAGTCAACAAGCTTCGCAGATATTTTAAGAATGTACTATATTGTTTTCAGTTCATAATTTTGTAAAAATATAGTCCGGCCACATTTAAAATCGTATGAAATGCTGAGGACCCCCGCAGATTTTCATCGGAGAGGTTCTAGCAGCCAGACTTCAGAATCCGTTTTTAAATATTTTGCTAGGTTATTGTAGGCCTTGGAAAAGGGACAGAGCAGCTTTAATAATAATAATAAAAAAAATGAAAGCAGACGAAGAGAAAGGTGCCTCACTTGTCTCAGCAGCTGATCAACAGAGGAGCAGTCATGAGTTGTAACCTCTCGGAGCTGCAGTCTGGAACATGACACATGTCAGGCTATGATAAATGGTGCAGAGTGTGTGCAATTTCAAGCGCATTGCCCTTGAGATGCGCGGGACCTCAATCGCAAATGTTATTGTTAAATTAAACCTTAAAGGAAGGATTGGAAAGGGAGTGGGTGAGGGAAGGGAGCTGTTTCTTTTATAATAAGAAATGCACACACAGACGCAACGAAAAGATGCCAGGAAAGGAAAGGAGTTTGAGTTTATCACATTTGAAGTCACAGAGGTCTGTCTGAAGCACGACATAGTTTTTCCTCTCTTTTGTGTCTTTTTGTTGTTCTTTATTACTATCTGTGGTTTAACTAACCTGTTAGTATTACCTTCTTTGAGTTCCTGTCTCTCATGGGAACTGTATTTCTGTAGTTTTTCCTTTCTCCGGGACTGATTGATTAAGCTTTATCCCACAGATACCAAATGAGAGACATGCCTTAGTGAATCGAGCTTTCTATTTCTGAGCTTTGTTTTCCTGTGCAATCCAGCCTGCAAAACAGTTCCACTAACTTGTAACTTGAAAATGGCTCTGTGTGATGTCATGTGGAATGCTGAAGTTTGAGGTTCCCATTGATTGAGGTCGTCTAGGTTTCAGACACACTAGGAATGTAATGCAGTCATGCTAGCAGAGGGCTGACCAGCTTTTATCTAATTCGTTTGGTTCAGTAAATTGAATCATCGGTGACCAAGGAAATCAAACAGTGATGTGCTACCAGTTTGTCATTTATGGGACACTTATGACTAGCAATTTTTTACCAGAGGCTCTCATCAACTTTGTGCTGTGGCACAACACGTTCCTTGTCTTCATGTATGGAGCAGACAAAAAGAACCAACTGGCAGGGCTATGGAGGGGAAGATCATTGACCAAGTAATACATATGACAGTACAGTAGGCAGGAGAATAGCCAGATTGGATAGACCCAAATATCTGCTTACATCTTCAGTGTTTCTATAAAATAAACTAGATGAGTGGGGTGGTGGGTGAGAAGCTAGAAGGATCCCCGTTAAAAATATCACTGAAACCAATTTAGCAAATGTAGGTTACAATTCATTCATCCATCCTTACTGCCAAGTCTTGCACTTTGAGTCGGTCTTGATTCAACATGTATCAAGGAAATGCCAATGAGTTGCAGATTCTCCATTAAAAAAACATTAGATTTCAAATAGCAATATTGATCTTACAATGGCATGTCTACTAAGAGGCATGTTTACTAAAGAGGTGCCAAGTTAGCGTGGTGTTTACCAATTGCCATGTGTACTGCAATAACTGTTACTGTGCACTAAAAATATGGCTGAGGTAAAAATCCCATGCTAATCGCTGAGCATGGGTTGAGGTGGAGATTGGATGGTTCAGGGACGGATGTCTTTGTCATGTGCTAACTGACAATGTTGCAGTTACTGTGGGTGCACTTACCACGACCTCTATAGGGGGTGGTAAGTGCATCACATTAATTGTGGCAAATAACTTAGCTGGGGGGGGGCGGGGGGCAGCCAGAATCAAACCCATGATATTGAATGGAGACATGTTGGACATGCCCTATCAGTTAGCATGGAACTCGGCCTGCTCCGTGTGGGCCTCAACACACTCTGACATAGCGTATTTTAGAAAACATGCCCCTAAGTGTGTTAACGATTACTAAGGGTTTTAGAACCAATTAAAAGGACACATTAACCACAGCTGCCGGCAAAGAAGCAGACAGTGTGGTAAAAATCTCACACTAATTCCTTTCAGAATGATGTGGTGGAATTGGGACGGAGAATGGGCATGTCGGCTGGTGGCAGCTAGTAGACATTATGGCACTGTGCTAGATGTCACGACTGCTAATAATCTGCTGATTGTGAGATTACCGTCGAAGGTCAGATTACTGCTGGAGTTCAGATGTGCCATTTTGCAATGGGGCAGGAGTACACTGTCCACTAGACACCAAGAATGGCTGTGGTTAAGTGTCTGGGGGGGGGGGGCACTGAAGGGATGTTTGGCAAGGCCCACCGAATCCTCTGAACTTTTAATGGCAAGAGGCAATGGAAGGGGACTGGATAAGGCGGAGCACTTGCAATGTCAATGGGGAATCGGATCAGGAGAATGGGTGATTTAGCACTTGCAGCTTGTTTGGGATTGGGAGGATGGGAAGGGTCAGCTGTCATCAGCGCTTGCTACCGTTGCTTGCTTTTTTTAGGAGGAAGACTGAGGCGACATTAGGCCCTCATAACCTCGTTACATACAACCACAGAGTGTGGGTGCACCCATGCTATCTGCCACTACATGTAACGTACGGCCTTTGAAGTAAGTGTCTGCCTGGGCACTAAATGCACGACAATGCTGTACAAGCCCCAGGCATCTACCACACAGAGCTTTGCCTTGACATTTACAGTTAAGGGGGTATGTTTACTAAAATGCAGCAGTTTATCGCTTGTTCATCCCCAATGAAGTTAATACAGCTCCAGCACCACCTAAGCACTAATCTGATTGTCACTGATTATCCACTGAGGTGGTGTTAAGTGCACTCATGCTGAGGTAGGCTATGGCCTAGCATGGCCTGCTACTATGAAAGGCCTGTAAGTTAGGCCTGGATCCTAACTCCCATTATAGCTAGAAAAGAACCAAAAATCTGTGAAAAATAAGAAAACTGTTTTAAAATGCTTAATAAGAGGTTTTCATGAATTCATAAGTCTTCTATTATTCTCTTGTGTGTGAAAGAACAGAAATGTTTCAGAATATGCATTCCTGAAGCCAAGGTTAACCTTGCAGTAGACAAGCAACGAAATTAAGAACTATACCATTGTTCAAGCAATCCTAAAGGAGGGGGCCGGTTGCTAGGCTCCGGAGGGATTTCTAATTGGACAAATGAAGGGAATGTATAACCAATGAAAAGTTTGCATGTATCGAGTTGGAACCAATAGAAAGTTCTCATGTATCAAACTGAAAAAGAGGTATAAATGGTTATGTCTCTGTATAAACATTTGCTCAGTACCTTTTGAAGCTTTGACTGACTGGGCCTGTGCACAATAAACTGACTTGGACCCTGTCAATCGACTCCTGGACTTATTCATTGATTGCACTTTGCCACAGCAATGCTAACAGCGATGGTGAGTATACACTAATGATACCCAAGTTAAGCACAGTGCGTAGTCAATGCTCACACTCTACTGCTAATCCACCCAGTCTCTACCCCTACTACTGCTAAGCAGTGTGCGTGGGACTTTTAGCACAGCATGGCAAACTCTGTGTTAACACTGACTGTACTTTAGTAAGCATGTCCCACAGTGATGCTAATGTACACAGCACCACACCCGACAAACCACATGTCTGCAAATCCTTCATAAGCATTTTTATTCTTATTTTTCCCGTGCATTTGGCTTTTCAATATTGACTCATCTGTGAATTGTTCAAGATCAAACCAAGGGTTAAGGGGGGATGTAAACCTACATTACCAGTTTTCTTGCTTATGTTGCATCTACTGCACCACATTGCCAACTCATATGCCAAATTATGCTTAATACTCCCTTCCCTAAGATCTGGTTCATTATTGAAAAGACAATAACAAATTTACCTATCCAAATGATAGGAGTCAACTTCATCCAGCATGCTAGAATTAGATTGAGTTCTATATTTCTTCTTCAACAAAATTATATTTTCTTTATTCAAACTCAAGGATGTGCAGTGAAAAATCAGAATAAAGCTTTCCAAACAGCCAAGGCAGGCATCGCTACCCTTTCTTGTGCATCACATTCTGTGTTAATGTCTCCTACACGCTGACCTTGAGATACCTGGTCAGCTCATAAGCAATAACTTCCAAGAGCAGACCTCTGGCATCAACACCCATTTGTAGAAATAAGAGCCTCGCTTCATGATTCCATTAAAGGGTTTTCAAACATGACTCCAATGGATTGCCTTTAGGAGTCACAATGCCCGATTTCTTTCAAACCGCTTTTGAGGGTAATTTTATAACAGGGGGATCTGGACAGGGGCCTTCATACGCACTATTTTATAAAGACCAAATACTAGTGTATGCGGCTGAGAATGCACCTTGAATGAAGGCAGGATAAATGATACCTTCTGGCAAGCCGGTGTAAATGCTCACAGGTACTTCACGCATGTATGCATGTCAATTAAGGTATTTTTATTAGTTCATAAAGCATTGAAAACTTTCCAGTTTAGGAAGGCATTTGAAGATGGGGTGGATGATTGAGTACTTAGTTAGATTGTAGGTTATGTTGGTTGCTGGTTGCTGGACTGGGTTGGAGATTATAGTTGATTATAGGGGGAGAATGTAGGGAAGACGATTGTATTGTAATAGGTTCAAATGTTCTGATTGTGCATTGCATTCAGCAAATTTGATGGCACAGTAAATAAATGTAAATAAATACATATTTTATGATCTATGTGCAAACTCTGCCTGTGTTCCGCCCAGACCTTACCTGATGACGCCCACCGGCAAAGTCTGCATTTTCATGCCACAGTGCACACTTTTATGTCAGTCAGTATTTTGAAGAGGTCATCGACATTCATATGTGGCCACATGCAAGCAAGCCTCCATTATGCCCTATTTTCCTATCCCAAAGAATTAATTATAGTCCCTGCAAACATGAATTGGGACTGCAGATATGTACCAGCGATCTATGGGCAGTCAGGAAGCCCAATGATATGGTGTTGAAGGAGCAGCATTCTGTAAGAGAAACCTATTGATGCATTGTGGCGATGACAGGGCCAGTCCTCCTCTGCCTGTTCTTGTCTCTCTTTTTTCATATTATTTTGAATGCTAACCTCTTTGCTCTTACCTCCTTAGAGAACCATATTGGCCTCTTTTTCCTTTTCTCTTTGAAAACTTGTCTTACATAGTGATTTGTTGCCCTTTCAGTGTTTCTTTTTATTGCTCACTGAAGTTCCTCCGTACTCTTCAGTTCTTGGATTCCCAATAGACCTTCCACAGCGCCATCACTCTTTGCCTTGAAGTCTAGGACCTTAGTCGGCATGGTTCAGTTGTGGTCAAAAGTTTAATGTTGAATCACACAGTACAGTGATCACTGATGACACTTTCTCCATTTGTCAGAAACCGATCCAATGTAGTGCCCTCCTGTCATAGTGTCTTACACTAGATGCCTTGCACTAGGATTAGGTTTGAGAGGTTTATGATCTCTGGCATGGGGATACTCATGGGGGATGTAATTGGGAGGGGGAAGCTCAGTGGTGCATTTTGGCAAGGGAGTGATAAGAGGGGGGACTCAGTCAAAGGGGATTTTGATCAAGGCTGAATGTGCCAGAGGGAGAGGGAAGGTTGCATCACAGCTGTGGCTGCAGCTGCTACACTTCAGTGCTACCAGAATTCCAGTAGTGCAACTGCACTTAACACCATCTCTGTAGGTAGCTCTAAGTGCAGTCATGACAGCTAGCATGCAGCAACATCCTTTGTAATAGCCCTTACTTGCCGGCATGCCCTCTCTTAGCCGCAATCCCACCCTGAAGCTCTAAGAACCATTAGTGGCTGCTCTTAGCTTGCAGCACTGTTAGCAACTCCTCAGTAACCACCACCGCAGCCTGCCTAATGGCCCACTAACAAACTGACTGCATGCGAACAAATGCAAATCCCTTTTCTGAAGAGATCATCCAAACCTCAGCTTCTATTCCACTAAGGCGCAATGACTGTAGATATATGCAAATTCACCCCTCCGAAGGTTGTCTCAGGGTCTGTTAGAATGTTCACAAGTCTGTGCATTTGCACATGTGTCTCTCTAAGACAATGTTCTGTCTTCTTCTCCAGTTACTTTTGATCTTTTCATTTTTTTTACCCCCTTCAATTATAACTAGGCCTTTGAGATTGGAATTAAGGAACTTAAGGACAAGGTGATAGATCTGAGGGATTCTGCACTTAGCAATTCTACAGTGCTCAAGTCTTCCAATTGTTAATGTCCTTGGGAAAGAACCAACAAAGATAGTTAATGAACATGATTTAATGATAAAGACTGACTGCCTTTGGGACTAACTTTCTCTCATAAGTGTAGTTGACTTCCAAAAAGTACTTTAAAAATTCTCTAAAAGTAATTGTTTTTGACTCTAGTCCTACTGCATTGTTTATTGACCCTCCTGTGGAAATTCTACATTGGTTAATCCTGTTTGTGACAACTTATTGAAAAGGGATCTCTTCCCAAATGCAAATAGCATTCACCTTTCCAAGAAACTTTAGAGTAAACCTATTGCTTGGTAAATTAAAGTTTTACAGAAGTGGATTTTTGGATTAGAAACAGCAGACTTAAATTAAATGGGGACAAAACAAAATGTCTCTGAGAAGGACAATCGAGTGATAGTATTCCCAAGGTGACTCCGAAGGTGGATAGAATCATTGGTGACGTTATTGAAGTTGTTAGGTCTCATGCCTGACTCTGCTTTGAAGATGGAACTTCACGTTTCAACTTAAATTAGAAAGCATTCTTTAAACTTCATCACTCAGGACAGATAGGACCACGCATTTGTAAGAAGCATCTTAGGATATTAGTCTAGACTTTTACATTTTACATTACCTCGATTGCATTATTTAACATTCTATATTTAGAACAATCTGTGAAAACAATGTCCCAGATTGGAATCACTGCAAAATATGGTAACTAGATTAATATTCATCAAATTAGAGAAAGGATTATTCCAATTTTAATTCTGCTACATTTTTTAGCTGTTGTGTTTGACTTATAAGGCTGTATATCGATGTGCTCCATCACGTATGATTATGATGGCGGAATTTCTTCATTCCAATAGCGATCAACAATTTAATTTAGCATTTTAGAATTCTTTTTAAAGATTTTGTCTTAATATGATTGTAGAATGTCTCACTCTCATCTATTGCTTATGTTATATTGCAGATTATACTCTGAGTGATTATGTAAAACATAACCAGTTGCTTGTAATGTGCTCTGAACCTTGCATGTAAAAGTGGAATAGAAATGTTTGAAAGTAAATTAAACTAGGAGACTAAACTTTGCAACCACCATGGAAGTTTTCCTCTGTCCCCCCCCCCCTCCCCACATGACTAGAAGGCATGCAGTCTTAGTCCTTTCAGAACACTGAGGTCTTCAGATATTGCCTCCACACCTGACTCCAATGAAACATGGAAGTGAAACACCAGATTCAATAGGGAACCTTCGTATGGGAGTGCACAGAGGTTGCCTGCCATATGAGCCTTGGGGCTAGCCCATGTTTGCTTTTTCCCCTTTTTTATCTTTTCACCTAGCACTTTCCTCCTGTGCATTTGGCATTTCAGCTCAATCAGAACATGAGCTAAGATCCTGCATCTAGCCAGGATTTTTGCCTTATTTTGTATCCCCTCCCACCTTAGTTTAATACAGTTGTTTTAGTGATAGTCTTCAGCCCTAAGTCTAAACTCCTGCCATTAGTGTCACTGCTATTTGATGGATGGGACTCCGGGCAGTGTCTCTGTGGTTGACAGTGGAATGGAAGGCCCGTTGTGGGCGTGGAACCCAGGCCCTCTCTCATGGCGAGGTACACAACTCATACCCAGTCCCTTGTTCCCGACATAGTAATATTTTGTCATATCTTTCTCCTCTACTTTGCCTTGCCGATTCCTGGTATTATTTTAGGTTTGCCCTCGATAACCTCACCAATATTGGCTTTTAGATGTGAGCAGTCTGTAATCCCTTTGCTTAGTCTAAATGTTGCTCTCACTAGGGGGGAGGGGTTACTAAACGGCAGTAGCAGACTCCGTGCGATATCAGAGCCGTGGCCCCATTGATTTTAATGGTGCCATGGCTCCGATATCGCACGGAGTCCACTACCGCCATTTAGTAAACAACACCCCTAGGACTTGAAACAGTGGCTACTGTAAGGACAATGGTAGCTTTTTTGGGTAATCCTTACCCTCCTGCATACCTCCAAAATTGCCAATATGCTTAAAACTTTCTTCCCTTCACCAGCCTTCCAAATGTGACCATAAGTTTGAGGACACATCCTTGATACTCCCACTTTGGATTGCTTGGATATTCATAGCAAAATTTCCCCATTTACCTTAGGCTTTATTTTTCAGATTCCATTTGGATTTTCTTTATATCAGAGTTCCTAAGGGAATCAGGGTACAGTAAATATTTGATTTAGACTGCAAATTGTTGGCACATTTCGAATCATGTCAATAACCACATCCAAAACCTTCATTCTATACTATTATGGGAGTGCTTATCCTCATCATTTACACATCCTTGATAGAAGGTGTATAAATAGAAATCTTGGGAGAAAAATGATCTCAGATCTCTATAAGCACCTTATCGTGGGCATTTAAATATCATTAGCCCTTATTCCATGGATCCAAAAAAACTCCTTAATAGATTAAAGATAATTTTTCATGACATTTTTAGAGTAATAATTAATCTCCATTATTACTTAGCTTTCATTGTATATCATTTCTTCATTCAAAACCTCATATCCTTCGTATTACAGCTTCCAGATAACTCCAAATCTTAATAGCAAGCACACTTGTCTGCACGACGAACTGCACACCCCAGCACCACCGATGACGCCAAAAGGTGTTTCACTGAAGCTTCTTCAGGGGGTGACTAGATAAGGTTCATTAGAATCAATGAAATGCTATAAAAAACAGGAACATATGTTACAGTCTTAAAAGAGGATATTGTCGTATAACTAGAAACTCCTCTCTCTTTCCCATAACCGAGACTATTAGCAAGAGAAAAGGAAGACCTTTCCTAATCAAAAGATAATAAACTTCTTATGTAACTGTGTAGATGTATAGCCTGAATAACAAATAATAGTCAGGAAAGTCTGAAGCCTCCCTCAATGCAACCCAACTAACAGAAAAAAACCTTTTACCTTTCAAAACCCATACGTAGCTCCTGACCTCCCCCACGTAAATTGAGTGGTGATGCTTACTACTACTATACATTCACTACCAAGTCCATCATAACAGGGAAACAATAGGAGGGCTCAGACTAAAAAGCACCTATGTGTAATAAAGACTTCATATTGATTTTGTAATCCTAAGCTATGGTGCTGAACCAAAGAAAATATCCCGCAGCTGAACACGCTATCTTTGAAACTGCCAACTGCATTGTTAGCATATGATGTACAGCCATAAGGCCCTGAAGATATTATACTTCTCAAACAATAAATAACAGATTAAGGGACTTACAAGATATCATAGTTGTGACAGTCTAGTCACAACATAATGCCTACTACTTACACATCATTTAAATTCTGAACTATGAAGGTGTTCAACGTACAAGCTTATGCAAAGCTCCACTATGAAGAACATAAGCTTCTAAAATACTTCAAATATACTAACCTTAAAACAATGTTCTGGCAGACCATTCAAAATAAAATATGACTCGGCTGCAGCAATGCCAGTGCTACAAATATCCAAGCTGTAGAAAATTCCAAAGGACACCATGCACCACGCACCTGCGGTGTTTATAAGCTGCAACCCATAATGTCTCCGGGGAAACTTTAAACGGCCTGCATAAAAAATCCAATCCAACAAAACGGCAACAGTTCATGCAGTTCATGAAGATCTATGTTCTGGCAACACTTTACCCAAAAACAAATTAAAGCAAAAAACCTAGAACAGACTACAAAAAAAAGGGCACTCTACCACACTGAATTAATAGGAGTGCATTCATACCATTAAAAGCCATGTTAGCATCACAACACATTTCAAATCATGACATTTCTGTTCTTCATTCACTTGGAGGAAGGAAGATAAAATAATCCAAGTGTCTTTTGGAAATTAAGCATCTACATGTTGCTTGCATGGACGCAAAGCACAGAGGGTCATGTTTACCAAGGGCCATTCCAGTAGCTTGTTTATGGGCCACGTTACTAGACTGGGGGATCAGCGTTAACTTGTACAGCATATGTGCTTCTGTCCCCTTGCAATTAGCATAGGCCCAAGATGCAGCACTATGCAATCCAATATATAGGTGTACTTGTTGCCACCAATATAGGTTGCACAATTTCCATCAATGTCCATGCTACCCATAGCATGCTTGTCACACTTGTGTTCCACACTTTTCACCCCGAGTCCCTGCCTGGACATGTGCTACAAGGGTAGACCAGGATTTTTGATGCAAGGCCTTATACTACTTTTTAGTGCAGCCCCAAACTGTGCACTGAAAATCACACTACCAATGGCAGGCAGGCACACACACACACGGGTAGTGTGGTTTAGTAAACATGCCCCCATAGAGCATAAGTTGCTACTGCAAATGCAAAGGCATGATGGTATGTTAGCATCAACGTTGTTAAAACTCAAGAGGATTGTGAAAAATTGCAAGAAAACCTTGATAAATTGGACAAGTGCAAAGTTATGCACTTAGGGAAGAACAACCTAAACTACGGTTACATCACGCAAGGTTCCCCATTAGGAACCACCACCCAGGAAAAGGATTTAGGCATCATTGTGGATAATACATTGAAACCTTCTGCTCAGTGTGCCATCATATCAATAATGTGTGTGCTTTTACCCTGGTTGGTATTTTCTAAGAGGCCAATAACACATGTAGGTGGCCACATAAATCTGTTAATAGCTAAAATACTGTAATTTAGGCACATACTTTACCACTTAAAGTACGTGCATTCTTATAAAATTACCCCTTTTATGTGCATTTCACTCAAGCAAGAATACTTCTTATGGAGTGTATTTCCATCTGTCTATCTGGTCTGTCTGTCCATCTGGCTAACTCTCTTGCCATTGACCCTCGCCATCTCTTTTCCACTCTTAACTGTCTCTTCAAAACACCTCCCCCTTCGACCCCTCTTTCTCTTTCTGCCCAAACTTTAGCTGACTATTTCCATGACAAAATCCACAAGATCACTCTCCAATTCCCCACTAAATCAGCTTTATCCCCTCTTCCCCCATCTCAATACCAACTTTCCCCCTTGATCTTTGTTACCCTTTCTTCCTTCTCTAATATTTCTGATGAGGAAACCTCTCATCTATTTTCCTCCTCTAAACTTACTACTTGCTCTTCTGATCCTATCTCCACTCACATCTGTAGATCCATTTCCTCTTCTATTATCCCTTCCATCTCAAATATTCTCAACCTCCCACTCTCCACTGCACGGTCCCTTCAGCCTTCAAGCATGCTGTGGTCACACCTCTCCTTAAGAAACCTTCTCTTGACTCTAGTTGTCCTAATTATCAACCCATCTCCCTTCTTCCCTTCATTTCTAAACTTCTTGAGCATGCACTCCTCTGTCATTGTCTTGAATTTCTGTCCTCTCAAGCCCTGTTGGATTCACTTTATTCTGGCTTTCATCCCTTTCATTCTACCGAGACGGCACTTGCTAAAGTCTCCAGTAAACAAATTCCTGGCTAAATCCTCATCCTTCTTGACCTTACTGCTGCTTTTGACACCATTGACACTGCCTTCTCCTTGACACATTGTCCTCTCTTGGTTTTAGGGACTCTGCCCTGTCCTGGTTCTCTTCTTAATGTCTCCCATTGCTCTTTTGGTGTTTATTCTGGTGGGTTCCTCCTCTATTGCTATCCCACTCTCAGTTGGAGTACCCCAGGTATCTGTTCTCTGCCCTCTTCCTTTCTATCTCTACACCCATTCCCTTGGTGCTCTCATCTCCTCCAATGGATTTTAGTATCATTTTTTATGCTGATGATTCTCAGATCTATCTTTCTACACCTGATAGGTCTTTGACACTTCAATCTCACATCTCTGCCTGCCTGTCTGGCATTGCCACCTTGATGTCTCACCGTTGTTTGAAATTAAACATGGCCAAAACGTTTTCCCCCTAAACCTTCCCCCCCCCCCTTCCTCCTTTCTCTATCTCTGTGGATAATACTCTTCTTCTTCCTCTTTCCTCAGCCCACAACCTTGGGGCCATCTGTGACGCCTCCCTTTCCTTCTCCTCACATATCTATCAGATAGCTAAAACCTGTCATTTCTTTCTCTATAACATTAACAAAATTTGCCTCTTCCTTTCTGAACATACTATTAAAACACTTGTCCACTCTCTAATTACTTCCATCTGAACTATTGCAACTTCCTTCTTGTTGGTTACCCTCTTAGCCACCTTTCTCCCCTTCAGTCTTTTCAGAACGCTGCTGCATGACTAATTTTTCACCAGCCTCAATATTGTCATATAACCCCTCTTCTCAAATCACTTCATTGGCTTCCCTTCCATTTCGGTATCCAATTCAAGCTTCTCCTTCTGACCTATAAGTGCATTCACTCTTCTGCTCCTTTCTACCTTTCTTCCTTCCTTTCTCCCTATACCCCTCCTCGTGAACTCTGTTCTTCTTCTGGCTTGCTTCTCTCTTTGCCCTTTTTTTCCACTGACAACTCCAGACTTCAATCCTTTCATCATGTTGCTCCTTATGCCTGGAACAAATTCCTGAGTCTGTAAGTCAGGATTCATCTCTGTCCCTTTTCAAGTCCATGTTAAAGGCTCACCTCTTTGAAGCTGCTTTTGGATCCTGACCCCCTTTATATCTTGTGTCTCCTTACCCTCCTTTTCCCCTTTTTCTTATCCTTTGTCTTGTCTGTCTTAGATTGTAAGCTCTCATGAGCAGGAACCGTCTCTATCCATGTTTGTACAGCGCTGCATATGCCTTGTAGCACTTTATAAATCATTATTAGTAGTAGTAGTAGTAGTAGTAATAGTATCTCTCCATACCATTTTTGTTTGAGCAGGTGCAGACAGTTAAAGAGAGAATCAAACATAGGGAAGGTCAGCAGAAGCTAAGAGCCAGAAGCTTCAAAGAGTGGTTGTAGGCCAGATCCCATCAGCCAAAGAAACAGCAAAGCAGTATATAAGAAGTAGCAGAGTCATCTTCACCAGCCATAGAAACAGCAGAGATGCAGAAAAAGCAGTAGAGTAGGGGTGAGACCAGGCATCACCATATGTAGGTGTTCTAATGGTAGCTCAAGGTTACCTAGCATGGTGATGGGCAGGGCCGGATTTACCTTGAGTGAGGCCCTACGCCAACAAAAATTGTGGGCCCCAGAAAAAATAAAAACGAGATCCACTTACCAAAACAGAAATGGCAATAGATGTATAGAATTGCCTGACATAAAGAGGCAATAGGGACAAAATCAGCATCTCCCTGGTACTCACTATGGCTTTGGTGTAACAGGCCACCGTCTCCTGGTACTTGCGGGTGACGAAGAGTCTGTTTCCATGCTCCTTTAACTCCTGAGCGCTAGTGCTCTTCTCCGGACTCCCGCCTCCCCCACTCTCCTTTTCCTCTTTCCCCTTCATGCCAGGGCCTGGAGAAGCTCGCGGACGGCCCCGTTCAGCTAGGCCGCAGCAATTTCAACTCTCTCTAAAGCGAGGGATCCAGGCTCACACAACCCCGCCTCGCACTCTGACTATACCCAACACACCCACAAACACAGTTCCGTCAGCGGAAGTTCCGAGCTGTAGAACTGAAGATGAAATGAACGAAAAAATTACCTGGAGATAACGGTAGGGTTCCAACTTTTTCACCGAGAAAAACCTGACACCTGTGGCTCGCCATGCTCCACATATTCTCCGCCCCTAGTCCCACCCCTGCCCCTCCCCCAGCCCCACCCACAAAAATTGCCAAGGATTCAGTCACACCCCCCCTCAGTGCTGGTTCTCACACCCCCCTCCCCTCAGTGCTGGTTCACTCACTCATCCCCCCCTGCTGACTCACTCACCCCCTCCCCTGCTGGTTCACTCACTCACCCCCCCTCCCCTGCTGGTTCACTCACCCACCCCCCTGTCACTCACTCACCCCCTCCCCTGCTGGTTCACTCACACCAACCCCCCTCCCCTGCTGGTTCACCCCAACCCCCCTCCCCTGCTGGTTCACTCACACCACCCCCCCCCCTCCACTGCTGGTTCACTCACCCACCCCCTGTCACTTACTCACCCCTCCTGCTGGGTCACTCACTCACCCCCCCTCCCCTGCTGGTTCACTCACACCAACCCCCCCCCCCCTGCTGGTTCACTCACACCACCACCACCATCCCCCCTTGCTGGTTCACTCACACCACCCCCCCCCCCTTGCTGGTTCACTCACAACATCACCCCCCTCCCCTTACTGGTTCACTCACACACACACACACCCTTGCTGGTTCACTCACACCCCCCCCCCTTGCTGGTTCACTCACACCACCACCCCCCCCCCTTGCTGGTTCACTCACACCACCCCCCCCCTTGCTGGTTCACTCACACCATCACCCTCCCCCCCCCTCTCGCCCAAGCCGCTGCTTCTGCTTTGTACAGAGCAGCGGCTGCAATACACTTACTTTGAAAAGTAAAGACAAACTGTGTAAGGAGCCCTCCAGTCATCGCAGAGCCCGAGGAAGTGATGTCATGGGGGCGGGCTCCTCACAGGTTGTCTTTCCTTTTCAAATTAACTTTATTGCAGCTAAAGTTAATTTGAAAAGGAAAGACAACCTGTGAGGAGCCCGCCCCCATGACATCACTTCCTCGGGCTCTGCGATGACCGGAGGGCTCCTCACACAGTTTATCTTTAGTTTTCAATGTAAGTGTATTGCAGCCACTGCTCTGTACAAAGCAGAAGCAGCGGCTGCACTGCTATGGGGAATCGCGTTCGCGCCGAGGACTTTGGCACAAAAGCCGTTTTTTTGCTCTGGCCGCTCCCGATCTTGCGGCCAGAGCAAAAAAACGGCTTTTCAATGAATACGATTGTCCTGGGGACTCTTGTTTGTGGGCCCTTGCCAGTTGTGGGCCCTATGCCATGGCGTACCTGGCGTATAGGTAAATCCGGCCCTGGTGATGGGGAACCTCCTCCAAGACATTCTAGCAAAAGAGGAGAGTGATGCTGGGGTGGTATAGAGCTCGGGTCCCACAAGAGTTTAAATGAAGCAGGTTCCCCATGCACTTTCTAATCTATATCTCTCTTAGAGATCTCTGAGAGTTCAAGGATAGATAGAAATATGCAGTGATCCTGAGGTCTAGAATAGAACTATGGCTCATGCCCCTCCCCCACCACCGCCTTCTCAATTACCCAGCCGTATCGGTAATGCCCTCTAAAGTTTATATACAACATGCCAAACGGTAATGCTGATGACTGGAAGAAACAGGTTTTCCAGAATGCAAATAGTGAGTCAGATAAGCTTGTCCTTTGAGCCTTTTCTTATCCTTTACATATTCATGAGGTGTTCTTGGGGATCATATCTTTTACTCAGTATTCCAAGTCCCACTTTTGGATGTAAATTATTTGTCATGGTTTAGTTACGTTTCCCTGAATGCCAAATATACCTTTTCCTCAGGGCCGGCCCGTCCATTGAGCGAGAATGTTGTTCGCACAGGGCCCCGCGCTTCAGGGGGCCCCGCGCGAACCACATTCTCGCTCAATGGACTGCTGCAGAGGGAGCCGGGGAAGCCCGCGCGAAGCCCCGGCTCCTTCTGCACAGCCCGCCAGCGTGAAGAGCCTTTACCTTCACGCTGGCGGCTGTTTCAGTGAAGCCGCGAATGCCACGAGAGGTTAAAGGGCATTACCTTTAACCTTTCCCGGCATTCGCGGCTTCATTGAAACAGTCGCCAGAGGGAAGGTAAAGGTTCTTCATGCTGGCAGGCTGTGCAGAGGGAGCCGGGGCCTCGCGCGGGCTTCCCAGGCTCCCTCTGCAGCCCCTTAGACGGCGCGGGGCTCTTCGGGGGGGCGGCTAGGACTGGATGGGCTGTGATGGGGGGGACGGACGGACTGGAAATGGGCTGTGATGGGGGGGGAAATGGACTGGAAATGGGCTGTGATGGGGGGGAGACTGAAAATGGGATGTGATGGGGGAAACAGACTGGAAATGGGCCCTGATGGGGGAGGGGAACGGACTGGAAATGAGCTGTGATGGGGGGGAAACAGACTCGAAATGGGCTGTGATGGGGGGAACAGACTGGAAATGGGCTGTGATGTGGGGGGGGGGAGAACGGACTGGAAATGGGCTGTGATGGGGGGAGGACTGCAAATGGTCTGTGATGGGGGGGGGATAGGACTGGAAATGGGCTGTGATGGTGGGGACGGACGGACTGAACATGGGCTTGGGATGGGGGAAACAGACTGGAAATGGGCTGTGATGTGGGGGGGAACAGACTGGAAATGGGCTGGGATGGGGGGAACGGACAAATTGGGCTGGGATGGGGGAAACCGACTGGAAATGGGCTGTGGTGGGGGGAGAACAGACTGGAAATGGGCTGTGATGGGGGGAATGGACTACAATTGGGCTGTGATGGGGGAGGACTGCAAATGGGCTGTGATGGTGGGGGGGAATGGACGAAATGGGCTGTGATGGGGGGGAGCTTGGACTGGAAATGGGCTGATGAAGAGCTGGATTAGGACTGGAAATGGACTGATGGGGGCTGGAATAGGGCGAAGTGGGCTGACGAGGGGGCTAGGATTGGAAATTAGCTGATGGGGGAGCGTGGAGGAAATGGGCTGATGAGAGACTGGAATGGAACTGGAAAAGAGCATATGGGGGCTAGGACTGGAAATGGGCTGATGAGGAGCTAGGATAGGACTAGAAATGGGCTGATGGGGGGAACGTAGACTGCAAATGGGTGATGGGCTAGAATAGGACACTGGAAATGGGCTGATGGGGGCTGGAATAGGACTGGAAGTGGGCTGATGGGAGTTGGAAAAGGGCTGGAAATGGGCTGATGGGGAGCTTGGAGTGGAAATGGGCTGATGGGGGGGCTGGAATGGAACTGGAAAACAGCATATGGGAGGCTAGGACTGGAAATGGGCTGATGTGGAAGCTTGGGAGACTGGGACTAGAAGGGGGCAGATGCTGGGTGGGTCTAGAACTATAAAGGAGCTGATTTTGGGGGAGGACTAGAAAGGGATGGGAAATGAGAATGGAGAGGGGAAAATATATTTTGTGTGGGAGGGAAGAAAAGTCTTCGAAGGGCCGGGTATTGGAAGAGTAAGTGTAGATTGAGAATGGAAGGGTGAAATTTGAGTGGATGATAAAGCAATAAGGAAAGAAATGGAGGAAAGAGCAAAAGGAGAAAGATCAGTATGTTAAAGCAGATATAGAGAAAAAATTTGGAAAAAAATCTAAAAGAGAAGAAAGGAAAATGGATAGCTCGCAGAAGACACAAAGAAACCAGAAGAAAGTGACTGGAGCAATTGCAACTGAAAAGAAAATGCACAAGCAACAAAAGGTAGAAAAATACTTTTTTATTTTGAATTTATTAACTGGAATATATCAGCTCTGGGAAATGTGCATTGTTAACATCTTTTGTGTTTTGTTTAGTACAAGAGGAAATTAATTTATAGTTTTATTTCTCCAGTGTTGTTGTACATCCCAAGTTTGGCTTTTGGGGTTCCAAGTTTAATTATTGTCTTCCTATTTCTAAATTGTAATCCCTTGTTCTTTGGTGACGGTCTATATTCTGCATTTTATCCAAGCTGAGGTATTCTGTTCATGTAGTTTCTATTTGACCATGTCACTTGTTTTTATTTTATTTATTTTTTATTTATTTATTTATTATAGTTTCTTATATACCACGCTATTCGGTATCAGCGCGGTTTACATCACAACACAACAACCATAACAACAAGCTGTCTGATTTTACATCGAACAGGAGTACAAACTTGGACAACAGGGCTAACTATATACATAAGCTATTTA
Organism: Ichthyophis bannanicus; assembly: GCA_033557465.1. Lineage (NCBI taxonomy): Eukaryota > Metazoa > Chordata > Amphibia > Gymnophiona > Ichthyophiidae > Ichthyophis > Ichthyophis bannanicus. The sequence continues at coordinate 236,216,314 of CM066043.1, read as the reverse complement.
CACTGCAAGGATAGGTAAAAATCAGATACTGAATGTAAGGGCCTTTCTAGAGTGGGTCATTTCTTGAGAGGGATATCTAGGTTCAATTGCTGGTTGGGTAGTATTGGAGGAAAAGGTGGGATTTGAGTGCCTTCCTGAACTGATATATGTTGGCGATGGCCCTAATGTCAGGGGGTAGAGCATTCCAGCATTTGGGGACATAGAAACTGAATGCCCTGTTTGTGGTTGTCTTGTTGCACTTTGTCGATGCCTTTGGGGTTACTAGCAAGTTTACGGCTGTTGCTCTTCTGGATCTGTTGGGGGGTACAATGTGGATAAGATGTGTGAGTGAGGAGGATGAGATACCTTTGATTGCCTTGAATGCTAAGAGTAGGGTTTTGAAGGTGATCCTCCCATGGATAGGTAGCCAGTGAAGCTGTTTGAGAATTGGAGTCACGTGGTCGCTTCTGGATGCTCCGTAAAGGACCCTAGCTGCGGCATTCATGGCCAACTGTAAGGGGGTTAGTGTGGATTGGGGGAGACCTTGTAAGATGGCATTTGCAAAGTCAAAGTGTGGCAGGATTAGCGCTTGATATATGGTCCAGAAATCGTCTGGGTCCAACAGGGAGCGTAGGTGCTTGAGTGAACGGATTTTAAAATAAACGGCTTTGACTATGTTGCTTATGTGGTGTTTCATATCTAGACGTTGGTCCAACGTAACTCCAAGGTATTTTATTGCTTCTTTAGTTTGTAAGTCAGCTTCCTTGACACTGACGTGGGATGGGGGAGTAAAGTTGGGGTCTCTGGTGATGAAAAGCACCTCTGTTTTTTTATGTTGAATGCATAGGTTCTGTGATTGGAGCCACGTTGAAACCGCATTGAAGCAGTCTATAATCGGGGCCAGATCCATGTGAGCTGTGGAGAACGGCATGTATAAGAGAATGTCGTCTGCATATATCAAACATTTCACCTTGAATGATCTTATGATGCTGCAGATGGGCTGCATGTAAATATTGAAAAGTAAGGAGGATAACGAGGAGCCTTGAGGTACCCCTTGCTTTTGATGGAAATGTTTTGACTCTTCTGATCCAGACTTCACATATTGCCGTCTACCATCCAGATAAGATTTACACCATCCTAGTGCGCTGTTGCAGATGCCCTTCTCTTTCAGTCTTCCGAGGAGAATTTTGTGACTCACAGAGTCGAAGGCCACGGCGATGTCTAGGAAGATGAGCACAAAACCTTGTCGGATGTTGTCAATTCCTGCGATGATATCGTTGAATAGACTAGTGAGAAGTGTCTCGACCCCATGATGTTCTCTGAACCCATGTTGGCAGCTGTCTAAGGGAGCAGCGGCATCTATGTGATCTTGAATTTGCCGTTGTGCCTCTTTCTCAATTATTTTGGCTAAGAGAGGGATACTGGCTATTGGCCGGTAAGAATCAACTCTTTGGGGGTCAAGTTTTGGGTTTTTCAATAGTGGCCTAATGGAAGTCTGCTTGAGTGTTGTGGGAAAATATCCTGTAGTGAAGGAGAGCTTCATTATATTCGCGATGACAGGGCTGAACACACCACGTAGCTCCTTAATCCAAAAAGCTGGACATGGGTCAGTCTGTGCAGTGGAGGTGTTGAGAGATGCTATGGTGTCCTCGATACATTTAGTGGATGGTGTGGAAAATATGTTCAGTGGGGATAGGCCCATAGGTTCATGAAATGGGACTGTTGAAATCTTGTTGGTTTGCACGATCTTGGATTGCAGGTAATCAGCGAATTTTTGCGGGTGAATCTCACTGTGTTGTTCGGGAGATGGTTCCTTTGAGAGGGATTTGACCAAGTTGAAGAGGTCACGTGGTTTATTCAGAGATCTTTTTAGGGTGTCAGTGTGATATTGTCTCATTTTGGTTGTGATTGTTTCTCGGTGTATTGCAAGGTGGGTTCGGTATGCGGTTTGATCTTCAGTTGAGCGCGATCGGCGCCATCGGCGTTCAAGTCTATGTAGTTGAGAAAGAGAGGATCACAGCTCAGGGGAGAACCATGGGGCAGAGCTTCTTTTTGTCCTTGCTGTATTCTTAGGGTTCGGGTGTTGTGAGATGGCAATCAGGCTAGAGTTCCAGTAAGAGATTAGTTCATCAAGGTCCAGCGTGGTTTTGTTGAGGAGTGGTGGGGTTTCGGCAAGGATGTGTTCCCTGTCGAAGGGGCGAAAGCTTCTTGTGGCAGTTCGTGAGGTGTTGTTCGTAGGAGATGCATTGGTATTCTCTGAGATGTATTGGTTTAATATTTGCAGTGTTGCCTTTTGATAGGTAGAGTTTGGTGCTTTGTGAGTCCTGGCAGAGCTGTTATGATATGGTGGATTTGCTATGAGTTCTAAAAGGTCAGTGTTTATAGTACTTCCTAATGGGCCTGGCGGTTGGCACTGGAATATAGTAACGTAGAAATCTATTAGTCTTTCTTTATCCAGACACTCATTAAGAAGCATGTTTACTAAAAACGCATGTTAACATTATGCAAGTATTTATGCAAATGAGGCTCCCTATGCAAATGAGGCCCCGCAATTAATCTCCGCACATGGCCCCGCACCCCCCTTGGGCCGCCCCTGCTTTTCCTTAACATGTGTTGCACGAGGACAAGCAGATTTTGTAGCTTTTTCTCTTAACGTGTGCTCCTGAATATCCATGGGCTAGTCGTAGAAGGGTCAAAGAACGAATGTCTGTAATATAACACCACCCCCCCCACCACACACATATCTGTCCTCCTCACAGTTTCTTCCCAGGAGGTAGATATTCACCCCTTCACTGAAACATGAGCATCAGAATCTATTAGCAGAGGTGAGGGAGCTAAGACTGTCAAAGTAATTGTGCGGGAGATCTCGCATCTTTTTTTCCAGGTTTGCTTATTAAGTCCATGTGTTGTTCAATGAAGACACAGATACCAGAAAGAAATGATGTTTGCAACTTGTTCACACAATGGGTAGGAAGGAGAAAGAAGAGCGCAACTACCCTTAAAATCCATCTTTTGTAAGCAGAAACCAGATATCTATACAGCCAAGAATCCCATGTTGCTTGGTAAATATAGATAGTGAAAAACTTCAGAGGTATGGATTTATAGCTGCCTGAAAAGGAATCTACTTTCAAAGCAGACAGTTGCAATGAAATACCTGGGCAGCCAACTTTGGCAATGTACAGTAAAATAAAATGCCTGTCATAGCTAGCCTTAATATCCTACAAGGGAGCACCTCTCTGCCATACAAAGGGACATGTCCTTGGGGCATTCACTGTCTCAGTACAGACAGGCTTGCCCCTGAACTTGCACTAGAATCAGCAGAGAAATATCAGCAACATGATGCAGTGAAAAGAGTGTGTAGCATTGTCTAAATAATCTGAAAACACTGGACGCTGTCCATAATTTTAGGAATGCCAAGCATATTTACACACGTTTTCTCTTAAGCTTTCTTGGTGGATGAAGTTAAAGATGCAAATATTTTGTATTCCCTATATGCATTTTTCTAAAAGTGAACATGATTAGGGAAAACAATTCCTAAAAGTCCACGTAAGCATTGTTTTGGCGGCCTCAGAGATCTAGTACGCCCTGCCCTCACCCTGCCTCCTGCCCGCCCCCTCTTGCCCCCACCTACGGTTCTCCATACAATATAGCTGTACGTACAGGGAACCTGTGCACTGGGGTGGCAAGGGGACGAATAGCAGGGATGTACGTCTCGACAGGACATACATCCCTGCTATTCGTGCATAGAATGACCCCGAGTATCTCTACAGTACAAAGGGACTTTCAGATTTTGGGAGGGAAACTTAAACCCACTGTCAACACTATAACATTCTCAGAAGTTCTACCTGTTCATGATAAGGGGAAAGAGAGGCTGCATCACATAACCAATTTTAATATGTGACTCCAAACCTGGTGTAAATGGGAAAGATATAGGGGTATGTTTACTAAACCATCTTAACATCGCAGTGGTGTTATTATCACGCGATAACGCAGCGGCGGCGTTAAGGCACACTATCGCTGTGAAATCCGGGTCTGAAGGGTGGAGTAAGGCTTACCAGAGGGCGGAGAGAAGGGGTCAATGGGCGGAGAGTGGGAGGGGAGAGGCTCCAGGCACACTAATGCACTGGAATCAGGTTCTGAACACTAACGCCAGTGAAACCCTCGAGTTAAGGCACATTTGCAGGAAAGAGAAACCATATCAGTCAGCAATGTGCAGCAAAGGCAGGGAAATCCAGAAAAGTGATAGTTGTGATACATGTGCAGGGAACAAAGAGGCAAATAAACATATCAAAGGACCAGAACCACATCTAAAAATCCAATAACCAAGTTGGCCAAAAGTGATATTAATGATAAACATAAAGCAACACCACTGACAAAACTCAAAAAATAAGATATCATGTTTGGAAGGGTCTATTCTCTGTCCCCCTACAAAGTGAATGATCCCACATTGAAATAGTGCTGATCAGGGTTTTCTCCCGTCTATATTGGGCAGGTTTGTTATGGCATGCACATGTGCAGTAACAGCAGAGTGGGCACGTAGGAAAGGGCAACTGTACTGATGTTGTAAATGGGATACAGCTGGGGCACAGTGCGTGTTAGGCAGATGCCTATGTGTCACATAGGAATGCTGAAACTGTAAAGCAGCAAGATATCAACTGACAAAGGTCCAACATGGGCACAAGTGTGTGTCCCACAGTGTCACAGGGAAGATTACTCAGGAGGTACCCCCTAGGGACATAACATTGGCAGGCGGTATGGGGGGGGAAGCGCGCATGTCCATGTAGGCACCCCTACCCGAGAACCCACACCATAGGCAGCTGCCTACCGGCATACTGGATGGCCTGGGACTGTGCACCACCAGCACCACCGGCATAATGGCATGGCAGCATGGTGGCAGAGGGGTGCTGGTGGCGGAGGGGGCAGTGGCATCTGCCCACAGCAGACCATGGCCTAGCCCCGTTTAGGTGGGTGCCGTGCAATGCAACAGACAGGGTCTGTCTGACGAATGGACATGGTATCCCCATGGAATGAACCATCCCTATGGCAACAGTGTGGTGCAGTACACACAGCTAGTGTGTTCAGGAGCAGAAGGTCACAAGCTCGAGTCCCAGCTGTGGCTCCTGCCAACCCAGTCCCCATATTTTACCCAGTACTAAACCGTGGTAATAAAGACGGAACCTTTATTGCAGATAAAATAAACATGCCTGAAACGCCTATATTTTACCCTACAGAGCACAGACACCATAAACATGTGCAATACCTAGAGCAGAGTTTCCCAACTGCAGTCCTGGAGGGCCAAACACCATTCAGGTTTCATGCTGTCCCTAATAAATATGCCTGTGCTGCATTAGTATGCGCCGCCCCCATTGTATGCAAATGTATCTCATGCATATTCATTAGGAACAGCATGAAAACCTGAACAGTGTTTGGCCCACCAGGACCGGAGTTGGGAACCTCTGCCCTAGAGCAGCGGCCAACAAGGGCATAAACACCCACACCCACAGGTTCTACTATCCAAAGCCTCATGGAGAGTCAGGCTGTTGGGCCCTGTGTGCAGCAGCATCTCCCAACGCTAGCACTTGCATACCTTAGCAATGCCGCCCTAAACCTGGGAATACGTTACACATATATCAAAAGGTTGCTATGATTAATGGCAGATAGCAATTCCTAAGTTAAGCACAATTTGCTGATAGAGCTGCATCATAGCAACCTTTCTGATATCTGTGGAGTGTGTTTCAGTTTTGGTTTCTGACAGTGTTTACCACCCCTGGGAGTGAGCCCAACAGTATTGTGTACAATAGCCATGCCTGCACTGTGCCCAGGACTGGTGTGGTGGCCAGGGCTGCCAAAAGCCTCTATATTTGCACAATGCTGGCATAGGTGTGGGAGTGTGTGTCTGTCTATCCAGTGTGTTGTGGCTGCCTAAACCTTACTCAGCCCACACTGCTTGCACTGTTTCCAGTGTTAGCCTGCCAATGTGCATAATGAGGAGCAAGGTACTGTGGGTATAGCCCGGACAGGGTGGCTTGGGCGGGATGCATCTGCACAGGGCATAGGGCAATGGCTGGGGCATTGTAGTGCCTGGCCACCACCTGCACGGACAGTGTGGCCACAGCTTGTCCTGCTGGGAGGTCACTCTCACCATGACTGAGCAGTGACCATGGCATGGCTAGGTTCCTCCATCGTGCTATATAGTATTTTTCTTGAGTGATAGTTATGGGTTCCTTTTTCTGGGGCCCAATCACTGACTTATCTGCTTGGTGTGTGTGCTCACATCCCAGTTTTGGGTGCATGCAGCTCCTCCAGGAACATGAATCATGGACTAGCTGCACCCTGCAAGGTGTTCCAGTCATACACATACTGACTGTAGACTGTCTGCAGTTAGTATGTGTATGGCTGGAGACTCACTGTGCTTGCTGCTGGAGAATGTCAGATGGGGGGAGGGGGCAGCTGAGCATTTCCAGGCCTACTGTCTGTCTGCCATTGCCTTATGGATGCGTACAGATCTGCATTGACTGCCCTGTAGGGTGCCTGTTCCCCAGCAGGACTGGGGTTGATGGTCCCCTCTACTGCCACCATTGCAGGGATGTAGAATGTGGATCTGTTGGTGGGAGATCCTGTCCCCCACCCTGAGACCCAGAGGGCAGGTTGGGTGGTGCTACATAATCCACCTATCGGTCCAAACACCCCCCTTCACTTAAATCATGTGACCATGGCACCCACACAGGATATGCACTATTCTGGGTGCATCATAGTCCACAAGGGCTAGACGTGACTGGGAAATACAGATGGACACAGGTGTATCCTTGGTGTATCTCAGGGGTGGGGAACCCTGGTCCTGGAGAGCCGCAGACCAGTCAGGTTTTCGGGATATCCGTAATGAATATGCATGAGATATATATTCATTAGAGATATCCTGCCAACCTGACTGGTTTGTGGCTCTCCAGGGCTGGATTTGGAGACCCCTGCCTTACACCTCTGTCATTTAAGATTGTGAGTGGGCAAGGTGCAGATGTCCAAGACATCAAAAAGGTTAGATAGAATGTGTCACATTCCTCCTCACTTCTCACCACCACCAAAATATTGTCTATTAGACAACTTTTTGGTGGTGGTGAGAATCGAGGAGAAATGTGACACATTCTATATACCCTTTCGATGTCTAGAACATCTGCACCTTGCCCACTCACAATCTTAAATGACAGAGGTGTAAGGCAGGGGTCTCCAAATCCAGCCCTGGAGGGCCACAAACCAGTCAGGTTGGCAGGATATCTCTAATGCATATATATCTCATGCATATTCATTAGGGATATCCCAAAAACCTGACTGGTCTGCGGCTCTCCAGGACCAGGGTTCCCCACCCCTGGCGTATCTGAAAGGACTACCTCTCACACACACTGGCTCTGATGATGACCTCAGCATAGCCTGTCTCAGCTAAGCCAGGTGCTGCGGACCTGGTGCTGGGCGCCCCACCTCGCCCTCAGGGTGAGCACAGTACCCCCACAATGTGACGGTCTGTAGCTACTCTGTGCCAGTAACACACATGGTCAATTCCTCCTACTAGACCAAGGTGCTGTGGGGGTGCATACCCCATCTTGTGATCATCTGTAGACTGCTGATCTGCATGTGCAGTGCATCATGGGTATGGGTGGGTTGACCCTATCCTGGTAACCACAGCAGACAGTTTGTGTGGTGACCTGCAGTCCTTCTGTAGCCAGCCAGGGGTTTGTTAGTAGCTATAGAGATGTAGCCCACTGGTTGCTTCACTGACTATGGAGGCAGAAGTCATGGGTTTGATCCCACAGTGGTGTTATTTGATAGGGCTGTCTGAGGCATTTCCTTTTTTAATTTAAATTTGAGCTGCCAGCAAAAACACCCTCACAGTGCTGTAACCTTAAGGTGCCTCATAAGGCGCCCTATAAAGCGCCCTATAGGGAACATTACAAGGTGCCTTGGCAGACAGTGCACTTTATAATGTGCTCTCTGGAGTGCCTTATAGGGCGCTTTATGCGGCACCTTAGGTTACGACACTGTGAGGGTGTGTTTGCTGGCAGCACTAATTTAAATTTAAAAAGAAAATGCCTCAGACAGCCTTACTCATTAAGCCCACTGGGGGATCAAACTCATGACCCCTGCTTCATCAGTCAATGTATTAACCATTGCGCTACACCTCTGTTGCTGTGGTGCCAGGTCAGCGTGCCTAATTAAGGCTAATGTGTGTTAACGTGCCACGGCTCCCTCTATCACGTGATAATGGTCTTTATCGCTCGATAACCTGAAATGCTACCTTAAGACCGGAACGCCCACTACCTTATATGGCATTCGGCACAGTAAGACTGCAACTAACGCCGGTAACATTAAGACGGTTTAGTAAACATACCCCATAGATATACAGGCAACTGGAGTAATAGCTGGAACAACAAGAGGCTATACTGTGTTGATGGTCTGCATCTCTATGTGTTAGGAAAAGGGATCCTAAGTGAAAAATTCAGGCAATATGTGAACAAGCATTTAAACTAGGGAAAGGGGGTGATGGATGAGAAAATGCAAGTTCAGGACGTCACTCCCACAAGAACATAATAACATTGGTAATATCATATTAATCCATACATCAGTAGCAAGAGGAAGTGTGGAACAAAATCCATCAGTAGCAAGAGGAGTGTGGAACAAAATCCATCAGTAGCAAGAGGAGTGTGGAACAAAATCCATCCAAAATAGAAGCAAGACAGCCAACAATTGCTGCAAAGTAATAAGCACAAATGCTCAAAGTCTAGCCAACAAAGTTCCTGACCTGGAAGCCCTGATGGACTTGGACACTGTGGCCATTACAGAAACATGGTTTAACAAGTTGCATAAATGGGATATAGCCATAGCTGACTGTAATTTATTTAGAAGAGCTAGAGAAGGCAAAAAAGGAGGAGTAGCAGCCCTATATGTCAAAAGCAATTTTAAAGCTGCTGAAATGCAGGAGACTTGGGGAATGACACTATTATCCACACTGGTATAGTCTCCAGGCCTTCAATTCAAATTGAAGAAACTTATAGAGACTAGATCATTGATATTGCAAAGGTAGCCATGATGGAAGAAGTGATCCTATTGGATGACTTTACCAGATGTGGACTGGAATATTACTTCTGCAAATCTGGAAAGAAGTAAAATGATTGTGGATGCCTTCCAGGAAGCATTGCTCAGATAACTCGTGATGGAACCAACTGAGGAAAGTTCAATGCTGGATTTAGTACTCATCAGTGGAGATAGTGTGTCAGGAGCTCATTTGAGCAGCAGTGATCATCACACAGTGTGGTTTGAAGTAAAAGCCAAGGCAGAGTCCAACCACAACAAACTCAAAGTCCTGGACTTCAATAAAATGGGAAAATATCTGAAGGAGAAGTTGGCAGGGTGGGAGGAGATAAGGGAAGTGGAATTGCAGTGGGCTAACTTAAAAGAGGCAATAAAAGGGGCAAAAGATATATGTAAGGAAAGTAAATAAAAACAAGAGGAAAAGAAAACCAAAGAGGTGACTGCACAAATAAAGGCAAAAACCACAGCTTTCTTAAAATTCAGAAGATCACAAGAAGAGGACCATAGAAAAGAGTACAGGATAAAGTTAAATGAGACAAAGAGAGAAATAAGGATAGCAAAAGCAAAGGCGGAAGAAAATATGGCTAAAGTATGTGATAAGGAAGCTTATCATAGCTCAGGTAGGAGCTATAGAAAAGATGATGTGACTCTGAACAAGCAACCTGTCAGTTCTGGTAGAAGTAAGAAAACAGAGTTTTCACATAAAAGACTACCAGTCCCAGAATGCACCAGGTTTCCAGCAGCCATGAGAGGGGCTGAAGTGAGAAAACGTGTGTGCAATCAAGAGAGCTATGAGGTAATCCCTAAGCACTCATCTCAAAGGGCAGGGCCTGATTCAACACAGCTGCGCTGTGTTAGGGAGGAGCACACATTAGGACAGAATAAGAATAGAGCTTATTCTACAGATAATAGCTACAGAGGGAGATACAGCAACAGCTTCAAGCTCAAGCACCAACATCATCTCGAGAAGCAGAAGCCAAGCCAAGCGGATAGAGAGAGAAGGAAACTCTCTGGAAGGAAGAGAAGAAAGGCCATTGGAAGGTCTGGGAGATTCCAAGGCAGTACCTATACTGGGAGGTATTCCAAATGCCAGCAGAGTCCATTGGACTGGAGTCAGCCAGAGGGATGGAATGGCAGAGATAGGAATCACCAGTGGCTACCTGGAAGAGAGAAGACTGCACGTGGAAAGGACTTTCAGATCTATGCCAGAAGGTATGTGAGGAAAGATCCAGTGTCCAGGGATCAAGATTGGAAGGCTGGACATCAGAACTGGATTACATACTGGCCAGGCTATACAGAGAGGAATTATGATAGCAGGAGAGGCTCAGGTATGAACACTGATCCAGACCCTATCTATAATAGTGAATGGCAGCAAGGGAATAAGCATTCTCATGATAGTGCCTTAATGAAAGACTCGTCTGTGCCAATGTATGATAGTGACCCTATGCTGATTGATGAAGGGGGAGATACAGCAGATGAGACTATTAATTACATGGACTGTTCTTTATCCAAGTGCTATTGCTAGCTTTCTGTGAGCAAACACATCAGCCATCACAAAGAAACCTAACTTTGTTCTTTATTTCCACTGCAAACAGCTCTTAAAGCAGGATTTGGGTTCACACAGTAGCAGCCAGCCAGCTAAAGGGTTTCAGCTGGTCAATTGATAGTAATTAAAGCTGCACCTGATTGTGTGTGTGAGCAAGGGAGAATCACTGCTGGGATCTGCGTGGAAAATAAGCAGAAGTTAACCTAACAAGCAAAGTTTATTCATTTCTTTGTGCCTTTTTATTTGGTAATTATTTGCTAAGAAAACATTAGCTAATTGCCTGACAAGCTGAAGGTTGTTTTCTGATTTGCTTTGTGACTTTATGTTATCCATTTAAACACTGCAAGCAAGTAACCTCATTTATATTGCTACCAAGCATATTTGTGCTGGGTGAATTAAACCCCATCAATAAAAGAAGTATTTTATTGGCCTTACCACTGGTATCACAACTCAATTATTGTCTTCAGCTGTGTTTGGGAGTGAAAGAACTACATTACCCACAATACCTTGCAAGAATCATATGAATATATGCATCGTCAAGATTGTGTAAGTTCTCACCCTAGGCAGCCGTCAGACAAATGGCGTAGTTTTTCGGATTGCTCTTGCACCAAGAGGATTTACTTGCTGTGGATTACAAATAAAATTCAAGTTTGAAGCTGAAAGATTTTTTTTCCCTCATCTGCCCTTTGGAGGAGAAGTGGTTGTTCCAGGAAGCTGTCCCAGAGGAAAAGACCCTGTGCAGAGCTGGATTCATCACTGAGACAAGGTAATATGTACCTGGGCATGTCTAGTGGTGGATGTGTGTAAGCACAGGGGGTAATTGAAAAAAAAAAAAAAGTTGAAAAAAAACACACCTGGTTGGAAGGTGCTGCACTTTGGTTTTTTTTTTTTCTTTATTTCTTGCAAGGGTCAAGATGGATCCGAGGGAGATGGCTCAGTGGATGGCAGCCCAATTTAGTAAGCAGCAGGAGCTATCACAGCAGGCCCAGGACACTGCTATGAAGGCCTTAATGGAACAGCAGAAACCAGTGCTTGATCTGGTGCAAGCTCTAGTTCAGCTGCAGAGCCAAAGTGGAACAGATGCAAGACCAGCAGTTAGTACTGGTACACCACATGTGGACAGTGTGGGACTCAATCAAGGGATTGGGGCATTTAATTTTGGGAAATTAACTCCAGATGATAATGTTGATGATTTTCTAGAGTCTTTTGAAAGAGTGGCACAGGCTTTAGCATGGCCAGAGACCCAGTGGGCAGTAAGGCTGGCAGCCTCATTAACTGGAGAGGCACTAGCAGCTTACAGAGCAATGCCAGCAGCCCAGGCTTTGATTTATAAGGATGTAAAGGCAGCTATTAGAGATCGCCTAGGGTTGTCTATTTCAGAGTATAGGCGAATGTTTAGAGCTGTTACATTGAAAGTGGGTGAGACACCCAGGGCTCTGAGTCAGAGAATCAGAAGTTTAGCTGTAAAATGGTTGGAGCCTGAGCAAAAGACAGTAGAAATGTTATTAGATATTATAATGCTGGAACAATTTATGCTTGGGGTACCTAAAGATTTGAATGTTTTTCTTATACAGCAAAATTGCCAAAATCTTGGAGAGGTAACCATGCTAGCAGAGAGATTCTTGGAAGCCACGCAGGCTTACCATAGAATGGGTGGCCCTCTAAAGATGGATGCTGAGGCTTGATGTGCTGTATCAGAAAAGGGAATAATTAAGAATGTTTCTGAAAATGAATGTACTGTATCAAACCAGATGACACAGTGGAATAGAAAGAAATGTTTCAAGTGTGGAAAAGTGGGACACTTAGAGAAGAGATGCCAGACACACACTAGTTTAATGGGTCTGGATTTAAAACAGCCCAAGGAAGGATTTCTTTTGATGGTTGATGTGCAGGGAATTACCACAAATGCATTATTAGACTCTGGGGCAGACCAGAGTATGATGTCAAAAAGGCTTTGGAAGAGGATAGAGGCCCAAGAAAGATTTGTGCCTAGAACCCCTGAAAGCCAAGTTCACATCAGATGCATTCATGGTGCTGCAACATCATATCCCACCTATAGGCTTAAGGTTAAGTGCCTAGGGAAACAAGAGGAAGTCCTATTAGCAGTGGTGCCTAGGCTACCCTTTGATTTGGTTCTAGGGAAGGACTGGCCAAGATTTAAGCAGGAACTAGTGAAAGGGCTAGGAAAGAAGGAGGGAGAAGGTTTAATAATGGAAATAGCTCCCGGGCCTTTCTTTGGAAGTCCTCAGTCCTTAGCTAAAAAGATGGTTAAGCTTCCAGAAGGCCAAACTATGGGTAATAAGAGGGGCCTTGTATCCACCCGCTCGCAGGCTAAGTTAGAGAGCCAGCAGAAGGAGGAGGGGGAGCAGGCAGAGTTATTAGGAGACTTACCCTCTCATGATGATTTAATAACCCCATCATCTGGTAAAGTAAAAAGTTGAAAGCACAAAAGCGGCGTGAGAGACTTTGCAGAGCACAGGGTAGGGCTGAGATATTAGCTGGTCAAAGTTTACCCTGGGTGCCAGCTGAGTTAGTGGCAAAGTTTCCTAACTTTCCACAAGAGCAGCGAGCTGATCAAGCTCTCACCCGAGCTTTTAAGTATGCTCAGGAGGTCAGGGAGGAATTGCCCAGATTCAGACTAGATAATGACATATTATATAGAGAGAGTCAGGACCCCAGAAATGGTGCCATACGTAAACAATTGGTGGTACCCACAACTTTCAAAGGGCTAGTACTTAAACTAGCACATGATCATCCAGTGGGAGGTCATAAAGGTATGCAAGGAACGCTGGATCAAATTCTTGTGCGTTTTTACTGGCCAGGTATCTTCAAAGAAACTGCCCAGTTTTGTGCTGCATGTCCAGCGTGTCAGCGAGTTACAGCGGCTCACCCACCGCTGGTGCCATTGATCCCCATGCCAATCATCACAGACCCAATTGGTCGCATTGCCATGGATATTGTAGGCCCATTAGTCAAAACGCCCCGAGGTTTCCAATACATCCTAGTTATGGTAGATCAGGCAACAAGGTTTCCCTGGGCCATACCATTGAGGAATGTTTCTCTGCCAAAAACAATAGCTTTAGAGCTAGTAAAATTGTTTTGTGAAGTGGGATTCCCAAGAGAGGTGTTGACTGACCGAGGGTCCAATTTTGTATCCAAATATTTGGCCCAGGTCTGGGATGCCTTTGGCATTCGTCACGTGAAAACCTCAGCCTACCATCCACAATCAAATGGTTTGGTGGAGAGATTCAACCAAACTCTCAAACAAATGTTGAGAAGGGGGTTAGCAGGAGAGGTAAAAGAATGGGATATGTTATTACCCTTTGCCTTATATGCCTGCAGGGAAAGAATTCAAGTGTCCCTAGGTGTAACTCCATATGAGTTGATGTATGGTAGGGCTCCCCGGGGTTTGTTGGATATTTTGAGGGAACAATGGATTGATCCTGAACCAGGAAGTCAGGAGGTGCCACTGTTTCTACGTGACTTGAGAGCACGTTTGAAAAGGATGTCGCAGGTTGCTGAGAGAAACCTGCAGGACAGTCAAGTTCGCCAGAAAGGGTGGTATGATAGAAAGGCAAAAAGCCGCCAAGTAAGCATTGGTGAAAAGGTTTTAGTTCAAGTAGCAGGAACTGCTCCAAAATTTGAGGTACAGTGGAAAGGGCCATGGGAGGTTGTTAAACAAGTGAGCCCAGTGTCTTATATGGTAGAAAATGCAAGAGGGCGTAGGCAGACCTACCATATTAATGTACTTAAGTCTTGGAAGGAGAGGCCTGTAAATAATGACCTTGAACCCAGTCAGGAAGTAAGTGAGCTTCAAGAAGATAACACTCTTGTAGGTATTACGGACTGTAGAGAAGAAGTTTCACCAGTAAAACCAGTCCGTAATAACTTAAGCAGGGGGGTATGTGATAAGGAAGCTTATCATAGCTCAGGTAGGAGCTATAGAAAAGATGATGTGACTCTGAACAAGCAACCTGTCAGTTCTGGTAGAAGTAAGAAAACAGAGTTTTCACATAAAAGACTACCAGTCCCAGAATGCACCAGGTTTCCAGCAGCCATGAGAGGGGCTGAAGTGAGAAAACGTGTGTGCAATCAAGAGAGCTATGAGGTAATCCCTAAGCACTCATCTCAAAGGGCAGGGCCTGATTCAACACAGCTGCGCTGTGTTAGGGAGGAGCACACATTAGGACAGAATAAGAATAGAGCTTATTCTACAGATAATAGCTACAGAGGGAGATACAGCAACAGCTTCAAGCTCAAGCACCAACATCATCTCGAGAAGCAGAAGCCAAGCCAAGCGGATAGAGAGAGAAGGAAACTCTCTGGAAGGAAGAGAAGAAAGGCCATTGGAAGGTCTGGGAGATTCCAAGGCAGTACCTATACTGGGAGGTATTCCAAATGCCAGCAGAGTCCATTGGACTGGAGTCAGCCAGAGGGATGGAATGGCAGAGATAGGAATCACCAGTGGCTACCTGGAAGAGAGAAGACTGCACGTGGAAAGGACTTTCAGACCTATGCCAGAAGGTATGTGAGGAAAGATCCAGTGTCCAGGGATCAAGATTGGAAGGCTGGACATCAGAACTGGATTACATACTGGCCAGGCTATACAGAGAGGAATTATGATAGCAGGAGAGGCTCAGGTATGAACACTGATCCAGACCCTATCTATAATAGTGAATGGCAGCAAGGGAATAAGCTTTTTCATGATAGTGCCTTAATGAAAGACTCGTCTGTGCCAATGTATGATAGTGACCCTATGCTGATTGATGAAGGGGGAGATACAGCAGATGAGACTATTAATTACATGGACTGTTCTTTATCCAAGTGCTATTGCTAGCTTTCTGTGAGCAAACACATCAGCCATCACAAAGAAACCTAACTTTGTTCTTTATTTCCACTGCAAACAGCTCTTAAAGCAGGATTTGGGTTCACACAGTAGCAGCCAGCCAGCTAAAGGGTTTCAGCTGGTCAATTGATAGTAATTAAAGCTGCACCTGATTGTGTGTGTGAGCAAGGGAGAATCACTGCTGGGATCTGCGTGGAAAATAAACAGAAGTTAACCTAACAAGCAAAGTTTATTCATTTCTTTGTGCCTTTATATTTGGTAATTATTTGCTAAGAAAACATTAGCTAATTGCCTGACAAGCTGAAGGTTGTTTTCTGATTTGCTTTGTGACTTTATGTTATCCATTTAAACACTGCAAGCAAGTAACCTCATTTATATTGCTACCAAGCATATTTGTGCTGGGTGAATTAAACCCCATCAATAAAAGAAGTATTTTATTGGCCTTACCACTGGTATCACAACTCAATTATTGTCTTCAGCTGTGTTTGGGAGTGAAAGAACTACATTACCCACAATACCTTGCAAGAATCATATGAATATATGCATCGTCAAGATTGTGTAAGTTCTCACCCTAGGCAGCCGTCTGACAAGTTATAAAGTGTGGAGACAAACTTTTTTCAGGTATGTTCAGGAGAAAAGGTGGAATTGCAAGACTCAAAAGTGCTGAGGAATGGAAAACGATATTGAAAAAGTAAAAATGCAAAATAGATACCTCTGTTCTGTATTCACGAAAAGAAAAACCTGACAAAGGACCACATATGATTGAGAAATATACATATGGGATTGGAGTAGATACCACATAATTCACAGATGATGTTTTTCAACAGCTTGCAAAACTGAAAGTGGACAAGGCCATGGGACTGGATGGGATACATTGCAGGATACTGAAAGAGCTCAGACAGGTTCTGGCAGGACCTTTACCCTTTCAAGGCCTACTTTAATTTTTTAATCCACATTCTGCAACCGGGTTAATTTTTGCATATTTCAGGAAAATTGTATCCGTCTTATTCAATATGTTCTAATAGTGATTTTCCTTCTGCTATGGTCATGTATTATATACCATTTGATAGGAATATTTAGTCAGAATTTTGGATCCCAAGAGTTTTGGGCTCGGCCTGGAAAGGGTTAAAGGATGTTTTTAATAGATCTTTGGAGACGGGAGAGGTTTCGCAGGACTGGAGAAGTGCTGATGTGGTACCTCTTAACAAAAGTGGTAATAGGGAAAAGGTGACAAACTATAGGCCGATAAGCCTTACCCTTATGGTGGGAAAAGTAATGGAGGCGCTCCTGAAAGAAATAATAGTGGACTTTCTGGAAACCAATGGATTGCATGATCCGAGGCAGCATGGTTTTACCAAAGGACGATCATGCCAAACAAATTTGATTGCGTTCTTTGACTGAATGACCACAGAACTAGATCATGTATTTGTGAGTGATATTGCGGAAGGACTGAATGGAAAAGTCTGCCTTTTTGTAGATGACACAAACATTTGCAACAAAGTGGACACTTCTGAGAGAGTGGATGACATGAGGAAAGATCTAAAAACACTGGAAGAATGATGTAATGCTTGACAGTTAAGATTTAATGTGAAGAAGTGCAGAGTCATGCGCTTGGGATGCAAAAAATCTAAAGGAATCGAATGTGATAAGAGGAGAGACATTGGTGTGCATGGACCAAGAGGAAGATCTCAGAGTGATAGTGTCTGAGGATCTCAAGGTGGCGAAATAATGCGACAAGGTGGTAGCCAAAGCCAGAAGGATGCTGGGGTACATAGAGAGAGGAATAACCAGCAGAAAGGAAGAGGTATTAATGCCCTTGTAAAAGCATAGGTGATGCCTCACTTGGAATATTGTGTTCAGTTTTGGAGACCATTTCTCACAAAGGATATAAAAAGACTTGAAACGGTTCAGAGGAAGGTGACAAAAATTATTTGGAACCTGTGCCAGAAGACGTATGAGAAGAGACTTGAAGATCTAAGTATGTATATCCTGGAAGAGAGGACAGGGGAGGTTTTTTTGTGCCATCAAGTCAGTGTTCACTCATGGTGACCCAGCTACCTCTGGGATTTCTTGGCAATGTATCACTAGAAGTAGATTGCCAGCCTTTTCTTCTGAGGCAATGGAGGGTAAAGTGACTTGCCCAAGGCCACAAGGAGTGCTAGTGGGAATTGAACCCTGGTTACTTAGCCAGTGTTCTAAGCACTAGGCTACTCCTCTTTAAATACTTAAAGGGTATTAATGAACAAACAAACCTTTTTCAAAGAGGAGGAAGCTGTAAAACTAGAGGGCATACAATAAAGCTGCAAGGAGATAAATTTAAAAGCAACATGAGGAAATACTTTTTCACTGAAAGGGTGATGGATGCTTGGAATATCCTCCCGATGGGGGTGGTAGGGGCAAATACAGTGACGGAATTCAAAATGGCATGGGCAAGACTCAATGGATGCCTTTATAACAAAAAGATGAAATCAAAGCAAACTTAAATATCATTTATACTTTAATAAATAGAGGGGGGGTGGACTGCACAGAGCATCATTAATAACCACTCTAGCCACCTTACTGAGCAGACTAGATGGACCATACTGGTCTTTATCTGCCATGATATACTATGTTTCTATGATTTCTATATTGCGACCCCTAAGAACAGGAAGACAAAATGTCCCTGAACACAGAGGGGGAAAACCCCAGAAATCTGCAGCCAATTGACAGTCTTAAGATTCAGCAGAGTTGGGAAAGGTACATTTAGGCAAATGAGGATTTAATCCTTTTCATGTGCTTGAATGTCCATAATTATGTGATCATATCTAATTGAAACAAATATTTAACTACAATATAAGATCACCACTGGCATGAAAAGCATCATCTGAAATCTCATAGCTGCCTTGCAAATTTTGCTTTTCTGTCCAGCAGTTTCCTTTACACTACTACTAACCATTTGTATAGTGCTACAAGGCATATGAAGCACTGTACACAAACATGTAAGAGACGGTCCCTATTCTATGCAGCTTACAATCTATTCAAAAGCTCAGTTTCTTCCTGCTCCTTTTGGGTTTCCAGGTCTACAGGAAGTTAAATTTAAAATACCATGGGGGTTTCCCCTATCTTTATATCCACCTCCCAAATCAACATAGCCACCATAGTGCAGCACTCAGCCAGGAGCCCCGTTACAGTAAAACATGGCTCGTCACTTGGTCTCTGAGTGATGGCAATATTCACTCATCTGAGCACCGCCATATGGAAGACATCAATTTGGTTCTTAGGCCTCGCTACTGTTTCCCTGGGGATGTTGTGAAGGCAGCATTAGCATCTCTGAGGATGAGGAAGGGTGAAGGATTTGCAGCCATTGCTCAATGTTATACTTCCTATAATAGGAATCCCAGGGCTGAATTGAAGATATGGGGTACCCCATGTGTCTCTTGTTCCCAGAGGCACCATAGCTCCAGCTCCCATTACTTTCTCTCTCCAGGACTGCAGCAGTGGTAATATGCATAGTAACATTGTTTTTTTTTAGTGCCATCAAGTCAGTGTTGACTCATAACAACCCAGATACCTCTGGGTTTTCTTGGCAATGTATCACTGGAAGTAGATTGCAGGCCTTTTTTTCTGAGGCAATGGAGAGTAAAGTGACTTGCCTAAGGTCACAAGGAGTGCTAGTGGGAATCAAACCCTTGGACTTCTGGGTACTAGGCAGCTGCTCTAACCACTAGGCTACTCCTCATAGTAGCATAGTAAATGATGGCAGATAAAGACCAGTATGGTCCATCTAGTCTGCCCAGTAAGATGGCAAGAGTAGGTGCACCTGCCGCGCTGTGCAGGCCACCCCTCCCCATGTCTTTGTTTAGGGGTAAACCCACCGCTCCGTGTAGGACACCCCTATTTTTTGAGAAATTAGATAGTTATGTTTATTTTTATTTTATCCTGTTGCTATAAAGGGATCCACTGTGTCTATCCCATGCCATTTTGAATTCTGTCACTGTATTTACTCTCACCACTTCCATCGGGAGGGCATTCCAAGCATCCACTACCCTTTCAGTGAAAAAGTATTTCCTGACATTTAAAAAGGCAGCGCAGTGTCAGAATTACCTTTTTTTTCCAGGCAGCAGTACCGTTTGCGCTTCCGCCCCTGTCCGGTTCCACTTCCTGGCTAAAATGCCGCACTAAATCAGTTAGTGCCACTGAATAGCAGGCTAGCGCTTATATTCTACTGCTAACCAGATATCATAAGTGATTAAAGTTAGAAGAGGTGAATGACTGTCCTAACTTTAACCCCTTAGCTCTAGACGGTTAGCGGTTGACTATTGCTGATAACTGGGTAGTGTTTCCAGTGGCCTAGCAGTCAGAAACCAGATATGTTCTGCCACTGAATATTCAGGCTCAATTAAAGTGGTTTTCATGTAGGGTCAGCTCCACGATTAACCTATCGAAATTGTAACTATATTAACCATTCAATGTGCCTCATATAAATAACTTGTTAGAAATAGCGACTGGGTCTCAGACTAGATCATGGCTAATTACTGGACCACCATGATGGTTGCGGTTCAGTTCAATGCCTTCAGATGCATCAATGACCCAATATGTTGCTGTTGAGATGTAATTCAGAATCAGGTTAGAATTGGAAACTTCTACCATAAATGATCATATAAAGCAATGCTTATCTCCAAGATGTTTAAAACTTTCCCCTTCAGGGGATATTTTAATTCATGCGATTTACAGCATTCCTCCTTCAACCCGATCTGTAAAGGTAAAAGAGGCTAATGTAATCCACAATCCAGTTATAATTCCATTGTTACCCAAGCCAACGATAACTCCACTCACCCGATATAAGTGCGGCAAATGTGCTATATGTGCCATCACTTTGGAGCTCAATGTCTTTGAATATCAGAGTAGAAAATACCCTTTGAAACAGCATACGTCTTGCAATTCTACACATGTGGTATATTGTATCTTGTGCCCATGCCAATTATTGTACATAGGTAAAACTATTCGACCATTTCAAGTCCGTATGAAGAAACATCGTAGCAGGATGAGGTGCAAAATGTTACAGGCGCCGATGGTTCAACATTGTGTGGAACAGAACCATACATTTGAAGCATTACGATGCTTCTGCCTAGACCAAGTTTTACATGGTGTGGGCGGTAAATCAAGAGATAGTACACTGATATATCAAGAACAGAAATGGATTTTTCATCTAGACACAGTGAGCCCCAAGGGCCTAAATGCACAGAGTGGAGAGCATGTCTGTAGGTTTCATTAACATCATAATAGAAGTGGGTCACATGGCCTTGCTTAATCTATTTAAATTTCCAAGAGTGGTTTAAGCCGCATGCGTGGCGTTCTAGTGCTGACTGAGAGCCGACATCACAATATCGGGTGAGTGGAGTTATCGTTGGCTTGGGTAACAATGGAATTATAACTGGATTGTGGATTACATTAGCCTCTTTTACCTTTACAGATCGGGTTGAAGGAGGAATGCTGTAAATCGCATGAATTAAAATATCCCCTGAAGAAACGCTTCATCCGTGAAACGCCACGGCGCTAATATTCAGGCGTTTCGACAATATCGGATCGGGTTGAAGGAGGAATGCTGTCAGGGGCGGCCCAAGGGGGGTGCGGGGCCATGTGCGGAGACTCGGTGTGGGGCCTCATTTGCATAAGTGGCCTTATTTGCATAAATATTTGCAAAATGTTACCATACACTAACTTTTAGTAAACATGTCTCTTAATGAGTATATGGATAAAGAAAGACTAAAAGATTTCTACATTACTATAATCCAGTGCCAACCGCCAGGCACATTAGGAACTACTACAAACGCTGCCCATTTAGAACCCATAGCAAACCTGCCGTATCCTGACAGCATTACCAGGACTCACAAAGCACCATACCCTACCTATCAAAAGGCAACACTACAAATATTAAACCAATACATTTCAGAGAATACTGGGGAAAGAGAACAAGTGGCAATGTCAAATAGGAATTACATAAACAGAATACCTCAGCTCAGTTACACATGCAGAACATAGACCATCACCAAACAAGGAATCACAATTTAGAAATAGGAAGGCAATAATTAAACTGGGAACCCCAAAAGCCAAACTTGGAATGTACAACAGCACTGTAGAAATAAAACTATAAATTAATTTCCTCTTGTACCAAACAAAGAACAGACGTTAATGATGCACATTTCCCAGAGCTTTCATATTCCAGTTAATAAATTCAAAATAAAGAGATATCTTTCTACCTTTTGTGCATTTTTTTTCAGTTGCAATTGCTCCAGCCACTTTCTTCTGGTTTCTTCATGTTTTCTGCTAACTCTCCATCGTCTGCTGTCTATTTGTCCTTTCTTCTCTCTTCTAGTTTTTTTTCCATTCTCTCTCTCTACATCTGTTTTAACATACTAATCTTTCTCCTTTTGCTCTTTCCTCATTCCTATTTCATCCACTCAAATTTTACCCCTCCATCCTCAATCCCCACTTACTCTCCCAATACCCGGCCAATTGTAGATTTTTCATCCCTCCCACACAAAATATTTTTCCCTCTCCATTTTACTCTCGAAGCCCCATCCCATTCTAATCCTCCCCCAACATCAGCTCCCTTCTAGTTCCAGCCTCAACCAGCATCCATTCCCTTCTAGTCCCTGCATCAGCCCATTTCCAGTCCTAGCCCCCCATCAGCCCATTTCCAGTCCTAGCTCCCCCATCCATTTCCAGTCCGAGTCCCTTCATCAGCTCATTTCCAATCCTAGCCCCCCATCAGCCCATTTCTAGTCATTTCCTAGCCCCACCATCAGCCCATGTCAAATCCTAGCTCCCCTCCACTCAGCCCAATTCCAGTCCAAGCCCCCCCATGAGTCCATTTCAATCCAAGCCCCCACCACAGCCCATTTCCAATCTTAGCTCCCCCCAACAGCCCATTTCCAATCCTATCCTAGCTGCTCCATCAGCCCATTTCCAGTCCTAGTTCCCTTCCCTCACAGCCCATTTCCATTCCAAGTCTCCTCCCCATCAGCTATTTGCAGTTCAAGCCCCCCCGTCCCCTGCGGCCATTTCCAGTCCAGGTCCCCGTCCCCATCAGCTATTTGCAGTTCAAGCCTCCCCTTCCACTCAGCCCATTTCCAGTCCTAGCAACCCCCAACCCATTACCAATCCTAGCCCCCATCAACCCACTTCCAGTCCTAACCCCACATCACCCCATTTTCAGTTTAAGCCCCCCCTATAACCCATTACCAGTCCTAATCCCCCATCAGCCCACTTCCAGTCCTAAACCCATCAGCCCATTTCCAGTCAGCCCCCCATAGCCCATTGCCAGTCCTAAACCCCCCATCAGCCCACAGCCCATTACCAGTCCTAACCCCATTAGCCCACCTCAAGTCCTAACCCCTCCCCATCAGCCCATTTCCTGTCCTTGCCCCCCCCCCCCACAGCCCATTACCAGTCCTAACCCCATCAGCCCACCTCAAGTCCTAACCCCTCCACATCAGCCCATTTCCTGTCCTAGCCCCCCATAGCCCATTACCAGTCCTAACCCCCCATCAGCCCACATCCCATTACAAGTCTTAACCCCCCTTAGCTCATTACCAGTCCTACCCCCTCAACAGCCCACCTCAAGTCCTAACCCCTCCCCATCAGCCCATTTCTTGTCCTAGCCCCCCATAGCCCATTACCAGTCCTAACCCCCCCCAACAGCCCACTACCAGTCCTAACCCCATCAGCCCACCTCCAGTCTTAACCTCCCCATCAGCGCATTTTGAGTCCTAGCCCCCCCATAGCCCATTATCACTCCTAACCCCCGCCATCAACCCATAGCCCCCCTCAAGTCAGGTCCTAACCCCCTCCATAGCCCATTACCAGTCCTAACCCCCCCCCCCCCCCCCCCCTCGGCTCAGGAAAATTAAAAAAAAAAAAAAAAAAAAAAGCTGGCTGCTGCCGCTGCCTCCGCAGCAGCGGCAGAATGGAGTGTCCCGCGGGGCCCCCTCTGCCCGGCTGAGCCCCTCTGCCCGGCTTTCAGATTCACGAAGGGAGAGTGTCTCCCTCGTGTCTCTGTTAAGCCTGCAGGGGCAGATGGGAAATTTTGGGGCTGATGGGAAATTTCCCATCTGCCCCTGCAGGCTTAACAGAGACGCGAGGGAGACACTCTCCCTTCGCGAATCTGAAAGCCGGGCAGAGGGGCTCAGACGGGCAGAGGGGGCCCTGCGGGACACTCCATTCTGCCGCTGCCGGAGGTCCACAACCCTGCAGATTTTCGGGATATCCCTAATGAATCTGCATGAGCTATATATGCATTAGAGATATCCTGCCAACCTTACTGGTTTGTGGCCCTCAAGGACTGGATTTGGAGACCCCTGCCTTACACCTTTGTCATTTACGATTGTGAGTGGGCAAGGTGCAGATGTCCAAGACATCAAAAAGGTTAGATAGAATTTGTCACATTCCTCCTCGCTTCTCACCACCACCAAAATATTGTCCATTAGACAACTCTATGGTGGTGGTGAGAATTGAGGAATGTGACACATTCTATCTACCCTTTTGATGTCTACAACATCTGTACCTTGCCCACTCACAATCTTAACTGACAGAGGTGTAAGGCAGGGGTCTCCAAATCCAGCCCTGGAGGGCCACAAACCAGTCAGGTTGGCAGGATATCTCTAATGCATATATATTTCATGCAGATTCATTAGGGATATCCTGAAAACCTGCAGGGTTGTGGACCTCCAGAACTGGATTTGAGTAGCTCTGTTCTAGGCAGTGGTCATGGGGTTCGATTCCTCGTTGTTTCTTCCTGTCCATGTCTGATGTTTTGCATGCCTGTGACAGTCATATCTTTGCAGATCCGTGCTGCCAGCCCATAACACCCTCACCACAGTTGCCATCACTCCCTATACGGCATTATAAGGCACCTTACTAGGCACAGTACAAGGCACGTTACAAGGCAGTGCCTTGTACTGTGCCTACTAAGGTGCCTTATAATGTGCCTTATGACGTGCCTTGTACTGTGCCTACAAAGGTGCCTTATAACGTGCCTTATGAAGTGCCTTGCATTGTGCCTTATGACGTGCCTTATAACGCGCGTTAGCCTAAGGCGCCTTGTAACGCGCGTTAACTGACAGCTTAAAGCTTTGCAACTACAGAGCTTAAAAGGGAGAAAGGAGCCACTGTAAGTTAAACTACAAAGAGGGAAAGAGAAATCTATTTGCATTGGCGTGATATACAGACCTCCTTCACAGGAGGAAAAGGTGGATGGAGAGTTAATTGAAGACATACGCAGCATTGCTAGGAAAGGGGAAGTGCTACTGATAGGGAATTTCAATATGCCAGATGTTGATTGGCACATTCCAGCTACAGTATCATGTAGAAGTAATGAAATCCTGGATTCTCTACAGGGAGAACTATTCAGACAACTTGTAACAGAACCCACACGTGAAGGGGCCATACTGGACTTGGTGCTTACCAATGGTGAAAGTGTTTCTGATGTTATGGTAGGAGATCAGTTTGCATCCAGTGATCACCAGATGGTGTGGTTCAGTATTAGGACTAGGGCTGTTAAAATCCATTCAAAAGTGAGGGTCTTAGACTTTAGGAAAACTAACTTTGCCAAGATGGGCCAATACCTCAGGGAGTCGTTAATGGGATGGGAAAAACTGGGGGATGTAGAAAAACAGTGGGTAAAACTGAAAGGGGATGTTTTAAGGGCAACCAACCTTTTTGTTAACACGGTAAATAAAAGGAAAAGGAAAAGAGGACTGCTATGGTTTTCGAAAGAAGTAGCTGAAAAGGTGATGAAAAAGAGGGAGGCCTTCATGAAATACAAGAAATCACAGAGAGAAAAAGATAGGCATCTATATTTGGAAAAACTTAGAGAAGCTAGCAAAGTAGTCAGGAAAGCAAAGATTCAAAAAGAGGAGGAGATAGCCAATGCAGTAAAATGGGGGGATAAGACATTTTTCAGATATGCTAGTGAGAAGAGGAAGGGCAAATGTGGTACTGTCAGACTCAAGGTGAAGGGGAGGAATATGTAGAAGCTGATGAGGATAAAGCGGAATTGCTTAACAAATATTTCTGTTCTATGTTCACAGATGAAGAATCAGGAGCAGGACCTCAGAAAACACCCACAAACAGGAACAGAAGCGAGGGGCATCATGAACAATTTTCAGAAGACTGTGTTCATGAGAAACTAGCTATACTTAAAGTAGGCAAAGCGATGGAATCAGTTAGGATACACCCTAGAATACTGAGGGAACTTGTCGTCATTCTAGCAGCTCCACTGACTGACCTTTTTAATGCCTCGTTGGAGTCGGGAGTGGTACCAAAGAACTGGAGAGAGGCACTTGTGGTCCCTTTACACAAAAGCGGAAGTAAGGATGTGGTTGAAAACTATTGGCCGGTTAGTTTAACTTTGGTGGTGAGTAAATTATTGGAAGCATTGCTGAAAGAGAAAATAGTCAGGTTTCTGGAGTCCAGAGGATTACAGGATCCGAGGCAGCATAGATTCACCAGAGGCAGGTCTTGTCAGACAAATCTGATTGATTTCTTTGACTGGGTGACTAGGGAGTTGAACCGAGGTGTGGTGTATTTAGATTTCAGTAAAGCCTTTGACACCATTCCTCACAGGCGACCTATAAACAAATTGAGCACCCTAGGGATTGACCCTAAAGTTACTGCTTGGGTTAGAAATTGGTTGAGTGAGAGGCAACAAGGGGTATAGGTAAATGGAGCTCACTCTGAGGAGAAGGAGTTTACCAGTGGTGTGCCCCAGGGATCTGTCCTTAGACCGATTCTTTTTAACATCTTTTGTTAGTGATATAACGGTAGGGCTGTCGGGTAAGGTTTGCCTCTTTGTAGATGGTAATAAAATCTGCAATAAAACAGACACCCAGGAAGGTGCAGATAACATGAGGAGGGATTTAGCTAAGTTTGAAGAATGGTCTAGAATTTGGCAGCTGAGATTTAATGTTAAAAAATGCAAGGTCATGCATTTGGGCTGCAGCAATCCAAGGGAGCAATATAGTATAGGGGGTGAAGTACTTTTGTCCCCTAAAGAAGAGCATGACCTAGGCATGATTGTGTCTGATGATCTTTAAGTAGCTAAACAGGTAGAAAAGGCGATGGCAAAAGCTAGAAGGATGCTTGGGTGCATAGTGAGAGGAATGCCCAGCAGAAGAAAGGAGATGATAGTGCCACTGTGTAAGTCTTTTGTGCGACCTCATTTAGAGTATTGTGTGCAATTGTGGAGACCGCACCTTCAAAAGGATATAAACAGGCTGGAGTCCGTACAAAGGGTGACTACTAAAATGGTTAGTGGTCTTCATTATAAAGCATATGAGGAAAGACTTAAGGATCTTAATATGTACACATTAGAGGAAAGGCAGGATAGAGGTGATATGATTGAGATGTTTAAATACCTCCGTGGCATAAATGCACAGGAGGAGATCCTCTTTCGATTGAAAGCAAGCTCTGCTATGGGGGGACATAGGATGAGGGTGAAAGGGAATAGATTCAGGAGTGATATGCAGAAATATTTCTTTACAGAAAGAGTGGTGGATCCGTGGAATAGTCTCCCAGAGGAGGTGATAGAGATGAGGACAGTATCTGAATTCAAAGAAGCATGGGACAAACACAGAGGATCTCTAAAAGAAAAAAGGGAAAAAGGAGACTGTTGCAGTGGTTGATTTGGAAGGACAGACTAGATAGGGCATGTGGTCTTTTTCTGTCATCATGTTTCTATGTTTCTATATCCAGAAGGTATACCTGTGCAAATAAGGATTTTGGAAAGCTGCTTTTTGCATTTGTAGAATACAGATTTCAAGGGGGCATGGTGGGGGAGTAACTTGGACATATTAGGTTAGAAGCCATGTCTAAATATAAAAATATCCACATCAGCTTTTGTATCTGCCCCAAGGCACTCAAAAGTGCCAGCAATAATAGGCAGGTGCAAAGACTGTGGGACCCATTTCCCAGCCTCATCCCCCCACCCCCCCAACCCCCCCCCCACACACCCTTAACACATCAGCATACCTCTCTCCAACACTATTAGTATAGCTACCCTACCTTCGCATCATTAGAATACTCCCTACTGCCGACACCGCCATCTCCTACCAGGAGTTTTCCTGGTGGTCTAGCAGGGAACAGGAGTGAGGCCCAGTCACTCCTGCTCCGCTGTGTGCTCAAGTTCAAAATGGCGCCTCTGACCCCAGCAGTAGTTTTTTGGCTGCTTCTGCTAGAGGTCAAGCTGTCAAATAAGTAGTACAAGTTGGGGCATGTTTACTAAACTGCACTATCAGAGTAGTGCGGGGTTAGCACATGGTTTCGGAGGTATGCTAAAAAGTGGTACAGGGCACTCAAGCTAAAAAACCCAAACTACCCTGCTAGCATGAATTGAGGTAAGGAATGGGCAGGACATCGGTGTTGCTGGGAAGTCACAGCTAGCAAAGGCATTAGTTACCTGTGTGCTAACCAGACGTAACACCCGTAGCACCGGGGCATCTAACATCACCCTAACGGATGGCATTAGTTGCACCTGCAGCCCAGTCGCTGCAGGGGAATGGAAGTACATGCCCTCTGCATTGCCATTAGCGTGAAGGCAATTTCTGTGCGCTCAGTGGCAAGGTGGCAATTAGTGCAAGTTAGATATGGATGTCATTAGATGCACCCATGTTAATTGCACCATGTGTTCCGGCACTCCTATCAGACACAACTGCTGGGCAAAGCCCCAACAGGTAGCGCACAGCGGTTGCACTTATCGCATGTTCCTTTTGCTGCTCATCGCGCAATAAGTGCAGACCTTTTGTAAAAGAGCCCCTAAGTATATGCAAAGAAAAAATGAACTTTAAACATGTGCCATGCCGTTCTCCAGAGTCAAAATGTCAGTTTGCACAAGATGTCTTTCAGAGTGGCTGCTTCAGAAAAATGTCACTATGGTCACCATTCGATGTATGAAGGTTTATAATGTGCTATGGATGGGGTTTTATTCCTTTCCGATCTCCAGCACTTTGGTCATAAATAGGAAATTAAAGAACTAATGAGTGATAAAAGAGTCTATACAATTATTGGTTAAATCTTGAACTATGGGCTAAATGGTTCAGCATTCTATGTCTAATAAAAAATGGAGGGAATAAAATATGCTAATTTATATAAAAAATGTGACGTCTACCTTTTTTAGGACGTTTTTAGGCCTAAGAACAATTTTATTTTTGCTCTACTTTGTTTGTTTTTTTTAATTCTCTTTCTGCTAACATTATCTGTCTGGTATGGAAACCTCTATTGTCTTTCCCAGTGTAATAAATGATAATAATTAAAGGCAAATACACAATAATTAGTCACACTAGGTTCATCCATCTGGTGTACCTGTATCACATCACTGTGTCTTTGGAACAGATGACAAGCAACATATTGTTAAGGAGCTTGGCAATACAGTTTCTGGAAATACAACAGGAAAGTAACGGGGCTATCGACAGAGGTCAGAAACTGGGACGGAACACATTCTATCCAAGAAGAAAGAAGTTTATCATCTAAAGTTTTGGTTAATGTTTAGTAGCTGTTTATCAAAGCCAGCTACTGTAGGTCAGCACTTATGAAATAAAGTATCAAACTGAATTGCCTAGTACTTGCTGTAAGTCATGTTATCAAATTCTAATAAAATATGATTCTCATTTCGATAGCACATTTCAGGGAAAAGAGGACTTTGAGCATGAAGGGACTCATTCACAGTGTGTGTGTGTGTGTGTGGTATGGGGGTGGGGGGCTAGGAGGTCGGGGGGGGGGGGGGGGAATGCACCTTTTGGCATATACACACATTGTGCCCTTTTGTCCCCACCACTGTCTTGACTTTCTCTGTCCCTTCTGGATCCACTGCAATCTGGATTTTTCACTCTGTATTCTACTGAGACGGTTCTTGCCAAAGTCTCCAATGATTTGCTCCTCACCATATCCAAGGGCCTTTACTCAATCCTCATCCTGACTACATCTTGACTTTTCTTCTGCTTTGACACTGTTGATCTCCACCTTCTCCTCAATGCCCTGTCCTTGCTTGGATTTAGGGGTTCTGTCCTGTCCTGGTTGTCTTCCTATCTCTCCCACCACATTTTTAGTGTATGTTCTGGTGGATTCTCCTCTACTGCTATCCTGCTCTCAGTCATGTACTCCAAGGCTCTGTCTTGGGACCTCTCCCTTTCTCTCTCTATACACAGTCCCTTGGTGCATTCATCTCCTGCCATGGTTTTCAGTACCATCCGTATGCTGATTATTCTCAGATCTATCTTTGAGCACCTGAAATCTCTCTGGGAATTCAGACCTGAATCTCTGCCTGCTTATCTGACATTAGTGCCAGGATGTTTCACCCCCATCTGAAATTGAACACGGCCAAAACTGAGCTTCTTAGCTTTCCCCTTAAGCCCATCTCCCATCTTCCTCCTTTCTCTATTTCTGTGGATAACATTCTACTCCTCCTTGGTTCCTCGGCACAATTTTGGGGTCCTTTTTGACTCCTCCCTCTCCTTCTCCACACATATCCAGCAGATAACTAAAACCTGGTCACTTATTTCTCTAGAGCATTGGCAGAATTTGTCCCTTTCTTTCTAAACATACTACTAAGACCCTTATCCATTCTCTTGTCACCTCCTGTCTGGATTATTGCAACCTCCACTTTGCTGGTCTTCTTCTGAATCATCTCTCCCAGGGACAGCTCTATAATGAGGCCGAGTGAGGTGGTAGCCTCAGGCAGCATCTTTTTGGGGGTGGCAAAAATTGCCCCCAAAAAGACCTCCTCACTCGGCCTTCAAAATAATTTTTAAAAAAATGGCTGCAAATGCTGCTGCCGCGGTAGCGGCAGCATGAATTGCCCCATGGCAGTGGCCTCCCCGGAAGAGACTTCACAACCCTCCCCCTCTGCGCCGGCTCAGCTTTGCAGAGCCGCAAAAAGGGAGAGTGTTTCCTTTTCACACGGCTCTGTTAAAGCTGAGCCCAAAGCACTGATGGGAAACAGGAAATGCTGCTCAGCTTTAACAGAGCCGCGCGAAAGGGAAACACTCTCCCTTCGCACAGCTCTGCAAAGCTGAGCCGGTGCGGGGGGGTTGTGAAGGCTCTTCCAGGGAGGCAGCTGCCACAGGGCACTTCAGATCAATATAACACAGTGCAGTTCAAGTTCTGCTGCAGTAAGAACCATGTGGTGCTAGCAGGCCCCATGAGAATGGTATAAGTTATGTGGGTGTTGTGCAGTTCATAATGTAGCACTTGAATTGCGTAAAATGGAATGATATAGTTAATTGACCTTTCCTCCTATGAATGGGGACAGGGGAGGGGCAGGGCTGTACCAAGACCTATGCAAACAGTGCAACTGTTGCACTGGGCGAAAGTACAGAAGGAGCTGATTTCATTAGTTTCATCACTGGTTTCCAGGAAGCCCAAGTACAAGCAGTGGCAGCAGCATTTGCAGCCATTTTTTTTCCAGTTCCCTAAAAAAGGTCTGGAGCTGGGCTGGTGGGGGAGGAGGGTGTTAGCACAGGAAATAGCAATGGCCAGATGGGGGGAGGGCTAGGACTGGAAATTGGCTGATGGAAGGGTTAGAACTGGAAATGTGCTGATTGGGAGGGGGGCTAGTACTGCTAATGAGCTTGGGGGGGGCTAGGACTGGAAATGGGTTGATGGGGGGTTAGACCTGGAAATGGGCTGATCAGGAGGGGGGCTAGGACTGCTAATCGGCTATGGGGGGGCTAGGACTGGAAATGGGCTGATGGGGGGTTAGAACTGGAAATAGGCTGATCGGGAGAGGGGCTAGGACTGCTATTGGGCTATCAGGGGGGGCTAGGACTGGAAATGTGCTGATAGGGGTTAGAACTGGAAATGGGCTGATCGGGAGGGGGGGCTAGGACTGCTAATGGGCCGATTGGTGGGGTTAGGCCTGGAAATGGGCTTATTAAGGGAACTAGGACAGGAAATGGACTGATTGGGGTTCTAGGACTGGAAATGGACTTATTGGGGGGGTTAGGACTGGTAATGGGCTGATGGGGGGCTAGCACTGGAAATGAGCTAAGACTGGTAATTGGCCGATTGGGGGGCTAGGACTGGAGTGGGCTGATAAGGGGGATAGGACTGGAAATGGGCTGGGACTGGAAATAGGCTAATGGGGGAGGGGAGGAGGGTGCTTCAGGCCCTGGAAGAAAACTAGGGGCTAGTGTTACAAATGGGCTGATGTGGGGGGATGATAGAATAGGATTGGAAGGGAGCAGATACTGAGAGGCTCTGGCAGGGGAAGGAGGGGGCAGGAAGGGAGCTGACATGGGGGAAGGAGGGGGCTGGAAAGGAGCTGACACCTGGGTTGTACTGAAGGGGGAATGGAAGGGAGCTGACACTTGGGGATGGGAGTAGTAGGTGACTGGGTAATGGGGAGAAGGCTGGAAGGGAGCTGACATACAAATAGCACTGGAAGGGGGATGGACAGAGGGTAGGATGACTAGAAGGGAGCTGACTGGGAGAGTGGCACTGAGAGTGGACGTGAGCTGATACCTGGGATGGTATTTGGACTAGAAGGGGATGGACAGTGGGGAAGGAGGGGGACTGGAAGGGAATGAACACCAATGGCAGTCGTGGGAATGCAAGGCGGTTGACATTGGAAGGTACTGGGAGGGGAGGACTGGAAAGGGGGCTGATACTGGGGAGGGTTACTGGAACTGGAAATGGGCTGATGGAAGGAAGTGAAGAAAACAAAAGAAGAGATAAGAAATGACAGATGGACCATAGACCACAGAAAGAGAGCTAAGAGAAGACAGGAAAGCAGACGCCTCAGATTAGGACCAGCATGTTCAGAGAATAAAATGGTCAGACAACAAAGGTAGAAAAAATAACTTTATTTAATTTTAGTGATTGGATTTTGTGCTATCTTTATATTTTACACTGTATTAGGGAACTGCATCTCTTATTTATCTGATGTTGCACTGCATGTGGACTCTGGCTTCTTGGGGTTTCAGTTTCACTTTTGTCTACATATTTTTATTTTTACTTTAGATTGTGGTTACTTCTTCTGTACTTGGTGAGGGTTGATGTTGTGAGTGTGTGAATGAGGTCAGGTGTTCTGTTAACATGGAGTTTGTGCATAAAGATCTATACTATACTGTAGTAATTTGACTTGTTCAGCTTTTCAAATAGGTGTATAGATGTTCCAGAGCCCACTGTAGTATTTACAGTGACACTTTTTTTGGTTGGGCTCCTTATGTGAGTTTTGGAAGTTTGTGCTGATATGGTATGGTATGGTATGGTAGGTTTGCTCTCTGTTGTAGGGTTTTGTATTATGCCTGGTACTGGAGAATAGTTGTTGTTGTTGTTAGTGAGATGATCAGAATTAGATTTTTTTTTTTAATATTGAATTCTGTGGGTGAATGTCCTGGTTCTG
Organism: Ichthyophis bannanicus; assembly: GCA_033557465.1. Lineage (NCBI taxonomy): Eukaryota > Metazoa > Chordata > Amphibia > Gymnophiona > Ichthyophiidae > Ichthyophis > Ichthyophis bannanicus. Next base: position 236,183,488 of record CM066043.1, on the reverse strand, counting down.
CTCTGCACCTACTGTGGATGCAAAATATATGTTGAAAAAGAAAAAGCAAGAACCATAACACATAACAACAAAATAAAAATGAGTTATAATTAAGTTTTATAAACTGTGCTTGGTTCTTGCTGTCTTTTAGTTCCTTGGTGTGCAAACAGGACCATACCTAGCCCTGTGCAAGCAGTGCAGCCGCACAGGGTGCAAAGGCTTTGGGGGCACATTTCGGCTGTCTGCTGTTGCCCTGCTGCCACTGGCAGGATAATTTAAAGTGATTATGTGCTCAAACTACAACTCGTGGAATCTAACTGAAAACTTTATTAGGTACTAGGGTCTCAGTATAAAACTTCACAGCAATTTGTCAGACTTGAAAACTCAATGTCAAAACTTGGCTGAAGTTCACATCAACGACCCATATTTGGTACCCTTTTCTTCTTTTATTCTTTATAGTAATCAGTTATCATATTAAAATTGTTCGTTTCTTTTTACTTTGTGCTTTAGACTTTTTATACTTTTCTTCTTTTTCTTCTTTTTTAGTATTATTTCTTAAATGTAAAAACAATGTACAGAAGGTTGCCCTACAGTCTCTTCAAAAATTCACCGAACTAAATCCTTGTTCTGCGAGTAAGCGGCAGAAACCATAGCATTCAAAATCATATAAGCACTTATCTGTTCTTCGCTTATATGCACTTCTTTGCCAACTCCAACTCGCGAAATACTTAGGTACTGATGAGGCTGCCTTCCTTAGCGGCTGTGACAAAAATCCCAACGCCGTTACTCTAAGGTACCCAAGCGTTTCACGATACAAGTTTCATCAGGGGAATGCACACATTCGCTGTTAACTGACCTATAGTATATAAACATCGAGAAAATGTTTTCAAATTCCATTAAATATTATTAATTAAAATGTCCCTGGTAAAGACTCCCTTTATTTCTTGATGAATGTTTACCTTGAGAACCACATTGGTTCTTAACAAAAACGAGAGGTGAAAGTTTTCTCCTTCCTCCTCGCAAACTGTCAAAAGACGCCGCGCATGCGGTTTAAGGTATTCCAAAAAGCTTTTTAAACCCCACTACATAACTCCTCCTACTTGTAAGGGATACCCCTCACAGGTCATAAAATTATGAAGGTAATGTTAAACACAGAGGGACCACTCTACAGATGCATTCAAACCATATGGTTTTACAGTATTTAATATGAAAATCCAGCGCTGCTCCTCCTTTAGTAAAATGTGTTCTTTAGACTTCCCTCCTCTTGGTGCTAAGATCTGATCTATAGCGAAGCAACTTAGTTGTTCAAAACTGTGATTTTCCTTGAGACAATGGTGTACTAATGGTGCCTCTAAGACTTTGTTGTTTAACCGACTGCGATGTTCTGCTAGTCGTAGCCTCAGAGGTCTAATGGTCTTGCCAATATACAGTAACTTGCAAGGGCAACGGATACCATATATAACAAAGGCTGATTGACATGTAGTAGCTTCCATCAGCTGATACTTTACTCCATGATATTCAAAGGCATTCACTTCGAGAGTCACTGCACATATACTACAGGAACCACATCTTCTATGCCCCAATGTTGTGATATTTTCCTGAATGCTATCTAGCGGACGGAGTTTTAAGGGGCTCAACTGCTCTTTAAAATTCTGTCCCCTACTCCAGACGCACCGGATTTTTTTATCTTTCAGCCCTGGAGTCGTGCTTAAAATTTTGCTATGGGTACCGACTATTTTTTGAATCGATGTACTCAGAGGTGAAAAACGGGTAATAAAGTTGATCTTTTCATCATCAAACCCATATTTTGAACGCTGTGCTTGTCCTGAGGACGATAACAAAAGCCCACGATCATTATAGAGGGCTCTAGTATAAGCCTTCCGTATTACAGGTTTTGGATACCCTCTAGACAAAAAATTCTTTATCAATTGTTTTGATTTATTTCAAAAATCAGAAATCTCTGAACAATTTCTTCGATATTGGAGAAACTGAGAAAAAGGCAATCCCTCCTTTAATGATCGCGGATGAGCACTAGTAAAATGTAAGAAAGTGTTGCGGTCGGTAGGTTTTTGAAAAATAGATGTATTCCAGGTTGAAATGCCCCGAATGATTTTTACATCTAGAAAATTAATGGTATCCTTATCATACACAACAGTAAACTTTATATGTGGGTCCCGAGAATTTAACCAATCAAAAAAAGACAAAAGTGCTTCCTCTGTTCCCCGCCAAAGTAAAAAAACATCATCTATGAATCGCCTCCAAATGATGATATTAGTATTATAGGAGGAACACTCCAGCCATCGTTTCTCAAATACTGCCATGTATAGATTTGCAATGGACGGAGCACAGGTGGCGCCCATAGCAACCCCTGCGATTTGTTGATAAATGACATCCTGAAATTGAAAGATATTTTGAAAAATAACCAATCGAGATAATCTCAATAACATGGAAATCATAGCCTCTGTTAAATCACCCCGCTGATGCAAAGATTGTTCAACTACATTATATACTGCTATTTGAGGAATACTGGTATACAGTGAAACCACGTCCAATGTTACCAAAAAAGTATCAGGATTCCCAGCCCAAACTGCAAAGTCCGAAAGAATGTTTAAAAAAATGTGTGGTATCTTTTAGAAACGAAGGAATTTGAAGCAAAAGTGGACGCAAAAAAGAATCAACATATGATGAAATAGGTTTCAATGGCGTTCCCTTCGTTGACACTATGGGTCTCCCTGGGGGAGTCAAAAATTTTTTATGAATTTTAGGCACTGTATAAAACTGCACCAAAGAACTCGAATCGCTATTAAGATAACGATATTCTTTCTTCTCCAATAAATGATTACGTAAAGCCTCAAGTGTTATTACTTTTATTTTAGATCGTAACTGAGGTGTAGGATCTGATTCCAACACTTTGTAGGTATTTTCATCTTGAAGTTGATTCAACGCCTCTGAGATATAATATTGTCTATCAAGTATCACAATTGCACCGCCTTTATCTGCCCTCCGAATGATTATATCTGTGCGGTGCTTAAGTTGACGCAACACAATATGTTCGGAGTGGGTTAATGTGGTGGAATATCTCATTCGGGTACTTTCTAAACGTTGTACATCAGCTAATACTAGATCTTGAAATACCAACAAGGCCGGCGGGAGAGGACCTGGCGGTACCCATGTGGACTTAAAAGGTAGGGGAACCCGTGGAACCTGTGTAGCCTCCCCTGTAGACACCATACTATGCATGATGCAATCTGTTTGTGCAAAAAAAGTTTTTAAATGCAATTTTCTTATTAAACTCTGGAAATCGATACGAAACTGAAAAGGATCATGAATAATTTTTGGTACAAAGGACAAACCTTTCAACAATAATCGAATTGACTCCTGTGAAAGAGGTTTCCCTGAAATATTAATCACTAAATCCATCTCAGTAGACGGTGTAGAACTAGTAACTACTTTCTTTTGGGATAACGCCATTCGGGAGATCTTCCTCGGTTGTCTTTCTTTTTTTTTTTAAATTCTTTATTTTCGTTTTATAACAACAAAGGAAAAGGAAGACATACAGCTAAAAGACAGATACAAAAGTGTAATACATACACCAAAGTAAACCCCTACCACCCCCCTCCCCCCTGCTTCTTCTCTAGAAAACTAATCATTCCCGAAGCGGGCGTGTACTTACATTATTGTGTTACAAAACCTAACGGTGATCTGAAACATGATGAGTGCACATTATACAGGCATGTTGGAGCAATGAGCAGATTGTACATAATCATTAAGCATCTGCCATTTAAACAAGCGAGAGTGAGGTTGGGCATGGGGAATAGCTCTCCGAGGTATCTGCTCATATTTACTATATAAGCAGACGAGGTTCCACCATTCATTGACAGTAAGTCGAGAGCTATCCTTCCAATTCCTCGTGATTAAGCATATGGCTATACCCAGCATGAAATCAAGGAGAAAGTGACCCTTCTTAGGAAGAGAGGGGATCTCCGCCACAGAGCGGAGTCCCACGATCTTCCAAGAGAGAGGTTCGTGAAGGTGTAAGATAAATTGAATACGACCCCAGACCCGCTCCCAATAAACCTGTAGTTGAGGACATTCATAAATAACATGAGCGAGGGTTCCCACAGCAGTATGGCAAGACCAACACTGGTCCCTAGCATTTGTGTTCCATTTGGCTATTTTTTCTGGGGTATAAAAGCATCTGTGTGCAAAGAAGAAGAGAGTTTGGGTAACAGAGGCAGACCGGGAAACCCGCACTACTTTGCTCCAGAAAACGCTCCATTGCACAGGGGTTAAAGTGGTTTGCAGTTCGCGCTCCCAGGCTTGTTGGGCTCTAAAAGTGGCCGTGTCTGTACCCTGACATAATATTTTATAAAAGTTAGAGGCTACCCCATGTGTACTACTAATAGAGTGAACTATCTCTAATAGCCCGTCCTCAGTAGGGACAGAGGGCGGCATGATTCGAGCACTTTTGAGGCAGTGTTGAAGCTGCATCAATTGAAAGTAGTGTTTCGCTGGTAACGCAAATTCCTTTTGTAAATCAGAAAAGGTTTTCCAGCGAGCTGCAGAGAAAAGCTGTTGGGGTGTCCAGATCCCCCTTGAGTACCAGGGTTTCCATGCTATCGTTCTATTTAGGACTTGAATTCTGGGGTTATTCCATAGCGGGAGTCCGTCCTGAGGACATACGTTCGGGCCCAGTGATAGAATGAGAGTGTTAAAGGCCGCAAGAGTATCGACAATCATTGGTGGATGGCGGGTGTCTATTTGATAGGACATACCGGGGAGATGGGTCAACGGAATTGGGCTACTAAGCTCCTCTTCTATGTCAAGCCAAACTGGTCTGCTGTCTGTTGAGGTATCTAGCCATCGGGCACCTTGCTTAAGTAGGAAGGCTTGATGATATCTAAGAAAATCAGGAAATCTGGTACCCCCTCTTTCCTTTGCAGACTGTAATTTTTGTTTAGCTATCCTTGGTGGCTTGCCCTGCCAGAGGTAACGGACGAGAAGGCCCTCAATATCTTTATAAGTATGTAGCGGGAGTAAGCATGGCAGCATTTCTAAAATGTAATTCACTTTGGGGACTATCATCATTTTCACAGTTTCTAAGCGGCCCCACCATGTAAGAGATAAGGGAGACCAACGATTCGTGAGCTCACGGACTTTGTAGACTACCTCTTTGGCATTAAAACTGATAGTATCTTCTAAAGGAGAACAGTAATGGACCCCGAGATACTTCACCATGCGGGATTGCCAAAGGAAGGGAAAGGCCTGCATGTCAGCCTCATGTACCCAGCGGTTCAGTGGGAATGCTACAGATTTGGTCCAGTTAATTTTATAGCCCGATAATTGTGAGTATCCGTCAATCAGATCCAAGACAGCTGGAACCGAATCGAGGGATACGAAAAGCATAAGGTCATCTGCATATGCAGAGAGTTTAATCTCCCTACGACTGAAGGGGACACCTCGAATACGTGCAGACTGTCTAATAAGGAGGGCTAGGGGTTCAAGAGCTAGATCAAAGAGCATTGGTGATAGGGGGCAACCTTGACGCGTGCCTCTTTGGAGATTAAATGGCTGAGACTTGATGGCATTAACACAAATACTGGCGACGGGTTGAGTATACATGACTTGGAGATATCGGAGGAAGCCCTCCCCAAAGCCATACCATCGGAGAACTGCAAATAAGAAAGGCCATTCTAGGCGATCAAAGGCTTTTTCGGCATCCAGGGAAAGACCCACCCATGGAAGATCTAGATTGGCAGCACTGGATAGCACATGGCACAAGGTCCGAGCATTGTCAGCAGTTGATCTGCCGGGTATAAAACCGCATTGGTCGGGGTGAATTAGGGTGGCCATCCTGTCAGATAGCCGGGTGGCCAAGATCGTTGCGAAGATCTTATAATCGGCATTAAGTAGGGAGATTGGACGGTAGTTGGCGGTTAGTAGCGGGTCTCTGCCTTCTTTCTCAAAGACTACCACATTAGCTGCAGAAAAGGATCCCAAAGAGGATGTATCTACCGCAAGGGCAGTAAAATAGAGTTTTAAATAGGGAACTAAATCTGCACTGAACGTTCTGTAGAATTCGGTCGGGAGACCATCGGGCCCAGCGGCATGGCCCGAGGCTGTTCGTTTTAGGGCAGATTGGATCTCTGAAGTAGAGAAGGGTTTATCCATCGCATCCCTATCATCTTCAGAGAGGGTCGGCCGCTGAATGCCAGAAAGCAATCGCTCGAATGTCTCTGACGAGAACTCACATTCAGATTGATATAGGCGGGTATAGAAATCCCGAAAGAGCTCTACAATGTCGGAGTCTGTGGTCACTATGCCCCCTCCCTGTGGAGCTCGAAGGGCCGCTACGCGTTTGGCTTCTTTTTGACCTTTCAAGGCGTTGGCTAAGAGTCGACCGGCTCGGTTATTTTCACGATAATATGTCCCTCGCTGAAGCTCAATACTCTTAGAAGCTGCAGTTGAGAGGATTGAATTATATTGAAAACGGAGACGCTGTAATCGAATTAATACACATGGATCAGTACGTGAAGTTAGAACTCGTTCGCCTGCTTTTATTTGTTGGTCTAGTGTGAGTAGCTGCTGTTTGCGTTGTTTCCGCAGGCGGATTTGATAGCTAGTGATCGTTGCTCGAATGGCCGCTTTGAAGCCCTCCCACCAAGCCCAATTCGCAGTATCCTGGGGTAGATTAAAATGGAAGTAATCCTGTATGGCTGCTCGAATTTCCACCTGGAGCTCTGGCTGAGTTAACAGGGCTCTATCAAAGAACCAGGCCCCCGAATTCCCTTGGGGTGCAGTAGTGTGTAATTGAAAGGAAATGGCAGCATGATCTGAAATATGTTGGGAGTGAATCTTTGCAGTGTCCACCTGAGGAACTAACAGTTTTGATATTAGAAAGAAGTCTATGCGAGACTGGGATTTATGAGGGGAAGAGAAGAAGGTGAAGTCAAGCTCATTGGGGTGTAGTAACCTCCATAGATCAACTAAAGCAAGATCTTTGATCAGGGAGGTAAGCGTGGCGTGACTCTTGGGGGGACCGCTTGTCCTAGGCGGCTGTTTGTCAATCAGGGGATCAAGGACTAGATTGAAATCCCCCCCAATTATCAATGAAGTATTAGCAGAGGCCTGCGCAACCTGAGCAATGGTAGCAAAAAAGGCAGGGTCATCCACATTAGGAGCGTAAAGGCATATACATGTAACTTCAAGGCTACCTATCTTGAGGTGAACTCTGGACCATCTACCTTCTGTATCTGAGCTAGTCGCAATAATAGTAGCATGCAAGGATTTCCTAACCAGTATGGCGACCCCACATTTCTTAGAAACGGCTGGGGAATAGGCGGCCACCATGTAAGGTTTAATATTGAGTTTAAGAGTTTCCTTCGAATTTAAATGCGTTTCTTGGAGAAAAATCAGATCCGCAGCTTCCTGACTTAGGTAGCTTAGGATTTTCTTCCGTTTTATCGGATTATTGATTCCTTTTACGTTCAATGAGAAAATCTTACATGGTGCCATCAATCGGTAATAGACATTTGAGGTAAGGGCGCTTGAAAACATACAACATAATCAGAATCTGTGCAACAATGACATAATCACCGAGTATTCTGGCTAATACACCCCATATTGAAAAGTATGTACCAAAGTATCTTAGAGAAGAAGCAAAACCCCCAAAGAATATGGCGACCATATGTCTGCGGGAGGAGGCCCTAGAGAGGAAATAGAAAGACATGAAAAAAAGAAAAGAAACACCAGAGTCCATAATTAACACTGTCTCTGATACTCATCGAGGCTACTGTGGGTAGATGGAGTCGGGTCACAGATATCATCAAAAGTAAGGCAACAAACTGCCCTCGCCAGACTCTTTGCTGGGCTGTGGCAGATCCAATATGGCGGGTACAGCGGATATGAGAATACTTGCAGGAATATTCTGGAAGTCAGCGCATCAAGTCGGCTTCTTTGGAATCCAAAAACTCCGCCAGTAGATCAGGGTCCTCAAATGTTCTTGTCTGATTGTGAAGCGTGACTCGGAGCTTGGCCGGGTACATCAGGCCATAGCGTGCTTGTAGTTGTTGAAGCCTCGGCCGGAATTCCAGAAAGCGCTTTCGGCGGTCGACCGTGGGTTTAGCCAAGTCGGGATAGAAGGAGATCTTGTGGCTCTCAAACTCCATATGGCCCTTTGCCCGAGAGGCACTTAGAATTTGCTCAACGTGTTGATATCTCAAAAGTCGAAAAATGATAGGCCGCGGGGTCTTCCTGTTGAGCGTTATGCTTGTGGGTACACGATGAGCGCGATCGATCTCCAAATCTTTGGTAAAGGTGATTTGGAGCAGGGAAGGGAGGATTTTGCATAAAAACTCTTTCATGTCTCCCGATTCCGCTCCCTCCGGTATGCCCACGAGTCGTATGTTGTTGCGGCGCGCTCTATTATTGCCATCTTCCACTTCTTTCTGCAAGGCCCGCACCTGACATTCAACTTTGTCGAGTTTGGACAACCGGGCCGCATGGGAGTCCAATATGCTCTCCATTTTGTCCTGACGCGAAGAAAGCCCTTCTAGCTTGCTTTGCAGCACACCAAAATCTTCCCGCAGCGCTCGGAGTGCTTCACCGTTTGACTGCACGAGGTTTTTGACCCCTCTAATCTCTGCGAGGATTTCCTGCTGCATTTCGGGGCCCTCGCGCAAGGCCAGCCCCTTCTGCGGGGACGGAGGTTCAGTTTTGGATCGTTTGCCGTGAGAAGCCGCTGGAGATCCAAATTCCAGGCGCGTGGGTTTGGTCCCCGCCATCTCACCAATGTGCCCCGGCAGGATCAGAGTAGAAGTTCCAAGTATGTACGGTGTTAATTCAGGATTCTGAGTAGGCCTCTCGGGAGCCTCAGCGTTATGCGACCATCCCGCTGGACATCAGGCTCCGCCCCCCCACCTCGGTTGTCTTTCTGTTTTTTCTTCTTGGTGGTATCTTCGCGTCCCCTGGAAAAACTTCTCTCTTTTGAAGAATTGCTGGTGTTTGTCTCCTCTGATTCATCTGAGTAATCTTCAAAGTGAACCTTTTTGCGTGAGCCTTGTGTGGTTTTCCTGGCTCAATGCGAACATGTGCATATAAGCGAAGAACAGATAAGTGCTTATATGATTTTGAATGCTATGGTTTCTGCCGCTTACTCGCAGAACAAGGATTTAGTTCGGTGAATTTTTGAAGAGACTGTAGGGCAACCTTCTGTACATTGTTTTTACATTTAAGAAATAATACTAAAAAAAGAAGAAAAAGAAGAAAAGTATAAAAAGTCTAAAGCACAAAGTAAAAAGAAACGAACAATTTTAATATGATAACTGATTACTATAAAGAAGAAAAGAAGAAAAGGGTACCAAATGTGGGTCGTTGATGTTAACAGCAGCCAAGTTTTGACATTGAGTTTTCAAGTCTGACAAATTGCTGCGAAGTTTTATACTGAGACCCTAGTACCTAATAAAGTTTTCAGTTAGATTCCACGAGTTGTAGTTTGAGCACATAATCACTTTAAGTTCTTCAGTAATGATTGGCTCATTAAATTAGACCACATTGAATAGTTTGTATACTGGCAGGATAATAGCAGGCAGCCAAAATGTGCCCCTCCCCAAGCCTTTTCGCAGAACTTTAAGCAGGTCTGGTCCCTCCCTCCTCCGATGCAAAGTCAGAGCAGAGAGGGACAGATCTGCTTAAAGTGCCAGCGCCTTTCAGATCGGGCATATGCCCCCCTCCTCCTCCCCATGCCTCCGTTCAGCGCTGCCTGCTCTTTCCCTGCTGCCGGCACCACCTTGAAAAAAACAGAGGGCGGCAGCAGCAAGGAAAGAGCAGGCAGCGCTGGACGGGGGTATGGGGGGAGAGGGGGGGCATGTGCAAACATCTTGCATTTCCTCCATATAATCTAATCGGCTTTTTGGTTTGGTTCAGTCTCTGATTGGATTCCTGAAAAAGCCCCGCCCCCTTTAAGGTGGGCGTGGGGGCGCCATCTCATTCTTCGCTTCAGGCAGCAGATTGCCTTGAGCCGCCCCTGTCCATCCCCAAGTATCAGCTCCCTTCCAGTCCCCCTTCAGTACCATCCCCAGGTGTCAGCTCCCTTCCAGCCCCCTCTTTCCCCCTGTGTCAGTTCCCTTCCTACTCCCACCATCTCAGCATCCATTCCCTTCTAGTTCCATTCTCCCATCCCACTGCATTAGCCCATTTATAGCCCTAGCCCCCAGTTTTCGTTCAGGGTCAGCAGCTCTCTTCTCCCCTCCCCCCATCAGCCCACTTCCAGTTCTAGCCCCCAGTCTTCTTCTACTAGTGTCATAAGCTCTCTCCTCCCCACATCAGCCCATTTCTAGTCCCTGCCTATTTCTAGTCCTAGCTCCCCCCATCAGCCCATGACCAGTCCTAACTCATTTCCAGTGCTAGCTCCCCAGTCATCCCATTTCCAGTGCTAGCCCATCAGCCCATTAAGTCCTAACCCCCCCAATAAGCCCATTACCAGTCCTAACCCCCCCCAATAAGGACATTTCCAGTCCTAGCCCCCCCCCCAGTCTACCCATTTCCTGCCCTATCTCCCCCAATTAGCTCATTTCCAGTCCTAACCGCCCAGATCAGCCCATTTCCAGTTCTAGCCCCCCTAATCAGCCCATTTCCAGTCCTAGCCCCACCAGGCTACCCATTTCCAGTCCTATCCCCCCCTCATCAGTCCATTTTCAGTTCTAGCCCCCCCCCATCAGCCCATCGCCAGTGCTAGCCCTTTCATCAACCCACTACCAATCCTAACCCTCCTGATCAGCCCATTACTAGTCCTACCCCCCAATCAGACCATTTCCAGTCCTAGCCACCCCAGTCTATCCATTTCCAGCCCTAATTCTCCCAATTAGCTCATTTCCAGTCCTAGCCCCCTCCCAGTCTGCCCATTTCCAGTCCTTACTCTCCCGATCAGCCCATTTCCAGTTCTAGCCCATCTAATCAGTCCATTTCCAGTCCTAGGCCCCCCAATCTACCCATTTCCAGTCCTAACTCCCCCAATCAGCCTATTTCCAGTCCTAACCACCCTCATCAGCCCATTTCCAGTCCTAGCCTCCCTTAAGTGCCCATTTCCAGTTCTAGCCCCCCCATCAGCCCATCGCCAGTGCTAGCCCTTTCATCAACCCACTACCAATCCTAACCCCCCAGATCAGCCTATTACCAGTCCTACCCCCCCCCCCCCCAATTAGACCATTTCTGCATTTCTAGGGCTAACCCGCCCAATCACACCATTTATGGGACTTCCCCCCCCCCCCCGCCCAGCCCTGCCCTGCCAGTCCAAGCCCGCCCCCCCCCCCCCCCATGGAAGAGCCCTACATTTCTTAATCAGTGCCCTGGCTCTCCTTTACAGGACCGCGGGAAGGAAAAGTGTTTCTCTTCTTTCTAGCGGCTCTGTTATAGTTGAGCCCGCTGGTGCTGAGAGTAATCTAGGCATTTCCTGTCTCGCGTGTAGTGTGCATTTGCTATATTTTTCCTGGTAGTCAAGAAGGATAGAAGACTATACATACATTTGAATATACCCCCAAGAATGCCTATTTTGAACCTAACTAAAAGTGCTTCTGCTGTGAAAGTCTTCAAGTACTTTTAACCAGAGGGAGGAGAGCTTTTCTTTTTTAAGAGAATGATAGAGGGACCATATACTTGGACATTACTCTGTGAATAATATTGAGTTGCCAAAAATTAGGATATTCTCTCTGCCTTTGCTATGGTAATGAGGAGGACTAGGAAAAGTAAGACCAAGAGGCCATGAGAAATATTCTAGGTTACCCCAGAAGAGAGGGACCTCTCTCTAGACTAGAAGGGAAGACTAGCATAGACATCACCCCCTGAAATCAGCAAAAAAGTCCCAGTTGTAATTACAAGTCTCCAGGAAGAAAAGGGAGGGGCAGGCTAAAATACTGTAAATTAATTGGCATCAAGATTAGTGGCTTTAAAGAGTAGAATCCCCCCCCCCCCCCAAGGGGGTTGGCTCCCCCACAGAGAAGGGTTGAACAGGGGAAGCCAAGATAATCCAGGAATTATACAGTCCCATGAGGGAGGCAATGTAAGCATTCTGCTACATGTTACACATGTGGGAGGTTGGGACATTGCAAGAGAGATTGTAGGTTCTCCTGCACTGAGCAAGGAGGGGTACAGACCTCCCCATGCCCAGGAGAATATGAGGGATTGAGGGAGAGGTGACATCATGGGGCGATGTATATTTGTAGTTCCCAGCCACCTCTGGCCCAATATGATTGGACAGAAACCCTTATGGCAGAGAGGCTTGTGGGACCTAAAATATTTTCCCTATCCAGCTGGGCCCTTGGTCTCAGGATGCTAAGATTTTCTAGGATGCTAAGATTTCCCACATTCCCCTTCAGCCATTACAGGGATTTGACTGGAGGGGTATAAGTAGCCATAGTTTCCCTTATGAGGGATATATAGTGTAACCAGTGCAATTTCCCCAGCACTTCACTGGGGGCTCCAATGCTAGAGTGTCTGGATTCGCAGAATGGATCCCTGACACCACTGTTATTAGGCACAAATTCACACATGTTTGGCAGACTGGTACAAGCATATCAGACCACTATAGGAAGATCGGGCTGGTATCCCTCTCCAGGTGTTATGTTGCTAGAGGTATCTTTTAGAGAAGGATGATTCAGAAATAAGGGGATAGATCAGGTTGGGGAGATAAGGCAAAGGAGTAAATACCCAACTGAAATACCCCCTGGATGCATCAAGTAGTTAAGCAACTGCTTGACTATTGATGTGCTGCATCATGAAGTCTTATAGTGGATGGAGGGGTGAAAGTAGTGTTTTTTATGTGGAGGACTTTGGATTTACTGTGACTGATGGTTAAGTTGTTTTTTGAGAGCCAGTTGGACATGGCTTCAAAGCACCTTCCTAGGGCTGTATAGGCTGGGCTGTCGGTAGAGAATGTTGTATAGATTAGTATATCATTGGCATACAGATGATATAATATTTTGTGCTTTTGAATAATGGTGTATAGTGGTTGTATCATTATGTTAAACAGATGGCATCCCATTCCAGGAAAGGTCTAGGAGGATACCTCCAGCTGATTCGACTGATGGAAGGAAGCATCTGGAGGAACTCAAGCAGACAGGGATTATCTCTAAATCCCACAGCCGGCATGTTTACCCCATTGTAGTAAGGAAAAAGAATGTATCTCTAAGATTGTATGTTTATTATCATACCCTGAATTCCAGGACCACACCTGACCAATATACTACCTCCCGAATTGAAGCTTCCCTTGATTCTTTGACAAGGTGTCAATGGTTCTTTGTTTGGACTATAGAGTGGATATTAGCAAATACCCATGAGTGAGGCTGATAAAGAGGAGAACTATTTGTATGTCCCCTAAGGTTTTATTAGTTTAACCATATTCTACATGTGGTGTCAGGGGCTCCCACAATCTGCCAAAGATTAATGGAGAAGACAGTGGGGAACATGAATCTATGAGAAATTCTAAGGTACTTAGATGACCTGATAGTTTTTAGGAAAATCCTAGAGGAGCATGATGAAATATTACTCAAGGTACATGACTGATTGGCACAATGTATTCTAAACTTATCATTGCACAAAAGTACATTTTTTCAGTTGAAGGTTAAATATGTTGGGCATGTGATCTCTAAGGAAGCACAGGTTGGTTGACAAGGGAAAGCATCACAAGGTGTGAGAACGTTTGGGTATAAGTTGGATTCAAGAGTGTAAAGATGCATTTAGAACGATCATATAGTAGTTGTGTAATGCACCCATGCTAGCATTTGCAGACCCAGACGAGCCCCATCAGCTTGTTGGATGGTTTGGGGGGAATCAATCATACTCAGAAGGACTAAGACCTGGGGCATACGCAAGCCATGGCTTGAGTAAGACTGAAAGAAACTATCTTGCTCACAAACTACAGTTCTTAGCTTTTAAATAGGTGGTTAAGGACAAATTCAGCGACTATTTACATGGTGTTGAATTTAAAGTTAAAACAGACCACAACCCATTTATCTATGTGCTAACAACTACAAAATTGGATGCAGATGGACACTGGTGTTTGGCTGCGTTATCCCTTTACAATTTCAGTTTGTAATACCAACCTGGAAGTACATATAGGGATACTGATGCACTGTCCTGATGTCCCCACTGCAGTAACAGTACCGACTGGAACTGATGTAATTTATCAGAAACCAGAGCAGCGCCGTACCTAGCCCTGTGCAAGTGGTGTGGCTGCACAGGGTGTGAAGAAATAGGGGTGCATTTGCCGGCCTTGGCTCCCCCCTATGTTGCTGCCTTGCTTCACTGCTGCTTTTCATGTTTCCTTAGCATCAGTAGCAGCAGCAGAGAGGACAGCAAGTTGAAAAAAAAACTCTGGTCTTTCCGATTTCCCGCAAGCATGCAGGTCTGATCCCTCCCTCCTCCAACGTATGCTCTGCACTTGAATGTCTGATCTGGTCCCTCCCTCCTCTGATGCGGGCATATATCAGAGGACGGAGGGATCAGAACTGCATGCTTGCAGGAAATCAGAAAGAACCATATTTTTTTTTCAATTTTATGTCTGCTCCGCTGCTGCCACCGCCGCCGCCAAGGAAACATGAAAAGCGGTGGGGGGCAATGGCAGGCAGCGCAGGGAGCCAGCTGGACATGGAAATGTAGGGTAATGCAACATGGGGAGAGGCTGGGCAGTGGGTAAATATCAAATCTGTGATGGGGGAAGTGGGCACCCCAGATGTGCAGTCACACAGGGTGCATTTATGGCTTGCTACAGCCCTGGGTCAGAGTGGCAGCCAGATGCAGTCAGTCAGGAGTTTTTACCAAACTGGGTATTGAGAATGCACATTAGGCAGCAGACAGCCTAGGAGTTCCCCCAGAAGGCTTCCTTCCTGCATAAGGTGGTGTCTTTGATGTACAGTAACATGCCAAGACTGACTTTTCAGGACATTTGACAAGCACAACAAGCTGATCCCCCGATTGTGGGTATACTCAGGGCTAAGGAGAGAGTTCTGGGGCTTCAGACAGTCCAGCTGAGCCACCTGAACATTTAGTTTATGATCAGAGTGGGATTATTTCTACAAAATAAGACACTGTACATGGAAAGACACCCAGTCAGATCATTATGAACAACTCTGCCACAGGAATTTCATTAAAAAGGTTTTGTAGTCTCTCTATGATGATTTGGAACACATGGGGACAATTGGTAAGGGAAAGTTTCTATTGTCTTCAACAGGCGTAAGATGTAGAGAGACACTATAAACAATGTGTGAGTTGTATAAAAAGACTTTGCAACAGAGAGCAGTGGGGCTGGTAAATATTACCAGCCAAGTCCCTATGGACTTGATGTGCACAGACCTTTTGACTTTAGAAATGGAGTCTCAAGGGAGGCAGAGCCTTCATAAATCCTGCCTTTCAGGAGGAATCTCACACCCCCCCCCCCCCACAGTATAAGCAGGAGAGCTTGCGATGCGACGGCAAATACGGGAGTAAAGAGGCCGAAGCCGGACCCCCCTCCCTACAGAAAATAGTAAACGCAAGGGATAACTTGGAAGGCCTACAGGAGGTACTGGTGGAAATTCACGTGGTCAGAGAAATGGTGGCTACAAATGGCAAAATTTTAAATGGGGTCCAGGCAGATATTCTGGAACTGAAAAAACTGAAGGAGCAGTTATCGTCACTTAAAGAGAAAGTTGAAGACGTTGAGATAAAAATGGCGGCTCAAGAGGAACGTTTACATCTGGCCAAAAGCAACAGCAAAAAGATCACAGTTTTAGAACGGAGTCTGGAGGAGCTAAATAACCGCTCCCGAAAGAACAATATAAGAATTGTGGGTCTCCCAGAGAGGGGCAGAAGGCACAGATCCTGTGGGCTTTCTGGAAGAAACTTTGCCTAAAATCCTGCAAATTAACTTTGCCCAAAAATCTGAAATTGAAAGAGTTCATCGTGTGCCCGCACAATCCGGCCCCCAGGCAAGATTTCCTCAACCGATGATTCTGCGTGTTTTGCAATACCCTCAGGTTGTACAGATCATGGCCGCAGCCAAAGCTAGATCACCGGTAAAGTTCGAAGAGCATAAGATCACATTTTATCCAGACTTCAACAAAATAACAGTGGAGAGGCGCAAAAAGCTGCTAGCCTTCCGGCCCAGATTGCAGCAACTTCAGGCAAGATACGGGTTGTTTTTCCCGGCGGTGATGAGGATAACATTGCACAACCAAATGAGAAATTTTGATGATCCTGTAGCCCTCCAGGCATTTTTGGAAGAAAAGGAATCCGCAGTGATGCAGTGAGACACATTAGCCATAACACTAGTAATGAGGAAAGCATGAAGAGGGTCTCCAGGATCGATTAGGGGCTGGCAGATCGCTCTTCTATTATGATATGATGGCATCCATCTGTCCAAGAAAGGTCAACACATCTTCGGTAGTAGACTGGCTAATCTACTGAAGAGGGCTTTAAACTAGATTCGTTAGGGATGGGTAAAAAAAGCCCCCAGGTAATTGAAAGCCCCCAGGTAGGTGATACATTAAATACCTTTATGGAAATGGGTAACAGGGGTAACATATGGAAAGCAGTGTGTATAAATGCCCGTAGCATGGGAAATAAGATCCCTGATGTTGAAGTTTGGTGGGAGTGGCTGACTTGGATTTAGTGGCAGTTACAGAAACATGGTTCACAGAAAACCATGATTGGGATGTAACTATACCTGGCTATACTTTATTCAGAAAGGACAGGGTAGGAAGAAGGGGAGGAGGAGTGGCACTACATATAAAAACTACTATTAAAGCTTTGGAATTACAGAGCTTAAAAGGGAGAGAGGAGGCATTGTGGGTTAAACTAGAAAGAGGGAAAGAGAAATCTATTTGCATTGGTGTGATATACAGACCTCCCTCACAAGAGGAAGAGGTGGACAGAGAGTTAATTGAAGACATACGCAGCATTGCTAGGAAAGGGGAAGTGCTACAGATAGGAGATTTCAATATACCAGATGTTGAATGGCACATTCCTGCTGCAGTATCATCTAGAAGTAAGGAGATCCTGCATTCTCTACAGGGAGAACTGTTCAGGCAATTGGTAACAGACCCCACACGTGAAGGGGCCATTCTGGACTTGGTGCTTACCAATGGTGAAAGTGTTTCTGATGTTGTAGTGGGAGATCATTTTGCATCCAGTGATCACCAGATTGTGTGGTTCAGTATTAGGACTAGGGCTGTTAGAATCCATTCAAAGGTGAGGATCTTAGACTTCAGGAAGACTAACTTTGCGGAGATGGGCCAATACCTCAGGAAGTCGTTAGTGGGATGGGAACATCTGGGGGATGTAGATAAACAGTGGGCAAAACTGAAAGGGGATATTTTAAGGGCAACCAACCTTTTTATTAAAATGGTAAATAAAGGTAAAAGGAAAAGGAGACCGCTATGGTTTTCAAAAGAAGTAGCTGAAAAAATGAAGAAAAATAGGGAGGCCTTCATGAAATACTTAATAATTTATTTATTTATTTATTTATTTACATTCTCTTATATACTGCGCTATTCTGCATCAGTGCGGTTTACATTGAACAAATTGAAATTACATTGAACAGGGCATTATAACTTAGAGATAACTATTTTACAGGGAACATGGGCTATGGAGGGTTAAGTGGCTTGCCCAAGACCACAAGGAGCACCTGTGGGACTAGAAACCCCAGTCCTTCCGGCCCAAGGTTGCTGTCCTCTAGTGGGATACAAGAGATCACAGAGAGAGGAAGACAGGCATCTGTATTTGGAAAAGCTTAGAGAAGCTAGCAAAGTAGTCAAGAAGGCAAAGATTCAAAAGGAGGAGGAAATAGCCAATGCAATAAAATGGGGGGATAAGACATTTTTCAGATATATTAGTGAGAAGAGGAAGGGCAAAAGTGGTATTGTCAGACTCAAGGGTGAAGGGGAGGAATATGTAGAAGCTGATAAGGATAAAGTGGAATTGCTTAACAAATATTTTTGTTCTGTGTTCACAGATGAAGAACCAGGAGCAGGACCTCAGAAACACCCACAAATAGGAACAGAAGCGAGGGACATCTTGAACAATTTTCAGAAGACTGTGTTCGTGAGAAACTAGCTCAACTTAAAGTAGACAAAGCGATGGGACCGGATGGGAAACACCCTAGAATACTGAGGGAACTTGGGGACGTTCTAACAACTCCACTGACTGACCTTTTCAATGCCTCGTTGGAGTCGGGAGTGGTGCCGAAGAACTGGAGAGAGGCTCATGTTGTGCCTTTACACAAAAGTGGGAGTAAGGATGTGGTTGAAAACTACAGGCAGGTTAGTTTAACTTCAGTGGTAAGTAAATTATTGGAAACGCTGCTGAAAGAGAAAATAGTGAGGTTTCTGGAGTCCAGCGGATTACAGGATCCGAGGAAGCATGGGTTCACCAGAGGCAGGTCTTGTCAGACAAATCTGATTGATTTCTTTGACTGGGTGACCAGGGAGGTGGACCAAGGGAGAGCTCTAGATGTGGTGTATTTAGATTTCAGTAAAGCCTTTGACACTGTTCCTCACAGGCGACTTATAAACAAACTGAGCACCCTAGGGATGGACCCTAAAGTTACTGCTTGGGTTAGAAATTGGTTGGGTGGGAGGTGACAAAGAGTACAAGTAAATGGAGCTCACTCTGAGGAGAAGGATGTTACCAGTGGTGTGCCCCAGGGATCTGCCCTTGGTCCGATTCTTTTTAACATCTTTGTTAGTGATATAGCGGAAGGGCTCTCGGGTAAGTTTTGCCTCTTTGCGGATGATACCAAAATCTGCAATAGAGTAGACACCCAGGAAGGTGTAGATAACATGAGGAGGGATCTAGCTAAACTTGAAGAATGGTCTAGAATTTGGCAGCTGGGATTTAATGTTAAAAAATGTAAGGTCATGCATTTGGGCTGCAGAAATTCAAGGGAGCAATATAGTATAGGGAGTGAAGTAGTTTTGTCCACTAAAGAAGAGCGGGACCTAGGCATGGTTGTGTCTGATGATCTTAAAGCAGCTAAACAGGTAGAAAAGGCGACGGCAAAAGCTAAAAGGATGCTTGGGTGCATACGGAGAGGAATGGCTAGCAGAAAAAAGGAGGTGATAATGCCTCTCTATAAGTCTTTGTTGCGACCTCATTTGGAGTATAGTGTGCAATTCTGGAGACCGCACCTTCAAAAGGATGTGAACAGGATGGAGTCAGTGCAGAGGGTGGCTACTAAAATGATTAGTGGTCTTCATTATAAAGCATATGAGGACAGACTGAAGGATCTTAATATGTACACTTTAGGGGAAAGGCGGGATAGAGGTGATATGATTGAGATGTTTATTTTTTTTTTTGAAACTTTTATTTTCATTTTGCAACAAACAAAAGAAACAACACACCAAAGGAAACAATACGATTATACAATAAAGAAAAGTAAACCCACTACCCCCCACCCCCACGCTTCTTCTCTAGCAGATTATGTCAGCATGTGAGCGCTTCAAAACAAACGTGATTGTACAGCAAAACAATCAAAAGAGTATCTGCGATACAGAATAATCATGAGACAAAGATATATATAAATTTAGACAGTCAGATGAGAGCATTGAGCAGAATGTACATAGTCATTGAGCATCTTCCATTTAGACCGATGATAAGGAGTCTGAATGGGGGAAGCAAACATACGAGGTATTTGTTCATATTTACTGTAGAGACAGACATGATTCCACCATTCATTGGGGCTCAACTGGGAGCTGTTTTTCCAGTATTTCGTAATTAGGGAAATAGCAATACCTAGCATAAAGTCCAAGAGGAAGTAAGCCGTTTTTGGAAGAGAGGGGATCCCCGCTGCTGAGCGAAGTCCCACTATCCTCCAAGAAAGGGGCTCTTGAAAGTGCAAAATAGACTGGATACGGCCCCAGACCCGACTCCAGTAATACTGTAGTGCGGGACATTCATACATAACATGAGGTAGTGAACCAATGGCCGCATGACATGTCCAACAATTATTGCCCTGAGCAGTGTTCCATTTGGCTAATCTGTCAGGAGTGTAAAAACACCGGTGGGCTAGAAAGAAGAGTGTCTGAGTGAGTGAGGCGGATCGGGAGACCCGTGTCACTCTACTCCAGACAAGGCTCCATTGCTCCGGGGTCAAAGTCACATGCAGTTCTCTCTCCCATGCTTTCTGCGCTATAGGGGCATCCCTAGTTATAGCATTACATAAGGTTTTGTAAAGATTGGATGCTACACCCGGTGAACTACCGATAGATCGGATAGTCTCCAACCAACCTTGTGTAGGGGAGGCCGATGGCGGGAGCACCTTAGCACTCCTAAGGCAATGCTGAAGTTGCACCAACTGAAAGTAGTGTTTCGCTGGGAGACCAAATTCAATTTGCAATTCACTAAAAGTTTTCCAGCGACCTTCATGGAACAATTGGCTAGGAATCCAAATGCCCCTAGTGTACCAGGGGCTCCACGCCATCGGTTTATTTTGTATTCTAAATCGAGTGTTATACCAAAGTGGGAGTTTGTCTAACGGACATAGTCGGGAGTCTAGAGATTGCATGAGATTATTGTAGGCACCTAAGGTGTCTAAAAGCATTGGTGGGAAGTGAGAGTCTGATGGAAGAGTCATACCAGGGAGAAAAGTAAGAGGAATCGGTTTGCAAAGGTCCTCTTCTATGTCTAGCCACACAGGCCTACTCGGTACTGGATCTTCCAGCCAACGAGCACCTTGTTTGAGAAGAAAAGATTGATGATACTTCAGGAAATCAGGGAATCTGACACCCCCATATTCCTTATCTGCTTGCAGCTTATGTTTCGCTATCCTAGGTGTCTTATTTTGCCACAAGTATCTAGTCAGAAGGCCCTCGATATCTTTATATATACGTCGAGGGAAGAGACAGGGCACCATTTCTAAGACATAATTCACTTTCGGAACAATCATCATTTTTATGGTTTCTAATCGGCCCCACCAGGTAAGCGTTAAAGGAGTCCAGCGGTGAGTAAGCGCCCGGACTTTAGAGGTTAAGTCTTTGGCATTGAAGGAGATAGTGTCTTCCAAAGGAGAACAATAGTGAACCCCAAGGTATTTGACCATGCGAGGTTGCCATAAAAAGGGGAAGGGTTGCATATCTGCCTGATGAAGCAAAGGATTTAATGGAAAGGCTACCGACTTGGTCCAATTTATCTTATAACCGGACAGTTGTGAGTATTTACCAATTTGCTCTAAGACAGCCGGTACTGAGTCTATAGAGACAAAGAGCATAAGATCATCAGCATACGCTGAAATTTTGATATCCCTATGGGTGAAGGGGACTCCATGAATCTCCTCCGATTGCCGGATTAGTAAAGCCAAGGGTTCGAGTGCAAGATCGAAGAGGAGTGGAGACAGTGGGCATCCCTGGCGAGTGCCGCGTTGAAGGGGAAAAGGTTGAGACTTTAAAGCATTTGTACATATACTGGCTGTAGGCTGAGCGTACATGGTGCGAAGACAACGGAGAAAACCTTCCCCGAATCCGTACCAGCGGAGGACTGCAAACAGGAAGGGCCACTCTAAGCGATCGAAGGCCTTCTCAGCATCAAGTGAGAGGCCAACAAATGGGCGATCAAGATTAACTGCGGTAGTCAATACATGGCATAGAGTCCGAGCATTGTCAGCGGTCGATCTACCAGGAATGAAACCGCATTGATCTGGGTGTATTAAGGTAGGCATCCTATCCGAGAGCCGGGTAGAGAGAATGGTGGCAAAGATTTTATAGTCCGCGTTTAGGAGGGAAATTGGGCGATAATTAGCTGTTAGTTGCGGGTCTCTCCCCTCTTTCTCAAAAACTACTACATTTGCCATTGAAAAGGACCCAGAAGGAGAACCCTCTTCGGCCAGAGCAGAAAATAAATTTTCAAAACTGGAGCTAAATCAGCGAGAAAGGTTTTGTAGAATTCAGCGGGGAGACCGTCTGGGCCTGCGGCTCGACCTGAGGCACATTTCTTGATAGCAGAATGAATTTCTGAGACAGTAAATGGTGTGTCTAAGGCCACTCTATCTTCGTCAGATAGGGTCGGTCTTTGTACTCCTGAAAGTAAGCGTTCAAATACAGCTGGCTCAAAATCACATTCAGATTGATAAAGCCGAGTATAAAAGTCACGAAAGAGTTCTAAGATTTCGGTATCTTTAGTGACCAAGCCCCCCCCTGACGGATTGCGGAGGGCGGTAACACGCTTGGCTTCTTTTCGACCTTTTAGGGCATTTGCTAATAATTTGCCAGCACGATTATTTTCCCGATAATAAAGCCCTTGTTGTGATTCAATATTTTTAACAGCAGCAGTGTGCAAAAGCTGATTGTATTGAAAACGCAAGCGTTGTAAACGGAGTAAAATACATGGGTCAGTACGGGACGTGAGGAGACGCTCCCCAGCTTGTATCTGCTGCTCTAGAGTCAGTAAAAGCTGCTTTTTTTGTTTCCCCTGCCGAATTTGATAGCTAGTTATAGTAGCACGGATAGATGCTTTAAAACCCTCCCACCAAGCCCAGCCCGCTGTATCATGGGGTGAGTTAAAATGAAAATAATCTTGGATAGCGGCCTTTATATCGATCTGAAAATCTTTTTGACCCAGTAGGGATCTATCAAAAAACCAAGCTCGGGGAGAATCGTCCCGCGCAGTGACACGTAATGATAAAGATATGGCAGCATGATCTGAGATATGGAGAGGATGAGTCCTAGTCGTGTCTACTTGAGAAATCAGTGCTTTGGAAATGAGAAAGAAATCTATTCTAGATTGGGAGTGATGAGGGGCAGAAAAGAAAGTGAACTCTAAGTCGGAGGGGTGAAGCAGCCTCCATATATCTACCAGCGCAAGATCTTGCATCAGAGCTGTAAGGGTAGCAAGACTCTTGGGTGGACTACTCGTTCTTGGCGGCTGTCTATCTATCAGAGGGTCTAACACTTGATTAAAGTCACCACCAAGTATTAATGGAGTATTGGCAGAGGCCTGTGCCAACTGCGCAATACTTGCATAGTAAGCAGGGTTGTCCACATTCGGGGCGTAAATGCAAATACATGTGAATTCACTGTCTCCGACCTTAAGATGTACTCGGGCCCATCTACCCTCCTTGTCAGCGCTAGAATCAATTACAGTAGCTTGCAAAGATTTCTTAACCAGGATGGCAACCCCACACCGTTTAGAAACGGCGGGAGAATAGGCAGCCACCATGTAAGGCTTAACATTAAGTTTCAGTGTTTCAGCAGAGTTTAAGTGCGTTTCCTGAAGAAACGCTAAATCAGCATGCTCATGGCTAAGATAGCTAAGGATTTTCTTTCTTTTGATTGGACTATTAATGCCCTTTACGTTGAGTGATAAAATTTTACATAAAGCCATTCAGACAAGTTAAAAATTCTGAGCATGATAGCGCACCTAATTTCACAATGTCCCTCATATTGACTGTATCAGGCTGTACATATGGCATAAAAGAAACTAAGCTTAGATAACATAATGAAGCGCCCCACATTAAAAAAGAAAAACCGCAGCGCGGTAGAGAAGAAGCAAAACCCCAAAAATTACTGGCGACCATGTGTCTGCGGGGAGAAGCCCCAGAGAAGGCCAAAATTGAAAAACACATAACCTGTAGGATTGTGCATGCTCCGAATCCGACCGAGGCACACATCGTGGAGGGAGAGGAGACCACAGAGCAAGAGTCATAGAAAGAAAGAAAGAAAGTCCAGGAAGTCTCTGTGCTTGACTATGACCGCCGCATCGGGCCCTTCAAAATGGCGGATAGAGCCGGCGAATAAAAGTCCACGTCGTTGGATTAGCGCATCTGCTCGGCCTCTTTGGAGTCTAAAAAAGTTGATAGTAGATCAGGATCTTCGAATGTCCTGGTTTGGTTGTGGAGAGTCACTCGGAGTTTCGCGGGATACAACAGGCCAAAGCGAGCCTGTAGCTGTTGAAGTCGAGGGCGAAAAGCAAGGAGTTTCTTCCGTCGGTCCACGGTAGGCTTTGCCAAGTCAGGGAAGAAGGAGACTTTGTGACCTTCAAATTCCAAGTGATGGTTCGCCCGGGCAGCATTTAAAATTTGTTCCACTTGTTGATATCGTAGCAGGCGAAAGATAATAGGCCGGGGGGTCGTTCGGTTGAGCACCATGTGGGTAGGAGCACGGTGTGCACGATCGATTTCCAATTCTTTATGAAAGGTGATCTTCAGCAAGGAGGGAAGAATTTTGAGCAGGAATTCTCTCATATCTCCCGCTTCCGCCCCCTCCGGTATTCCAATGAGCCTCACATTGTTGCGACGGGCTCGATTATTGCTATCTTCTAACTCCTTTTGCAGATTCTGTATCTGGCGCTCGGCCTTGTCCAGTGCGCCCAAGCGCACCGCGTGCGAATCGAGGACCCCCGCCATATTGTCCTGCCGTAATGAGAGTCTTTCAAGTCGGTCCTGGAGCACTCCAAAGTCTTCTCGCAGGGCTCTAAGCGCTTCTCCATTGGATTGCACTAATTCCTTCACGCCGCGTAGTTCCTCCAGAATCTCCAGGTGCATTTCGGGGTTTTCACGAAATGGAACCATCTTCTGTGGGGAGGACACCTCTGTTTTGGAGCGTTTTCCGTGAGAAGAAGAAGGAGACCCGAAGTCCAAGCGCGCTGGTTTATGGGCCGCCATCCCCCCCGAGGTACCCCGGTCAACCCGGAGCGAAATAGTAAGTTTGTATAGGTATTAAGTCAGGATTCTAAGTAGGCCTCTCGGGAGCTTCAGCGCGAAGCGTCTTACCCGCTGGACATCAGGCTCCGCCCCCCCATGATTGAGATGTTTAAATACCTCCATGGTATAAATATTCAGGGAGAGAGCCTCTTTCAATTGAAAGCAAGTTCTGCTACAAGGAGACATGGGATGAGAGTGAAGGGAGATAGATTCAGGAGTGATATGCGGAAATATTTCTTTACGGAAAGAGTAGTGGATCCGTGGAATAGTCTCCCAGTGGAGGTGGTAGAGATGAGGACAGTAACTGAATTTAAAAAAGCATGGGACAAACACAGAGGATCTCTAAAGGTAAAAAGGGGACTGATGTAGTTGTTGATATGGAAGGACAGACTAGATAGGCCATGTGGTCTTTTTCTGTCATCATATTTCTATGTTTCTATAAGAACTTGCCGCAGGGCAGCTTACTAAGTTACAGTTCTAATGATTTTGATTGTTAATGAAGGGCTAATTGGATGGAGATGTTTATTGAGACATAATGCTGTGTGTGGTCATGGGGAAAGAGGAAGTATGGGTTCATAATTTTGTTTACCTTTTTGCTGACATAACACCGTTTTGATGTGGGTCAGTGGTTGTAAGAGGGAGAAAAGTGAGAGATTGGGAATAATTGGGAAATGCTTCTGAAAAGGGTCTAAGATTTTGGCATGAGGTGGGATTGGGGAAGCTTCTTTTGCTCTGTGCTTGTTCACCTGTAAATGGTGAGGTTGAAAGGAAGAGTGCCTCTCCCGGGAACTCCCATGATATGGTTGTGTTGTGATTTTGTAGTAGACTGTGCTGAATGTTTATCCCGGTTCTCCTGTGTTGTAATAAGACTGTTACATGATGCCTCTTAAATTCTTGTCTCTGAACATCAAAGGTATAATTAACCCAATTAAGAGGAAAAAATACTGGTTTATTGTAATAATGAAAGAGCAGATGTAGTTCTCATTCAAGAAACCCATTTGTCTACGGTTGAGTCGAGGAAACTTGGCCTTGGGAAATATCTCTTGGTTGGGCATTCCACTGCGTTGAAAAATAAAAATGAAGTGGCTATCCTAATAAAAAAGGTACTTGCTCCTACAATCTTTCAAAACAAAGCAAGCAACAGGAGAAGGAAGTCTTCCTCAGAAAAGTTCAGTAGAGGGTAGCGGAGGACAAAAACCACAGCCAAATAAAAGAAGATATCCCAAAAGTTTATTGTGGCTTTTTTGGATATCTTCTTGTGTTTGGCCGTTGTTTTTGTCCTCCGCTACCTACAATCTTGAAAACCAAAGCAGACACTGAGGGAAGATGGTCTAAAGCTCTGTTACAGATAGGGAATCGTAAGATCGCGGTTATAAACATCTATGGACCAAATAAGGATGATATACAGTTCTTTTAAGGCTTAGCAGAAGAGGTCCATGAGTGGGCCTCGTATATGATATGATTCTGGGAGAGGATTTTCATTTAACATTAGATCTTTTAATAGATCGCCAGCCCTATAGGTCCCAGAAACAATCAAAGGCGGGTACCACCATTCTTTCTATCATCCAATTAAACGGGTTGTTTGATATATGGAGATTACATCACCCAAAGGAGAGACAATTTACGTTTTATTCACTACCCCATAATCCGCACTCTCATATAGATTATTTTCTAATCTCTAAATCGCTAATCCCCTTTACTTTGCAAACTGGAATCTGTGGCACTCATATCTCTGACCATGCAGCTATGTCCCTATCCTTGGGAGATAATGAAAAGGCTCGCTCGGGGTCAGCATGGTTCTTCCTGAGAGATTTACTGGCTGACTCAGAATTATGTGCAGCTATTAGGTTGGTGATCAAAAATTATTTTGATCAAAATCTTCCAGAAGACATGCTGGGATGGGCATGGTGTGAGGCATTCAAGGCCTGTATTCAGGCTGAATGTAGAAGCTTTAAAATAAAGTTAGATCGCCTACGGAAAGGTAGGTTAGAAGAGCTGGAATCACAAATACAGGCAGGGGAAAGGATTTTGAGATCTAGGACGGATCCCTGTATCCTTATCCATTTGCAAAGATTGAGATACCAATATAACAGTATCATAAGTACCCAGGCTGAGCGCCTATTGGGTGCTCAACAAGGAAAGTACTACAGGGAGATTATTAAAGCGGGGAATTTATTGGCACGCACCCTCAAACCGCGGCCCCCACCCCCCAAAATAAAATTGAAGCTATAAGGGATGATAGTGGGGAATTAATCCCGAAGGATTCCCAGATAGCGGAAACTTTTAGGAAATTTTACGAGAGCTTCTATTCTTCGGAAGTAGATGATAGCCCCTTGGCATTTCAGAGACTGTTAGGACAGGTACAGCATCCAATGCTATCCCTTCATCAGAAAGATGAACTTGAGAGGCCCTTCTCTATAAAAGAGTTAAAAGAGACTCTTATGGGTATGAGCCGGGGGAAAGCAACTGGGCCAGATGGGATCCCTGTAGAATTTTATCAGACGTTTGTGGAGGATTTGGCTTCTTTCATTTTGAACTATTTTCAATTATTCTGAGATCAAGGACCAGCGACGGGGACTTTTAGTGAAGCAACAGTAGTGGTATTGGAGAAAGCTGGGAGGGACCCACAAAAAATGGAAAACTACCACCCTATATCCCTTTTGAATGCTGATTATAAGTTGTTTTCATCTATTCTGGCGAGTAGAATAGCAAAAGTTATTCCTTCTGTAATACATCCAGATCAATGTGGCTTTATAGCGGGGCATTCCACCGTAGACAACGCTAGATTGTTGTTAAATCTTTTGGGAAGGCAGACCAGTTGAACGAGGCAGTAGTAGGGCTCTCGGTCAATGCTGAAAAAGCATTCGACCGGGTGGAATGGTGTTTTCTAACTAATGCGTTAAGGTGGTTTGGATTTGGAAGTAAAACGATTCGCCTGATCCAGACACTGAATGCTAATCCCAAGGCGCGTATCCTGGTGAATGGGATTCTCTCTTCTCCCTTTCCACTTAAAAGAGGCACGAGACAGGGGTGCCCCCTATCTCCATTATTATTTAATATTGCATTAGAACCCCTAGCCATATTGATAAGACAATCTGATAAAATTCAGGGAATAGAGGTGGGGAGTATTCATGTCAAGTTCTCGGCCTATGTCGATGATCTTTTGCTGTTTCTCCAGCCTCAGTCAGCTGCGGAGGTCATGGTGGTGATTGACGCGTACTCCAGATTGTCTGGATATAAGATAAATTGGAGTAAATCTGTAGCTTTCCCAGTGAATAAATTAACCTTCCCGTCGGCAATAGAACAGCTCTCCTTTCTCTGGGAGAAAAAGGCCATAAAATATGTGGGAGTCCAGTATAGTTTCTCCTTGGAAGAAACTATAGAATCAAATATTAAAGTGTTAATGGATATGGTCCAATCATTCATATTTAAGTGGTCCCCCCTTCATTTATCCTGGTGGGGTAGACTTGATTCTATAAAAATGACGCTAGTACCCAAAGTAAATTATATTTATTTATTTACACAGATTTGTATACCACCTTATCCTACAATCAAAGTGGTTACATGACGTCACAATTAGGGTTACATTTAACATGTGGATACTATACAACATTCAACATGAGGGTATTTAACAACAAATAGACAGCACAGTTGGAGGGTTACATTTAGGGGTATGTTTACTAAACTGCGTTAGTGTGATTCGCGTTAGGATCCGCGGTACAGGCAGAAATCCAAAATAAGGACATGGGCGGTACATCGTTACCGATAATGCGCGTTACCAGGCGCCATAGCCTAATGAGCGTTAAAAAAACATCGTGTAGAGCGCCACGCAACGCGCGCCCATAAGGCGTCTGATAAGGGGTCTAGCAAGGTGTCTAGAACTGTAGCACAATGGTTAATACACTGATTAGTGGTGCAGGGGATGTGAGTTCAATCCCCCTGTGGGTCTAATGAGTAAAGCTGGCAGAGACATCACCTTTTCCTCAAAATCAGTGCTGTTTGAAGCTTGTTGTTTGTTAATTATAATTAGTGCTTCCAGCAAACACACCCTCACAGGGCCGTAACCCAAGGTGCTGCATAAGGCACCCTATAAGGCACCCCAGAGGGCACATTATAAAGTGCACTGCCTGCCAAGGCACCCTAGAATGTCCCCTATGGGGCACCCCACAGGGCGCAGTATAGGGCCCGCATTGGGCACTGTATCGGTCGCCTGATGAGGTACCGTAAGGAGACAGCACTGTGAGGGTTTGTTGCTGGCGGCGCCAATTTAAATTTAAAAAAGAAAATGCCACAGACAGCCCTAACAAATAACCCCACTGTGGGATCAAACCCATGACCCCTGGCTCCACAGGCAGTGAAGTAACTAGTGGGCCACAGCACTAGTGCTACTAACAAATCCCTGGCTGGCAGCTGAAGGACGTCAGGTCACCACACAAACTGTCTGCTGTGGTGGCTAGGATTTGGGTTAACCCACACATACCCATGGTGCACTGCACATGCAGATCTGCAGTCTATAGATGAACACAAGATGCAGTATGCACCCCCCCAGCACCTCAGCCTGGTGGGGTGTCCTGACCATGTTCAACCCCACAGCACCTCAGCCTGGTAGGGGTTCTGACCATGTGTGTTACTGCCACAGAGTGGCTACCGTCCATCACAGTGGACGGGTCCTGTGCTCACCCTGAGGGTGAGGTGGGGTGCCCAGCACCATTTCCGCTGCACCTGGCATTTCTGCGATGGGCTATGCTACAGGTCCCCATCGGTGCCTCTGTGTGATAGGTGACCCCTGCAGATACCCTTAGCATTTGCCTGTGTCCATCTGTACATCACGTCTTGCCCGTGTGGACTATGATGCACCTGGAATAGTTCATACACTGTGTGGGTGCCATGGTCACATGATTTCAGGTCCATGGGGGGGGCAGGGGGGTTTGGGCCCATAGGCGGTTTATGTACCAACACCCAACCCACCCTCTGTGGCTCAGGGTGGGAAACAGGGTTTCAAAATAACAGGTCATCATTTTACCCCCTACACTGGTGACAGTAGAGGGGACCATTCAACCCAGTCCTGCCGGGGAATGGACACCCCAACAGAGCAGTCTATGCAGCTCTGTACGCCTCGATACATTGGGCAGTGACAGACAGACCTGGTACTGCGCAGCTGCCCCACACCACTATCTGACATTCTCCAGCAGCTTCAGCCACACACATACTAACTGCAGACAGCCTGCTTGCTAGTCCATAGTGCATGCTCCTAGAGGTGACGTGTGCACCCACACCTGGGATGTGCACACACCCACCAAGCAGATGGGTCAGTGATAGGGCTCCAGAGGACAGAGCCCATATATCTCACTTCAGAAGGACACTATGTAGCACTATGGGAGAACCCAGCCATGCCGTGGTCACTGCACAGTCAGGGTGAGCATGACCACCCAGCAGAACATGCCGTGGCTACCCTGTCCGTGTAGGTGGTGGGCAGGCCCTACAATGTCCCAGCCATTGCCCTGGGCCCTGTGCAGGTGCATCCTGCCCAGGCCGCCCTGTCCGGCTATACCCACAGTACCTTGCTCCTCATTATGCACATTGGTAGGCCAATACTCGCAACAGTGCTAGCGGTGTGGGCTGCAGAGGGTGTTGGCAAATGCCACACACTGGATAGACTGACGCACACCCCCACACCTATGCCAGTATTGTGCACCAATATAGGCTTTTGGCAGCCCAGGACACTGCACCAGTCCTGGGCACAGTGCAGGCATGGCTATGGTATGCTGTACTGTTGGGGTCTCTTCCCAAGGTGGTGGACACTGTCAGGTTCCAGATGTGACACACACTCCACAGACATCACAGAGGTTGGTATGGTACAGCACACTGGGCAGCTTGTGCTAACCTTAGGGATTGCTATGTGCCAGTTATCATAGCAACCTTTTGCTATCTGTGTACCGTATTCCCTGGTTTGGGGTGTCATTGCTAGGGTATGCAAGTGCTAGTATTCGGAGATGAACACAGGGCCCAACATCCTGCCTCTCCAGGACGCTGTGGCTAATGGGGCCTGTGGGAGCGGGTGTTTCCGCCCCTGTGGATCAATGCTCTTGGACAGGGGTTCCCAACTCCGGTCCTGGTGGGCCGCACCATGTTCGGGTTTTCATGCTGTTCCTGATGAATATGCATGAGATACATCTGCATACCATGGGGGCGGCGCATCGACATACAGCACAGGCATCTTTATTGCAGACAGCATGGAACCTGAATGTTGTTTGGACCTCCATGACTGCCTTTGGGAGACTCTGCTCTCGGTAATGCGCCTGTTTGTGGTGTCTGTGTTCTGTACGGTAAAATGTAGGCGTTCCAGCAATGTTTATTCTATCAGCAATACAAGGTTCCATCTTTCTTACTGCGGTTTATTACTGGTAAAAAGTATGGGAACAGAGTTGGCAGGGACCACAGCTTGGGATTGAACCTGTGACCTTCGGCTCCTGAATGCACTGGCTGTGCTTACTGTGCCACAGGGACAGATCATTTCCTGCAGGTACCATGACTCTTTGTCATACTGAGCCTGTCTGTTGCAGTACACGGCACCCACCTACATGGGTCTGGGCCGTGGCCTGCTATGGTCAGATGTCACTGCCCCCTCTGCCACGGGTACCCCTCCGCCGCCATACTGCCATGCCCTTCTGCTGGTGGTGCACGGCATCGGGCCATCCAGTGTGCATATAGGCAGCTGCCTATGGTATGGGTGGTGGGGTAGGGGTGCCTGGATGGACGTCCACACTTCCCCCCAGCACCGCCTGCCACTGTTCTGTGCCCTTAGGGGTGGCTGCTGGGTATTGTCCCCTGTGACACTGCGGGGGACACACTCATGCCCATGTTGGGCCCTCAACAGTTGCAGTCTGGCTGTACTGTTTATGCATTCCTATGGGCCAAACTGAGCATCACCCTAGTCCCCACTGTGGCCCAGCTGCACCACAGCATGTGCCGCCTGCGGCCCTCTGTAGCCTCTTTTCCAGCATCTGCCCAGTTGCCCATTCCGACATGCCCACCCTGCTGTTGCGGAACATGTGCACGCCATGGGGAACCTGTTCAGTAACAAGGGGAAGCCCTGATCTGCGCTATTTCACTGTGGCATCATTCACCATCATTCACCATCATTTCACTGTGGCATCATTCACCTTCTATGCCCTTAGAAAATATCAACATCTCTTATCAACCTGTAGATAAATGGTCAGAATTTTACCCCATTTCAAAAGTGTCATTAAAAACAATCATCTCCGGCCTAAATACCACAACTTCGTATTTAGATCCATGCCCTGTATCATGGATAAAAAACACACTACCAACTCTACTATCCTTTATTCTCCCAATAGTAAATCTTTCACTTACCCAAGGATACCTTCCATCCCCGCTCAAACATGCACAAATACGTCCAATTTTAAAGAACAGCAAACTAGATAAAACATCCCCTACATCATATAGGCCCATCTCTAGCATACCATTCTTGGCCAAAATAATTGAAAAGGTAGTGCAACTACAGACACAGGAATTTATAGACTTATCTTACCCACTAGATGATCAACAATATGGATTCCGGCCCCGCCATGGAGTAGAAACACTTCTAACAGTATTAATAGATACACTCCTAAAAGGAATTGACAATCATAAACAGGCGTTCATCTTACTTTTCATTGACATATCAGCAGCTTTTGATAGCGTGTATCACTCAATTTTGCTCAACAACCTACGACAGATAGGCATAAACTCTACCGTACATAAATGGTTCACCTCATATTTAAAAAACAGAACACAAAATGTAAGAACAGGTAATCAAATATCCAACACATACAAACAAGAAATAGGTTTACCACAGGGTTCAGCGCTTTCAGCCCTACTTTTCAATATCTATATAAAACCGGTCTGCAACATCTTTAAAAAATTCGGAATACAATATCACCTTTATGCGGATGATATTATGATGTACATACCTTTTACGATTCCTAACCTACCGATTCAACGTCTATCAGACTGCTACAATGAAATTACACACTGGCTAAAAACCCAAAACCTCCATATAAACCATGCTAAAACCGAAGTCTTGATCGTAACAAAAAAACAATCATTTATTCCCCCAACCCACATAACACTACAAAACCAAGAAATTAAAATAAAAAATGAAATAAGATATCTAGGAGTCATTTTAGATACACACCTCTCTATGGAAACTCACATTAGAAACACCTTAAAGAAAATCTACTTCAAACTTAAAATCCTCAAACAATTGCGCCCCCTGGTATTTATGCAAGATTTTATCAACATAACACAGGCCACCATTACTCCCCACTTCGATTTCGCTAACTTAACACTTATAGGCATTCCAAAACAAAATATCAAAAGAATCCAACTCGCACAAAATGCAACAGCTAGAATTATATTAAAGATAAATTCACTCCAACACATTACACCAATACTAGCTTCCCTGCACTGGTTACCAATACAAAGCAGGATAACCTACAAAACAATAATAACTACATTCAAAGCCCTAAACGACATGGCCCCGAAGACACTATGTAATTTAATAAGCAAAGAACTACCTAAGTCCACTCATAGAAAAGGACAATCAAATAAACTAAAGATTCCAAAAGAATATATAAGATCTCACAAAATTACAAATAATAGAGCCTTTTCCCACATAGCTCCAATAACTTGGAACTCGTTACCAGAGGACTTACGATCACTAAAACAGATAACAGAATTAAAAAAAAAATTGAAAACATATCTATTCACTAAACACTATAACTCCATAGAAAACATTCCACTCAACTTAGATAAAGGCTAAACATGAACCTCCCCAAATCAAGCGTATACTCCCTTCTTCAAGGGATAACATACAAAACATAATCGAATGAACATTCCACTCCTATGCACTGATACCCTACTTGTATATAGTTGAAACTGATATGATCTGCCTATGCGGTAGAGTCAGTACTTTGTTTAAATTGTTACACAATCTGTGTTAGTTGAATTATTCTGCTTAGTATTTAAACCTATGTGTGCATGTTAAGATGTTCTATGTAAAAAGTTATTTTGTTCCATGTAAAACAAGCTCTGCATTGTTAACTGTTGTTAATTGTACACCGCAACTGATCGCTGGAAGATGCGGTATATAAATAAGTGTTAAATAAATAAATAAATAAATAAATAAAATAAATAAATACACCCTTCCACAGTTAATATCTTTTTCTGAGGCTTTCTCAGTGGTATTTTTGGCTGTTTCCCATTGATATCACTATTGGCTAGCTTGGTTATGTTATTTTCCTCGTTTCTTATGGTCATTTTCACTGCTTATTTGCCCTTTTGTTTCGTGCACATGTATCACACTTATCACGTTTTGTGGGTTTCCCTGCCTATGCTGTACATTGCTGATGCTGAAATGGTTTCCCTCCCCTGCAAATGTGCATCTAACGGCAGGTTTTCAATGGCAGTAGGATTCAGCCCTTGAGTTCAGCACGTTGGTGTGCCTGGAGCCTCTCCCCGCCCACACTCCGCCCATTGACCCCCTTCTCTCCGCCCTCTCTCCACCTTCTGCGGTGTTTTACCGCGCCGTGGAACTTTACGATCGTTAACTTACGTTAACGCGCGTTATGAGATGTTAACGATCATTAACGCATCATAACGTGTGTTAACGTTACTTAACGATCATTAACGTTACATTACGCGCATTATGTACCATTACCGCAGTTTAGTAAACATCCCCCTTAGTGTGAGAGTCTCTTTGTGATTCTAGTTGGGCTGATTGGGTATTGAGTTGGCTGTGGTAGCTGCAATACCGCTCGAGTGGGTACTATTGTCTATCTGCTCATAAGTTTCTGCAAAGAGCGAGTTTTAAGGTTCTTGCAGAAGTCTGTGATATCTTCTAATGCCCTTAGGCTCGTTGGGAGGGAGTTCCATAGTGTGAGTGCCAGTAGTGATGGAGCTCTTCTTGAAGCATTTTGTTTAGTTTTGTGGTATCCTGCAGGTGTGCCGATCATGTTGTCATTATTGTTCCTTCTTGGTCTATTAATGATATCCCTTGTTATGATTTCTTGTAGAGCATCTGCTGATAGATGGTGGATGATTTTGAAGATAATCAGGATAGTTTTAAACTTTGCTCTGGCCATCATTGGGAGCCAGTGTAGTTCTTGTAAGACTGAGGTGATGTGCTCAGTTCTTGGGGTGTCAGTAATGATATGTGCTGTAGTGTTTTGCACCATTTGGAGTGGGTGTAGGGTATGCTGAGGGAGGCCTTGATATAGCAAGTTTCCATAATCAAGCAGAGGTGTGATGAGTGCTTGGCATACCGTGCGAAAGTGGTCTTGGCGGAGCAATGGTTTTATCTCTCTTATGGTCTTTAGACGTTGATAGGCCTTGTTTGTGGTTTTAGTGATATGAGATTTCAGGTTCAGGGCTCTGTCCATTGTGATGCCCAGGTATTTGACTCAATCTTTGACTACTATATGTTTGTTTAGAATGTTAATAGTCTGTGGTGGTATGAAGGTAGAGTTTCAAGTGATGAACATTGCCTCAGTTTTATCGTAGTTGTCAGGTTATTGGCTGCTAGCCAGGCATTCATGTCCTCAATGCATTTGGTTATAGTTCTGGTGTTAGGTGCTAGTAGATTTATTGGAGTATACACCAAGATGTCGTCAGCATAGATGTGTTAGTAGAGTTTGTGTCGTTTGATGATGTTGCAAATGGGTTGTATGTAAATATTGAAGAGCATTGATGATAGGGCTGATCCCTGAGGTATTCCTTGCGTGACGGGGAACTGCAGTGATTTCTTTTGGTCACATTTGACTTGTTGCGTTCGATCTTCCAGGTATGAGGTGAACCATTTCAGAGTATTCTTGAGTAGTCTAATCTGATGCAGGCGCTGCAGTAATCAGGCATGAGATACTGTGTCAAAGGCTGCCGAGATGTCTATAAACACTAGCAGGAATCCATTTTTTATGCTATCTATACCTCTTATGAGGTTGTCAAAGAGGGACGTTAGTAGCGTTTCCACACCATGCTGGTGTTTAAAGCCATGCTGATGAATGTCCAGGGGAACATTCATGTCAATGTAGTCTTGAAGTTGTCTTTGTACTGTCTTTTCAATGATTTTTGCAAGGAATGGTAGGCTGAATATAGGACGGTAGGATTTCGGTTCAGATGGACTTAGGTTATTGCCTTTAAGTATCGGTTGTATCATAGCGTGTTTGAGAGATTGCGGCATGTATCCTTGTTGGAGTGAATCTTTGACAATTTTGTGAATGTGCTGGGAGAGATGGTTTCTTGTGGCTTTGATCCAAGCCAGTGGGCAGGGGTCAGATGGTGAGGTTGTTGTGTTGAGCCCATGTATTATGTCCTCTACTTGCTGTTTTGCTGGTATGCTGAATTCTTCCCAGGTTTGATATTGCTCTTTCATTTCATGGTCATCTTTTATTAGTGTGAAGGAGCATGTCTGGGTGGTATTTTTTGTTCTCATGTAGTCCACATATTTCCTATTGGTCAAGATGGTGAGTGCAATGCTGTGTGGTGTCCCTTGTGAGCTTTTGGACAATGCTAAAGAGTTCTCTTGGTTTGTTGACAGAGTTCATGATTAAGTTGGTGTGGTGATGCTGTTTACATTCATTTATCAGATTGCTATATTC
Organism: Ichthyophis bannanicus; assembly: GCA_033557465.1. Taxonomy (NCBI): domain Eukaryota; kingdom Metazoa; phylum Chordata; class Amphibia; order Gymnophiona; family Ichthyophiidae; genus Ichthyophis; species Ichthyophis bannanicus. The sequence continues at coordinate 236,147,191 of CM066043.1, read as the reverse complement.
CAGTAGCTTGGCTCTGTATAGATTCAGGGAGTTATGCGACTTGTTCCACCTCCATTTTCTCTCCAGTCTTCGGAGTATGCGCTTTTCATTTCTGATGTCATTTGAATACCAGGGGGCATTGGGTCTCCTTCTTGTTTGTGGTTTTATACTCCTACTTGTTTCAATTATATATTGGAAATGATACCAGCATCCTTTCCGGATAAATTTTATAAAGCCTTAGAAAGATTGTTGATTGAATTTTTATGGCAGGGGAAGCCACCGCGAATAGTGACAAAGAAGCTGAAGGGAAATAAGCTGTCAGGGGGTGTCCAGTTCCCTGACTTTAGGTGGTACCACATTGCTTCCTTACTGAAACAGGGAGCAGAGTGGTATTCTCCTAGAAGTAAGGGGAATAAAGCAATGTGGTTGGTATTAGAGGAAGAATTAATAGCACCATTCCCAACCTCAGTATTGCTAGGGACGTACCTTCCCGGACGGGACAAGAACCTTGAGATTATTCAAGCCACCCAAGAAGCATATTTATTTATTTATCTGTATTTATATCCCGCTTTTCACCGGGTCAAAGCGGTCAATTGGGAGATACATTTAACACGAGGGGATATGACACACATATGCTAATACTTACAGGGAACATGGGCAATGGAGGGTTAAGTGGCTTGCCCAAGACCACAAGAAGTGCCTATAGGACTAGAAATCCCAGTCCCTCCGGCCTGAGATTGCTGTCCCCAGCTGGGACTTGAACCCCCAGCCCTCCGGCCTGAAGTACCTTGTCCTAACCACTAGGCCACTCCTCCCTGCATATCAGTTTTTAATAGAAGTAACGGGATCTACTGATAAAATCCCGGCTTGCTTCCCTATCTGGTATAACCCCAAGTTTAAGATTGGGCGGAAGTCCTTCGCCTGGAGGGTATGGCAAGACAGGGGTATATGGACTGTGGGACAGCTAATTAAAAATAACACTTGGAAGACGTTTGAAGATCTTCAGCAGGAGTTTGGTATTCCCTGGTCATGTTATTTTCAGTGGGCACAATTGAAACACTGTCTCACTGAGATTATAAAAGATCCTAAGGAAGTGGTGGAAGAATGGGGTCTGTTGAAGACAGTGGAGATCTGTCAAAGTGTAAAGGGAGTGATTTCCAAATTCTATGCAGTGATGAGACAAAGGGGTATGTTTACTAAACTGCGTTAGTGCAATTCGCGTTAGGAGCCGCGGTAGTAACAGAAACCCCAAATAAGGACATGGGCGGTACATCGCCACCACTAACGCGCGTTAAAAAAATTAACGAGCGTTACCGGGCGCCGTGGCGCATCACTGCGCGTTAAACGTAAGAAGACGTACAGACACAAAACACTGAAACAGAGCTGTAGCACAATGGTTACGGTACTGACCGCTGTTACAGGCAGCATGGGTTTGAGTCCCCAGTGTGCCTAACGCAGAAGGCTGTCCCAGGCATCACCCTGTACATTACAGAGGGAAAGAGGAGGCATGTTTTTCGTTACACTGAGTATTGGTGTCAGAAAAACACCCTCGGAGTGTGCCTAGCCACGTACGTTGGTGCGTGCATTGGTACGTGCTTAGCCCCGTGCGTAGCTGCGCGCGTACAATCGTGCGTGGGTACGTGTGATTTTACGTGCGTGGGTACGTGTGTTTTTACCAGTGTGGGCATCTTATATTACAGACTCTGTAGGGTGTCTTGCACCTATGCATTATGCTAGCAGATGTACGTGTGATGGCCTATGGTTTATCAGAGCCTGTGAGCAGGTGCTGGGGTTTCACAGGGTTGGATTGTGCCAGTCACACCCATGATGCACTGCACATGCAAATCAGCTGTCCACAGATACACACCATGGGGAATGCACCCCCACAGCACCTCGGCCTGGTAGGGGGAAGTGACCATGTGCACCCCCACAGCACCTCGGCCTGGTAGGGGGTACTGACCGTGTGTTGTACTGGCACAGAGTAGCTACACACCATCACATTGTGCGGGTACTGTGCTCACCCTGAGGGTGCAGTGAGGCGCACAGCACCAGGTCCACAGCACCATCCATGGCTGAAAGAGGCCATGGCGCAGGTCCAAAGCAGTGTTACTGTGTGAGATAGGTAGGTTCTGCAGGACCACCTTGGACATCTCTGTCTGTTTCAGTCAGGTGTAGCCCCCCCCCCAAGGGATGAGGGTGGCAAACAGGGTCTCCTATCAAAAGATCCACAGTCCACCTCCCTGCAAAGGTGGCAGTAGAGGGGAACAGTAACCCTAATCCTGCTGAGGAACAGACACCCCCACAGGGCAGTTAATGCAGCTCTGTACACAGCCATAACACAATAGCAAACAGACATTAGGCCTGGATATGGTATGCTGCACCCCACCACTATCTGATATTCCCCTGGTGCAAGCCATCAGGCACTGCACCCTGCAAGCCACTCCATCACAACACCTACCAGCTGCAAACAGTCTGCTAGTGCCCAGTGGAGATGCCTGCACCCAGAACTGGGATGTCAGCATACACAGCAAGCAGACACATCAGTGACTGGGCCCCAAAAGGAAACCCATAGTTATCACATAAGAGAAATACAAGACAGCACCATGGGAGTGCCTAGCCATGCTGTGGTCACTGCACAGTCAGGGTGAGAGTGATCTCTCAACAGGATATACTGAGGTCACCCTGTCTGTGTAGGTGGTGGCCGGGCACTACAATGTGCCTGTCACTGCCCTGTGCAGATGCACCCTGGCCAGGCCACCCTGTCCGGCCTATACCCATATTACCTTGCTCCTCATTATGCACATTGGCAGCCCAATACTGGCAACATTGCTGGCAGTGTGGACTGTGGAAGGTGTTTGCAGCCACCACACACTGGATAGACAGACAGCCACCCCCACACCTATGCCAGCATTGTGCTACTATAGAGGTGGTCAGCAGCCATACCCACCACACCAGTCATGGGCATAGTACAGGCATGGATATGGTACACAAGACTGTTGGGGGTCACTCCCCAAGGTGGTGAACACTGTCAGAGACCAGACCTGCAGCACACACCGCAGACATCAGAATGATTGTTATGGTGGAGCTCAATGAGCAAAATGTGCTTAACGTAGGAATTGATATCTGCCAGTTATCATAGGTAACGTTTGATAGCTCTGTACCATATACCCAGGTGTCGGGTGGCATTGCTAAGGTATGCAACTGCTAGTATTGGGAGATACAGGCATGGCCCAATGTCTTGCCTCTCCAGGAGGCATTGGCCAATGGGGCCTGTGGGTGGGTGTGCGGCCCTGTTGGCTGCTGCTTTACGGCAGAGTTCCCCAACTCCAGTCCTGGTGTTCCAAACACTGTTCGGGTTTTCATGCTGTCCCTCATAAATATGCATGAGCTACATCTGCATACCATAGGGGTGGTGCATAGCTATGCAGCACAGGCATCTTTATTAGAGGCAGCATGAAGCCGGAATGGTGTGGGGCCCTCCAGGACTGCATTTGCGGGACTCTGCTTTAGGTAATGTACCTGTTTCTGGTGTCTGTGTTTGGTGTAGTAAAATATATGCCATGCGTATCTTATCTGCAATAAAGGAGTGTCTTTACTATCACTGTTTAGTGGTGGGTAAAACTATGGGGACTGGGTTGGCAGGAGCCCCAGCTGGGATTTAGAACCTGTGACCCTCTGGTCTTACAGGCACTGGCTGTGTCTGTTGCACCACACTGTGGCCACAGAGACAGTGCAGTCCCTGGAGTTAGTTAAACCGGCCTGACGAGTCAGAAACCCTGCTCTGCAACAGGTTTACTGTGGCCTCATTTACCTTGTATGCAGACAAAGGTGCACATAAACCTCAGAACAGACCTCAGAAAAGGGGCACACACCCATAACCCAGCTGGGCAACAATGATATCATTGGGCAACATTACACAACACTCCCAGGACAGCTCCATTACAATGAAATGATCTTTGAAAGGGTCTGCGGAGCGTAGACCCTTCCACACATCATTTATTTTTTATTTGGTGCTTTCAAGGGAGTGTTGTTCCTTGTTGCCCATTGCTATCACTGTTGCCCAGCTGAATTATGCTTTTTAAAATGTTTCTTGTGGTCATTTTTAACGTTTTATGTGAAATTTTGTTCTGTGCACATGTATCACACTGCTCACGTTTTGTCGGTTTCCCCGGTTTTTCTGTACATTGCTGACGGAAATGGTTTCTCTTCCCTTTAAATGCCTTTAACGACAGGTTTTCATTCGCGTTGGAATTGAGCTCGGAAATTCAGCGCGTTAGTATGAGGGGAGCCTCTCACCGCCCACTCTCCGCCCATTGACCCCTTCTCTCCGCCCACTCTCCACCTTCTGTGCTGTTTTAACGCGCCGCGGAGGTTTACGATCGTTAACTATGCTTAACGCGCGTAGTATTACGTTAACGGTCGTTAGCGCATCGGTACGCACGTTATACGGCACTTACGGTCGTTAACGTCGTATAACATCCCCCATAGTGTGAAACCGTCTCTCCTTGGTTTGGAAAAAATTTGTGAATCGGAACTGGGGCAATCGTGCCCCACAAATTGTTGGGAACAATTATGGGGAATACAAAGAGTCACACTGGTGGCAGCACTCACAGTCTATGCACTTTTTTCTCCATAGAGCATACCTGATGCCAATCAGGGTAGCCAGTGGGACCGCAGCTCCCAAAGTGGTTGCTGGTCCTGCTCAGAAATCATGGGCACGTTCAAACATATGTGGTTTGATTGTATGCATGTTCAGAGATTTTGGAGGCAAATATGGAGTAGGATTACAATAATACTGGATATCCAGGCCCCTTTGACATGGGAAATAGTGGTTCTCCGGTCATGCGCAAGTGGGTTGGATTTACAAAAGGAAAAGATGTTTCTATTTAATTTCATGATGGCTATTGCGCTGAAGCAGAGAGCAACCTATTGGAAAGAGATGGATAAACTAGATGGTCACCTGTGGTGGAGTCTAGTGTGTTTATACTCTCAGTATGAAAAAGCGCATGATAAAGAAAATCTAAAAGGAGGCCTGAGAAGAAAACACAGGCAGAGAGAAGAGGTAGGAGAGAGCGGGACATCCGATAAGTGGTATTATTTGGAAGCTTATGTAGCAAAGGCCAAATTAACCCAGAAATAAATATGTTGTATGAAATGTTGATATGTGGCTGTAGATCTGGGGATTACTAAAAAGGAAGGATGGATCCAGGGAGAAGATGGAGGGAGAGAGAGGGGAAGGGGGAGTGGGGGAGTTTCTTCTTTTTGGTTTTGGCATGTAAGTAGGAGGTTGGTGTTTAGTAGTTCTATATTAAAGTGGTATAGTTGTGTTATGTTAAATATACAATAAAAAGTTTACAAAAAAAGAAATGGAGTCTCAATGAAGAGAACATTTTGGTTGAAATAGGCCACTTTACTAGGTATGCACAGGCATATCCCGCCCCCCCCCCCCAAGAGTATTGTGGGAGAAATTCTTTGTGAACTATGGACTCTGATCAGGGAAGAGACTTTGAAAGCTATGTGAAAAGGTTTAAAGAACAATTTGGAGAGGCTTATAGATTGACTCGGTTTGTAAGCAGATTCTGCAACCAAAGGAAAAAGCACTAATATGACCAGAGGGTACAGCAAAGTGAGTACTTCTATAAAGGGTACACAGAAAAGTACACTTTAGAAAAGAGACTTATGTATGTTTCTAAAGAACTTACATGTGTGAATGGGCAGTTGCTGTTCTGTAAGCACCTGTGTAAATTCTATTATTTGTATCTTCAATGAGGGTATACATAGGGGTGGAGTTTGGATGAAGCATATGTGGGCTTCAGAGCAGAGATGGTGTCCATCTGCCCAAGAAGGTTCAAAGTATCTTCCACAGCAGACTGGCTACCCTACTGAAGAGGGATTTAAACTAGGTTTGTAGGGGATGAGTGAAGAAAGCCCCTAGGTAAGTGAAAGCCCCCAGGTAAGTGAAACATTAAACACCTATATAGAAATAGGTTAAAGGGCAACATCTGGAAAGTGGTGTATATAAATGCCCATAGTATGAAAAATAAGATCCTAGATGTTGAGGCTTTAATAGTAGAAGCTGACTTGGATTTAGTGGCAATTATGAGACATGGTGGGGATGTAATTATACCGGGCTATACTTTATTCAGGAAGGACAAGGAAGAAAGAAGGGGAGGAGGAGTGGCACTATATGTAAAAAATGATATTAACGCTATAGAAGTACAGGGCTTAAAAGGGCACTGTGGGTTAAACTAGAAAGAGGGAATGGGAAATTAATTTGCATTGGTGTGATATACAGATCTCCCTCACAGGGAGAAGAAGCAGATGAAGATTTAATAGAAGACATACACATTATTGCCATGAGAGGAGAAGTGCTACTTGTAGGTGATTTCAGTATGCCAGATGATGATTGGCACATCCCTGCTGCAGTGTCATCTAGAAGTAAGGAGATCCCAGATTCTCTAAAGAGAGAACAATTCCGCTAACTAGTAACGGAACCCACACGTGAAGGGGCCATACTGGACTTGGTGCTTACCAATGGGGAAAGTGTTTCTGATGTGATAGTGGGAGATCATCTCACATCCAGTGATCACCAGATGGTGTGGTTCATTATTTGGACTAGGGCTGATAAAATCCATTCAAAAGCGAGGATCTTAGACTTTAGGAAAACTAACTTTGCCAAGATGGGGCAACACCCCAAGGAGTCATTAATGAGATGGAACAACTGGGGGATGTAGAAAAGCAATGGGCAAAACAGAAAGGGGATATTTTAAGGGCAATAAATCTTTTTGTTTAAGAAAAGATGGAAGGAATATACAGAGTTTTTATATGCTAAAGATCAAGTGGACCAACAGCCGTTTCAACCTGTACCTTGTGATCTGGAACCATTGGTGATGAAAGAAGAAGTTGAAGCAGCACTGAAAGCCTTATCAAAGAACAAAGCACCAGGCATTGATTGCATTCCCATAGAAGTATTACAGCAATCTGATGCAGCTGTTACCGTACTTACAAGGCTCTGCCAAGAAATATGGAAGACAGCATCATGGCCAACTGACTGGAAAAGATCTGTGTTTATACCAGTACTAAAGAAAGGTGATCCAACTGACTGTGGAAATTATCGCACAATCGCTCTGATCCCACATGCCAGCAAAATTCTACTTAAGATTATTCAAAAGAGACTACAATCATACCTGGAACGAGAACTACCTGAAGTGCAAGCAGGGTTCAGAAAAGGGCGAGGAACGAGAGACATCATTGCGGATGTGAGATGGATCCTTGAAAAGACTAAAGAATACCAAAAGGATATCTATTTGTGCTTTATCGACTATAGCAAAGCTTTTGACTGTGTAAACCATGAGAAACTCTGGGCCACATTAAGAAGCATGGGTATACCAGAACACCTGATCGTTCTCTTGCACAATCTGTACATTGATCAAGAAGCAACAGTTCTAACAGAACAAGGAGAAACAGAATGGTTTAAAATAAGCAAAGGTGTAAGACAAGGCTGCATACTTTCCCCCTACCTGTTTAATTTATATGCAGAACAAATCATCAGAGAAGCAGGATTGTATGAAGACAACACAGGTGTGAAGATTGGTGGAAGACTCATCAACAACCTTCGCTATGCTGATGATACCACATTACTGGCGGAAAGTGAAGATGATCTGAAACATTTGCTTCTCACAATCAAAGAACATAGTCTCAAAATGGGCCTGCACCTTAATGTAAAGAAGACAAAGATCATGACAACTGGCATAATCAACAGGTTCATCGTCGAAGGAGAAGAAATTGAAATCGTGAATAACTTTAACCTACTTGGATCAACTATCAATAAAGAAGCAACAAGCAGTCAAGAAATCAGACGACGCATTGGTCTTGGCAGAATGGCTATGAAAGACCTAGATAAGATTCTCAAGAGCAGAGATGTCTCTATCCATACAAAGATTCGACTTGTTCAAGCCATGGTATTTTCAATAACATCATATGGATGTGAAATCTGGACAGTGAAAAAGATAGACAGGAAGAAAATTGATGCCTTTGAATTATGGTGCTGGCGGCGAATACTGTGTATACCATGGACTGCCCGAAGAACAAACCAGTCTGTACTAGAGGAGATCAAACCTAAGCTTTCTTTAGAAGCTCAGATGACAAGACTTCGACTTTCATACTTTGGACACATCATGCGGAGAGAGAGATCATTAGAGAAAGACATCATGCTTGGCAAGATAGAAGGTCAACGCAAAAGAGGAAGGCCAGTAATGAGATGGATCGATACAATAACAGCAGCTACGGGTACCAGTCTGTCAACAATGAGCCGCCTGACTGAAGATTGAACACAATTTAGGATAGCTATCCAGAGGGTCGCCATGAGTCGACTCCGACTCGACGGCACTTAACAACAACAACAACAAATCTTTTTGTTAGAAAGATACATAAATGTAAAAATAAAAGGAGGCCACTATGATCCTCAAAAGAAGTAGCTGAAAAGGTGAAGAAAAAGAGGGTGGCCTTCATAAAATGCAAGAGACCACACAGCAAAGAAGACAAGTATCAATATTTGGAAAAACTTAGAGAAGCTAGAAAAGTAGTCAGAAAAGCAAAGATACCAAAACAAAGAACTAGCCAATGCAATAAAATTGGGGATAATATATTTTTCAGATATGTTAGTGAGAGAAGGAAGTGCAAAAGTGGTATTGTCAGACTGAAGGATGAAGTGGAGGAATATGTAGAAGCTGATCAGGATAAAGTGGAATTGATTAACAAATATTTTTGTTCTATGTTCACACATGAAGGGCCAGGAGCAGGACCTCAGAAATCTCCCACAAATAGGAAGTGAAGAGGATCTTGAATGTTTTTTGTGTTCGTGAGGAACTAGCTAAACTAAAAGTAGACAAACTGATGGAATCAGATGGGATACATCCAAGAATATTAAAGAAACATGGGGATGTTCTTGCAGCTCCACTGACTGACCTTTCTGATGTTTCTTTAGAGTCAGGAGTGATCCTAGAAAACGGGAGAAAGGCACTACTAAAACAAAGAATAGTGAGATTTCTGGAATCCAATGGATTGCATGATCCAAGGCAGCACAGGTTTTCCAGAGGCAGGTCTTTGATAGATTCTTTGACTGGATGACCAGGAAGCTGGACTGAGGGGGAGCCCTAGATATGGTGTATTTTGATTTCAGTAAAGCCTTTGACATCGTTCCACACAGGTGACTTATAAACAAATTGAACACCCTAGGGATGGACCCGAAAGTGACTACTGGGTTAAAAATTGGTTGAGTGGGAGGCAACAAAGGGTACAGGTAAATGGAGCTTACTCTGAGGAGAAGAGTGTTACGAGTGATTGCCACAGGGATCTGTCCTTGGTCTGATTCTTTTTAACATTTTTGTTAGTGATATTGTGGTAGGGCTGTCGGGTAAGGTTTGCCTCTTTGTGGATGATGGATGATTTGTCTCCGCTCTCAAGTTGGACTGTGTCTTTTTGCGGAGAATACACTCTCTCTTTTTCTGTTTTCTTTGCAGATGATACCAAAATCTGCAATAGAGTAAACACCCAGGAAAGAGTAGATGACATGAGGAGGGATCTAGCTAACCTTGACGAATGGTCAAGATGTTGGCAGCTGAGATTTAATGCTTAAAAATATAGAGTTATGCATTTGTGCTGCAAAAATCCAAGGAAGCGGTAGAGTATAGGGGGCAAAGCACTTCTGTCCAGGAAAGAAGAGCAGATACCTGGGCATGATTGTTTCTGATGATGTTAAAGTGACTAAACAGGTAGAAAAGGCAATGGTGAAAGCCAAAAGGATGCTTGGATGCATAGCAAGAGAAATGGCCAGCAGAAAAAAGGAGGTGATAGTGTCTCTATATTAGTCTCTGGTGCGACTTCATTTGGAGTATTGTGTGCAATTCTGGAGACCGCACCTTCAAAAGGATATAAATAGGATGCAGTCAGTGCATAGAGTGGCTACTAAAATGGTTAGTGGTCTTCATTATAAAACATACGGGAACAGATCTCAATATATATATGTTAGAAGAAAGGCGGGATAGAGGAGATATTTGCCTATTTATCGCATACGATAGGAGTGGGGAGAGAGATCAGTAAAATCTGTACACAGAAACTACCTCCATCCAATTGGACACTTAGGACCCGATTCTGTCCCATGAATAGTGGGGATGGATGTCCCATCCCCACTATTCTTGCCCTTTCTGTGGCGGCTATTCTCCCCACCAGTTGTATGGGGAGGTTAGACAGGGACGGGGAAGGGGCAGATCAGTGGCGGAGTTAGGGTGGTTGGTGGGCGGTTGCTGACTCTGGATGTACAGGGCCAATTCTAATGTTGGCCCTGTATGTCCAGGGCTGGCGACTTGTGCGGGGAAGTTATTCAGATGTGGAATAACTTCCATTAATGTCTTTTTTCTGCTGCCAGAGGTACAGATGAGGCAGGGGGACCCAAGGATATTCCCTGCAGTCCGATCCTGGCCTTAGGAGGCCGGATTGGGGGATCGGGCTGCGGGGAAAGCCTTTGTTCAGCCAGCAACTGGGATTGTGGCTTTACAATGGAGCTGCGGTGCCATGGCAACCAGATGCCATGGCGCCGTGGCTCCATTGTATAGCCCTGACTGAGTTAGTTGGGCTTTCCCTGTACATGCAGACCGGGCTGAATCACAGTCCCATCCTGCACGTACAGGGCTTTTCGCAATTATGGTCCTGTGTGGCTTGACGTGCCCCGTGGGATCAGAATCACAACCCCCTGTGTACGTCCAGTTCAAACCAGACGTACAGAGGGGCTGTATGTCCGAGATGGAATGAGCTTGTTAGTGTTTCCCCCAGAGGAGGTCCTGACTGCCTCTGAATCTCACCAATCCTAGCCACAACATTTAGTAGAAATGAAACCTCCGTAAACTGGAGGCAGATCCATTTGAAAACCAGTCAAAACTCCTGGGTACCCACTAGGAGAACAACATGGTAAGTATGATAGCGATGATTCCGAGGAGTTCAGTGATGGTGGGGGGAAATTTGATGTTCATCTGGGAGCCTCAGTGTAGGAAATACATCCCTGTAACAAATGCACACGATACAAATCTGCCAGAGAAACGTTCCCAAACACATGCCCAGGAATGGAAGGTTCAGGAAGATCCCTAGAATACTGATGGCGCTGATGGTGGTATGGGCAGGGAAGAAGGAATGGTGGCCCTGGAGCTAGAGAGAGAGGGAAGTACCCCAGCTGAAATTCATTCTCAGAGGTAAGCAGAGGGCACAGAGGATGACTTGGCTTTACCGCGTCTACCCCAAGAGCCCAGAAGGACAGGCAGGGCTAGAAAACCCATATTAAGGTTGACCTATGAAAATCCTGGAAACCTAGTGTCATAAGTTGCGTGGGTGGCTTGATGGGGAGGGGCCAGGTTGGGCCATTGATGTCAGGGGTGAGTTGGGGAGTGGAGTGATTGTTTTCAGGGGGCCATCATATGGGGCTGTTGTGTGGGTGCTGTTTTGTGGAGGGAGTGATTTTGAGGAGGCTATTGGGTGGGAAGAGTGACATTCGTGTGTGTCAAAGAGCGAGAAAGATGGATGCTGTCAGGAGTAATGATTTTAAAAAGTCACTCCCATGTACATCTGAGTAAAGGCTGCAAACATTTTTCTCCCATGTTCAGCTCTTTAGAATTGTTGCTCTTGCTGGAAATGAGGAGAGACGGATGTGCAGTACTTTGTTTCCTTGCATGCGTTCAGCAGATTCTTTGTGATTTTCCACATTTTTACCTGGACCTCATACTTCCCCTCTTCAAGTCCTATATAAAATTGGTCTTTATGGGCAGATATGCATGTACATTCCATGTGTGTGCACACCTATGTTATATAGCATGTATGTATATCACAACTCTGCCCTTGCAAATTCATGAAATCATGAGACTTTCTTTATTGATGTCTACATTCTATTATTTAATCAGTAGGATGTCTGCACGAGAGTTTTACAGGGGTCTGCAAGGAAAAAAATATTGTTTCATTGGGTTTTTTTTTTCCTTTTTGTACCGTTTTTTTAATAGTGTGCCTTTTCATGTAATAGGGTGTGCTACTGCGTCTTTCTTTCAAAGCAAAAGCACATCCCTAGTGTTTTGTGGTGCAACTCTAACACAGGAGGTGATGACAGAATAAGACCAATTGGTCCATCTATGGTTACAGTCTTTTACTTCCAGGTCATATGTTCAAATCTGAATCGAGTTAGTAATGGCCAAAAATCATTACTACTTCAAAGCTCTTTGGCTGCTTATGTGAAATCATTGGTCATTTTCCAATATATGCACATTGGTAAAATTAAAATCACCCTCATTAACTGATAGTAGTAACATAGCAACAGAGTAGATAAGGTTGGTTAGTTGGTCTTTTTTTGCCATTATCTGCCCAGTAAGGATACATCGCAGTTACCAGCCAAAGGGCATTGAACAGGTGCTAGATATATTTACCCCCTGGGGGGCTGAACATATAAGATCCCCTTTTTTAAATCACACCCAGCTCTTGTCCCCTCCCGACTATTTATTTTATTTAACAGGTTTTATACAGGTTTAACTATAAGAGCCCACATCAGTCCAGGCTTTCTTAAATTAGAGCAGCAGGCTGAGAAAAATCTTTTTTTTTTTCCCACTAATGCTCCTTGGACAAGCCCCTTTCCTTCCATCGCCTCCTGTGCAGATTGCAAGCCCGCCAGGGTCAGGGGAATACCTACCATACCTGAATGTAGCTCACCTTGAGCTACCACTGAAAGGACATGGGCGAAATCAAACTGTTATAAGAGGGCATCTGGAAATCGTCCTATTAGAATATACCATTTCAGGATTGTTCATTGCCTTGGATGTGCTTTTAGATGGATAGAGCTTCAGTCTGAAGATGTTGCTAATACTTAGTACATGTCTGAAACCGAAACCCATGTGTTTCATCTCTCCTCCTAGATAATGCAGCTGCCTAAGATGTTTATTTTATTGTGTCTGACTCGGTTTCCCTCTTGCCTTCCCTGTTACTATTTGCTTATATGCTTTTGGCTAGTTGTCCTTGTTATGAACAGTTCTATCCTTTTTGCAATTGGAGTTCTTTTCTTAATTTCTCTTTTCTATGTTTTGTTGTAAACCGCTTTGCTGGATTGAAATTGCGGCATATCGCGTTTTAATAAATGAAACTAAGCGCACCTGCACGAATTGCGATTGTCGCCCCCATGCATTGAGGTACGATTTAGTGCAACACCTGTTGGGAACATGCTGGATTTGCCCCTGACAGTTCACATGCACATAACGCACGTTTATTGCTAAACCCGACATGCGCAAAGTGTCACCACATAGTGTAGGTTCAGAAACATGCTCCTTAGATTTACTAAGCACACAGTTTTATTTCTAACAAATCCCAGGCTAGTGTCGCATATTATTCTGGATTTCTGTGAGACTCAATATCTCTAACGTCCCACGTATAGTAGTATTTGGAGAAAAAAAACAACAGCTAGATAGGAAAAAAAAAGGGATATGCTGTAACTTTGCTAATGATAAACTGTCTAAAACAAAAATATAAAAGCCCCAAATCCAAAGGTACTGTGCAATGGGGAGAAGTACCATCGTATTAGCTATTTTATCACCGCCCTTCATCTATTCAAAGAATGCCACTGTGGGGTTGCCATGGTGATGCAGGTTTGACCTCTTGCTTTTTACTCTTCCAGGAGCTAAAAAGAGGGAGGGGGGAGGAGGCAAAAATAAACCATCATGTGTGAAATGAAAATCAGCCTCCCTCAGTTAAAAAGATGTTAAATGGGCCCCTTTGTCAAATCTAATCTTCCATAGCGAAGAGAGAGCTTCGCAACAGTGATCAACGGACACAGCAGTGTGCGTCGCAGGACAGCTCTTTGCAAAGTTCACAGGAATTGCAATTTGCAGAACGTTCTCTTCCTACGGCTCAAGCCGTCTCTGGGATCATTTGATTCTGAAACCACAAGCAGGACAGAAGACTAGAGACTGAACTTCCTCAAGCTACACTGCAAAGCGGTATTAGGATTTTAGCCATATGTATCCTCACTTGCCAGTTGTTTCGCCAGAGCCATCATGGGAGACCATTTGCTTTAAAATCAAAGCAGTGTTTAAAGAAATCTCATCTCTGCCTTCAACTTCAGTGCTCGGCAGAAACAGATAAAATAATCAAATCAACCGACTATGCACTTCATTATTCGACAATGCTGAAAACCAGTTGATAAACTTTCAGTTAAAACAGTAATTTTTACCCACAAATCAAGCTTCCGATGAGAGACTAGAAGAGGTGCCTTATAACTCTTTAGCTTGATAGCCATCAAGGTGACTAGTCAAGGCGGAAATGATCGTAAACCCAATATTTAACTTGTCACTGTAAAAATGAAAACGTATGACCCAAGACAATTTTCTCAAAGAACAGTCTAAACTCTCTGATGTGTCAGTTTCCAGAGGAAAGATGGGGATGTGATGTCTACCCAAGTTTCAGACTCAAGCTTTCTATGTCCTTAGACACAAAGTCAGAGCATTAACATATCAGATCCAGATAGTGCGGGCGACAGCTTAAAGGAGGACCAAAGGTGCCATTGAGATCAGTATTGGATATGGACTACAGAGGGATTTTTTTCCTTGAAACTGAATGAACCATGTGGATAATTTAGTGCGAATTTCCAAGCATGTTAACTAAATTTGTCAAACCTAATCTGGCATGTGAATTGTCCATAATTACAATAAGCTAAGATTCAGCTACTGATTTGTTATAACTGAGCTGGGCTCAGTATATTTTGCAACATCTGTGGAGCCAATGATAAAAAATAAAAGGCTAAAAGCATGTTAGACGGATTCTACCAAAAAGTAATTATATTTTAGCCTTCTTATTCCAAGTTTAACTTCTGCCAAAAAACACAGAGATGTTCACAATAGCCTACCTGATACTGCAGTGCTACCTCACTGCTTTCCTTTTGGTTTGGGATTGTTTGTGATGTCAGTGCTTATGAAAGTTGGCAGAGTCTTGGATGAAAACGTCCCTTTATCGCCATTTTCTTGCAAACATCTCTGTTTGGAAGGATTTCATCTAGGTTATTTTCTTTTCTATGGAAAGACATTTATCCAGTTAAAATGACCTGAATGAAAATAGGATATGCACACCCAAAAACGTTTTTGGTTTGTTTTGAGATTTTTGGCATTTTTACCCCAAATATCCCGACTTTTTTGGTTCATTTCATACATTTTGGAGCCCTTTTAATAAAGTGTGTTGTTGGTTTTGCACCTAAGATCCCAGCAGCATGCAAAATTGAAGTGCATTAAATGCAAAGCCACCATGTTATCTGTCAGGGATGTGGACATCTCCCTGATAGGTAATGTGCAGCGCCGCATGGTAATATAGGGCGCAGTTAATTTTGCCTATTGAGGTGAAGGTAATTGTACCCTGCTAATTGCAAGACGCACCATTAGCGCATGGTGTCCGCGGTGCTCACCACGTCCATTCTCCTCCCCTAACCCGCCTATTTCACACTCCACTGTGTGAATCACAACACAGAAATTAACCTCACTAGTTGTGATGGCTGTGTGCTAACAGTTGCTATAGGCTACTGTGCGGGATTACTATGTGCCAAACCACTCTAAGTGAACTGCGCACTTTAGTAAAAGGACCGCTTGTTGTTAATAAAGTCTTTTTACTGCATGTTAGCACCTTTTTATGTGCGCGGATTGATCTTACGTGTGTTAATTCTGCAGTTAACACACATTTAATTCATTTTGTTGCTAGTGAATACCCAAGCACACATATATTCAGGCGCGGGGAAAGAACCTCCTGGGGATAGGTGTGGATCAGGTGTAAACAACACTCATTCATTCTTTCAAAGGTTTGCGAGCTGTTATGTCTCTCCTCTGTCACCCTCACATACAAAGGTTTCATTTACTTTAAGTGATTTCATTCTCAAAGAGAAACAACATAAGCAGTGTCTCTTTGAGAATCTGCATTAAGCACATGCATAATAATGCTCTCACCTAGCTGGATTTTCTATGTTAAATGCCAGAATTGGCACTTTGAAATCAGGGACTACCGGAAATGAGCAAACAATATTGCATGCAAACAAATCAAGTGCGATGTATGCCAAATAAATAAGTTGTATCATGTAGGAATGCACACAAAGCAGCTCATTAACATGACAAATACTTAAGGATCATAATGCACATCTAGCCATACTAGTTAACTATATCTCAAGACCTCTGCAGCATGAGCTAGCCTGTCAGAGCACTCTCACCCTCCCCACCACTGTTAAGGTTTAGAGCAGCGGTTCTCAATCCAGTCCTCCGGGACCCCCAGGCCAGTCAGGTTTTCAGGATATCTCCAATGAATATGCATGAGACAGATCTGCATTACTGCTTCATTGTATGCAGATCTATCTCATGCATATTCATTGGAGATATCCTGAAAACACGACTGGCCTGGGGGTCCCAGAGAACTGGGTTAGAGTGTCCCAAAGGGTTGTCTTCATACCCATCTCATCTGTCTGCAAACCTCATCCCAGAGTGTGAAGGCGTATGCTCTGCATCATGGAGGTATCCAATCTCGTACTCAAACTTCCAGGAACAACTCCTATGACTGCTGGCCCATAAGCCCCCTATCTACGTCACTCCCCAGACAGCTCTTACAATTTGAATCCCCTGAGTCAGAAATAGAGCAGGAGCAATCCCCACTGGCTCCTCCTTATGAGAGCCACTGCCATCCAAAAGTCACCTTTGCCTTGTACTAATTCCTTCAGAAAATCTTAAGTAGTGGGGGGCGGAGCCTGATGTCCAGCGGGTAGGACGCTTTGCGTTGAAGCTCCCGAGAGGCCTACTTAGAATCCTGACTTAATACCTATACAAACTTATTATTTTACTCCGAGCTGACCGGGGTACCTTGTGGGGGGATGGCGGCCCATAAACCAGCGCGCTTGGACTTCGGGTCTCCTTCTTCTTCTCACGGAAAACGCTCCAAAACAGAGGTGTCCTCCCCACAGAAGATGGTTCCATTTCGTGAAAACCCCGAAATGCACCTGGAGATTTTGGAGGAAATCCGCGGTGTGAAGGAATTGGTGCGGTCCAATGGAGAAGCGCTTCGAGCCATGCGAGAAGACTTTGGAGTGCTCCAGGACCGACTTGAAAGTCTTTCATTACGGCAGGACAATATGGCGGGGGTCCTCGACTCGCACGCGGTGCGCTTGGGCAAATTGGACAAGGCTGAGCGCCAGATACAGAATCTTCAAAAGGAGTTAGAAGATAGCAATAATCGAGCCCGTCGCAACAATGTGAGGCTCCTCGGAATGCCGGAGGGGGTGGAAGCAGGAGATATAAGAGAATTCTTGCTCAAAACTCTTCCCTCCTTGCTGAAGATTACTTTTCATAGAGAACTGGAAATCGATCGAGCACACCGTGTTCCTGCCCACATGGCGCCCAACCGCTCGAGCCCCCCGCCTATTATCTTTAGCTGGCTACGCTATCAACAAGTGGAACAAATTTTAAATGCTGCCCGAGCGAATCATCATTTGGAATTTGAAGGTCGTAAAGTCTCCTTCTTTCCTGATTTGGCAAAGCCTACCGTTGACCGTCGGAAGAAACTCCTTGCTCTTCGCCCTCGACTTCAACAGCTACAGGCTCGCTTTGGCCTGTTATATCCAGCGAAGCTCCGCGTGACTCTCCACAACCAAACCAGGACGTTCGAAGATCCTGATCTACTATCAACATTTTTGGACTCCAAAGAAGCAGAGCAGATGCGCTAATCACAAATCTTGGACTCTTATCTGTTGGCTCTGTCCGCCATTTTGAAGGGCCCGATGCGGCGGTCATAGCCAAACACAGTGATTGCCTGGACTTTCTCTCTTTCTCTATATGACTTTTGTTTTTTGGTCTCCTATCCCTTCATGATGTGTGCCTCGGTCGGATTCGGAGCACGCACAGTCCTACAGGTTATGTGTTTTTTCAATTTCGGCCTTCTCTGGGGTTTCTCCCCGCAGACACATGGTCGCCAGTAATTTTGGGGTTTTGCTTCTCCTCTACCTTACTGCGGTTTTCTTTGTTAATGTGGGGCACTTCATTGTATTATATTAGCTTATTTTTCTTATGTCATGTGTACAGCCAGATACAGTCAGTTGGAGGGACATAGTGAAATTATGTGTGCTATAATGCTCAGAATTTTTAACTTTTCTGAATGGCCTTCTGTAAAATTTTATTAATCACCGTAAAAGGCATTAATGGTCCACTCAAAGGAACGAAAATCCTTAGCTATCTTAGCCATGAGCATGTTGATTTAGTGTTTCCTCTGGAAACGCATTTAACCTTTGCTGAAACACTGAAACTCAATGCTAAGCCTTACATGGTAGCTGCCTATTCTCCCACCGTTTCCAAATGGTACGGGGTAGCCATACTGGTTAAGAAGTCTTTGCACGCTACTGTACTTGATATTAGCGTTGACAAAAAGGGTAGATGGGCCCGTGTACACCTTGAGGTTGGAGATAGTGAAATCACGTGTGTTTGCATTATGCCCCGAATGTGGACAACCCTGCTTACTATGCAAGTATTGCGCAGTTGGCATTGGCCTCTGCCAATGCTCCATTAATACTTGGTGGCGATTTTACTCCAGTGTTCCCTTCATCTTTTCTTCTCAAATAAAGCGCTCGTTGGCTGGAAGATCCAGTACCGAGTAGACCTGTGCGGCTAGATATAGAGGCGGGCCTTTGCAAACCGATTCCCCTTGCTTTTCTCTCTGGTATGACTCTCCCATCAGACCCCCACTATCCACCAATGCTTTTAGACACTTTAGGTGCCTTTAATACTCTTATGCAATCTTTTAGACTCCCGACTCTGGTCAGTGCAACTTCAGCATCGCCTTCGGAGTACTAGGGTACTCCCGCCATCGGCATTCTCTGCATAAGGTTGATTGGAGACTTTCCGATCTATCGGTAGTTCACCGGGTGTAGCATCCAATTTTTCCTAAACCTTATGTAATGCTATAACTAGCGATACCCCTATAGCGCAGAAAGTATGGGAGAGAGAATTGCATGTGACTCTGACCTCGGAGCAATGGAGCCTTATCTGGAGTAGAGGGACACGGGTTCCCGATCCGCCTCACTCACTCAGACCCTCTTCTTTCTAGCCCACCGGTGTTTTTACACTCCTCACAGTATACACCCCTCACAGATTAGACAAATGGAACACTACTCAGGGCAATGGTTGCTGGACATGTCCTGCGGCCATTGGTTCATTGCCTCCTGTTATGCATGTATACCCCGCACTACAATATTACTGGTGTCGGGTCTGGGGTCGTATTTAGTCTATCTCGCACTCTCAGGAGCCCCTTTCTTGGAGGATAGTGGGACTTCGCCCAGCTGCGGGGATCCCCTCTCTCCCCAAAAATGGCTTATCTCCTTTCGAACTTTATGCTTGGCATTGCTATTTCCCTAATTAAGTAATACTGGAAATTTAGCTCCCAGTTGAGCCCCAATGAATGGTGGAATCATGCCTGTCTTTACAGTAAATATGTACAAATACCTCGTCTGTTCGCTTTCCCTGTTCAGACTCCTTCTCATTGGTCTCAATGAAAGATGCTCAATGACTATGTACATTTTGCTAAATGCTCTCATCTGACTGTCTAACTTTGTATATATCTCTGTCCCATGATCATGCTGTATCGTAGATGCTCTTTTGATCGTTTGATGTATAATCACTGTTAATTGGAAGTGCCCATATGCTGATCTAATCGGGTAGAGAAGAAGCATCGGGGTGGGGGGTAATTGGGTTTACTTTTCCTTATTGTATACTTGTTTTGTCTCCTTTGGTGTGTTGTTTCTTTTGTTTGTTGCAAAATGAAAATAAAAGTTTCAAAAAAAAAGAAAATCTTAAGTAGTACCTGTTAGTCATCTGTTAACAAATGACATAAAAAAGAAGAAAAATTATCAACCGGACCTGTTTACGTGCAAGAACCCACTCATGAGATAATCATGAGTTAAATGCCTTAATGTTATCTGCAAAGTTCCCTTAAAATTTCTATCACAACCTGTTACATGGTTGCTGTCAGTGCTAATTTTTTTCGAGAAATACATAGACTTTCATTTTACAAATTTTCCAGGTGGGAAACCTGTTGCTCAGAACAAGATAAACTGAACATTTCATTTACGCACCATCATCCTAATACTATGTGAAATCTCAAGTACCTAAATTTTCTCCATAATTTTACTACAAGCTGTGAAAGCCCCACCACAGTTAAATGGATTTCTGTCTTCTACCTCAGAGAAGAGGCAGAAAACTGAAGAATGCTGGAGGGAGCTTGCTTATATTCATTCCGAGAGAGAGGGAAGCCAAACTGGGGCCAACCTCCAGACCGCTCCTAGCACCTCCCGATCCTGAGCTAAGCATTGTTTATTTATTAATATACTGACTGAGCGCCCATATGGTCATATCATAGGGTCACGTCATACATGTGAGCTATGGGGCTCCTCAGACAATGTCGACAAAAACCTTGCCTTCAAGTTGACCAAAGTTCTACTGGGAAATTTGTATTTGAAAATGAACGAAACTATTCTTGGTCGGTTCTTTTTCAAACTGGCATTTGTCAAGTCAAAGTGGGTTTGCATTGGCAGAACTCATTCTTTACTAGAAACAGTGCTACAAATCCACGTTTTCTAATTCTTTGTGTATTCCCCTACATCTTATTGACAGAAGAAAGATTTTCAAGGCTAAATATTCACGCAAACTTGTGTCTTTATGCAATTGGTTGTGTTGCTGAAAAATATTTGGATTTTATTTTAAATATTCTGAAAGTTTAACAATTAAATATTGTAAAACAGAGGAAACAGTGAGTTGTTTAGCAATTAGAATAATAGCTTGCAATCCAGGAGACATCAGTTTAAATGCTTCTTCGGCTATTGACACTCGTGAACCTAGGCAAGTTATTTCCTCAGTAATTTCTTTTTAAAAGCAACATGATTTAGGGTGCCATAGAAATGACAAAATAATAACTATCAACATTTGTTCAACTAGTTAATTCCTGATGATCTAGAAGTAGTTAATCAGTTGGCACAGTCAATTCAAACACAGTAACATAGTAAAAGTCAGATATAGACCTGCATGGTCCATTTAATCTGCCCATTGAGATGGCGAGAGTTGTATCCACCGACCTATGCACGTTAATCCCTCTGTGCCTATGTTTAGGTTCTACAGGATACCCCTCTCTTTTTTTTTTTAAGCATAACATTTATTTAAATTTACTTTGATTCCCTCCTCTTGCTGTATCTGTCCCATGCCTTTTTGAATTCCATCACAGTTTTTTACCCCACCACTTCTACTGGGAGGGCATTCCAAGCATCCACCACCCTTTCCATAACAAAAGTATTTCCGGATGTTGCAACTTCATTTCGTGTCCTCTAGTTCTACAGCTTCTCCATCTTTGAAAAAGGTTAGTTTGTTATTGATACCCTTTAAGTATCTCTCCTGTCCTTCCTCTCCTTCAGCGTATACATATTTTGGTCTTTAAGTCCCTCCTCCTATGTCTTCTGGTACAGGTCGCATATCATTTTGGCCACCTTCTTCTGAATTGTTTCAAGTCTAATAACATAAAAACATAAGAAATGACATACTGGGTCTGACCAAGGTCCATCAAGCCCAGTATCCTGTTTCTAACAGTGGCCCATCCAGGCCACCAGTACCTAGTAGGTTCCCAAAAAGTACACAGGTTCAGCAATGCTTGTCCCGGGCAAGCAGTGGATTTCCCTGGTCCTCTTTAAAAATGGTTTATGGACCTTTCCCCCAGGAACTTGTCCAAATCTTTTTTAAACCCAGCTATACTAACAGCTTTTACTACATCCTCCGGTAGCAAATTCCAGACTTTGATTACACATTGAGTGAAAAAATATTTTCTCTTATTAGATTTAAGTGGGTTACATTGTAGCTTCATTGCATGTCCCCTAGTCTTTCTACTTTTTGATGGAGAAAACAACCGATCTACATTTACCCGTTCCATTCCATTCATTAATTTATAGACCTCTATCATATCTCCCCTCAGCCATCTCTTTTCCAGGTTGAAAAGCCCTAACCTTTCAAGCCTCTCCTTATAGGGGTATTCTTCCATCCCCTTTACCATTTTGGTGGCTCTTCTCTGTACCTTTTCTAATTCTGCTATATCCTTTTTAAGATATGGCAACCAGAATTGTGCACAATATTCACAGTGTGGTCGCACCATGGAATGATGCAGAGGCATTATAATATGCTTTGTTTTATTCTCCATTCCTTTCCTTATGATACCTAGCGTTCTATTTCCTTTCTTGGCCACTGCTGCACAGTGGGTGGAGGGTTTCAACATATTATCCATGATGACACATAAAACTTAATCTTAAGTCTTTTTATATCCTTTGTGAGCTGCAGTCTCCAAAGCTAAACACAATACTCTAAGGGAGGCCTCACCAGTGACTTGTACAGGAGCATTAATTCCTCCTTCCATCTATGGTTGTACCTCTGTGTATGCAGTCTAGCATCCTTCTTGTTTTGGCCACTGCCTTGTTGCACTGCTTCGCCACCTTGAGATCCTCAGGCTCTATCATCCTGAGATCCCTGTCCTGCTCTGTGCACACCAGCTTCTTGTCCCCTATCATGTATTGTTCTTTTTGGATTTCTGTATCGCAAATGCATCACCCTGCACTTCTTCACATCAGCTCTCAACTGCCAGGTATTAGATCATTCTTATAGGTTTTATAGATCCTTTCTCATGTCATCCACTCCTTCTGAGGTGTCCACTCTGTTGCAAATCTTCGTGTCATCGGCAACATCACTCACAAAGACATCAAACAGTATTGATCCCAGGGATGATTCTTGAGGTACTTCATTACTCATTTGCCTTTCTTCTACTCGATTTCCATTTACCTCCACCCTCTATCATCAACCAATTTCAGATCCATTTCACCACTTTGGGATCCATCCCCAGGCTACTCAGTTTATTCATATGCCTCCTATGAGGAACAGTATCAAAGGCTTTGCTGAAATCCAAGTAGATCACATCTATTGCATGCCCTGATCCAGTTCTCTGGTTACCAAGTCAAAAGAAAATCAGATTTGTTTGGCAGATCTTCCTTTGTTGAAACCAAGTTGCCTCAGGTGCTGCAATCCATTGAATTCTAGAAATTTCAATATCCTTTTTTTCAGCAGCATCTCCATTAATTTTCCCACCACCAAGGTAAGTTTTACTGGCCTGTACTTTGCAACCTCTTCTCTTCTCTTTTGTGAAGAGGGACCTCATCCCCCATCTCAAAGGATCTATTAAACACTTCGGGCCCGATATTCGAAGGCCCTTACATGGGCAATTTCCTTCGTTGCCCGTTAAGGACCTTATCCAGGATATTCAAAGGGCACCTATTCGGGTAGTGCCCTTCAAATATCCCGGCTAAGTTCCTAATGCGGCCCAGATGCTATTCGCATAGCATCATGGCATGTTAGGGGCATTCCGGGGTGGAGTGGAGGCGGAGGAAGGGGCTACACAGGTAGCAGCAAACCTTGCCTATCTTTAAGATGCAGAGGCTATGCGGGTAGCAACAAAAATCACTGCTACCCGTGCAGCCGCTGCGGCTGCCAGAGTGTCCGGGCTAACACGGATATTCACTTTCGCCGGCACGGAACTGAATATCCGGGTTAGGGGGGATCAGCGGGCAGGCTATGCACCGCTGCAACACATAGCCTGCCCATGTCATTATTGAGCCCATCCTTCATAGGTTCTGCCAGAACATCTCTGAGTTTTCTCAGTATTCTGGGATGTATCTCAACCAATCCCATGGCTTTGTCCACTTTCAGTTTTGCAAGTTGTTCATAAACACTTTCTTCTGTAAATGGTGGGGTATCTACTTCATTGCCAATAGTACCTTTGTCAATCATGTGAGCTCCATCTCCAGGATCTTCTTTTGAGAACATGGAGAAGTATTTGTTTAGCACTTCTCTTTTTTCTTGTCCACAAATTGGTCCTCAACAACTCTGAGTCATACAGTTCCACATTTGGCTTCCTCTTTTCCCCAGTGTAACCGAAAAAAAGTCTTGTCACCTTGTTTCACTTATTTAGCTATTTTTCTTTCTGCATGTGCTTTTTGCTATCCTGATTTCTTTCTTTGTCTCTTTTAGCATTATCTGATAATTTTTTCTGTGCTTCTCTTTTTGTGATCTTCTGAATTTTGTGAAAGCTGTGGTTTTTGCCTTTATTTGTGCAGCCACTTCTTTGGTGAACCATACAGGTTTCCTTTTCCTGTTGTTTTTATTTACTTTCCTTATGTATATACAGGGTGGCTCAAAAAAAATGAGAACATCTCGTAAATTAAAAGCTTAAATAGTTTACTTATTTACCTTTTTTAGCTATATAACATCTTTATTTCAACAATTTCCGGTCGCCAACTTTTTTTAAAAATTTGTCAATCATTTACATCTGTCTTTTTGAATTTTTAAATAACTTATATGCTACGAGATGTTCTCACTTTTTTCGGGCCACCCTGTATATCCGTTGCCCCTTTTATTGCTTCTTTTAGTTTAGCCCACCGCAATTCCACTTCCCTTACCTCCTTTTCTCATTTTACTGAATCGGTGTTTTTGAAGTCTAGGACTTTGAGTTTGCTGTGATTGGACCCTACCTTGGCTTTTCCATGAAACCACACTGTGTGTTGATCACTGCTGCTCACATGGGCACCCACATAGACATCAGATAAACTATCCCCATTGGTGAATACTAGATCCAGTGCTGACCCTTCCCTGGTAGGTTCCTTCATCAATTGTCTGAGCAAAGCCTCTTGTAAGGCATCTAAACTTTTTCTAATTCTTTCCAGATTTTCAGATGGGATACTCCAGTCTACTTCCAGTAGATTAAATTCCCCATTATCATCACTTCTCCCTTCATTACCACATTTGCAATATCATTGATCAAGTCTCTATCCATTTATTCTGTCTAAGTTGGATGTCTGTAAATTACACCGGTGGAAGTGGTAGTGCCATCTCCTTTTCCCCAAACAATCTAGAGTGCTTCTTTTCTCCATGTCCCCTTTATTTCAGCTGCTTTCATATTGTTTTTACATAGAATCCACTCCTCCTCCTTTTCTGCCCTGTCTGTCCTTCCTAAATAGATTATAGCCAGGTATGGTGATATCCCATTTATGAGATTCATTGAACCACGTTTCCATAATGGCCCCAATGTCCAAGTCCATTTCCGTCATCAGAGCTTCCAGGTCAGGAACTTTGCTGCTTAGACTGTGAAAATTTGTGGTCATTGTCTTCCAGTAATATTTGGTTGGTTTGTTTGTATCTAGCCTGGTTTTTATACCTGGCTTCTTTTCCCCTTCGTTATTGATGTGTGAATTAAGATACTGTCGCTTTGTATTTTCAGCATTGCTTTGATGCTTTTTCTGAGGGTGACATCCTGAACTTATTTTCCTTTAGCTGTCATCCCCGTTCTCTAGTTTACATGCCTGTCCACATACTGTCTGAACCTTTCTCATACAATCCTTTTCCCTGCCACAGAAAGATGTAGACCATCAATGTAAACCTCTTGTTTTTCCATCTATTGCTCCAACTACCTATGGCAATCATTTCAGAAGCCTTAGTCGTGATTTCGAAGTCCAGAAACATACATGCAGACATCCAAATCATGAAAATGCCCCCAGAGACATTTTACAATGCATCTTTGGAGATGTGCCTGTGCTAGGGACATCCAAGTAGGCAGGAGGTGTGCCAAAAGGCCAGAGCATGGCGATGGAGGTACAGTAGATGTCCCCGATCAATTTCAGAATACTTGGAAAATCTTCAAACTTGATCAACTTTAGATTTGCTCCAGACATGTCTAAGCATCAGGAAAGTGCTCATTTCGGCCCTAAAACATCTGGAGGGTGTAGAGAAGGTGGCACTCCACTATCCTCAGTATGCTTCACAATTCATTGTTAATTTTTGTGCATTTGATACAAGTGTTTTGTGTTTGCACCACTACTGATCGTTATTTGGAAGTCCCCTGTCTTGGATACTTTCATATACTGCCATTAACATCTTCTAAATTCAAAGCAGATATATACTGTCATTCACCTACCAAATAAAAACAAAATACTAATATTACCTAACAGGGACGAATTATGATGTCCAGATGAAGTTTGGATATAAGCCCAGGTAATCTTTTAAAGAAATTTCCATGGAAGTTAATGTTTTGTGGCTTTCGGTCATTCTTGAAGGAGCTCCTGTTGGGGTCAAATGCCTCTATGGCTTTTTTTGATTGATTTGAATACAAGTTTTGGCTACTCCCTGAAGAAACTCCCATTGGAGTGAAACATTTGGGCCCCGGTATATGCATTGGATTGGCCTTATTCTGCTATAATACAGACATTTTTTGCTGTAGTGTACATATTTCAAAGGTATTTTTTGCCACACTGATGGTTGACATTATTTTTATGATGAAGATCTGTCTGAATGTTATGTAATGAAGAGCTATTTAAATTTTTGAAATGAAGATTACCTTATATGTTGATGAAGACCCATTCAAATGTTTTGTAATGAAGATTTGTTTAAATTAGAGTGGAATGAAAGAGTGTATATGTTTTGGGAATATCACTTTTTTATTTTTTCCTTGGATTTTGAGAGTGTATGCTTTGGTTGTTTGGACTGTATCCCAGGGGCAAGCAGTGGATTTCTCCAGTCCATTTTAATAATGGTTGATGGACCTTTCCTCCAAGAACTTGTCCAAACCTCTTTTAAATCCAACTACACTAACAGTTTTTACTACATCCTCCAGCAGAAAATTCCAGAGTTTGGTTACACACTGACTAAAAAATATTTTCTCTGATTAGTCTTAAATGTGCTACACTATAGCTTCATTGTGTGTCCCCCTAGTCTTTTTAATTTCTGAAGGAGTAAACAACTGATCTAGGTTTACCTGTTCCACTCCATTCATTATTTTAAAGACCTCTGTAATACTGTAACTACCCTCAGCTGTCATTTTTCCATGCTGAAGAGCCCTAACCTTTTAAGCCTTTCCTTGTAGGGTTATCCTTCCATCCCCTAATTATTGTTGTTCTTCTCGGTACCTTTTCAAGATATGGCTATCAGAACTGTACACATTATTTAAGGTGCCATCGCATCATGGAGCAATGCAAATACAGTGTGCCTTAGAGTCAGTGCTGACTCCTGGCAAACCAGCAGTTCCTGGGTTTTCTTGGCAGTGTGACTAGAAGTAGATTGCCAGGCCTCTCTTCCAAGGAAATGGAGGGTTAAGTGACTTGTCCAAAGGCCCTAAGGAGTGTTGGTGGGAATCAAACTCTGGTTGCTTTGCTAGCAAGTCATTGCTCTAACCACTAGGCTACTCCTCCACTCTCAAGGAGTGATACAGAGACATTATAATATCCTGAGCAAAGGGTTTCAAGGTATTATCCATGATGATGCCTAGATCCTTTTCTGAGTGGTGATTATTAGTGTGGAACCTTGCATTATGTAACTATAATTTGGGTTGTTCTTCTCTAAGGGGGTCATTCTGTGCCATGAATAGTGGAGATATATGTCACATACAGCCTCGCTATTCGTCTCCCTACTGCTCCTGGTGCAAAGACTCCCCATATGAATAGCACCGTTGTATGGGGAGCCTTAAATGGGAGTGGGAGGGGGCGGTCTTGAAGCAGAGTGAGGGCAGGGCATGGGCATGCCATGACCCCGGACATACAGGGCTAATTCTGAAGTCGGCCCTGTACATCCGGGGTCGGCTAGGTAGACGGGGACACTGAAGCCAGGGGGTGGCAGTGAGGTGAGGGGATGCAGGGGGAACCCCTCACCCAACCCTGGCAATGGGAAACCGGGTCAGGCTGCAGGGAAAGGATGTTGGGTCTTGCGGCCGGGGATCGCGATTCTGTAATGGAGCCATCATGGCAACGAGACACCATGGCACTGAGGCTCCATTATGGAGCCTGGCTGAGTTAGCCAGGGATCTGCTAGGCATGAGACCCATCAGAATCGGGGCCTGGATTGCATGTTCAGACCTGATTCTGATCCTGCGGGCACTTCTAGCCCCTGCGGGGTCATGATCAGGTGCTACCACTGTATGCCCTTATTCTGAGGGGCTGCACAGGGGGCTGGATAGCCAGAATAGAACTGGCCTCTAAGTGTGTGACTTTGTACTTGTCCACATTAAATTTTACCTGCCGTGTGTTTACAGAACCCATTGTGATCAATTTATTGCTGGGATGTTGCGTTGTTTGTGGGAGTGGTGGTGGATTGTGTTCAAGTTTTATCCTGTGGCAGACTTGTTTATTGCAGCTAATTCTTCCCTTAGTTGAGTCAATTCTTTATGGAAGGCAGATAGCTTGAGATAGAGAGCAAGCTTGAAGGCTCCAAATGACTTTTCTTAGTATTAAGGCACCACAGCTACTGAACTAAATAGAAGTCATTTTGACTTATGGATCTGATATACAGCCGTTGATTTTAAAAAAGCAACACAGGTGTGCTTCCTAATTAATTGATGACCAATGACTATGGGGAGGGGGACGGGGGGTTTGGAGTGGAGGAGTAGCCTAACTGTTACAGCACTGGCTTGATAACCAAGACACCAGCATTCATTTCTCACTAGCTCTCCTTGTGGCCTTGGGCATGTCACTTAACCCTCCATTGCCTCAGAAGAAAGGCCTAACATGGCCGCTGATAACTCGGAGCTTACTTTGAATACTGCCACCTTTGCGTTTTCTGAGGACAAAATCATTCAATTAACCAATAGACCATTACTATTTGAATTAATAGATACTGTTCCCGTATAACTAACGCAGTATTGACGGCCCCGATAGTAGCACACTGTCAGGAATATCATCATCAATTTTCAGACCTTCGGTGGAGAGTGTTGGATCATATACCACTAAATGCTAGAGGAGGTGATTGGGACTCTCGTCTATGTTATCGGGAACAATTTTGGATCTATACTTTAGAATCTTTAATACCACAGGGTTTAAACTCATCTTTGGATTGGTGGAGTATTCTGGGAATGCAGAGTGGGCGTTTCCAACTATCAGTGGTTTTTCTATTGGTCTTCAATCGGACATGTGACTACACCAGGAAGTTCAAATGTGAACACTATCCGGGTGTATAGTGGATCAACACAGTTTGAAGAAGAGCCAGGAGAATCTTAGGCTTGAAACACAATGTTGGGTTACTGATTCATGATTTTGATCTCAATATGGTTGCTGCAGAGAAGTTTTAGAAAGTTGTGTTAGCAGAAGTTTAAATACGTATCCAACTGTATGACAAAGGACGGCTTGAACATTCTCTCAAAATGTCAACGAGAGAGTTCTGAGAATTATCAGTATGACTTCAAGAAGAACGGAGTTACAAGAACTCTCAATCCTGAAAGGAAGGCTGGATCAGCTAAGTGACTTTTTCTTTTCTTTGGTTTATTACCTATGATTAAAGAATAAGTTTACACCAGTTGGTACTGAGGGGTTAATGTCCCCTTAGGACTTGTTAGGGTTGCGTCCCTAAAATAAGAAAAAAAGGAACACTACGAGAAGCAATTGTTTCTTCAAAGTGTAAGTTCTGACAAAAAAATTGTTTGTATATGTTTCCCTTGTTTTGATGAGTATATTCGTGGGAGATATAGCAGGGTTAGTTTCTAGGGATCAGAAGAAAGACCTGGCAATCTACTTCCAGTTCCACAGCCAATATACCCCAGGAACTGCTGGATCATCAGGAGTCAGCACTGACTCAAAGGCACACATTGCATTTTTGACTATGGGGGCCCTATCAAAGGCATTTACGCAGTTTGCAGACCTGCAAACCACATAAATGACACTCATCAGGATATTCGCTATTATTTGCTCAATTAGTGTCCCCTCCTGGCTCATCTCAATGCCCCGATGCTAATCGGCCAGCGTTAGGGTATTCCAGGGCAGTACCTGAAGATAATCAGTTACCTGTAGTAATCAGTCAGTAACTGTTTATCCTTAACTGGGTAACATTAGGCAGAAAAACTGCTAACCAGGCATCCCAGATGTTCATTGCTGGTGGCTGGATATGACTCTGGCATCTGTAAGTTAGAACAGTAGTGGACAGTGCTTTTAAAGGAAGACCACAGAGTGAAACCTAGCCCTGGAGTGGGTGGGCAAGAAGTAGGATGGGAGGGATTTTAAGTGCCCAGGCCTGTAAAATTTATCTGAACGCAGGAAAATTTCAAAAGCTCTTATTTATCTAGTCCAGGCAAGGAAGCTAGATTTTCCAAAGCTTATAGCCAAATATGTCAGTTGTTTGCAACTAACTTGTAGAACAGGAAGGCTATAGACAGGTAAGAATTAGCAAGACTGTGGAAGCAAGAGAGGGAAGGAGCCAGTACAAAAAAAACTGGATGGCTCAGAAGTTGTGATTCCAATGGGTCTAACTTCTGTTTTCATGGACAATTATTTACATACGCTGTTCCACGGGCACAATTTGAATGTACACACTTTTAGGTTTTTCCATGTAGAGTGAGGGGGTCAATCTCAAAGTTACATCACTTCCATTCCAGAGAGGGTTAGCATGGACAATTGAGAAAATCAAGGCATGTAGCTTCTCCCAGTCTTCGAAAGGCAGTAGATCATATAATTTACTCTTGATTATATACCTCCTACTTCTAATGGTTCTACTTGGAACTAAGGGATTACAATTTAACATTTCAAAACTAAAATCATTAATAGCACTCCAACTTCAAGTATGTTACTCACAGTAAAACTCCAGGATTCTCTCCAGGCTGCCCAAGAAAATATCTTTAATGACTTGTGAATCCTTTCTGTTCCAGCAATACTGTAAGGGTTTGTATGCTGAGGGGTTCTCTTTTGTTCACTGTTCCAAGTCCTGATAGATGCAACACTTTTATAAGTAGAACTGAAACCTCTTCCTAGGAGCCTTGAGCTTCACCAGGAGACAGGCTTCTATATTGGCACCATTTCTTCGGGAAGTCTATCTTTCAGCTCATGTTACTTCATACACATCGGACTACAGCTTCGCACTCGATGAACTGAGCATTCTTCCTCTCTATGACCACACATCTTCTGGGCACCACCATTAGGGCTCACAATACAAGCGTTCACATGCTCTGGAATATATCATGTGGTACAGGTGTTATAGCAATAAACTCACTAATTTAGGATCCTCAGCATTTTTGCTATACAATCTGGCAAGTTCAAAGTCAACACTTTAATCTTTGAGCTAGAAAACTAAGAGCACTAAGGATGTAATTTTATAGCGGCTTCTTCGCATGTGAAGGACTTTCTACTAGCATTGCTCTTGGCAGAACATCTATGAAGGATCTAGGCAAGATTTTCAAATGCAGAGACATATCTCTGCATACAAAGGTTTGATTTGTCCAAGCCATGGTATTTTCAATAATATCTTATAGATGCAAAGTTGGACAGTGAAGATGAAAAACAGGAAGAAAACGGATTTATTCAAATTATGGTGCTGGTAAGAATACTGTGCATACCTTGGACTGTCTGAAGAATAAATCAGTTGGCACTAGAGGAGATCAAACCTAACTTTCTTTAGAAGCTGAAATGACAAGACTGACTTTCATATTTTGGATACATCATGAGAAGAGAAAGATCATTAGAGAAAGACATCATGCTTGGAAATGCTTGGAAATGTTGAAGATCAATGCAAACCAGGGAGGCCAGCAATATAATGGATGCCACTCTATCAGCAACTAGATGCCTGACTGAAGACCAAACACAGTTTAGGACAACTATCCAGAGGGTTGCCATGAGTCGACATTGACTGAACAGCAACTAACAATAACATTTCCTCAGAGGTTACACATGTAAAAAGTATGTGTGCTAACTTTTATGTGACCTGTGTATACGTGTGTTCTAGGGTGGAGTTTGGACGGAGTCATAATTTACACATGTATAAAATATGCATGTACTTGTCTACTTTGCATACTAAATGTCCATGGCTTTCATCTAAGTACTATTTCTGATAGTTTACACCCTAGCACCTCATAGACATATGGAGGGGAATTTTAGAAGATCCGTCGAAGTGCAACCTGGGACATCTAAGCCAGAATGTCTGAAAAAAATGCAGGCACATCCAGGTGCAGACGTGATTTCACAAACCTGGACGTGCCCAATAGGGATGTCTGCAAGAGCATCTATGTAGACATCCCCAGAACCATATTTCCTAGGATAGCCTAATAGTTGGATAAGTGGGTTAGGAACAGGGCAACCAGAGTTCACATCCTTCTGCTGCTATAGCTGAAGTTGTGCTGAGTACCGGGGATGATAGTGTGTGTTCTTCTCTCCCCACTCTGGATGTTTTTTTAGCTAAAATGAGCACTTTCAGCTGCTTGTTCATCGCTATGCATGCCTCGGAGCAGGTCTAAAGTTAGGCATGACGTTTCTGTGATCAGGCAGCGACTTCCTGGTCCTTGGGAACACCCTGGCCATACCTCCTCCCCATCCCCATTCAGATTTGGATGTCCCCACCGCTGGCTTCTAAAATGGCTCTGGAGACAGACTCCGTGCTTTGGACATCTCTATGCCAGTTTTCAGATGTCCAGGATATCAATAGGGCTTCTAGAATAACCCCCATAAGTACCTATATATCTTCATAAAATAAGCTAAAAATAGGAGCTTATGTAGCCTTCACACATTGGTGACCTCTTATAATACTACCCTCATATATATAAGAACATATGCTTCTTGAAGCTATTCTAACCAACTGGAAAACTAGTACGATAGTGCAAGAGGCTTGCTAGTTTTAATCCAGATATATAAAACTAATAGCAGGCAGAAAGCAGTATTCATATGGATGCATTAAAGTACATCATGTTAACTCTGATACAATGCATATAACATTCCCCGTGCTTACAGAAATCAGGCCTCCCCTGGACCCTCCACTGTGGGCTTGCCTTAATCTATTCCCTACCCCTTTCCCCCCTAAAAACAGGCCCACCACACCCATACCCCTTCTCATAGCCCACAACCTCTCCCTAAAATCTTTGCCTCAGGAGTCAAAATCTCCAGTGGTAGCATTGACAATCTGATGGTAAAAGCCTAGTATCATACTTTTTCTCTCTTTTAACGCATATTGGTGGTATTTTTAAGAACATAAAAGCAATAGGAAAAAAAAGGCTTCAGTGACATCTAAGTATATTTTCTCAATAAAAGTCACTGGAATATCTTCCTCAATTGCAACCTTCATGTAACAAGCCAGAACTCAAAATGTGTAAGGAGGAAAAGATGTCAATGTGTTCTCTCCAGAACTCCTGACCGTAGAATGCCAGACTTACACCATGCAACTCTTTCTCTCTGGTTGGTAATATTTGAAGGTAAGTGTTCTTTTTTATTATTTTTATTTTATTTATTTATTTATTTAACGTTCTTATATACCGCACTTTTATCATCAGCGCGGTTTACAGTAAACATAAAATACTCACCGATAGCAACAGGCTGTCGTGAGTTTACATATAACAGGAAATCTAATTGGATACAACATTATGATAAAAAGCTGAAAAATGAATGTGACTGGATTTTTGTTTCTGACCGGTGAGGAGCCGTCCCGGTAACCATTTGAATGCTGTAAGTCTGGCATACTATAGTTAAGTGTTTTGGAGAGAATGCACCCTGAGATCTTTTTCCCCCTTACACATTTTGAGTTATGGTTTGTGATTAAGGAAACTATTCCGGTTACTTTTATGAAACCATAGCAGGTATTGTTGCAACTTCCCATTAGTAAATAGGTTCTTTTGCACCTTGTATTATCTGAGCCTACTATTAGTATGTCAGCACATAATCAAACATAGAGAGAATCTTTCAGTCATTTACCTAGATAAATACTGGACCCGGGTAAAATGGCCAGTCTGAAATTTGTCTGCGATCCAGCTACACCGAGGCCTTCACCGAGTGCGTACATGGAGTTAGACGGCTTAGGTCAAAGGGGAAAAAAGAGCAGACATATGTAGTATTTTCACAAGTATGTGCACCATTTTGCCCCTCTTGGCCACAGGTAAATGAAAGCTGGTGCAAAGTGTGTGGCCGGTTTTAATGTGCACACTAAACACTAAATCTGAAAGAGAAACCGCCACATATGGTACAATGTAATGCTGGGCAAAAACCATAATCAACATAGTAAAAGTACTGTTCAGGGAATATTTAGTATTATGCAACTGTCAGGCTGGGTCATGGAGAACAGCAAGGAGCTTGGGCCTAAGTTGTGCATATACACCTGAACAAATGCAAATGTGTGCCTTTGAGTCAGTGCTGACCTCTGGCGACCCAGCAGCTTCTGGGTTTTCTTGGTAGTGTGACAGGCAGTATACTCCTGTAATAGCCCCCTTTCTCTTCAGGTTGAACTCTCCAGTAGTCAGAGGTTGCCAGGACTTGAAGCACAAGCCGAAAGTGTTCCCTGCAGAAGTAGTAAGACAATGGTTGCTAGATGATAGATGGGAGAAGGATACGAGCTGGAGAGCTGCAACAGTGGAGGCAGGCCCAGCAAATAGCCTTGCAAACAAGAAATAAACCAAGCAGCAGGTAGAATAGTTAAATATCAGGCATGGGTCTGGGCAGGTAGAACAGGTTCGCAACCAGAAGACTAGCAGTCAGCTTCCATGGATCTGCAGAAGTGAGGTACTCAGGAACTCGCTGAAACTTATGCATAATCAGAGAGCCAATCGGGGCATCTAGCATCATCAGGCTGAGACCAGAAGTAGCATAAAAGATAGGACAAGACCACAGCTCACTTGCTATGCGAGAAAGGCCTTTGAGGTGTTAAGTACACAACAGCAACATTTTATTGATGAAAAGGGTATAACTCTCGGAGGCAATAGGGAAGAAAATCTCTCTAAAGCCATGGAAATCCCAATTGTACATACCACTATGCACTATGCAAGGTCCAGTTCAAAGGCTTGGGATCAAACTGAAACTATAAATCCTTAGCTTGATTGGAAATTGTGGTATCTATCCTGGAGGAGACCGGATGCTTCTTTGTATTCAACCAACGCAACCATAATCCACAAGTTTTCAAGAACACACGGTCCCTTCTTTGGATGTGGCATTAACGGCCATTTAATCCAGACCGCTTAGATTATTACTAGAAGCACCATTGATGTTACTGAATTTCACTAGGGTGATGCAGTAATAGAAAATAAGAACTGTTAATGTCCACTACCCCAGAAATCAGAATGCAGGATCACCTGGCCCATGCTATCTTGAAAAGGTTAGACATCCTGCTTTAATGTTCTCCTTGGAAATCAATCTTTTCCTCTTACCCCGCAGCAATAAAATTATTACATTGTGATGTTGCCGTCATAAGCTCTTGTCACGGGAATAGACATTGCAAGAGAAAAATGGGGAACAACTTGTGACTTATTATTCTGTCGTCTGGACTTTGATATACGGGAGTGTACACTGATGCTTAAGTGTCCGCATTGAAAAGTAATCTTTCCTAAAGTCTCTGCAGTCTTTCTTCTATTCAGAAAGGAAATCTGCTTCTGGTGACGAATAAACTAAATGTAGAGAGTGATAGGAAAATATACACAGGAGCATATCTTTAAAAAGTATGAGTTGGGAAAGACTGTGTATCAGCAAAAGGAAATGTCATGTGTAAACGTCTAAAATTAAAACGGAACTTCATTCATAATATAAGCAGAAAGAAGTCTAAAAATAATCTCCATAAGAAAAATTACTTCTAAGTATTTAATAAATTAATATTTCGTCGTCAAAAGCAACAGTTAATTCTATTTTTTTTCTACTTATACATAGGCCATTCTATGTGGGAATTATTTGTCTATTGTGTTACTTCACTGCCCTCTACTGGATATATGATATAATGGCAAGATTGCTTTTCTACAACACCAAATGCGGAGAATACTTAATTTTTTTAGGGTATTTTGTGCAAATACTGACTCTGAAATTACATAAATAGATCAAAAAATGCTTTTATAAATTAATCAGCATTGGTGGTACTATTTCTGAATTCTAAAATTTAGCCTTCTCTGTTATATTCTTATATCTCTCTGTTTGAAGGTGTTTGGACTTTGACTATCCATCCTATACATGTGAAGGCACATTTTAGGAAAGCTGTTTGAAAATGTCTGTGAATCTATGTCAGTTTTAGATGAGAGGATGGGCACGTGTAAGCACAATGTAAAATCGACATATCTCCGCCCCTAACCATGAGCATCAAAGAAGAAAGTGAAGGAAAGCAGCGGGGCAGACATCCGCCTGCTACAAGAGGAGTCATTTCACAGAGATACACGTGGGAAAAATGATGTCAGAAATGCAGCAACTTTAAGGTTACCAACTGGCTCCAGATGCGCCCGACAGGTTCAATGCAGTCCTGGTTTTACCTCATTGCATGCAGGGATATGTAGTTCTGATTTCTCCATTACACTCCATAAGAAAAGGAAAACTACAAGTCACTTCATGCAATGGGGTAAACCCAGGGCTGGATCAAGCCTGTCGGGCGCATCTGGAGCCAGTTGGCAACCCTAAGCAACTTACATGTGTAAATGCTGGAATTTTACCGCTGGCGCTTGTAAATATCGTCACTTCCACGTGCATCTTTGCCATTTTGCAAATCTAGACTTGTAGAGGCCACTTATTAACTAGGAGAGGTCTATTTGTCACCCTCATTGCGATTAAGAGAGGGAAGTTAACACTGGGGATAAAAGGATACAGCCCACTTGATCCATCCTGTAAAGAGAAGGGCAAAAGATACACATTTGTTTTCCTGTTTCTGTAGGAAGCGGGTGTAAACACAGATCTGAACAATTTTAGTCTTAGATGTGCATCCCCTATATGAAATTGGGGATGCACATGTAGAAGGGGGGGCTGTGCAGGATACGCCCTCCTCCCATGTGCCCCCATGCAAGATAGACGTGATATTCCCATCCATGTGGAAAATGGGCCTTTCTAAGATGTACGAGTAGTCATATTTACACACGTAAATCATGAATAAGCTGTCTAACACAACACCCCCCCCCCCCTCCCATCGTCTCCCTCCATTATCCCAGCACAGCGACATCAACTACATTGAGTGGAAACGTGAAGCCAATACTCAAAGAGTTTAGCAAGGAAAATAATTGTAATCTGGGGGAGGAGGACGAGAAATAACGTAGGCTAAAACTATGAGGCAGCATTCCAATTCCATCAAAATTATGGCTTCAATTAAAGACAAAATGCTACACAGGTAGTGCCACAGGGTAGTATATTTTAATGAACAGCTGGTATCCAAGATTCATTCCTGTACTCTCTAATTTAAGCAGGTTCTTTTATTTCAGTGTGGTATATAAGATTAATAAATGAAATGAAATGAAAAATACTTGTATGAATGCCCATTTATTCAAATAGATATCTGACATTATGCTTAGAATACTAACATGATCTGTGCACAATTTAAAATCAGAATATGCTTTTTAAAACAGTTTATATAAAAATACATATTACCAAATTCATCCACATTCGTAATGGGCTAAAATGCTCCACCAGGGCCAGCCTGGGGGTATATGAATGCCTAAGTCCCAGAAACAGGGTATACTGCAACTAGAAGCATGGGCAGATTTCAGTCTACTTCAGCCTTTGTAAGAACTTATCAGTTTCTCCTCAAACTCCTTTCGATATTTGTCCTGCAAGTCTGATAAAAATCTAAAGCAAATTCACCAGTTTGAGGAAATCTGCCTCAGATTTTGGATAATTCAAATAGCTCAGAAGGAAACCCTCTGAGTCATGGAAATACATTTCAGATTATATTGGAAAAAAGTTAGTCAAATCAGATAAACTTTTTTCCCCCAAAGATTTGCCTCTCTCTGTCTGTGATCTGCCTTTGAATTACCATCCGCTGCTAACTGATATGGAATAGTAAAACTGAAAGTGACAAGAGAAGCACAGTTTGTAGGTAATGTGCCTCATAGCTAGAAATGCTGGAACCAATTTATCCTATGGTGTCACAAAATGGCCACCCCCTACCACACAAGGGTTATTGTGCTCAAATTCAAACTAGTGATTTTTTAGCATGCAGCTGGTAATAGATTTTGCAAGCATGCTAAAACAGCACTCAGCAGATGTCGCACTAAAACTTTTAGGGGTATGTTTACTAAACAGCGATAGCAGCTTCTGTGCGGTATTGGAGCCGCGGCCCCATTGAAATCAATGGGGCTGCAGCTCCGATATTGCAAGGAAGCCGCTACCGCTGTTTAGTAAACATATCTCCAAGGGGTATATTTACTAAACTGCGGTAACGTTACAGACCACGCGTTATGTAACGTTAACACTTGTTAGGTAATGTTAATGTGTGGTATGTAACGTTAACGTGCATTGTTACTTAACGATCGTTAACATCCCCGGCCGCGGTAAACACCGCAGAGGATGGAGAGAGGGAGGGGGGAAGGGGTCAGTGGGTGGGGAGTGGGCGTGGAGAGGCTCCCTGCACACTAACGCGCTGAACTGAAGGGCTGAATCCTACTGCGAATAAAAACCTGCCGTTAGATGCACATTTGCAGAAGAGAGAAACCATTTCAGTGTTAGCAATGTGCAGCATTGACAGGGAGCCCAAGAAACGTGATAGTAGTGCTCCATGTCCAGCACCAGCCTAGTGCCCAAGTATGAAAGGCCACTATGGCGATGGTGCAAGTGGGGCATAGGGGACTGCAGGCGGGACATGTAGAGGGGGCATCAGGGGCACAGGGTGGACTAGGCAGGCACCTAGGTGGCACATAGGAATATAGAAACCGGAAATCATCATGACAGCGGCTGACAAAGTCCAAACACAATCCACCTACATCTACCTGGTCCACCCGAGCTAACAGTTGCCAGGGCACTGACCTGACATCCCCCCAGCCAACCCTCCCCCAAGCGGAAGGAACAGACTATTGGTAGGCGGTGATGGGGGTATATGAGGATGCTCATGTATGCCCCATGCCCCAGACCCCGCTCCCTAGGTGACCCCTTACCCACACAGTGGATGGCCTGGGACTGCGCACTACCAGCACCAACAGCATATGGCCATGTCAGCATGGCAGGGGAGGTGCCCGTGCTGGAGGGGGCAGTGGCACCTGCCTTCAGAGGACCTAGGCCATGCCCTGTACCAGTACGTGGTGTGCAGTGCAACATAAAAGGTCTGGCTGAGGAAAAGTACAGGTAGCCCCAGGGACCACAATGCATCTGTGGCAACAGTGTGGTGCAGTACACCCAGCCAGTGTGTCCAGAAGCAGAGGGTCACAGGTTCAAGCCCCAGCTGTGGTTCCTGCAGAGCATGTCCCTATGTTTTACCATACAATGCAGATACAACAGCAACATGTGCAAAGCCCAAAGCAGCAGCGAACAGGGGTACAAACACCCACCCACACAGGCTCCATAATCCAAAGATGCATGGAGAGTCAGGCTGTTGGCCCCAGCATTGAGCTTCAGTTATCACAAGGGCACTATTACTACCTCCTGCACAGTTTAGCAATGTCGGCACTGTGATCAGGACCAGTGTGGCGGGCAGGCTTGCCAACCACCCCTATCTATGCACAATGCTGCAATAGGAGTGTGTGTGTGTATGTCTCTCCATTGTTTTGTGGCTGCCCACACCTCACCGGGCCCACAATGTCCCACTGTTACCAGCGTTAGCCTGAATATGTGCATAACGAGGAGCAAGGTGTTGTGGGTATGGCCTGGACAGGGCGGATTGGCCAGGATGCATCTTCACAGGGTGTGGGGTAATGGCTGGGACACTGTAATGCCCAACCACTGCCTGCATGGACAGGGTGGCCACAGCATGGCATGCTGGGAGGGCACTCACTCTGACCGAGCAGTGACCATGGCATGTCTAGGTTCCCACATAGCGCACCACGATGTTTGCCTCCAGTGATCCTGTTGTGTTCTCAGTGCTGGGGCCTCA
The DNA here is from genome assembly GCA_033557465.1 of Ichthyophis bannanicus. Lineage (NCBI taxonomy): Eukaryota > Metazoa > Chordata > Amphibia > Gymnophiona > Ichthyophiidae > Ichthyophis > Ichthyophis bannanicus. The sequence goes on along the minus strand of CM066043.1, from coordinate 236,107,361 downwards.
ATCACTGAGATGCCTGCTTGGTTCACATAGTTCCTCTGTGAGTATGGACTGGCTAGTCGACTGTCTGCAGTTAAACTGTGCATGGTTGGAACACCTATATGGTGCTCTCTGCTGGTGACTGGCAGACAGTGGTGTGAGGCAGTTGAGGTTTTCCAGGGATAACCCCGTCATTGCTGCTGGTCTTCCACTGCACCAGCCACAGGTATGGCTCTGACCCACCAACCCTGGAGGGCTGTTGCATACCAGCAGGATGGAGGTTGCTTCATGGGGGCTGGGGCACCTGTCCCTTACCTACAAAAAGGGTGATGTGAGCCCTTTGGGGTATGCAGTATATACCGCTTTGACCTATCAAGGCACTGCTACACAAACCTCATGCAAGTCTGAAAACCCCTCTGCCCTGATAATAGGTGCCCATTATCAGTCAGACCCTAACACGGGGTACACACTAATCTGGGTGGTGTCTGGTTCCAGAGGGCCACATGTGACTGCAGGATACAGATGGACACCAAATTACCATCAGCTGTACTGCAAAGAACACCTGTCACACACTGGCAGTGATAGGGATGTACAGCAGGGCCTATCTCTAGCACCACATGTACTGCGGACCTAGTGCTGGACACCCATCCTATCCCTCAGGGAGAACACAGAACCTGCACAATGGCATGGTCTGTTGCTACTTTGTGCCAATATCATGTACTGTCTTTCCAAGCTGAGGTACCGGAGAGGTGCAGACCCCATTTGGTGATCAGCTGTAGACAGCTATTCAGCATGTGCATTGCATCATGGGTATTGGTGGGGTTACCCTATCCTGGCACTCAGAGCAGACAGTTTGTGCGGTGACCTGCAGTCCTTCTGTACCCAGACATTGCTGTGACCTACACCACGGGGGTATAGCCTACTGGTTAATACAATGCCATTCTTGGCAGTGTTCATGGGTTCAATTCCTCATTGTTCCCTCCTCTCATGCCTGTCCTACTCAAATAGTGGACAGCAGTAGGAAGAAAACTCTGGCTTTTATACAATAAAGAGTTTTCTTCCTACTGCTGTCCACGTCTTCTTACTGGGTAATAACGAGCACGTGGACTCGTGCGCTTGGTTGGTACCTACTCAAATAGTGTGCATGCCTGTAACAGGCAGATTTGTGCTGCCAGCCCATAATACCCTCACAACAATTGCCAACATTCCCTCGGTCTGTCTATCTGCATCTGTCAGCTGTGTAGAGACATGTCTGCCTGTGCAGGCTGTCACCCCATGTCCTGCACTGGTACCCTTTCCTGCATTGTGCCTCTTCATGCTTGCCTCGCCTGTGCCTGATCTGCATGGCACCACCACTCCTCTGTCCACCCATCATTGTAACTATCGTGCCACCTCTGCCTCCACTGGGGGACACGTATTCCCATCATCTGCCACCAACTATCTTTCCAGTACTTTACATTGCCAACACCCTGGGCTGTAGAACAGTTGCCCCCACCATTTTTGTCATCAGTACTGGCAGCCACATGGGATGCCTGCAGATATGGCAGGTCCAGCGGCTCCCAGCTCTCCCTCCTTCACTCACCTGTTCATTGCCTTTCCTGAGTGCTCTATCTAGTGTTAGGGCTACATCTGTCTCTGTTCCTCACAGGTCATGCATGTCATCCTGCAGCACCTTGCAGCCCTTAGGCCACACTAACCTAGGGCACCATAACCTTGTTAGGCCACCGTAACCTATGGTTCCATAACCCAGGGTGCCCTCTAAGGTGCCCTGTCCAGGGGTGCCTAATACAATGCTTAGCCTAAGGAGCCCTACTGTATAGGGCACCTTACAAAGCGCCTTATGAGGCACCTTATAGGGCACCTAACAAGGCACCTTATAAGGCATCTTACTTATACGACACCTTACAAGGCACCTTACAAGACACCTTATAAGGCACCTTAATTATACGGCACCTTACAAGGCGCCTTGCAAGGCGCCTTGTAATGTGCCTTGTAAGGTGCCTTATGAGGCACCTTGTAGTGTGCGTTAGTTTGTAACATGCGTTAGCTGATACGGCTTGCTGTAACAATGCACCGCCCATGGCTTTATATGGGCATCTGTACCTTTACCACGGAACCTAATGCGAATGACATTACCGCAGTTTAGTAAACATACTCCCAAATGTTACTATTAAAAGACACAGCCTATAGCAGATCTACATTTGTCAAACACTAAAATTATACTAAAAAAATGGGGAGGGTAATTTTCAAAGTAGTTTCTACTGGTAAAAAACAAGCCTTGATCAGTTGTCTGAAAATTGCCAACTTTGAGGCCACTAAAAATAGATGTTTTCTACCAAGCACGTCATTTTAGCCTTATTTTCCAAGGGCATGCTTAGGCTGGGAATGAAACCTGCATGTAGGATTCCTGAGGGGAATCTGATAGCAGAAGAAACTTCTACAGGTTAGTGAGCTTGTAAAATCGTAATTGACTTGGCTAAAATCTTTAAAATTAATTCGGAGTGATTCGGGAATCTACAAATTGGCGAGCTTAGCATCATGCAGGGAAAAATGGAGGAAACCATTATAGAGCCGTTACTTGTCTGTAGATGAACTAGTCGTGATTTTTCAAGGGCTTTCCCTGCTGGCAGAGAGCCTAGAAATCCCTCAATAAGGCATATTCACTAACCCACATTGCTTTTCTACCATTAGTCCCACTCTTTTCAATGAGGTCTCTTCACTAACATAACATGCATTCATCTGCATTAATATTACTGTTTATTAGTAGAGTCCAAAATGTCCTCCAGGTCATTAATGTAGGTTAAGACTTCTGGCTCAAATGCACATATAGAAACATGAGATACATTACTTTACCATTATTTTAATTCACGTGTTGGATGCTGGCAGGTGCTTAAGAGACTTGTTAGGCTGAATGTTTGAGTGAATGTTTGTTCTTCGCTTATCGCTATAAATTAAATGTTCAAGTTGATGCCATCTGATTAGGAATCCAGGAACACGGCACTGTGTGAGACTTTCATTGCCGGTTTGTTAGCAGTCGAATAAGCTAACACGTAAATAAACCCTTGCTACTGAATCTACTGTAGGCTGATGGTAGAAAGGTCACAATCATATTCTGTGATTTTAAGGATTTTTTCTATGTCACAAAAAAGTGAACAAGTGAATTAAAAAATTAGAATCATTTGAGGTCAATATTCTGTCACATGGACAACAAATAATTTGGAACATCTAACTTGGATGATGTGAAATCATGCAAACATTTGGTGATACTTTCCATTATGGTAGTACAGCCGAACATCCACATGCATTTCCATATCAAATATTTCAAGTTATATGTACTATTTTTGTGTTCCAAGCGGCTGCCCATTTATATGTTTAGTGCATAATTCCATAAAGAGGGCGCCCAGAATATTCACCATCCATGTGCGTAAGTCACAGTAGATAGACACATGCATGCGCACATCAGCTGATATGCATGTACTTACAGAAAAGCAATGTGCATCACAGGGGTGGCAGAGGGAGCAGAGCGAGGGCAAAGCACAGGGATATAGACATAGGTTATTGAATTCTATAACCTAAGCACATGCCTTCCAAAATCTAGGTGCAGACATTTGCATCTCCCTGTGAAGCACACATGCTTTACTATATGAAGTCGGCGCACCTGTTGCAATCATGAAAACACATGTGCACGAAAGTAGATCCTCTTAGTGGTTGAATATCATTGCTTACTGTAGATTTATTTTATTTAACAACTTTTATATACCGCGCTATTTGTTATCAGTGCGGTTTACATATAACAAAGGTTGCACAGTCAGAAGACTGTTCTGTGCTTACATTGTAACAGGAGATTAAACTTGGAGCAACAGGGAAGCTATATACATATGTACATCAAACATAATTAGATTAGTTTGGTATTTTCAAGAAGAGCTAAGGCAAGCTCAAAAATACTTGTGACAGAGTTATCTATGTAGAGAATGAAAGGTTTGTGGGCGTTGGTGTGTGGATGATCAGAGGCGGGGTGGATGCTTGTGCAAAGTGAAGTAGGAAAATGTCGTGTTTGATTGCCTTACGGAACTGAATAAGGTCTTTGATCGATCTTATTTCTGGTGGAAGGTCGTTCCAGCATTTCGGGGCGTAGAAGGCGAAGGTTCTTTTCTTGGTCATCTGGGTGCACTTGATGGACTCTTTAGGGATGATCAAGGTGTTGTCAGTTATTGACCTTCTCATTCTGTTTTTCGGGGTGAGGATGATAAGGTCACTGAGTATCGTGGGGGCTAGGTTATTGATGATCTTGAAAATGATGAGAGGATTTTGTATGTTAACCTGCAATGAATTGGTAGCCAGTGGAGTTCCTTAAGTATCGGGGTGATATGGTCTGATCTTGCTATACCACAGAGCACACGCGCTGCCGCATTCATAACGAGTTGCAGCGGATTAAGGGTATTCTTGGGGGGTCCATATAGGATAGCATTTGCGTAATCAAAGTGTGGTAGAATAAGGGCCTGGAAAATGGTCCGGAAGTCATTATGGGGTAACATGGGCCTGAGGTGCCTTAGCGTTCTAATTTTATTGTAGACGGATCTGGTGGTGTTTTGTATGTGCTCCTTAAAGTCGAAATGCTGGTCCAGTGTAATCCCTAGGTAGCGAATGGAGGGTTTACTAGGGAGTTCTGCATCTCTTACTCTTAGGGATGATGGAGGGGAGAAATCTTTGTTCCTTGATATGAACAGAACTTCAGTCTTCTTGAAGATTATGCGGAGATTTTGAGATAGTAACCAGTCAGTGATGGCGTTGAAACAGTTGATAAGGTTGGTGAAGTCTGGTTGTTTGATTTTGAATGGTGTAAACAGCAAGACGTCATCCGCATAGATTAGAGTGGAGATATTGAAGGAGCGTATGATGTCACATATCGGCTGCATGTAGACATTGAACAGCAGCGCAGATAAAGAGGAGCCCTGCGGAACACCTTGATGTTGGTGGAAAGGTGCAGATGTGGTGGATCCAACCCTGACGTGCTGCCAACGATCTGATAGATAAGACCTACACCATTCCCAGGCAAGGCCACAGGTGCCTTTCTCCTGGAGACAAGTGAGAAGTTGATTGTGATTAACAGAGTCAAAGGCAGCAGAGATATCTAGAAACATGAGAGCGAAGCCGTTTTTGACCTTGTCCAGTCCTCTATTCAAAGTGTTGTTAAGGTGGTGAGGAGAGTTTCTACACCGTGAGATTCTCTGAATCCGTGTTGACAGGGGTCAAGAGGTGACTCTACATCAATGTGATGTTGAATCTGTCTCTGGACAACCTTCTCTATTATCTTGTCTAATAGAGGTATACTCGAGATTGGGCAGTAGGAGTCGGACTTTAGTGGGTTAAGTCTGTTATTCTTCAGAAGTGGTCTTATTGATGTTTGTTTGAGGAATGAGGGGAATGAGCCTGTTGCAAAGGTTAGTCCAATGATGTTGATTAGAATTGGACTAAGTTCAACTCGAAGAGATCTGACCCAGTATGCTGGGCAGGAGTCACTTGGAACTGTAGAAGTGTTGATGATAGCGATGAGATCTTAGATGTTTTTCTCTGTTGGAGTGGTGAACATTGTGATAGGTGGAAGTGAGGTGTGAGCATGGCAGGGAGAGGTAACTGAAACTGTGTCGGTTATGGAAGTTTTGGATTGGAGGTAGTCAGCATACGACTGGGGGGAAATAGGATTGAGTTGGCTCGGTGAAGGTTCCTTAATTAGGGATTTTGCTAGGCTGAAGAGGTCTCTAGGTTTGTTTAGAGAGCGGAGAAGGAGCTTGGCATGGTATTCGCTCATCCTGATGTATATAGCATTGCGGTGGAATTTAAGGTGGTTTAGGTAAGTTACTTTGTCAGTTTCGGAGGGGGATCTTCTCCATTTCCTTTCAAGTTTCCTAAGGGAGAGGAGAGATGTCCAAAGATCTGCTGTGAACCACAGAGCTGAATGTCTTTTGCTTTTACAGCTTTTGGGGGCTGATGATTTGTCTATGGCTGGTAGTTGAGTGAATGTTTTCAATGTGACGTTCCAGTTGGTGATTGCTTCATCATGGTCAGGAGACATTAGTTTGAGCGTAGGTAAGGCATGATTAATGAACTCTTCTCTATCAAGTGGTCTGAAGTGAGAAGTAATTCTGGATTCTGCACTGAAGTCATTGGGTGGGGATTGAGTAAGATGAGCGGGTATCTGGAATGTGATTAACTTATGGTCCGACCAAGGGATAGGGGTGATATCCATGTTGAGGTTTGCCTTCTGACTGGCAGCAGAGTGGGGAGTGAAAATTAGGTCCAGTGGGTTTCCTTTAAGATGGGTGGAGGTGTTCACTAGTTGTTCAAACCCAAGTGTTTGCATAGCTTCTAGGAAGGCGTCTGCTTAGTTGGACTGCAGGGAGGGTAAGTTGAAGTCTCCGAGCAGCCAGTTGGGGTTGCGAGGGTTAGCTGGGTTGCAGGCTAAGTCAATGAAGGTAGAGATGACCTCGGGTGGAGAGGAGGGGGATCTATAAATGAGGTTTATGGTGATATCTTTGTTGGCAATGGTGATTATGTCCGCATGTATGAAGCTCTTGGATGTGAGTAGTTGAAATCTTAGGTCTGTTTTTGCAAGGATAAAAACTCCACCACCTTTCCGGTTGGCCCTGTGGCAGGTGTGAATGGAGAAGTTGGGAGGGATTAGTTGGTTTATGAGGGCTGTATCAGTATCCTTGAGCCATGATTCTGTCACCATGAGGAGATCCAGGCCATGGGCAGCTATCAGGTCGGGGATGACCGGCCATTTCTTGCGTACGGAGCGTGAGTTTACAAGGGCACATTTCAGGAAAAGTTGTGTTTTTGGTGGAGCTTTTTTGGGGTTATCCGGATGATTGAGAGCCACGTACAGTAGGTGTGAGTGTCGAGAGTGGTGTGGGAGACCGGTAGCAGAGTGGAAGGGGTTAGAATGATTCTTCTTGCCCAGGTGGGGTAGGGTAGTGATGTGGTACTGCCCAGTTGAGAGGGCTACGGAGCATTGTAAGGTGTTTGCTAGGAGGACTATGGAGGAGAGGGTGAGTAGAGGGAGGGCCATGGTGGCTTGGTGGCTGTTGCATGGCCTTGAGGTGAGAGAGTAGTAATGCTACTTATTCGTGCCAAAGTTAGAGAGTGTGCATGAGAACGTGTCGCCAATTGGAACAAATTACAGTGGAGACAGCGTGTGAGGAAGAAACAGTAAGGGCCTTACAAAGTGCTTGGAGGAATAACACTGTAGCATATAGAAATGATTACTTAGTATCACAATGTGGTAAATTACCATGTACCAACGTTACTTAGAGATGAACTCCAGGACAACAAAGGCAGCAGAGACAACAAACTTAACACTTATGAGGCTTAATACAATGAGGAATAACACTGTAGTAAATAGAACAGATCACTTAGTAATCTAATGTAGCAATTATCATGTGGCAATATTATTTAGAGATGTGCTCCGGAACAAACAAAAGCAGCGGAAAACAAGGTTACTGAAAATACCTCAAGCAGAGGGTTGTGAGATGCTGGGATTGTGTGGCTACAGGGCTCAGCGGGCTGGTTTGAGAGATCGCCCTAGGTGGTGGCCTTTCACGCCCCGCCTAAGGGCCACGCCAAAGGGCCCTCTGGCGAGGCCCTCAGGCGCTGGCCCGCCAGGTGCGGGACTGCCTGACGGTGGCTTCTTTTAGTTGCAGGATGGCTCCTCCTCCTTCTCCCACAGCCCCGATTGGGCTGGAGATCCCCGAGCGGGAAAGCTGGCAGGTCCGCTCAGGGTGCTCGACCCCGATCGGGGGAGTGGAAAATGGCTGTGGGCTGTGTAGTTGTCCCACCGACGGCATCTTCTTTTAGTTGCAGGATGGCTCCTCCTCCTTCTCCCACAGCCCCGATTGGGCTGGGTATCCCCGAGCGGGAAAGCTGGCAGGCCCGCTCAGGGTGCTCGACCCCGATCGAGGGAGCGGAAGATGGCTGTGGGCTGTGTAGTTGTCCCGCTGACGGTGGCTTCTTTTTAGATGTATAAGTTAAATGTCCAAGTGTGAGCATCCTTAGAATGCCCAAAATCCCACCCCCTTTTTGGATTGATAATTTTGGCTGTTAAAATGTATGTGGCTAAAATTATCCATTCAACCCCTGGAAATTTTTTTTAAAGCACATGTCACTGCCATCAACTCTATAAGTGCTTTTGAATGTTGACCTCTTTAGGTTTAGCAGATCTGAACTGGGAAAATACAAAGGCAATTAAAATACGGAGGCTGATATACTTACCCATGAGTTATTGACCTTGTTTATGTACAATTTTGCAGCCTCTCTAAATGAACAATATTTTTCTCCTGGGACAAATAAAAAAAGATAACTCTACCTCACCCCTCCAGAAAATTCCACACAGAGCCAAAGTCCAGACCCCTCTGCCCCCAAAGACCTCCTCAACTTTGCCCCCCTCCCAAAAAAAGAAGATCCTCTACTCCTCAGTTGCCACCCCCTGGGCCTATCTGAAGACATTCTTGGTGTTCTAAGGTAATTGAGAAGGAGCAATCCCCAGTTACTCCTGTCTCTTCTGGTGCCATATTCAAAATGGCACCAGTTAAATCCTAGCAGTGATCTTGTGGTACTAAGGATCAAGTTTACTGGTAGTACCGTGAGACCACTGCTAAGTTTCAACTGGTACCATTCTTAACCCAACATCAGAAGGGGTAGAAGAGACTAAGGGGTCTGTTTACTAAACATTCCTAATGTGCGGGGCCGCGGTAGTGTGCCTGTACCATATAAGGAGTGGGCGGTTCAGGCAGAGAAAAGAAAAAAACGGGAGTAAGCGATCGCACATTTGCGCGGGGCGCTATTGTGCGCCGGAAGGCTAAGTGGCGCCCTGATGTGCACACACAAAGGAGCAGAGCCATAGTACAATGGTTAAGACACTGACCAATGGTGCAGAGATCAGGGGTTCAATCCCCCACAGTGCCCAATGAAAAAGGCTCACTGAGGCAGTGTGTATTATGGGGATGAGTGCTGTAGGGGGCAATCTATTTTTATGTCAGTTATCACTACTAGCAAACGCACTCACAAAGCGTGTTAACATAAGGCGGCCCATAAGGCACATGTTAAAGTTCACTGTCCGCCAAGGCACCCTTGAATGTCCCCTATAGGGCACCATATATGTTGCGTCACAGGATAATGTATAGTGCACCTTATATGGACGGCAACCATAAGGTGCCCTATAGGGTGCCCTATAAAGCACCCTCAGAGGCACCTTATGGGTACAGTACACTGAGGGTGTGTTTGATGGCAGCAACATATGTACATTAAATCTAAAAAAAGCTTTGGACAACCCTATCAAATAACCCCACTGTGGGCTCGAACCCATTACCGCTGGCTCCACAGGAAGTGAAGTAACCATTGGGCTACAGCTATATAGCTGCCAGCAAGCCCCTGGCTGGCTGCAGAGAGCCTGCATGTCACCACACAGACAGTCTGCTGTGGGAACCAGGATAGGGTTAGGCCACCCATACCCATGATGCACTGCACATGCAAATCAGCTGTCCACAGATGAACACAAGATGGGGAATGCACCCCAACAGCTCCCCGGCCTGGTAGGGGGACGTGTCCGTGTGCACCCACACAGCACCTTGGCCTGGTAGGAGGTACTGACCGGGTGTTTAATTTGCACAGAGTAGCTACACACAATCACACTGTGCGGGAACTGTGCTCACCCTGAGTGTGCGATGAGGCGCCCTGGACCAGGTCCACAGCACCCTCCATGGTTGAGAGAGGCCATGGCAGAGCTCCAAAACAGTCGTAATCTGTGAGATAGGTAGTTTCTGCAGGAACACCTTGGATATCTCTGTCTGTCTCAGTCAGGGGAACCCCCATGGATCCCTAGGTGGGCCATGTACCACCAACCCCCCCCCCCCTCCCGAGGGTGGCAAACAGGCAGGGTCCCCTATCAACAGATCCCCATTATACACCCCCCCCCCCCCCCCCCTGCAATGATGGCAGTAGAGTGGACCATCAACCCCAGTCCTGTTGGGGAACAGACACCCTACAGGGCAGTCCAAGCAGCCCCACACACACCCAGACCCCAATATCAGACAGACAGTAGGCCTGGATATGCTAAGATGCACCCCACCACTATCTGATATTCCCCTGCATCAAGCCATCAGCCACTGCACCCTGCAAGGCACTCCAGCAGGGTACATACCAGCTGTGAACAGTCTGCTGGTTAGTCCCACTGGAAATGCATGCACCCACAACTGGGATGGCAGCACACACAAGCAGATACATCAGTGACTAGGCCACAACAGGTGACCCACATATATCACATGAGGGAAGTGCTATGAAGCACTATGGGGGTGCCTAGCCATGCTGCCATCACTGCACAGTCAGGGTGGAGTGAAAGCCCAGCAGCACATACAGAGGTCACCCTGTCTGTGGAGGTGGTGGACGGCCACTACAATGTCCCTGCCAGTGCCCTATGCCCTGTGCAGATGCATCCTGGCTAGCCCACCCTGCCTGAGCTATACCCATGGTACCTTGCTGCTCATTATGCACATCATCAGGCCAAAACTGTGGACAGTGTTTGCAGCCAACACACACTGTATAGACAGACACACACTCCCACACGTATGCCAGCATTGTGCTACTATAGAGGGGTTCAGAATCCTTGCCCACCACACCAGTCCTGGGCACAGTACAGGCATGGGCATGGTATGCAATACCGTTGGGGGTCCCTCCCTAGGGTGGTAAACACTGTCAGGGGCCAGACCTGCCGCACACACCGCAGACATCAGATAGATTATTATGATGGAGATCATAGAGCAGACTGTGCGTAACGTAGGGATATCTATCTGCCAGTACTCATAGCAAACGTTTGAGAGCTGTGTACCATATACCCTGGTGTAGGGTGACATTGCTAAGGTATGCAAGTGCTGGTATTGGGAGATGCACGCAGGGCCCAATGTCCTGCCTCACCAGGAGGCATAGGCCAATGGGGCCTGTGGGTGTGGGTGTGGGTGTGTCTGTCCCTGTTGGCTGCTGCTGTACGGCAGAGGTTCCCAAATCCAGTCCAGGTTTGCAATACACTGGTTGGGGTTTCCTGCTGTCCCTCATGAATATGCATGAGCTACATCTACATGCCATGGGGGTGGTGCATAGATATACAGCACGGTTATTTGTATGAGTGGCAGCATGGAACCTGAATGGTGTGTGGTCCTCCAGGACTGCATTTGTGAGACTCTGCTCTAGGTAATGCCCCTGGTCATGGTGTCTGTGCTTGGTGGTGTAAAAGATAGGCGTATGACCAATGCGTATATCCCCAGCAATAAAGGATTGCCCTTACTAACATGGTTTAGTTGTGGGGAAAATATGTGGACAGGATTGGCAGTAGCCCCAGCTGGGCTTTGAACCTGTGACCTTTTGCTCCTGCACACACTGTCTGTGTGCATTGCACCACTGTGTTGCCACAGATGTGCTGAATTCCCTGGGAAGTCCATGACTGTACATCCGACAGGGCCTATGTTGCAGTGGACGTGCCAGCCTGCACATGGCTCGGCCACTGTCTTCTGTGGCTAGCAGCCACTGCCCCCTCCACCACCTGTACCCTACCGCCAACATGCTGGCATGTCCGTATCTTGGAAAAGCATATGACCTGATTGAGTTGTGGCACTCCAGGACTGCATTTGGGGGACTCGGCTGTCGGTAATGCCCATTGTTATGGTGTGTGTGCGGTGTTGGGTACAAAATGGGTGTGTGAACCATGCTTATGTTCTCTGCAATAAAGGAGTGTCTTTACTATCTCTGTTTAGAGGTGGGTAAAATATGGGGACTGGGTTGGCAGGAGCCCCAGCTTGGATTTGAACCTGTGATCCTTTGGTCCTAGAGGTACTGCCTCTGTCTGCTGCACCACACTGTGGCCACAGTGATAGTGCAGTCCCTGGGGGTGGGAAACCTGACCAAAGGAGTCAAAAACCCTGCTCTGCACATTTGTACTGTGGGCTCAGTCACCTTGTCTGGTGACAAAAGTGCAAATAAACCCCTCAACCGACCACGACGAACTGGGGATAAATATAACCAAGCTGGGCAACAGTGATATTAATGGGCAACCATAGCAAACACTCCCAGGAAGGCTCAGAAAAAAGGAAATGGTTTTTGGAAGGGTCTCCGCTCCGTAGCCCCTTCCATACTTCATTTCATTTTTTGGAGCTTTCCTGGGTGTGTTTCTTATGTTTGCCCATTAATATCAGGGTTCCCCAGCTGACTTCCTATTTTTAATATGTTTGTTTGGGTCTTTTTCTATCTTTATTTGCACTTTTGTTCTGTGCACATGTATCACACTGCTCACGTTTTGCAGGTTTCCCCGATTTCCCTGTACATTGCTGACGGAAATGGTTTCTCTTCCCTTTAAATGCCCTCTACCGTGAGTGTTTCACTCGCGCTATTTTTAACCTGCAAATTCGTCCCCGATACTGTGTGGGGAGCCTCTCCCCTCCCCTTCCCCGCCCATTGACCCCGTCTCTCCGCCCCTCGGGAGCCTTCCTCCGCCCTCAGAATGCCTTTCCACGCCTCTATCGGACATTTGCGGGCCGGGTACTTGTGCGGGGCACGTTAGTGCGGCGCGCAATTGTGCGGGGCCCAAGCGCACTTGTGCGGGGCATTTAAGAGCGTTTCTGAGCGTTTGAGTGCCGCGTTTCCGTGCGCTATTGTGCGGCACGCAATTGTACGGCTTTTAGTAAACATGCCCCTAAGGATCGCTCCTGCCTAATTACATTAGACCAGGGATTTCTTCAGGTCCGGGGAGCCATCAAGGGGGTGGGGGACCTTCTTTAGGGGGGAGTAGGGTTGGGGAGTGTTTGGGGGAGAGTGGTCTTGACTTGGCTCTGTGAGAAGTCTTCTGGGAGGTTAAGGGATTTGGATTGGGGAAAGGGAATTTTGATCTATGTTAGGATGACATGGCCCTTTTAAGTTGGCAACCAGGAGCATTATGTCACATTCTAGTAGTCCAATGTTCCCAGCCAAGAAAAATAATGCTGGCTCTGGCATTATTTTTCCTAGAATAATGCAGCTGTGAGGTTGCTCCTAAACCACATTATTCATTTACTGAAGGAGTCATTAACCAGAGCTACTGAGTTTAATTTAATTAAATTTTTATTTTACACAAATTTTTCTATACCACCACATGCTCAAATCTGAGATCAGGGAAGTTTATACTGTAATTTCCTTTCAGTATCCCAAAGAAAAAAAATCAGATTGTGTTCAGACAACATAATGCAGCTATTGCAATCAATAATCTACAGACAAAATCATAATCTGTCAGTTTTTCAAAAAGCCACGTTTTAACTAGTTTCCTGAAGCTTAAGTAGAAGGGGCATATTCTGGCTTCTGGTGGTAGGTTATTCCAGATTGTTGGAGCGACTCCTAACTGTGTCCTTTCTCTTACTGTCATTAAAATCCTTGGTTGTTGGAATTACTAACCTTATCTCAGTTTGAGGACAGTACTCATTTAGGAACATATTGTAATATATTTGTATGTGGATAGCTTGGTCCAATTTAATTCAGGACTTTGTATTCAAATGCCAATAACTTAAAAAGGGTCCTCAGATCTACTGCAGGCCAATGTAAAGTGATGAGATATGGAGTCATCCTATCTTATCTTTTATATCACAGCACCATTTTCTCTCTTGTATTCTGTAGCAACTGTATTATGGCAAGGTCTTTTTTGGCTTGTTCAAAATATACTAGGTTACAGTAATCTATCATGTGCTTGGTTTGTGGCTTGTTGTGCCAAAAGGGCTTGCATGCATCAGTGATACTGAGCTATGCTATTGATAGCTTAACTACTAGCAAGGTCTTACAACATGGACAGGTCTCAGATGAAGCTCAATAATATCAACCAGGACAAAACCTGGAGCTGACTATTGTACAGATCACCAACTACTAGTATGCAAACTCAAGCTAAAGCTGAACAAGAGCAAGCCACTTATGAATATAACAACATATGAACTTGAAAATATACCACTAATCCTACTACTGTTCATCATTTATATAGCACTACAAGGCATATGCAGTGATGCACAAACACAAATAGAAGAAGACAGTCTCTGCTCATTGAGCGTACAATCTAATCAAGACAGAAAAAACAAGAGTCAAATAGGAGGAGACACAAGGAGAACAGGGGATTAAGCTCCAGTAGCATCTTCGAAGAGGTAAGCCTTTAGCATGGATTTGAAGAGGGAGAGAGAAGAGACTTGACGTAGAGATACGGGAAGGAACAGCAAGGTAAAAAGACCAAAGCCTGGGGTTGGAAGTATAAGAAAAAGGCATAGAGAGAAGAAAGTCAGAGGAGGAGCAGAGTTCACGAGGGGGGTGCAGGGGGAGAGGAGAGAGAAAAGGTAATGAGGGGCAATAGAGTAAATGCATTTGTAGTTAAGAAGATGTTTGAATTGGATACAGAAGTGGAAGGAGAGCCAGTGAAGTGACTTCAGAAGAGGGATAATATGAGTGTAATGGGATTGTGGAAGATTAGCAATGCAGCAGAGTACTGGATAGATGAAAGAGGAGAGAGATAACACTGAAGAAGTTGCAATAGTCAAGATGGGAGGTGACCGAAGAATGGACAAGGGTTTTAGTAGAGTATTCAGAGAGAAAGGAGCAGATTTTGTTAATGTTGTAGAGGAAGAAGTGACAGGTTTTTGCTCTGTTGAATATGTGTGGAGAAGGAAAGGGAGGAGTCAAAGATGACCCCAAGGTTATGGGCTAAGGAAACAGGAAGAAGATGAGTGATGTCAACAGTGATAGAGAATGGAGGAAGAGGGGAGGAGGAGTTTGGTTTTAGCCATATTTAACTTCAGACGACAATTAGACATCTAGGAAGTGATGTCAGATAAGCAGGCAGAGATATGATCTTGGAGTGAAGGGGAGATGTCAGGTGTGGATAGACAGATTTGAGAGTCATCAGCATAAAAATGATATTGAAAGCCATGGGAAGAGATGAGGACACCAAGGGCTGGGTATAGAGAAAGAAAAGGAGAGGACCAAGAACAGATCCTTGGGGGACACCAAGTGAGAGTGGGGTGGCAGTAGAGGAGGAACCAGCAGAACAGACACTGAAAGAGCAATTATAAAGATAAGAAGAGTACCAAGACAACACAGAGTCCCTAAAACCAAGTGGGGATAAAGTGTCGAGGAGGAGGGGATGGTCAACAGTATCAAAAGCAGCAGAAAGATCCAGAAGAATGAGAATTGAGTAGAGGTCTTTCGACTTGGCCAGGAACAAATCCTTGGAGACTTTGGCAAGAGCCATTTCGGTGGAATCAAAGGACGAAAACCAGACTGAAGTGGATCAAGGAGGGCTTGAGAGGAGAGAAATTCGAGACAGCGGTGAAGAATTGCATGTTCAAAAAGTTTGGAAATGAATGTGAAAAGGGAGATGGGTCAATAATTAGAAGGACAAGCGGGTCACGTGAGAGATTTTTTGAGGAGAGGGGTGATTGCAGCATGCTTGAAGGCTGAAGGGAAGGTTGCAGTGGAGAGCGAATGATTGAGAATATGTGAGATGGGATGGATGGATGATGGAGGAGGAGATGAGTGGAGATAGGATCAGAAGAGCAGGTAGTAAGTTTGGAGGAGGAAAGAAGAAGAGAGGTTTCTGTTTCAGAGATTTTAGAGAAGGATGAAAGGATGATAGAGTTTGAGTGGAAAATTTGGTAATGGAGAAGGGGAGGGGGAAGAGGAAGTGAGGAAGAAGAAGAAGATGTGGTGGGGAATTGAAGAGTAATCATATGCCCTCTGCCATGGAAATAGTCGGCCAGGGTCTGGGCAGAGAGAGAAGGAAGGGGTACCTTAGGTAGAGAACTGAGGATAGAAAAGAGATGGCAGAGGGTTAGAGGCAAGACAGTCAGAAGGGTGATATAGTTTTGCTTAGCACAAGCAATGGAGGATTGGAAAGAGGAAAGCATGAAATCGAAGTGAAGAAATTCAGAGAGGGAGCGGGACTTGAGCCAAGTTCGCTCAGCAGAGCAGGCACTGGAACGCAGGTAGTGGGTAGTTGAAGATAACCAGGGCTGATATGAGGTGCGTCTAACCCAGTGGTTCTCAACCTTTTTTGTGCCGTGACCCCTTTTACCATTGGTCAACTTGTGGTGACCCCCAATGATAAAATCAAATGTGTTTCTCTTCCTTTACCGTTAACGAATTGTCACTGTAATCATTTGTTGAATTATTAATATATTATAGGCCTTTGCAATATGTTTTTATTTATAAAATTTACTTATTTAAACCACAATAATTAATCACAAGTAACAATATTTGATCTCAAAATTATTATGATTTTGTAGTCAACGGTTTTAGTATGCTTTATTCAAAAGCTGACGAAGGACAAAAATGTTAGCGTTGTCAAACCTAAAAAGTAGGTATAGGCTATCAGTGCAAAGGTTGTGCTTGCTTCCTTCTCACTAGATGTGAAATTCTCGGCTCAGTCTTTGCGAGAGCACAACAAAGATCATCTTCTGCAGCAAGTCTATTTCGGTATTTACTCTTGATAAGCAACAAGCTTGAGAAGCCGGTTTCACACAGATATGTTGTTGGAAATGGAAGAAGTAGACGCAACACAATCTCAGACAGTCCATGATACAATTGAAAATACTTGATCCAGAATTTAATTACTGACATTGAAGAAAAATCATTTTTCGCTGCAACGCTGGTAATGAGTTCAATGAACTCTTCTTGTGCAATCTCAGGAACATCTTCAACTTTAACTGTGAATGGACTTCTGGCAAGTGCAAATGGTGTGCGAGGTAAATTTGGAAAATACGCTGAAATTTCTTCTTCTAACATTTCTAAGTGCTGTTTGACAGAAATTATAATTCCACATTTCTTGTGTCAAGTTCAATCTCGTTTTCTTCAAAGAAAGTGTATAAGTTGAGTAACATGTATGTTCTATTTTCAGCTAAGTTTTTCTGCTAAAGCTGAAGTTTCATTTGAAACTCTTGGATCTTTTCAGACAAATCTAGGCATGTTGCATTTGGTCTTTGCAGTGATAAATTTAATTTGTTCAATACTGCAAATATGTCAACCAAGTAAGCAATTTTAAGCAGCTGCTTTTTGTCACTGAAAAGTGCTTCAAATTGTGGTTTTGCTTTTTGCTTAAAAAACGTTTTTAGTTCATCGCGAAGATCAAAGATGCACTTTAAAACCTTTCCTTTTGATAACCATCTCACTTCAGTATGTAGTAAAAGAACATTATTGGATGCATCCAAATCATTACAAAGTTTCGTAAACAGTCGAGTGTTTAAAGCACTTGCTTTTATGAAATTAACGGCACTTACTACATTTATCATAGCTTCTAGCAGCTCTTGTGACAGCGTCTTCATTGCTAAAACTTGTCTATGAATCATACAGTGAGTTCCGATGGCTTTCGATGACTCATTGAACACCAAACGTTGAAATCCCAACCGACATCCTAGCATAGCTGGAGCTCCATCTGTGCAAACACCACAAACCTTGTCGATGGGGATATCATGTTTTTGCAGAAATGAACAAAATATTTCAAACACATGACGAGCAATTGTTGTTGTTTCAAGTGGCTTGCAAAAAAGGAACTCATCTTTAAACTCGCCATCATTAATATATCTCACATAAACCAGTAACTGAGAATAGTTTGAAACATCTGTGGATTCATCAAGCTGGATGCTAAATAGTCCAAGTGGAGCAGATTTCATTTCCTGGATTACTTGGTCAAGGATATCAGCAGACATATCTTCAATTCGTCTACCGATGGTTGGTTAGACAAGAAAATTTCCGTAAAATTAATTTCCAAGCATGACTCGAACAATATCTTTTGTTGCTGGTAACAGCAATTCCTCAGCAATGGTGTGAGCTTTCTTGGCTTTGGCATTTCTGAGAGCCACCATATATGAAACTTCAACAGTGGCTATGTTTTGCTGGTGGAGCTTTCCGCCAATATCAAGTCTGCTTTTCTTGATTTCATCAGCTTTGTTCTTAAAATACCTAATATCCTTGCCTACAAAGGTGGGATGCTTACTGTCAAAATGCTGTTTCAGTTTGTTTGGCTTATGGATTCCGCTTATAGAACTTTGTTTCAAATAATGCATTGTGGTTTCTCAATCCCTGCTGAAAATCTGGAGGTGAAACCATACCTTAAAAAGTCATCGCAATATTTTCTTTTCTTGGTATTCTTCTCTCTGTCATTAATTTTCAATGGAGTCGCTGGTGTTATATAATATTACACACAAGGCTAAAGCAGATGACGTCACAGGTGCTAACGTACGCATTTCAGCTATATAAAAAACATATAAATATAAATATATGTAAAAAAATATATATATATATAATATGAAATACATAATGTGCTGTGCTGCTTTTGAACTCTTCTACTTCAATGCCTCCAGTTCTTGCTTTTGCTACCAGTTGTTTTTCTCAGCCTGCAATAGCCTCCTCACACTTTATCCAATTCCTCTTACATTTCTACCCTTTCTCAGCAACCCTATTCACCCCAACCAAGAAACCCACTTATTCCACTGACTTTCTCCCAGACTCTGTGCAGAAAATCAGCCCACCCTTCCTGTGACCATTAGCATTTTTATTATTCATTACCCCTGGATAGGACCCAAAGCACACCAAACCAACTGATTCTTCATTGATGTTGTGCTTCCCCACTCCCAAAACCAAGCCACCAGAAACACAAGGATGCATGCACAGCCACTCTAGTAAACGTATGTAGTCATACACTAGCCTTTCTTGCATACTGTCATATAAACAGATGAACAGAAATGCCCTCCCCAGTAGAAGTTCCCACCGAAAAACCCAGCATGTTTTTAATAGGAGGTGTATGGTAAGATCAGCCCCTCCCCGATCACCTCCACAAGGCCCGATCCGGCCCACTGCACCCCAGCAACATAAAAAGCAGTGCTGGAAGGTGGGCCTGTGCCTGAGAGCATCGCTAGAGGGCCCTTTGGTGTGGCACTTAGGTGGAGACCAAACAGCGGGGCAACCCAGGAGCACCACTAATTGAGGGCATCCAACAAAGACCAACAGAACTATCCATCCATACCAACAGACCTCCATAAAAACTAATTGTAAGCTCTGATGAGCAGGGATTGTCTCGTACATGTCTGTGCAGTGCTGCATACGTCTTGTAGCGCTATACAAATGCTCAGAAGTAGCAGTATTAGTAAGTCTCTGTTAATTAGGCCAACTTGTACCAATGACAAACAGCATATAATTACCTTCGCACATATCACCTTCTTTTCAAAAGGAAATACAAAAGACCGTCCAGCATACCCACACAATTACAGTACTCTACCAAAGTATAATATTCAACACAATGAAAACGGAAACCAGGCTGCTGAAAATACAAATGCAGAAGGAAAATATAGTATTTCTATCCATATGAGCCTGACTGGGGGACCTTGCACTTTGAGCTGTACAGCTGGGCTATGTTTTATTCCGCTGAGGCACACTTTCCCCTTACTTACAGTCTCCTTCTGCCTCCTGCACCTCTGTCGCATTCCTCTTAGACCTCTGCCACATGGCTGCACGTCCTGGACCCGCACGGCCCTTGCTCAGTTGCTTCGGTGGGCTACCTCTGCTGTCCAGCGTTTTGTGCTCCCGCCTCCTTTGCTCACTCCACTGCCAGCACGCACCAGAGCTCCCGTCCTGTTCCGCCCGCCTCCACTTATCCTCCACCGCTCCGCTCTAAGTCTGGGCCTGATCCAACACCTTGCTCCACTATCGGGTGTCGGAGTGATCTTCATTTATAAAAGCCAAGTGGATGCAGAGCCTTCTCGCCTCTGAGGAGCCAATGCGGATGTGTCCCGCCCCTAAAGGAAGTTAATGTAACTTCCTTTGGGGGCAGGATGCATGTGCACAGGCTCCTTCACAGAGATGGAAGGCTCTGCACCGGCTTGGCTTTTTTAAACTGAAGATCTCTCAAAGAGTCGTCGCCGCCGCTGCAGCGGCGACCCCTGGTAAATCCCGAGGCGACCCCCGCGGGGGTCGCGACCCACAGGTTAAGAACCGCTGGTCTAACTGGACGTGTTATGGACTGAGCAAGGGAATCCAGAGTAAAGGAAAGCGCAATATAATAAGAAGCTAATTCATCATCAACAGACTCAAAGGACAAAGTGGAAGAAAGAAGAGATGAGATAGCAGTAGATAGAGCTAATGGTCCAGTAGCATGAAGATTCCTAAAAATATAGGAAGAAATTTGGCAAGGTTGAGGGGAGGGAGAGTGATGAAGAGTGAAATTTAACAGGTGATAGTCAGATAAGGGAAGAACTGAGGAGCAGAAATGAGAAGATAAACAATTAGAATAGAAAATGAAATTAAGGCAGTGACCAAGTTGAAGAGTGGGGGCAGAAGAGCAATGCTGGAGGTAAAAAGAGGAGGTAAGAGAAAGGAGCTTGGACATATAGGGGTCAGAAAGGTTATCAATATGAAAATTAAAGTCACCAAGAATAGGGAGAGAGAAAAAGAATCCAGGAATAAGGGAAGCCAAGAGTCAAAATCAGTAAGAAAGGTAGAAGCAGACTTGCCAAGGGGTCTATAGATGACAGCAATCTGGAGAGGTAGGGGATTAAAAAGACAGATGGAATGGACTTCAAAGGAGAGAAAGGAATGAGACTGAGGTAGAAGGAAGGGTTGAAATTGGCAAGGAGGAGAAAGTAGAAAGCAAACACCATTGCCGCAGCCATTGGCATGAGGAGAGTGCGAGAACTGGTAGCCACCATGACAGAGGGCAGCAACCAAAACAGTGTCATCAAGGAGGAGCAGGAAAGTGAGAGAGATAAAGAGATCAGGAATAAAGGGAAGCTTATTAGAAATGGAACAAGCATTCTATAAGGCACATGAGAAGGGGGGAGAGGGGAGGGATATGAATGAGATTAGGGTGGTGGAGAGAAGAGATAATATGGTGGCTAGAGAGAAGTGAAGAGGCACCAGGGTTGGGATTAATGTCAGCATTAAACAGAGAGAAGAAGAAGAAGAGTGTGAGGGAGAGAGGAGACAGTACAGCGGAAATGAGGATAGGGCTGTATTAGAGAGGAAGGAGAGGGATGAATGAGAGGAAAGAGAATGTGAAGCTCAAGAGCTGAGGAAAGGGTGGAGGATAAGATGGGTAAGGAAATAGGGAAGCTGGAGAGAGGGTGAAAAAAGAGGGGAGGGAGTAAGCTGGTGGAGGGAGGGATTAAGTTTGGGGAGGATCAGAAAAAGAAAAACAAAATGAAACGGAGCTATAGGAGAAGGCAGAGAATGCAGTAACAGAAGGATAATGGGATAGTAAGAAAATAAAGGAAAATAGATGAATGAATGAGTGAATGAACAAAATAAAATAATAATAATTAATTAAAAGGAATTAGATTAGAGATAAGTAACAGTCATGGGGGCTTGTTTACAAAGCTGCGGTAGTGGTTTGCATTCGTTATCGGAGCCGCGGCCCCATTGATTTCAATGGGACCGCGGCTCTGATAATGATCGGAAACTGCTACCGCGGCTTTGTAAACAAGCCCCATAAAGACAGTGAGCTATAAGATAATGAAAATGGGTAGCAGAGGAGTAATAAAGTGAAGACAACAACGGAGGCAAATGTAATCCCAAGTGATTAATAAGACAATATATATATAATATAAAAAGAGATATTAGATAAGCTCCAATTGCAGTCTTGTGAGCATCAGCAGCCGACTAAGAGACCGAACGCCTCAGCGCAATGGGAATGAGGTCACAGAGCAGATGGAATAAAATTCAAGGGTAGCAAGAGTTATGACCAGTTAATGTATCCCCTGACTCTAATTTCCATATTTAGTTCTTTATTGTACTGTACATTGTAAACCACTTTGATTTTAAGAAAGGCGGTATATAAAACCTGTTAAATAAATAAATAAAACAACAGTTATGACCAAGTTTATGGTCAGGCAAAGTCGTCCTTATAGCTGGTAATATGAAGAATAGCTATTGACTCTTACAATAGGCAGTAGTGTCAAGGCAATCTTTGCCAGTGATTCTTATGACCGTATTAGCAGTGGATGACTTGCAGGATCGTCTGATAGCATGTATGGTACAGATGGAGGAGAGGTTGTGGGTAGTCACTCAGAGGGCCACACCTAAGGATGCACATGAAAGCCTTTAAAATTCAAATCCTTGATCATTGTCAGCTGGAATTAAAGATTGCCTGTGAAATCGATTCACTGCTTTCATACAAATGACAGAGCACCTGAAGATTATGGAATGACAACAAGAACATTGTGCTCGAAGAAAGTGAAAAGTCTCTGCAAAAGGTAAAAAAGCAAAAATAGCAAAAATGGATGACTGAAGAAATTGAAAATTGCTCAGAAATGAGGTAGTCATGGGACTAAACATAAACTTTGAATGGGCAGCAAAATGAACAAAGAGAAGTACTACAATGACACATTTAAGGAAATAGAATCAGAAAGAAAGAACAAGATTGGCTTTCCTAAAGCTACAAAACTTAAAGAGAAAATTCCAGCCTTGAATTGGAATGTTACATGATGCTCAAGGATTCATGTTGAATGATACTAAGAAGATCAAGAAAAGGTGGAAAGAATATAGTCATTAGGCCATAAAGATCATGTGGATCAACAGCTGTTTCAACCGCTACAATCAGGAATTGTTGGAGATGAAAGAAGAAGTCGAAGCAGCATTGAAAGCATTATCATAGAACAAGGCACCAGGCATTGATGACATTACCACTGAAGTATTAAAGCAATCAGATGTGATTGTTGCAGGACTTACAAGGCTTTGCCACAAAATTTGGAAGACAATATCAAGGCTGACTGACAGGAAAAAAGTCTGTGTCCATACCAATACTGAAGAAAAATTGATGGGGATTTATCAAACAACCGCTCTGATCCCCCACACCAGCAAGATTCTACATTAGTTAGTGGAGACTACGACCATAACTGAAATGAGAACTGCCTGAAGTGCAAGCAGGGTCCAGAAAAGGACGAGGAGCAAGAGACATCATCGCAGATGTGAGACGGATCCTTGAAAAGACAAAAGAATATCAAAAGGATCTCTACATGCTGACTACCACAAGACCTTTGATTACATAAATCATTAAAACCTCTAGGCCACATTAAGAAGCATGGGCATGCCAGAACACCTGATAGTTCTCATCTACAACCTTTACGTGGACCAAGAAGCAACAGTTTGAATGGAACAAGGAGAAACAGTATGAAACAGAAAAATGACTGAAGATGAAGAACATTAAACCTGTTCAGTCTGCCCTTCCATATTAACCAGTATGTTTTATGGTATCTTTTTTTTCCTTAGAGATCCTCTGTTTGTGCCATGCTTTCTTGAATTCATATACATTCCTTGTCTCTACCACCTCCATTAGGAAGTTTCCACAAATCTATCATTTTTTCAATAAAGAAATATTTCCTCAGATTACTCCTGAGACTATCCCCTTTCACCTTCATAAATGGATAGTTTATAACAATGGCAAACGTGGCTGCAGACTTTCCCCTTACCTGTTCAGTTTATATGCAGAGTAAATCATCAGAGAAGCAGGATTGTATAAAGACAACTGAGGTGTGAAGACTTGTGGAAGACTCATCAACAACTTTCCCTATGCTGATGATACCACATGCCTGGCAGAAAATGAAGATAATCTGAAACATCTGCTCATCAAGATCAAGGAATATAATCTTAAAATGGGCCTGCATAGTAATATGAAGAAATCAAAGATCCTGGCAACTGGAAACATCCTTATTTTCTTCCTTGATGGAAAAGAAATAGAAATAGCAGACAATTTTTAAAATCATATGGATATTAGGGTCATCCACAAAGCAACGCAAAAAGTTAATGTTTCTAGAATCATTTCTCCACAAGGCTTATTTTTATCCATTAGGGATAGCTTGTTTACCTGTGAAATTTCAGCCTGATTGCAAAACATTTAGAGGTCGCCCCATTCTGAACATTTTCAGGCTCATTCCATCCCAGACAAACAGCCCTGTACGTGCAGGCTGGGACTGCAATTCAGCCTCGCCTGCACGTACAGGAAAAGCCCGACTAAGTCAGAGCTTTACAATGGAGCTGCGGCGCCATGGCATCCGGTTGCCATGGCACTGTGACTCCATTGTAAAGCTGCGATCCCAGCTTCTGGCTTAACAAAGGCTTTCCCCACAGCCTGATCCCTGATCTGGCCTCCTAAAGCCAGTGTCGAGCTGCAGGGAATGTCCGCAAGCCCCCCTGCCCTCTCCACACCCCAGGCCCGCCAAAGAAAATGTCCAGGGAAGTGGACTAACTTCCCCATTTCCACGCACAAGGCACCAGCCCTGGACATACAGGGCCGACATTAGAATTGGCCCTGTATGTCCAGGGCTGGCAACCGCCCACTGCCTGCCCTAACTCCGCCCTCAATCTTCCCCTTCCCCACCCCTTCTAACTTCCTCGTTCAACTGGCGGGGAAGTTAGACACTGGTGGGGAGGGCACAAATAGCGGGGATGGACGTCCCATTGGGTCATCCATCCCCGCTATTTATGGAACAGAATTGGGCCCTTTGTGGATGGGAAAAGGCCTTCATGTATTGAAAATATTCCTTTTTAAGGCTCAGGTCAAGATGACTTCACGTGAGTCCAAGAATATCACAGATTTGGCTCTGTTTGTCAGTCTTGTTTACGTCAGACAGTGCAATGAAGCACCATTTGCATTGACAGGTTAGATGCAAGGCATTGATAAGGCAGGCAAAGAGAGAATTTGAAAAAAAGCTTGCCGTGGAAGGAAAAACACATAAAAAAATCTTTTTCAAGTACATTCGTAGCAAAAAACCTGTGAGAGTCATTTGAACCACTGGATGATAAAGGGTTAAAAGAGGTGCTAAGTGAGGATAAAGCAATAGCGGAGAGATTGGATGAATTCTTTGCTTCGGTCTTTATTGAAGAAGATATAGGGAAGTTACCCATGCCTAAAATGGAATGTAAAGGTCATGTATCAGAAGAATTTAAAGAAATATCATTAAACCGGGAAGATGTATTACAACTATTTGATAAATTGAAGAGCAGCAATTCACCTGAACCAGATGGTATACATCCGAGGGTATTGAAAGAACTGAAAGATGAGATTGTAGACCTACTATTAGTAATCTGTGAACTATCACCGAGATCATCTGTAGTACCTGAAGACTGGAGAGTAGCCAATGAAACTCCAATTTTTGAAAAGGGTTCCAGGGGAGATCCTGGAAACTACAGACCAGTGAGCCTGACGTCAAAACCATTATAAAGAATAAAATTACTGATCATATAGATAGTCATGGTTTAATGGGAGAAAGCCAACATGGATTTAGCCAAGGAAAACCTTGTTTTACTAATCTGTTATATTTTTTGAAGGTGTGAATAAACAGGTAGACAAAAGTGAGCCATTTGATATAGTGTATCTGGATTTTCAGAAAGTTTTTGACAAGGTTCTTCATGAAAGACTCTTGGTGAAATTAAAAGTCATGGGATTGGAGGCAGTGTAGTATTGTGGATCAGGAACTGCTTAAAAGATAAGAAGCAAAGAGTAGGGCTAAATGGGCAATTTTCTCAATGGAGAAAGGAAAATTGTGGAGTACTGCAGGGATCTGTGCTGGGCCCACTGCTTTTTAACGTATTCATAAATGACCTGAAAATGGGAATGAGTGAGGTGATCAAATTTTCAGATGACACAAAATTATTCAAAGTTGTTAAAGCACAAGAGGATTGTGAAAAATTGAAAAAGGACCTTGATAAATTGGAAGACTGGGAGTTCAAATGGCATATGAAATATGAATGTGGACAAGTGCAAACTTATGCACCTAGGAAATAACAACCCCAACTATGGTTACATGATGCAAGATACAACTTAGAAACCACCAGCCAGGAAAACGATTTAGGTGTCATCATGGATAATATGTTGAAACCCTCCGTCCAGTGTGCAACAGCAGACAAGAAAGCAAATAGGATGCTAGGAATCATAAGGAAAGGAATGGAGAATAAAACAAAGGATATTATAATGCCTCTGTATCGTTCCATGGTGTGACTGCAACTTGAATAATGTGTGCAATTCTGGTTGCCATATCTTAAAAAGGATATAGTGGAATTAGAAAAGGTACAGAGAAGAGCCATCAAAATGATAAAGGGGATAGAAGGATACCCCTATAAAGAGAGACTTAAAGATAAGGTCTCTGTAACTTAGAAAACAGACAGCTGAAGGGGGATATGATAGAGGTCTATAAATTAATGAATGGAATGGAACGGATAAACATAGGTCGGTTGTTTACACCATCACAAAGTAGAAAGACTAGAGGACATGCAATGAAACTACAATGTAACCCATTTAAGACGAATATATTTTTTTTACTCAACACGTAATCAAACTCTGGAATTCGTTACCGGATGGTGCAGTAAAAGCAGTTAGTGTAGCTTAGTTTAAAAAAGGATTGGAGGAGGGAGCGGAAGCCAAAAACCACAGCCAAACACAGTTAGGTATATCCAAAAAACTTTATTCGTAGACCCAAGTTTTTTGGATATACCTAACTGTGTTTGGCCATGGTTTTTGGCTTCCGCTCCCTCCTCCTATTGTACCTCTGCGGAAGACCTCCTTCTCCTGCTGTTTGGTTTGGTTAAAAAAGGATTGGACAAGTTCCTGGAGGAAAGGACCATAAACCATTATTAAAAAGTACCTGGGAATTCCACTACTTACCCCAGAATGAGCATTGTGGAACCTGTGTGTGTCTTTTTGGGAACCTGCCAGGTAATTGTGACTTGGATTAGCCACTGTTGGAAACAGGATACTGGGCTTGATGGACCTTGGTCTGACCCAGTTTGGCTTTTCTTATGTTCTTATTTGCAATCCGAGCTCCTCCCCACGACATTGAATTTTTATCAGTTCTTAAGACTTACCCAAGACTGTTGCATTTTCATTTTCAAGGCACCTCTGTTTTTTGTCTGAACATTTGGCAGGCTTAGCCCTTTTTATGACAGAGTCTCAGCAGAAACAAAAAAGAAAGATTGTGCAGAACCTTCAGCGGCCATTATTACCAGACATTCCAGTTGTTAGCTATTTAGTTCAGATGACATAAAAATGGGGTGATCTCTAAATGTTGTTTATTTTCATTAAAATTTTGTGGTTTTGCTATATATATGATAAAGAACAGAATCGGCCTTGTCGAGAACTGAAATCTGTTAGTTTGGTTTTTTTGGACCATCCTAATGGATATGAAAGTTGGACAGTAAAGAAGAAAGACAGGAAAATAAATTGATGCCTTAGAATTATGGTTCTGGTAAAGAATGCTGTGTGTATCATGGACTATCCAAGGAACAAATCAATTGATATTAGAGGAGATCAAAGCTAAGCTTTCCTAAGATGCTCAAATGACAAGACTTTAACTTTCATATTTTGGATACATAATGTAAAGGGAAAAATCATTAGAGAAAGACATTATGTTGTTAAGTACTGTAGAGTCAAACTATAAGGGACCCTACATAAGTGTGTACAACATCCTTTAAATCATGTTCTGATAAGAAGGAACAAATCCGTTTTGAGATTTTATCATCCATTCACAGTGTGGAGTCTGCAATTACTTCCAGACTTTTTAATTTTAGTATTTGGCTGAATCTCTGTTCCATTTCAGGCCACTGACTCCTGTGGTAATCTATGATATTTTACCAGAGCTTATTCATTTCAAGGGAGGGGGATTTTCAGCGGTGGCGGCTAGTGTTTGTAAAGTAGCTAGCCATCGCTGATGAAGTCTAACCCCAGATATCAACCTCTGGCACTGAATATCCAGGTCGCCGCAGGACTCAGAAGCTAACCGGGCAGCGGAGATATTGAGCCGCTGCTCATTTAGCTTTTGTGGGTAAAGTTAGGCCAGCCTTTGCCGTGACTTACTTTACCAGTGTGTCACTAACTAAGCAGCAGCTCAATATCGCTGCTGCCCAGTTAAGGATGGGTGCCGCCTCTTGTCTGCCCAAGTATGCCGCCGACATGCCCCGATGCCAACCGCTTAGCATCACCCATGGATACCCAGTGGCAATAACCACGTTAGTGCCGCTGAATATCCCGTTCAGTGACATTTACATGGTTTGCAGGTCTGCAAACAGCATAAATGCCTTTGAATAACCCCCTCTTCCCCCTTTTGTGCCTTCACCTCTATCTTTCTCTTCATCAGCCCTTATTTGTATTAGTTGCAAGGACCAAGAAGGAAAATACATTTTGGACACATTTGTTTTTTAATTCTTGAAGCTGCAGAGAGTCCTTAGAGAAGGAGGAGAGAACAGCGGCTCAGTCTAGGTCACAGCACTGTATATCTTGGCTTGGCGAGAAAGACGTGGGGAAAGGACAGCGGGGGTATTGGGCCATTCAGCGCTCCTGCATGGTGTCTCAGCGCCATGGCGATGAGATTCCACGACAGCAGGGCTCCATGCAGGAACAGCGGGAGGCTTAGCCATGGAGAGTGCTGCACATCTCAACCCTCAGAATCGGGGCCTGTCCGGCCCATCCAAGTGCCCCGATTCTGCTCCCAAGGGAACATCTAGCCTGTGCGTGCAAAATTGGGTGCAAATCTGGCCCGTCCATATGCGGATGGGCCAGACGTCCTGCAATCGGAATCGGCCTCCACTTGTCCTTTCGGGATGTGCACAGGGAAAAATATCCCATTTATATTTGGTTGAGTTTTGGCCTTTGAGGGGTAATTTTATAAGGGAGCCATGTAAAGATATGTGCTATTGGTATGCGTAAGTACTAATGAGCATGAATGGGCACTTACTGTACATGCTTTCACCCGCCGCTATTCTGTAAGTATGCACAAAAGTCTGATGGTGCATACTTTCAGTGTGGGTGTGCATGGGGCAAAAATAAGCACAAAAAAAATGACCCTCTTTTGTCCATTTCATGCATTTGTATTACTAAAACATTTTGAACTGAAATATACATTGCTTTTAGACTTGCAGCTAGACCTGGTCTTCTACTTAGGTCTCCTACTTAATTTTGCAAGCAAGGGTATATTTTTAAGGTTACAGGGACCTTTGCTTAGTAGGCTGATACATAGCTCTACGATTTCAGTTTGAATTTTTTAGTTTCCTTTGTCTGTTGCAAGCCTGCCTTACAAGAGGGGGGGGGCTAATTAAATTAAAGCTGCTCTACCACTGACCATATACCTGGACCAGTCTGCTTATCAGAACTTCAAAAGACTACACACTCAGCTAAAGCTTTCAAACTTTATCATTGCCTGTCTTTTGATAAACTTTACCCATTGCATATAGGTTTTTAAGGATCTTCAACCTGCCTGCATTCCCTGCATAGCCTTTAAATCAGATATCTGACTGTTCCCTCAGTTCACAGAAGGCCAACTGGCCAGGAACACTTAGGTTCATGCCTACCCTACCCCTCACCCCACCCATCCCTGGGTTGCATTGTCTATATAGTCATCATATACATTGACTTCTGTCCTTTAATTAGGTTTTATGCCCACTTTTTCTCCTTTTCTCCTCCTAGGACAGCTGAGTCAGCAGGTCATGTATTCAATGCAATAACTGTGGTACATTCATTCTGAGAAGAATCATTTGGATCCCAAGATCTTGCCCTATATGCATCAAGTTAGCTGCTATGCATAAAGAATTGACTCTACTAAAGGAAGAATTAGCTGCAATTAAACACACTTCCTCTAGGTTACAAACTGAACAAAATCCACCACCGCTCCCACAAAGAATCAAACAGCCCAGGAATAAATGGATCACAGTGGTCTCTGATAGGTTGCGACCTGTAATGCAGAGACACCCTACACTACAAGTGATATCCCTGCATAATGCCTTTTCTGCCTTGGATAATGAGGGTGCCCAATTGATGGAAACTGAACTGCCCTTAAATGAGACTTAAGGACAAATCTACTGATAATGTCCCAAATAGGAAGAAAAGAATCACAAAACAGAAAACTACTACTCATTGGAGATTCCATCATCAGAGGCACCAACTTGGGAACACAGCTCAAAGGAGAGAGGATGGTCAAATGCCTCCCAGGTTCTTCGACCAACAGGAATACAGACCAACTTGTTGGTATAGTTAGTGCAGAAAGTGAGCACTCCAAAACTGATATTGTCATCCACTTTGGTACAAATGACCTGGCTAGAAACAGTGCCTCTGCAGTTCAAAGGGACTTCCAGACTCTGGGAGAGAAACTCAAGCCCATTGCTAACACTATAGCATTCTCAGAAGTTCTACCTGTTCATGGTAAGGGGGCAGAAAGGCTGCATTGACTAAACAACTTTAATACATGACTCCAAATCTGGTGCAAACAAGAGAGGTTTAGATATATAGGTGACTGGGGAAACATATGGATCAACAAGAGACTATACTGTATTGATGGACTACATCTCTCCGCTACAGGGAAAAGGATCCTAAGTGAAAAATTCAGGCATTATGTGGACAGGCATTTAAACTAGGGAAAGGAGGTGATGGATGGAGAAGGACAAGTTCAATATGTCACTCAAAGCAAAAGAAAAACAACATTGGAAACAGCCACACACTTGAGCAACACATCAATAGTAAGCGGGAAGGGACGTGAAGAACAAAACCCATGCAAAAGACAGGCAATCCATTCAACAAATGCTGGAAAGCAATGAGTACATATGCACGAAGCCTAGCCAACAAAGTTCCTGATCTGGAAGCCCTAATTGTGGAAGTGGACTTGGACATTGTGGCCATTACAGAAACATGGTTTAACGAGTCACATGAATGAGATATAGCCTTAGCTGGCTATAATCTATTCAGATGAGATAGAGAGGGTAGAAAAGGAGGAGGCATAGCCCTGTATGGCAAGAGTAATATTAAAGCTGCTGAAATGCAGGGGATGTGGAGAAAAGAAGAAGCGCTCTGGATTGTGTTGGAAAGGGGAAATGGCACTGTCATCCATACTGGTGTGGTCTACAGGCCTCTAACTCAAAGTGAAGAAATGGATACAAATTGATTGTTGATATTGCAAAGATAGCCATGAAGGGGGAAGTGATCATATTGGGTGACTTTAATCTACCTGATGTGGATTGGAGTGTTCCTTCTGCAAATCTGGAAAGAAGTAAAACGATTGTGGATGCCTTCCAAGATGTGTTACTTAAACAAATGTTGATGGAACCGACTAGGGAGAGCTTCGTGCTGGATTTAGTGCTCACCAGCAGAGATAGCTTGTCGAATATCCAGGTGGATGCTCATGTGAGCAGCAGCGATCATCGCACGGTGTGGTTTGAGATAAAAGCCAAGGTAGAATCCAATCACAGCAAACTCAAAGTCTTAGACTTCAAAAATGCTGACTTCAGTAAAATGGCCAAGTACCTGAAGGAGGAGTTGGTAGTGTGGGAGGGGTTAAGGCAAGTGGAATTGCAATGGGCTAAACTAAAGAAAGCAATAAAAGGTGCAACAGAAACATACGTAAGGAAAGTAAATAAAAACAATAGGAAAAGGAAACCTATTTGGTTCTGCAAAGAAGTGGCTGCACAAATAAAGGCAAAAAACACAGCTTTCACAAAATTCAGAAGCTCGCAAACAGAGGAACACAAAAAAAGAATACAAGATCAAACTAAAAGAGACAAAAATAGAAATAAGGATAGCAAAATCAAAGGCAGAAGATGACTAAAGATGTGAAGTGTGGCGGCAAGATTTTTTTCAGGTATATTCGGGAGAGGAGGAAAATCAGAGGCGGAATTGCAGGTCTCCAAAGTGCTAGGAACAGATTCGTTGAAAGTGACATTGAAAAAAGCGACAATGCTAAACAAATACTTCTGCTCTATTTTCACTAGAGAAAATCCTGGAGAAGGACCACCTGTGATTGACAAATATACAAATGGGAATGGAGTAGATACCACACCATTCACTGAAGATGATGTGTTAGAACAGCTTGCAAAACTGAAAGTGGACAAGTCTATGGGACCAGATGGGACACACCCCAGGATACTGAAAGAACTCCGAGAAGTTCTTGCAGGTCCTTTAATAGATCCTTGGAGACAGGAGAAGTTCCACAGGACTGGAGAAGGGCTGATGTGGTACCTCTCCACAAAAGTGGTAATAGGGAAAAAGCGGCAAACTACAGTATGGCCAGTAAGCCTTACCTCGGAGGCGGGAAGTAATGGAGGTGCTCCTGAAAGAGCGAATAGTGAACTTTCTTGAAACCAATAGGTTGCATGATCCAAGGCAACATGGTTTTACCAAAGGACGATCTTGCCTAACAAATTATGATTGAGTTCTTTG
The DNA here is from genome assembly GCA_033557465.1 of Ichthyophis bannanicus. Taxonomy (NCBI): domain Eukaryota; kingdom Metazoa; phylum Chordata; class Amphibia; order Gymnophiona; family Ichthyophiidae; genus Ichthyophis; species Ichthyophis bannanicus. The sequence continues at coordinate 236,075,167 of CM066043.1, read as the reverse complement.
ACTGGGTGACCAGAGAACTAGATCAAGGGCATGTGATGGATGTGATCTACCTAGATTTCAGCAAAGCCTTTGCTACTGTTCCTCATAGGAGGCTTATCAATAAACTCAACAGCTTGGGGATGGGTCCCAAGATGGTGAACTGGATCAGAAATTGGTTTACTGACAGACAACAGAGGGTGATGGTAAACGGAACTCACTCGGATGAAAGGAAGGTGATTAGCCATGTGCCCCAGGGTTCGGTCTTGGGACCGGCACTGTTCAGTATACTCGTGAATGATACTGCTGAATGGAAAAGTCTGTCTTTTTGCAGATGACACCAAAATTTGCAACAGAGTGCACTCACCTCAGGGAGTGGGGAACATGAGGAAATATCTACAAAAGCTTGAAGAATGGTCTAACGCTTGGCAGTTAAGATTTAATGTGAAGAAGTGCAGTGTAATGCACTTGAGAATCAGAAATCCAAGGGAATTGTATGCGATATGGGGCAAGAGACATGTTCACAGACCAGGAGAAAGACCTTGGTATGATTATTTCTGATGATCTTAAGGTGGCAAAACAGTATGACAAAGCAGTGGCAAAAGCCAGAAGGATGCAGAAAGGAAGAGGTACTAATGTCACTGTACAAGTCGTTGGTGAGGCTTCACTTGGAATACTGTGTTCAGTTTTGGAAACCGTATCTCACAAAGAATATAAAAATGCTGGAAGCGGTTCAGAGGAAGGCGACCAAAATGATTTGGAGCCTGCGTCAGAAGACTTATGAGAAGAGACTTGAAGACCTAAATATGTGTACTCTGGAGGAGAGGAGGGACAGGGGGAGATATGATTCAGACCTTTAAATACTTAAAGAGTATTAATGGACAAACAAACCTCTTCCAGAGACAGGGAAGCTATAAAACTAGAGGGCATAACGTGAAACTGCAAGGGGGTAAACTGAAAGACAACGTCAGGAAATACTTTTTCACTGAAAGGGTGGTGGATGCTTGGAATGCCCTCCCGATAGAAGTGGTGGGGGCAAACACAGTGACAGAATTCAAAATGACATGGGACAGACACAGTGGATCCCTTTATAGCAACAGGAAAAAATCAAAATAAACATAACCATCTCTTATATCTGAACAAATAGGGGTGACCTCCACGGAGTGCTGGGTGCACCTCTAAACAAAGGTATGGGGAGAGGTGACCTGCAAGAAGCGGCAGGTGCGCCTCCTCTTGCCGCTTTGCTGGGCAGACTAGACGGACCGTACTGGTCTTTATCTGCCGTCATACACTTTGTTACTATGTTACTATGAATGTGCATTAGAGTGAAATGTGCATTAATTTGTAGGTTATCATGCACTGAATTGATTCTGTGCACCTTGCTTTTTAAGGTACGCTAGTGTTACTGAATGCACTAGTGAAAGCATAGCCCTATTGTCCCTTTTAGTAAACCTCAGGATGCCGGGAAAGGTAGGAGAGACAAAAAAGAGAGCAAAAGGTAGAATCGGAAGCAAAGATTAACAGAGAAGAATATGAACAGACAGAAAGCTCGTTCTTGATCTGTAGAAATGGGAAACTCTGGTATATTTTCAAAAAGATTTTATAAGTCTAATAATGTACCTCCAGTCAAGGATGCTGTATTTCTTGGGATATCCACAATTCTCCGATGCATTAGCTCTTGACAAATGAGCAAAATATCCTTTGAGATATCATACCCTGTTTGTTTCTGTCAAAATAAAAGGTGACAATAATTATATACCTTATAAAACTTCCCTGGCCACTGATGAGACATGTCAGATTAGGTAGGCTTTACTGGGCAAAGGGAAAACAAGGCGCAAATACCTGAAAAGAGACTGGTAGAGGTTAACAGGGGACTGCTCAGAAAACAAAAGCAGTGGAAGTGTTCTGCGGTTTCATTCACGTCTACTATACAAACCTTATGGCTACTTCTCCTTTGAAATTAACATGGTGAAGTCATATGCAATGTTATCAAATAGATGCTCTCAAAGGGGGAACTGCTAAACTATCAGTCTGCAATTCAACCCCACTAACAGCCCTCACTGATGCTTTGGAAATGTTTGAATATGGAACACTTGGTGCTAAAGAGATAAGGTTCTTTGCTTGTTACAAATCTCTGTTTGATGCGAATAACTAACAATATGATATGAAGGGCTTAAAGCTGTAGGAGATTTTGCACTGCAAGCTATGTCCTCGGATCTTCATCTTTCCATTATTATATTGAGTTGAAACATGCAAAGTTTTTGGCAGGAAGGCTTAAATCCTCTTTAAGTTCCCAGAATCTGTTTGTGTGTTCATTTGATTAAAGTTAACATCATCAGCTCAAACAAGAAAAAATCCATATGAACAACTCCCTCCAGGGTTGCTGAACAGTTCACATTCTCAGTGACATAGACCATCTCAGTTCTCACAAGCAGATGAGTTCCAGTTTCAGCAGACTGCCTGATGCAATCTCTAAAGTCGGGATCTACATGGAAATAATGTTTCCTTTCTACGTTTGAATACTTTGTGATCCAGAGCACATGTGTCACTAAGGGGCATGTTTACTAAACTCCGAAAATGTGCGGGTCCCCGTTAGTGTGCGTGTGCCATATAAGGAGTGGGCGGTTCAGGCAGAAAAAGGAAAAAAAACGACCGTACGGGTGCGCGTCACGCTAATGTGCGGGGCCCACATTAGCGCGTGGGAAGGCTAAGTGGGGCACTGCTGGGTACATATAGGAACAGAGCTGTAGCAAAACAGCGAAGACAATAACCAATGGTGCAGGGGCCATGGGTTCAATCCCCCAGTGTGTGCAACCAAAAAAGGCTGGCTAAGGCATGAATAGTAATGGTTAAAAAGTTTTTTAGGAGGCATACTACTTTTGTGCGGCTGTAGGCGTTGCGCTGTTACGTTTGGGCAGCAGTAATTAATTTTTGACGGCATTAGGCGTTGCGCTGTAAAATTTGGGCGGCATTAGGCGATGCGCTATCAAATTTGGGCGGCACAAGGCGGCGCGCTGTTATTTTTGGGCGGCACAAGGCGGCGCACTGTTAATTGTGGGCAGCAGGAGGCGGCGCGCTGATGGGCACAAGGCGGCACACTGAAGCTAAAGCAAAGGAACACAGACACAGCACAATGGTTAAAACACTGACCAATGGTGCAGGGACCAGGGGTTCAATCCCTCACAATGCCCAGTGAAAAAGGCTAGCTGAGGCAGTATGTTTTATGTTGTGGAGTGCTGTAGGAGGCCTTTTAATTTTATTTTGTGACAACTACTAGCAAACGCACTCTCACAGCATGTTAACATAAGGCAGCCCATAAGGCACATGTTACAGTGCACCGTCCGCCAAGGCACCCTAGAATGTCCCCTATAGGGCAGCATGTATGTTGCGACACAGGATAATGTATAGTGCACCCAATATGGATGGCAACCATAAAGTGCCCTATAGGGCGCCCCATAAAGCACCCTCAGAGGCACCTTATGGGTACAGTACGCTGAGGGTGTTATTGCTGGCATCAACATATGTACAGTAAATTAAAAAATGCTATGGACACCCCTATCACAGAACCCCACTGTGGGTTTGAACCCATGACCTCTGGCTGCACAGGCAGTGATGTAACCATTGGGCTACAGCTCTATAGCTGTAAGCAAACCCCTGGCTGGCTGCAGATAGCCTGCACGTCACCTCACAGACAGTCTGCTGTTGTAAACAGGATAGGGTTAGGCCACCTGTACCCATGATGCACTGCACATGCAAATCAGCTGTTCACAGATGCACACAAGATGGGAAATGCACCCCTAAAGCTCCCCAGCCTGGTAGGGGGACATATCCGTGTGCACCCACACAGCACCTCGGCCTGGTAGGGTGTCCTGAGTGGGTGGACAAACAGCAAAGAGTTGCTAAACACCATCACATTGTGCGGTTACTGTGCTCACCCTGAGTGTGTGATGTTGCGGCCAGGACCAGGTCCACAACACCTCACATAGCTGAATGTGGTCATGCTAGAGCTCCAAAGCAGCACCAACCTGTGAGACAGGTAGGTGCTGCATAAACATCCTGGAAAGCTCTGTCTGTCTGTCTGTCTGTCTGTCTCAGTTAGTGGAAAAAACCCTTCCAAAAATCATTCCTTTTTTTTTTTAAAGCTTTCCTGGGAGTGTTTTTTAATGTTGCCCATTGATATCACTATTGGCCAGCTTGGTTATGTTTTTTTCCCCAATTTTTCAAGGTCATTTTTGAGGTTTATTTGCCCTTTTGTACTGTGCACATGTATCACACTGCTCACGTTTTGCTGTACATTGCTGACGTAAATGGTTTCTCTTCCCTTTAAATCGGCTCTAAGGCAAGGTTTTCACTCGTGGTATTTTTTAGCTTGAATTTCAGCCCTGCTCCTGTGTGGGGAGCCTCTCCCCTCCCACTCTCCACCCATTGACCCCGTCCTTCTGCCCCTCGGGAGCCTTCCTCCGCCCTCGGAATGCCTTTCCATGCCTCTATCGCACATCAGCGCGCCACGCACTTGTGCAGGCCCGTTAGTGCAGCGCACACATGTGCAGGGCACAAAAACGCACTATTAGCGTGCGCTAAGGTACCTTAGTGCACGCTCAAGTGCGCCCCGCACAATTGCACAGTTTAGTAAACATACCCCTAAGTGGTTAATGCGCATTTCAGCATGTAGTAACAGTTAACGTGGGACCATAGTACTATTACTGCTACTACTGCTAATTATTTATATAGCACTACAAGGCATATGCAGCTCTGTACACAAACAGTCCCCCCTCCACATAGAGCTTACAATCTATTCAAGACAGACAAGCAGAACAAATAGGGGCTACGTTATTTCAAGGGAAATGATAAAAACACACCAGGGTGTTAAACGGGAGAATAAGGGGTTCAGGATCCAAAAGCAGCCTCAAAGAGCTGGGTGTTTAGCCTGGATTTGAAGAGGATCAGAGATGGAGCTTGATGAACAGACTCAGGTAGACGTTTCCAGGCATATGGCAGAGCAAGTGGAATGAACAGAGTTAGAGTTGACAGTAGAAGATGAAAGTACAGATAAGAGTGATTTGCATAATGATTGGAGATCTTAAGAAGGGTAGTAGGGGAAGATAAGACAGGAGATGTAATGAGAAGCTATAGAGTGTATGCACTTGTAGCTCAGTAGGAGAAGTTTGAACCGGATGTAGAAATGGATAAGGAGCCAGTAAAGCGATTTGAGAAGAGGTGTTACATGAGCATAGTGACACTAGTGGAAGATTAGCCATGCAGCCAAGTTTTGAAAAGATTGGAGGAGAGACAGATGATTCAATGGGAGACCAGAAAGGAGCAGGTTGCAACAGTCTACTGTAGATGGGAGGTGACAAGAGAATGGATAATGGTCTTGGTAGTGTGTTCGGAGAGGAAGGGATGAATTTTGCTCATGTTATAGAGAACGAACTGACAGGTTTTAGCTATCTGTTGGATATGGGCAGACATTTATTTATTTAACATTTCTTCTATACCGTCTTTCAGGTTATCGAAGTGGTTTACAATGACATTAACATTTGGGTGCACATTGAAACAATAAACAGTAAACCGTGAAACAATAAAGAGGTGAGTATTTCATAGGGTCTAGAATTATATACAATATATTGTCATAATATGGGGTGTAGGTTACATTGATGAGAGGTCCGTGGTGATCTGTAGTGGGAGGCAGGTCATGTATTAGAGCCAAAGTATTCCTGGAATAGGAAGGTCTTTAGCTTTTTACAGAAGTCTCCGCAGTCCTCAGTATCTCTTGAGGTACTTGGGAGAGATAGTTGCGAGCCGAAGAAACAAGGAGAATGGTAAAGATTAACAGGGGTATGCTCAAAAAATAAAGGCAGTGGCACTGTTTTGCACTTTCATGCATTCTACCAGCACAAAGTCATCAGCATAAAGATGGTACTGAAACTTATGAAAGGAGATCAGTGCACCAAGGGACTGAGTATACAGAGAGAAAGAAACAAAAGGATATGAAAGAGCACTGAGGTACACTAATTGAAAGCGGGATAGCAGTGGTGAAGGATCCACCGGAGAATACATCAAAGGAGCAATGTGAGAGCTAAGAAGAAAACCAGAACAGAACCCCAAAATCCAAGCAAGAACAAGATGTCTAGGAGAAGGTGGTGATCAACAGTGCTAAAAGCAGCAGATAGGTCAAGAAGGATGAAGGATGAAGATCAAGTAGAGACCCTTAGATCTGTCCAGCAACAGGTCACTGAAGACTTTGGCAAAAGCTGTTTCTGTTGAATGTAGAGGATGAAAGCCAGAATGGCTTGAGAAGAAAGAAAGTCAAGACAATGACAGTGAACTGCATGTTTGAGTTGTTTACATGCAAAGGGGAGAAGGTAAATGGGCTGATAACTGGAAGGGCAAGAAGGGTTCACTGAAGAGTTTTGAGGAGTAGTGCAATCACAGCATGCTTAAAGACAGCAGGAACAGTTCATAGGCTGAGGATAACACAGAAGGAAGGGATAACAGCGAGGGAAATGGATCATACTAGATGGTTAGGAATGGGATCGGAGGAACAGGTAGTGAGATGTGCAGTCTCCTCAATGATATTAATCAGAGGTTGAAGGAAGGATTTTAGCGTGAAGAGAGTGAGGGGGAAACCATGGTGACCCAGTGGAGAACTCAAGGCTAATCTTCTGAAGTTTTGGCAGAGAGTAAAGGAGGAGTCAGCGATGGAGGCACTTTGAAGAGAGAGAAGAGTACTGCAAAAAGATGGTGAGGATCAGAAGCAAGAGTTTGTCAGATGGATATAGTATTCTTGCTTTACGAGTACAAAGGCAGACTGGACAAAGATTAGCATGGATTTGAAATGTAAGAAGTCAGAGTGGGTAAGGGATTTCAGCCAAAGGCACTCAGCAGAGTGAGCACAGGATTCTAGGTAGTGGATTGCGGAGGTCAATACAGGCTGAGGTACAGTGTGACTCACAGGAGAATATAGTGTTATAGGAAGAGACTGCCTCATCAACAGACTCAGATGACACAGTGGAAGAGAAAAAAAATGAAACAGCAGTGGAGAGAGCTGAGGGTCAATAGCCTAAAGATTCCTAAATGTGTTGATGGAGAAAGATGAGACTGTGGCAAAGGGTGATTAAGAGTGAAAATTAGTAGATGATGGTCAGATAGGGGAAAACTCAGAGACTTTTGAGAGTAAGCAATTGGAGAAAAAGACAAGGTCCAGGCAGGTGAGTAGTGGCAGTAGAACACAGCTACAGATTGCATGAGAAAGTTAAGGCAAGGGCTTTAAAACATAAGAATCATAAGGATCATCAACATGAATGTTAAAAACCTCAAGAACAAGGGAAGGGGAAAATGATTCAAGAAAGAAGGAAAGCCAGGAGTCAAAGTTAGCAAGAAAAGAAGAGATAGGCTTGTCAGGGGTTGATAAATAACAGGTACCTAGACAAGTAGTAGGATAAGAAGGCAAATGGAGTGGACTTCAAAAGGAAGAAAAGGAGTGAGACTGGCATGACAGTTACCATGTCTAATTCCTATGTTAATTGCTCATCATGTGACAGGGCAGGAAATAGGGATGTTATGGGAGGAGAGTGGGCATGAATTGCACATTGCACATTATTTACCATACACTAACAATAAATGTTGCAGTTAGCATGTGTGCACTTAACATCACCTCAGTAGGTAGAGTGAAGTTCACTCATGGTAATCATGAATGACCCTAACACATGGAAAGGGGCTCTTCAGTGTGTTAACTGCAGGGAACATGCTGGTCACAACCCGACAGTTAGTGCATGACTTTTAATTTTTACTCAAAATACACATTAAGTGGAAAACTTACCGCACTGTAGTAAAAGGGCCTCATACATAATATAAATAATAAACATAAACATATTAATTAAAACAAACATTACAAAAATTTCATAATGTAAAAAACAGACATACAAATATTAATTAAAACAAGAGAACTAACAAAGTAAAAAAAAGTGGATAACTGTGATGCTATCTTGGTAGTCCCTTAATATCCACTTGATATACTGCCAAAGGGAATGGATAATTTATCTGCATAACAGCCTCAGCAGAGGACTCCAGAGGCCACCGTGAGTCAACCACACACGAGCTACCATAGATCCCACACTCTCCCTGGTAGTAGAGGACCAGAAGACTCGTCTACATTTCTGTCCCAGCAGCCCCAAGAGAGAACACCGTGAGTCAACCAGGCAAGAGCTGCCACAGACCCTAAACTCTCCCCAGCAGCAGAGGACTGGAAGACTCATCTGCATATTCATCCAGTCTCTTGTTTAGTTCAACAGATACCAAAGCTCCACCAACTGAACTATGGCTGGAAAAAATCATATTGCCAAAGCTAATACCCCATTACAGCTTCTGTCTCTGTCCAGATAGACAGCTCAATGCCAGTTGAGGGACCAATTCCATGTGCAAGATGTCGGCAAGCTGAAGTCCTCATAAAACAAATGGAGGAGCTCAGAGAAGAGGTGGCTAGGCTGAAAACCAATTGAGACAGTGAGAAGTACATTGATGAGATGCTTCTTGAAACATCCAAGCTCTTTGTCAGAGGTGAATATGGTATGCTATTGAATGAAAAGAGTTGGACAGGAGTCACCAGAGGCTGAAGAATTGACAATACAACACTTCCAACCCTCGAACTGAAGAAACAGTATGCAGCCCTGGAAGTGGAGGAGGTGAAAGCATCACAGAAAGGAAAGAACCAGTGCTCAAGCACAACAAAGTTGCAGAATCAGTGACCACAAGGAAGCGAAAGATAGTGATGGTTGTTGAGTCTCTTCTGAGGGCTACTGAGGCATCCATTTGCTCACCAGACTTGATGTCCAGGGAGGTGTGCTATCTGCCAGGTGCCAAAATCTGAGATGTTACAGTTTGCAGAGTCTCATCAAGCCTACTGATTATTATCTGATGTTGTTCATCTATGTCGGCCCAAATGATACTGTTAGGTATCTTTCCGAGTGTATCAAGAGTGACTTCATGGCTCTGGGACAGATGGTGAAGCAGATAGGTATTTAGGTGATGTTCTCTTCAGTCCTTCCTGTTGAGGGTAAAGGCCAAGGCAGAGAAACTCGCATCCTGGAGATAAATGTGTGGCTGGGTAAATGGTGTCATCAAGAAAATTGTGGTTTCCTGTACCATGGGATGATTTTCCAAGGGCTGCAGAGCACTGATGGCATCCACCTATCCAAGAAGGGTCAAAGTGTAGCAGACTGGCCACCCTACGAAGAAGGCTTTAAACTAAATTCATTCGGGATGGGTGAAGAAACTCAGTATTTCAACTCAGTACTTCAAGGACTACCTAAACATAGAAACATAGAAATATGACGACAGAAAAAGACCACATGGCCTATCTATCAACAAAGAAGAAGATAGTCAGGAGACATGGCAGATTATAAAGGGCCTTTATTAATCCACGGATCAAGCGTGCCTAACCCGACACTGGCCGTGTTTCGTGTACACTTCCTCAGGGGTATACGGCTCACTAGAAATAAATACATATGTAAAACAGAAACACAACAAATAAATATAAAAACAATGTAACAATGTTAAAAAAATTGTTTAAAAAGACAAATTAAACTCATAACACATTAAAACATATTAAATAAAACATAAATTAAACGAATACTCAAATCAATTAAAACAAAACGTGATAACCAATGATAAAATCAGCTGGAATAAATAAATACATAAGAATATAAATAAATAAATAACATGCACTATCCAAATGACAATAATATTATATAAGTTGTGCCTGCAGTAAAAACAAACATTCAATAAGAAACAAAAAGAGCTAAAAGGAGAGAGAGGAGGAGGACCAAAGGTAAAATGAATACCAAATAAATAGAAAGTGTGAATTAAAAGTGAATAAAATCACTAAATGATTACATAACTAAACAAATAAATAGATACTTGTAAAACAATCAAAACGTGTGAACCATTCATTTTACCTTTGGTCCTCCTCTCTCTCCTTTTAGCTCTTTTTGTTTCTTATTGAATGTTTGTTTTTACTGCAGGCACAACATATATAATATTATTGTCATTTGGATAGTGCATGTTATTTATGTATTTATATTCTTATGTATTTATTTATTTCCGCATATCACTCCTGAATCTATCCCCCTTCACCCTCATCCCATGTCCCCTCGTAGCAGAACTTGCTTTCAATTGAAAGAGGCTCTCTCCCTGAACATTTATGCCACGGAGGTATTTAAACATGTCAATCATATCACCTCTATCCCGCCTTTCCTCTAAGGTGTACATATTAAGATCCCTAAGTCTGTCCTCATATGCTTTATAATGAAGACCACTAACCATTTTAGTAGCCACCTTCTGTACTGACTCCATCCTGTTCACATCCTTTTAAAGGTGCGGTCTCCAGAATTGCACACTATACTCCAAATGAGATCGCACCAAGGACTTATACAGAGGCACTATCACCTCCTTTTTTCTGCTAGCCATTCCTCTCTGTATGCACCCAAGCATTCTTCTAGCTTTTGCCATCGCCTTTTCTACCTGTTTATCTACTTTAAGATCATCAGACACAACCGCACCTAGGTCCCGCTCTTCTTTAGTGGACAAAAGTACTTCACCCCCTATACTATATTGTTCCCTTGGATTGCTGCAGCCCAAATGCATGACCTTACATTTTTTAACATTAAATCTCAGCTGCCAAATTCTAGACCATTCTTCAAGCTTAGCAAGATCCCTCCTCATGTTATCTACACCTTCCTGGGTGTCTACTCTATTGCAGATTTTACAGACATTAAGGCCACTTCAAAGTGCACAACATATTGCAGCAAGGATAACATCAAATGCCAATCCAGTAGATTACATCACCCCTATCCTATTCAGCTTGCACAGGCTCCCAATATAAAGTCGCACCCAGTACAAAATAATTATAACCACCTTTAAACTAATGAATGACATAGCCCCATCCCACCTTTCCTCCCTCATCACCAAAGAAACAAACATTTGTACACAACAGGATTGCAATAAAAACAAACTCGCAACAGCGACAGACTACAGAAAAGCTAAAAAAAAATCACAAACAGCAGAGCACTCTCCCATTCTGCCCCCACCTTCTGGAACAAACTCCCAGACAACTTAAGGGAGATAAAAGTCCTCTCTTCCTTTAGAAATAAAACTTAAACACATCTGTTAATGTTAATGTACATAGTTGAAACTGTTCCATGTAATTGAATACGTACTGTTTTGTACAATTCATATATTGTTCTTTTTTTTTTTAAATCTTTATTTAGCATTTACACACAGCAAACCAATACTACAACACCATAAAAGAAAAAAAGAAAAAAAACCATGAGAAAACAGTGAAACACAAACACTACACTATGGCTAACAAACCATAAGCTGTCCCCTAGCAAGAAACAGATCCATATGCTGATATCCCAGCATCCCCACCTTCTCAACTATTATAAATTCCCCTGGTAACGAGTGCTACATCGCAAGGAGTCACCCATGACTATTACCTACGTAGCAACTGTTTATCCAGGGTATCCCATTTTTTAAGCATATTTTGATAAATCATATTTTGGCTCACATATGCTTTCTCATAGGCATGATGCAGACACAGCAAATTCCACCTGTATTCTGCATTCAAACTCGCAAAATTCTTCCAGTGGCTCATAATTGCCTTCAGCGCCAGACTTAACATCAAATCAAAAATCGCGTTATCCCGTCTCTCCAACTCCGGGATTCCAGCCTGCGACTTATATATCACAATACGATACTTCAAAGGCATCCATATCTGTAACAGCTGGGTCACTCGCTGCCACACTTGCTGCCAGTACTTCTTCAATTTAGGGCAGTAATATAACATATGTGCAAGCGTGCCAATGTCGGTTTCACATGACCAGCAACGATTCATTCCCTGGGTTTGTCACTTGGCCACTTTAACCGGCGTCAGGTATGCATGGTGGGCAAGGAAATATAACATTTGTGTGAGCGAGGAAGATCGCGTTTTCCATATCTGTGCATTCCATAAATCATTCCACATTTTGGGATTCTCAAGTTCACCCACTTCGGTCTCCCAGACTGAAGGAGGCCGCAGGGCCCTGTACCTGGCCAGCTGGTTGTAACCGGGCCGGCGGCGCGTGGCATCCGATGCGGGCTGCGGGGGCCGGAAGAATGCCGCGAGGACGGGCGACATTTTTTGAAGCGATTGGCTCCCACGGTTGAGTGGCAGCGGCGGGAGCCAATCGGCGTCGGAGAATGGGAGTGGGGGGGGGAAGCAAGCGGAGGGACAGTTGCCGGGGCGCGCATTCGTGCATGCGAGCCCCGAGACGACGGACGTTTGCTGTGCGCTGGTCAGCTACTGTGTCTTTTGTTTTTTCTTTCCCGTTACAGGCTTGGCGGTGGGCAGCGTGGTCGGCCGGTGCTACGAGGAAAGAGAGTGCCTGGAGGGGCGATTTGCGATCGCGCCGGTGCAGAGCGTTCCTGGAGGGGTGATTGGTGATCGCGACGGTTCCGGAGCACTTGTCTGTGGAGGTTTGCGAAGGCCCGTGAGTTGCTGCGGTACTGTGTTACGGCTAGGATGCCTGCCCGGGTTGGGAAAGGGGCTAAGGATGGGAAGAGCCGGGCTAACAAAGAGAGGCCGTCTGCTGGTGGTTCTCGGGGAGCAGTTAGGGGGGCTGCTCGGGGGGGGGGAGCAGGAGAGGCAGAGGGGGGACTTTGGGGGCTGGTACGGGCTCTGGGGGGGAGGGGGTCCGGCCTGGGAGAGCTCGGGGGCGGCAGGATGCTGGTGCGGTTTCCTCTGCTGAGAGCTGTGGTATGCCAGGTCCTACTGTGGTGGCCAGTGATCCAGGGGTTGGGGTTGAGTCCCCAGCTGGGGGGATGCCTCCTTGGGATATGGGGATGGTAGCGGGGCGAGGGCCGCCTTACTGGTGGGGTGGTGACGCTGGGGGGTACATGGGGGGTGCTACGCCTCCTTTGCTGGGGCGATTTGGGCAGGGGGGGGTGTTGGGGGGACGGGGCAAGGGGGGTCTTCTGCCGCCAGTGGGACTGCGGCTTGGGACTATTGGAGGGGCAGGGGACAAGGAACCTCCCGAGCGGATTGGTTGGGGGCTTGGGCTCCTGCATGGTCGGGGGGCCCCCTTCCCCCTTCCCCTGTTTTTCCTTATGTTCCTCCGCAGGCTGTGATGGCATGGCATCCACCGGGCGGAATGATGGCGGCCGGTCCTGGAGCGGGGGATAGCGGAGGTGGGACTGTTCCGGTGGCGGTGGCTGGCGAGCGTGTTGCTGACCCTCAGACTGTCTGGCCCTCGGAGGTCGCAATGGATCAGACGGCAGGTGCAGCTCCAGTTAGTGATGCGGCGTTACGCGCAGGTGAGTTGTCGGTGGGGGGAGGGGAGGGTGGGGCTCTGGGCATCGGCGTTGGGGGTAAGGCACGGAGAAAGAGGAAGCATGCTTGTAGAAGGCGTCGTAGGGACGATTCGTCATCCTCGTGTTACAGCGGGTCATCGTCGGATTCTTCAAGCGGGGATTCGGTGGATCGGCCGCCCGTTCCCGTTACTTCTGGGGCGGAGGGGCGTGGGGCCTTACCGACGCTTGCGTCCTTTTCTGAGCTGTGGGAGGGTGTTCCGCGGGCATTGCGAAGAAAGATCTGGAAGAGAAAGTATATCGATATTTTCCGCTTGTTGGAAGGGAGGCGGCGGTCGGGCGAGAGCCGAAAGAAAAGGAAGGAGGATGAAAAGGCCGGGAGGATTAAGCGCGTTTCGCGTAATGTTGTGAATTGGGCTAGGGCTTTTCTGAGATTGGCTAGCGTGTGGGGCCACGTGTATCCCGAGCAGTATGGGATGTTGCTCGCCTATGCAGATTCGATTTTAGAGGCGGCGCAGACACACGACGGTTGGGCTTGGCTCAACTACGATGAAAAATTTCGGGATAAGATGGAAGAGAATAAGTCGTTGTCATGGGGTAATCAAGACATTAGTTTGTGACTAACTCAGATGGCAGCGCGGTCGGGGGGAGCGGGAGGCACCGTGGGTTCGAAAGTGCTCGGGGCTGGCGTGGTGGGCAGGGGGCGCTCCTTTCGTGACGGTGCATCAGGGGCACAGAAGGCAGGAGGTGAGGGTACCGGGGATTTATGCTGGAGATTTAATAAGTCATCCTGCCCTTTTCCCGAATGTAAATTTAGACACGCCTGTTCCCTGTGTGGAGCGGGGCATTCGGCCCTCAAATGCACACGACGGGTCCCCGCTTCCGCTTCGACTCCCAAGTAGTGCGGGGGTGTGGGAGCGGGCTCCTTCGCCCATTAGGCTCGAGGCAATGCTCCCGTGGCTCCAGCGTTATCTGCGGCGCGGGAACAGGGAGATCCTTGTGCAGGGTTTTCGGGATGGTTTTCGCATTCCCGTTCTGGGCGAGGGGCCGGCGTGGGGGGGGCAACGCGGCTTCGGTGCATCGATTGTCGCAGGTGGTCCGTGTTAAGTTGCAATCGGAGTGTGCCCTGGGTAGGATGGCGGGCCCATTTTCCGGGCGGCCATTTCCAAATTTAGTCGTATCGCCTTTGGGGGTGGTGCCAAAGAAGGAACCGGGTAAATATCGGCTGATTCACAACTTGTCGTTCCCGGCGGGATCGTCGGTCAATGACAGGATCCCCAAGCGCTGGTGTTCCGTTCGTTATGCATCCTTTGATGCGGCAGTTGCTTTGGTGCGCCGTTGCGGGGCGGGGAGTTTATTGGCCAAGGTTGACATTGAATCGGCTTTTCGGCTCTTGCCGGTTCACCCGTCGGCTTTCCCTCTCTTGGGGTTTTATTTTGAGGGGGGATGGTATTTTGACAAATGTATGCCGATGGGTTGTTCGATTTCCTGTGCGTACTTCGAGATGTTTAGCACCTTTTTGCATTGGGCGTTGGTTAAACGAGTGGGTTGCGCACATGTCGTGCACTATTTGGACGATTTCTTATTCGTCGGGGAGGCGCACGCCGCCCAGTGTAAAGCGTTGTTGGACGGGTTTATTGCTTTGGCTCGGGAGTGGGGCGTGCCGTTGGCGGAGGGGAAAACGGAGGGTCCGAGTACGTGTCTAACTTTTCTGGGTATTCAGCTGGATACGGTGGCAATGGTGGCGCGTTTGCCAGGGGCGAAGATTGTGCGTTTGCGTTTGCTGGTCGCCAATGCGCTGGGGGTGCGGAAACTCACCTTGTGGGAGTTGCAGGCCTTAATCGGTTCATTGAATTTTGCCTGTAGGGTCATACCGATGGGTAGGGTGTTTTTGAGGCGCCTGGCGGCAGCTACGGCAGATGCAACAAAGTCTTATCATCGCATCAGGATAACTCAGAGTATCCGGGCGGATTTGGGGGTCTGGGACGTGTTCTTACAGGACTTTAACGGCACGTCCGTTTTGATGGAGGCCGCCATTACTTCCCATGATTTACAGCTCTTTACGGACGCGGCGGGTAGTGGGGGATTGGGCATTTACTTTGGGGGGGCCTGGTGCGCGGCGGCTTGGCCTCAGGCCTGGCAGGATGCGGGGCTTACGGCAAATATTACTTTTTTAGAATTGTTCCCCATCTTGGTCGTGCTGGAGCTGTGGCCGGAACAGTTGCGTAATCGCCGGCTGGTTTGGTACTGTGACAATGCGGCGGTGGTCAGCGTCGTTAATCAGTATACTCCGCGTTGTTTGCGGGTAGCGTCCTTGATGCGGGCGGTTGTACTAGCTTGCTTGCGTTTGAATGTAGTGGTTAGGGCTCAGCATATTCCCGGGTGCACTAACGGTATTGCCAATGCTCTTTCTCGTTTTAAGTGGGAGCAGTTCTGGATTTTGGCGCCAGCAGCGGACAGTACTGGTGTGCAGGTCCCCGAGTTCTTATGGCAGCTTGGCCGGTGGAGATGCTAGCACTGCTGCAGCGTTCGGTGGCGCCGGGAACGTGGAAGAAGTATCAGCGCGGAAGCGACGACGTGGTCAGCTTTCTGGTGAACCGGGGGTGGTGGGGGGGGCCTGCTCCCGACCATTTATTGGCTGAATATGTGGTCGCAGCGAAGGCCACCGGGCGGTTGAGAGGGACTGTGCGGGCGAACTTGGCGGGGTTTTCCTTTTTCGCGCGGGCGGTGGGCTGGGGTGGAATGGGTGGGGGGTGCCTGGCTCGGCAGTTATTGCACGGGTGGGGGCGTTCTCAGCCTCCCCAGCATGACGGTCGTAGGCCCATTACGCACGGGTTGTTGGTTCAGATCTCCCTGGCATTGCCGGAGGTGGCATCGTCCGTTTATGAAACGCAGTTGTTTCGGGCGGTTTTCAGTTTGGCCTTTTTCGGGGCTTTCCGTGTCGGTGAGCTGGTGGCGGGTTCCCGCCGCGTGGTGGGCGGCTTGAGTTTGCAGCATGTGTCTGTAGGCGACGCGGAGACGCGTGTTTGGCTTGCAAGGTCCAAAACGGATCAGCAGGGTCGGGGTCAGTGGGTGGTTTTACGGGCGATTGGACACCCCCTCACTTGCCCTGTGGCCTTGCTTCGGGAATACATGGGGGTTCGCCCTGTTGGGGAGGGGAATTTTTTCGTGCATGCGGATTCCTCCCCGTTGACTCGCTTTCAGTTTTCGGCCGTGCTGTGCTTGGCTCTGGAAAGGGTGGGGATGGAGCCGGAAGGGTTTGCCCTGCATTCGTTCCGGATCGGGGCGGCTACAAGTGCGGCGGTTGCGGGTCTGCCTCCGGCGGAGATTCAGAGGATTGGCCGCTGGACATCACAGGCATATCAGGGTTATGTGCGTTTGTGACTGGTTATATGGGTGTTTGGGGGGGTGCTAACTGTTGTTTTGTGTTTCAGGTAGGGGACGGTGTCCGGGGACCTGTTGGTTGGTCGGCCACTCCTTCATGCATTGGGCGGAGCGGAGAGCAGTAGTGCGGCCGATGGGGCCCAATCTCGGCATGGACCCGTGTGAGCTGGGGATCCTATGGCTGGGCTTCCGTGGGCTGCGTTGGGTGCAGTTCCTGCCTTTGCTGCGGCATCACGGACGTTCCCGGGAGTGGCCGAAGTGGATGCTTATTCATCTGGGGGGCAATGATTTGAGTTCCTGGACCTGTAAGCAGCTGATCCGGGCTGCGAAGCATGACTTTCAGGAAGTGTTCCTGATGTTTCCGGGGATACAGTTGTTGTGGTCGGATATCATCCCACGGCCTGCCTGTCAGGAGCAGAGACGTTGGTCTCGGGGATTGGTTAAAATCAATCGCCAGATTGGGCGGTGGGTGGTGGAGCATGGGGGATTTCAGATACAGCATCCCTGGGTTGAGGTTTCTTGTGCAGGTCTGTACCGGGAGGATGGTGTGCATTTGTCTCCTGTCAGTATGGACTTGCTCCTTAATGATTGGCAGGAGGCCGTGGAAGGGGTGGTTTCCCGTGGGTACATCGGTCGCAGCTTGGGGGGGGCGGTTCAGGAGTAGGGAGTGCCTGAACCGGTGGCGGGATCCCAGAGGTTTCCGGGGTCCGGAGCCATAGGTATTAGTTGGGCGGGGGTGGGGTACCCCCGACCCGGATAACCCCGGTGAGGCTTTTGCTAGTAGTATGGCGAAGCCGGAGAAAGGGGTGGTAGGATGAGCAGTAGCCTCGCTGCTGTGGCAACAGTGAGGACCCACTTTGCTACCCACATGGCTGGTGGGTCATTACTGTTGGGGTGGAGGCGGAATGGTATTGTCTGTAATTGTTGTTGAAGTGTGTTAAGGTTAATAAAGCTGCGACCGGTGTTTATGCCAATATCGGAGTTATGTGATTTATTGGGGGGTGGGGGGGAAAGGTTAAAAGGGGATGCACCGTGTCTGCCGTGCCATGGTTATGAAGGAGGCCGCAGGGCCCTGTACCTGGCCGGCCGGTTGTAACTGGGCCGGCGGCGCGTGGCATCCGATGCGGGCCGCGGGGGCCGGAAGAATGCCGCGAGGACGGGCGGCATTTTTTGAAGCGATTGGCTCCCGCGGTTGAGTGGCAGCGGCGGGAGCCAATCGGCGTCGGAGAATGGGAGTTGGGGGGGGAAAGCAAGCGGAGGGACAGTTGCCGGGGCGCGCATTCGTGCATGCGAGCCCCGAGACGACGGACGTCCCTCCCTCCCGCCCAAGTTTTGGGTTGGGGTGGTGGGTTGGGGTTGTTGCAGCTGGGGGAGGGGGTGACGGGATCCCGGAGGTTTCTGGGGTCCGGAGCCATAGGTATTAGTTGGGCGGGGGTGGGGTACCCCCGACCCGGATAACCCCGGTGAGGCTTTTGCTAGTAGTATGGCGAAGCCGGAGAAAGGGGTGGTAGGATGAGTAGTAGCCTCGCTGCTGTGGCAACAGTGAGGACCCACTTTGCTACCCACATGGCTGGTGGGTCATTACTGTTGGGGTGGAGGCGGAATGGTATTGTCTGTAATTGTTGTTGAAGTGTGTTAAGGTTAATAAAGCTGCGACCGGTGTTTATGCCAATATCGGAGTTATGTGATTTATTGGGGGGTGGGGGGGAAAGGTTAAAAAGGGATGCACCGTGTCCGCCGTGCCACGGTTATAATTGTGATCCTTTGCATCTTCTTCTCTCCCCATCCCGAATCACAGCAACAAACTTAGATATTAGTTGTAAACCCACCTTCATCTCTTGAATCTTGTGGTGTAGCAGGCGACCAGAACCTATCAATAGTGGCGAGACCCCAGCTTTGCCCAGGCAGTGCCTCAGCTGACACCATTGGAACATACAGCTACTTGGTAGATTGTATTCCTGCTGTAAAGTCAAAAAGGGCTTGAACTCTTTGTTGCGAATTAACTGGTCCAAACTAAATATGCCTTGTCTCATCCATGTATGCCAGAAGAAACAACGCCCATCAATCTTGAACTTCGGGTTTAACCAAATAATTGTTGCTCCAGTGTACTCCTGATCCACTTTTATGTACATCAATAAAACTTGATACGCTTGCTGAGTAGCCCATATTATCTCATTACATGCGTCACGTGCAGTAACCTCAGCACCAATGCACACCCATAACGGAACTGGCTTGCTTAGTGTTGCCTCAATACGCAACCACGCTAGGCCACCTGATGTTATCTCCTCCTCACTCCACTGGGTTCCTTGTTTCAGCAGAGCAGCAACATGATACCAGTAAAAATCCAGGAAGTGCACTCCCTCACGCTCTTTGGACAACTTAAGTTTCCACGCCGCTATTAGTGGTGTCTTATTGCGCCATAAAAAGGATAGCATTAATTTCCCTATCTTCATATAAAATTGCCACTCAAACAGGATCGGCACCAAACTTAATATATAATTTATCTTAGGTACAATCACCATCTTTATAGTCTCCAACCTCCCCCACCAGGTTAAGTTAAGTGGAGACCATTTATTTACACACTCTTGAATTATACTTTCACATAATAACATATTATGATTCATTGTGTCTTATATGGTTATCCCATAAGTCACACCTAGGTACTTGAAAGAAGAGCTCTCCACCTTAAAAGGGAATTGGTTGAACGTCGATTCTGAAACATGAGAATTCAAGGGTATAATTGTTGTCTTAGTCAGATTCAATTTATATCCAGATACATCCGAATACTCGGCAATTATTTCCAATACAGCTGCCAGAGAACTGGGATTCACAAACAAGAGAAGGTCGTCTGCATACGCTGACAGTTTACAGTGATAGTCCTCAAAACCTATGCCGGATATATTTCAATACTGCCAAATTTTCAATAATAAGGGCTCAAGAGCAAGGTTAAACAACATTGGCGATAAAGGGCAGCCTTGCCTCGTTCCTCAAGTTAGCTTAAACTCCGCCGAAATCGCTCCATTAGCTGCCACTCGTGCAACCGGTTTGGTGTATAACAATTCTACGCGCTTCAAAAAGGTCTCCTGTATTCCAAACCATCTCAGAACTCTGAAAAGAAAGGGGAACTCAACCCTATCAAATGCTTTTTCGGCGTCTAGCACCAGGCCCACCACCGGTTCCGTTACTTGGTGTGCTCTCACCAGTACGTGCGCCAGTAGACGACCATTATCAGTAGTCGATCTTCCTGGCATAAATCCACATTGATTCAGATGGATTAGTGTCTCAATCACTTTACCTAGCCGATTGGCCAGTATCTTCGCATATATTTTATAATCAGCATTCAGCAGCGATATGGGACGATAGTTCTCTATTTTCTGGGGATCTCTACCTGGCTTAGGATGGATGACAATAATGGCTTCGGCCAATGCCCCCACTTCCGGCCATTCGTTCTTAAGCCTGCTGTAATATACTTGCAACTCTGGGACCAGCTGCTTAAAAAACGCCACATAGAATTCTACAGGCAGACCATCTGGCCCACTCGCCTTCCCTTTCGCCAATTGCTTCACTGCCAGCTGTATCTCTTGACAGGCAATGTCTTTCTCCAATGATAGCACCTGGTGTTCCGAAAGTTTTTGCCCGCAAACCGTGGAGGCAAAATTTGAGAAAGTTTCATCATCACAATTTACTTCGGACTGATATAACTTATTGTAGAATTCTTTGCACATCTCCAGTATCACAACATCTTTCACAATCAAACTCCCAAATGCGTCCTTCAGACCAGTAATCCGTGTCACTGCTCTTTTGGTTCTTAGCATGCAGGACAGCAGCGCACTTGCACGATTGCCCTCATGGTAGTAGACACTTTGCTGCGCCTTAATTTGCTTATCCGCTTCCGTATTTAGAATGGAATTATACTGGTATCTCAGTTTCTGCAACCTCAACAAAACTGTTGAATCTGCACGCTTGGCCAAGAGCCTCTCACACGCACGTATTTCCATGTCTAACTCCGTCAGTCTCTTCTCCTCTCTCTGCTGTTGTATACGAAATAATGCCATAGCCCACGGATATAAGCTTTAAAAGCTTCCCACCAGGCCCATATCGGCATCTCGGACACCTGGTTATGTCGAAAATAATCGTCAATTTCCTTTTGCATGGAGCTAACAAATTTTTCATCAGCGAGCCATGATCTGTCAAAATAACATCTCGACTGGGTGCTACTAGATTTCCCCCTGTCCAAAGCAAGTATAGTAGCAGCATGATCCGACACTGTTCATGTTAACAAACCAGCTATTATAATCTGCGGCACCAATGTCTTTGACACTAAAAAATAATCAATTCTTGTTTGCGAGTTATGCGGCAAGGAGTAAAAAGAGTATTCTCTATCTCGCGGATGTAAGAGTCTCCAAGGATCAATCAGCCCCAGAGATTCCATCATACTCAGCAATACTTTACTAGACTTAGGTTTGGACTGCTGTCTGTAAGGGGTACGATCCACTAATGGGTCTTCAATAACATTGAAGTCCCCTCCAAGCAATACACGCGTTGATCCAGTCTCTAAAAGCTCTATTGCAACTTGCTCAAAGAATTGAAGTTCATCTTGATTTGGACCATATATCGTCATCAGTGTATATACTTCACCACCGAATAGCACATTCGCCCTGGCCCATCTCCCACCAGGGTCTATCTTTGTCTCTTCAATTATCGGTGCCAGCACTTTCCGAACTAGTATGATTACGCCACCCTTCTTTTTGACCGCAGGGGCTGCCAAAATATTCTGATAGCCACCTCCGGCCACTTTATATGACTCAGACAGTGAAAGGTGAGTTTCTTGAAGGTACACTATGGGGTATGTTTACTAAACTGCGTTAGTGCAATTCGCGTTAGGAGCCGCGGTAGTGACAGAAACCCCAAATAAGGACATGGGCGGTACATCATCACCACTAACGTGCGTTCAAAAAATTAACGAGCGTTACCGGGCGCCGTGGCACGTTACTGCACGTTAATCGTAAGAAGACGTACAGACACAAAGCACTGAAACAGAGCTGTAGCACAATGGTTACGGTACTGACCGCTGTTACAAGCAGCATGGGTTCGAGTCCCCAGTGTGCCTAATGCAGAAGGCTGTCCCAGGCATCACCCTGTACATTACAGAGGGAATGAGGAGGCATGTTTTTCGTTACGTTGAGTAGTGGTGTCAGAAACACACCCTCGGAGTGTGCCTAGCCACGTACGTTGGTGCGTGCGAGGCTGCGTGCGTTGGTACGGGCGTAGCCCCATGCGTGGCTGCACGCGTACAATCGTGCATGGGTACGTGTGGTTTTACGTGCGTGGGTACGTGTGTTTGTACGTGCGTGGGTACGTGTGTTTTTACCAGTGTGGGCATCTTATATTACAGACTCTGTAGGGTGTCATGCACCTATGCATTATGCTAGCAGATGTACGTGTGATGGCCTATGGTTTATCAGAGCCTGTGAGCAGGTGCTGGAATTTCACAGGGTTGGATTGTGCCAGTCACACCCATGATGCACTGCGCATGCAAATCAGCTGTCCACAGATACACACCATGGGGAATGCACCCCCACAGCACCTCAGCCTGGTAGGGGGAACTGACCATGTGCACCCCCACAGCACCTCGGCCTGATAGGGGGTACTGACCGTGTGTTGTACCGTCACATTGTGCGGGTACTGTGCTCACCCTGAGGGTGCAATGAGGCACCCAGCACTAGGTCCACAGCACCGTCCATGGTGCAGGTCCAAAGCAGTGTTACTGTGTGAGATAGGTAGTTTCTGCAGGAACACCTTGGACATCTCTGTCTGTTTCAGTCAGATGTAGCCCCCCCTCCCCAGGGCGGCAAACAGGGTCTCCCATCAAAAGATCCACAGTCTACCTCCCTGCAAAGGTGGCAGTAGAGGGGAACATTAACCCTAGTCCTGCTGAGGAACAGACACCCCACAGGGCAGTCAATGCAGCTCTGTACACAGCCATAACACAATAGCAAACAGACATTAGGCCTGGATATGGTATGCTGCACCCCACCATTATCTGATATTCCCCTGGTGCAAGCCATCAGCCACTGCACCCTGCAAGCCACTCCATCACAACACCTACCAGCTGCAAACAGTCTGCTAGTGCCCAGTGAAGATGCCTGCACCCAGAACTGGGATGTCAGCATACACAGCAAGCAGATACATCAGTGACTGGGCCCCAAAAAGAAACCCATATTTATCACATGAGAGAAACACTAGATAGCACCATGGGAGTGCCTAGCCATGCTGTGGTCACTGCACAGTCAGGGTGAGAGTGATCTCTCAGCAGGATATACTGAGGTCACCCTGTCTGTGTAGGTGGTGGCCGGGCACTACAATGTGCCTGTCACTGCCCTATGCCCTGTGCAGATGCACCCTGGCCAGGCCACCCTGTCCGGCCTATACCCATGGTACCTTGCTCCTCATTATGCACATTGGCAGCCCAATACTGGCTACATTGCTGGCAGTGTGGACTGTGGAAGGTGTTTGCAGCCACCCCCACACCTATGCCAGCATTGTGCTACTATAGAGGTGGTCAGCAGCCATACCCACCACACCAGTCATGGGCATAGTACAGGCATGGATATGGTACACAAGGCTGTTGGGGGGTCACTCCCCAGGGTGGTGAACACTGTCAGAGACCAGACCTGCAGCACACACCGCAGACATCAGAATGATTGTTATGGTGGAGCTCAATGAGCAAAATGTGCTTAACGTAGGAATTGATATCTGCCAGTTATCATAGGGAACGTTTGATAGCTCTGTACCATATACCCAGGTGTAGGGTGGCATTGCTAAGGTATGCAACTGCTAGTATTGGAAGATACAGGCAGGGCCCAATGTCTTGCCTCTCCAGGAGGCATTGGCCAATGGGGCCTGTGGGTGGGTGTGTGGCCCTGTTGGCTGCTGCTTTACGGCAGAGTTCCCCAACTCTAGTCCTGGTGTTCCACACACTGTTCGGGTTTTCATGCTGTCCCTCATAAATATGCATGAGCTACATCTGCATACCATGGGGGTGGTGCATAGCTATGCAGCACAGGCATCTTTATTAGAGGCAGCATGAAGCTGGAATGGTGTGGGGCCCTCCAGGACTGCATTTGCGGGACTCTGCTTTAGGTAATGTGCCTGTTTCTGGTGTCAGAGTTTGGTGTGGTAAAATATAGGCCATGCGTATGTTCTCTGCAATAAAGGAGTGTCTTTACTATCACTGTTTAGTGGTGGGTAAAACTATGGGGACTGGGTTGGCAGGAGCCCCAACTGGGATTTGAACTTGTGACCCTTTGGTCTTACAGGCACTGGCTGTGTCTGTTGTACCACACTGTGGCCACAGAGACAGTGCAGTCCCTGGAGTTAGTTAAACCGGCCTGACGAGTCAGAAACCCTGCTCTGCAACAGGTTTACTGTGGCCTCATTTACCTTGTATGCAGACAAAGGTGCACATAAACCTCAGAAAAGACCTCAGAAAAGGGGCACACACCCATAACCAAGCTGGACAACAATGATATCATTGGGAAACATTACACAACACTCCCAGGACAGCTCCATTACAATGAAATGATCTTTGAAAGGGTCTGCAGAGCGTAGACCCTTCCACACATCATTTCTTTTTTTTTTGGTGCTTTCCAGGGAGTGTTGTTCCTTGTTGCCCATTGCTATCACTGTTGCCCAGCTGAATTATGCTTTTTAAAATGTTTCTTGTGGTCATTTTTAACGTTTTATGTGAAATTTTGTTCTGTGCACATGTATCACACTGCTCACGTTTTGTGGGTTTCCCCGGTGTTTCTGTACATTGCTGACGGAAATGGTTTCTCTTCCCTTTAAATGCCTTTAACGACAGGTTTTCATTCGCGTTGGAATTGAGCTCAGGAATTCAGTGCGTTAGTGTGAGGGGAGCCTCTCCCCGCCCACTCTCCGCCCATTGACCCCTTCTCTCCGCCCACTCTCCACCTTCTGCGCTGTTTTAACGCGCCGCGGAGGTTTACGATCGTTAACTGCGGTTAACGCGCGTAAAGTACGTTTAACGATCGTTAGCACATCAGAACGCGCGTTCGGACATGCTAACGATCATTAAACGTACTTTACGCGCGTTAATCACGATTACCGCACTTTAGTAAACATCCCCCTATGTCTGCATTCTGTTGCTGACAATATGTTAGAATTTTCTTCCGCTTGACTGGGTTTGAGATACCCTGCACATTTAGAGACAGTACCCTCAAGTTACTACTAGCCATATAAACTCCTGTAAACCCTTGAGATAGTAGCACTCATCACCATTATCCTCAGATTCATTAGCTTTATACAATTTTCAACTAACTGAGACAGCCATGTCTTAACACAAACAAAAACTCTAATTTCTTGTATGGTGAAGCCCGTCCCGTCCCCTATGCAATCAGACTCCCATCCCGCCCCCCCCCAAAAAACATAATCATTGATTAGCCACAGATTTGCCCCTCCCCTTCATCAGCCGGCATCAGCTAAATTATACACAACCACTCTATTAGTTATACGAATCCCAAATAAACTTAGACATAACATTTTTCATCATCAATACCTCACATTTCAACATTATGGGCAATCAGGTCCAATTGCATATCTAGAAGCCAGAGTATTAACACATAACAGATCCATCTGTCCCGTCAAACGATCCTCGCATTGCAGATCCACTTCCCCGATTGTCTCCATCATCTATGTCTCCACATCCATTCGTGTCTGATCTTGTAAGAATGACCGCAGAGCTTCCCCGTTGTCAAAGGTTCACGTAGTGTTGTCCAGCGTTACCCGCATTCTAGCTGGATTGAAAAGTCCATATCTTGCCTGCAATTTCTGCATCAGGGGTCTACAGGCCAGGAGCTCCTTCTGTCGCTTGACCATTCGCTTACTGAGATCTGGATAGAAGGATATCTTATGTCCCTCGAACTGCAACATATTTCTCTGCTTGGCAATTTGAAGGATCTGCAGGACTTGCGGATATCTTAATATTTTAACCACAAACGGGAGTGGCCGCTTCACTTGATTAGCTGTATGGGAAGGGACATGATGAGCCCGCTCCAGCTCAAAGGGCTTAGCAAAGGTAACTTGCAATAGCTCCGGTATCCACTTTTCCAAGTATGCAATCGGATCTGCGACCTCCCTACCCTCAGGTATGCCGGTAATTCTGACGTTGTTTCTTCCTGCCCTATTACTTTGGTCTTCCATTAGACTTTCCAGCACTGAAACACGTTTAGCAAGCGGGCCCAACTGAGTCAACATAAGCTCATGTTTGCTAGTCTGAGACTCAACTTTATTCAGGCGCCCAGACATGTCTTCCAGCTTCTCTTTCACCTCCTTCACATCCTCCTGTAGCTGGCATAGTGTCTCAGCGCTAGTAGCTATCATCTCTTTGACTGACCTCAGTTCTATTAATATCTCTCGAACGCCGTCACCCGACTCCTTTTCCGGCGCCATTTTCTGCGGGGAGGGTGCCTCCTGTTTCGCGCGTTTAACAGCTTGACCAGCCGCCTGTTGAAACTCCAACCCAGCTGGCTTTAGCGACGACATCCTCTACGTATTTCTCGTCAAAAATGAGTTCGGAACGCTGGCTGATAGAAGGGGAGAGGATCAGGATTCTTGATTCCGGGTAGGAGCAGCCCTTTCAGGCAGCCATCTCGCAGTGCGGCAAGCTCCGCACCTCATATATTGTTCTTTGTAAACCGCAATCGATCTGTTGGAAATTGCGTTATAAAAATGTAAAGAAATAAATAAAGAAATAAGAAAGCCCCCAGGTAAGTAAAAGCCCTCGGGTAAGTAAAACATTAAATACCTCTGTAGAAAGGGGTAAAAGGGGCAATGTCTGGAACATGGTGTGCATAAATGGCTGTTCTATTGGAAATAAGATCCCAGATGTTGAGGCTTTAATGGAAGAAACATAGAAACATGACGAAACAAAAAGACCACATGGCCCATCTAGTCTGTCCTTCCATATCAACAACTACAATGGTCCCTTTTTTTCCTTTAGAGATCCTCTGTGTTTGTCCCATGCTTTTTTGAATTCAGTTACTGTCCTCATCTCTACCACCGCCACTGGATCCACCACTCTTTCCGTAAAGAAATATTTCCGCATATCACTCCTGAATCTATTCCCCTTCACCCTCATCCCATGTCCCCTCGTAGCAGAAGTTGCTTTCAATTGAAAGAGGCTCTCTCCCTGAACATTTATGTCACAGAGGTATTTAACAATCTTAATTGGTCTTAAAACTTGTGAATAATGTTGCAGTTGAGCCAATAGATAACTAAATTACTCTGATAGCATGAACTATAATTCCAAACACTACTTAACGCTGTCTAATGTGCTAGAGAGCCCCTGAAGAAACGAAAAGGGTTCGTGAAACGTAGCAGCGCTGAGTCTGGCGTTGGGACAACCATATTGAGATAAGCCTGACTTTATTCATTATTTTTGTCACGATTTGGAACGTTTATTTTGAATCACTTGAACTGTATTACAAGGTTTCTATAAAATTGAAAAAATGGGTCATTGATGCAAAGAAGGAGCAGTTGCTGGCAAATGTCAATGCTGGAGCTCCCTAAGAGTCTGAGACCCGACAGATAAAATCTACGAACTAATGCAAGTGATCATTTGAACGCATTTAAGCACATTAGACAGCGTTAAGTAGTGTTTGGAATTATAGTTCATGCTAACAGAGGTATTTAAACATCTCAATCATATCACCTCTATCCCGCCTTTCCTCTAAGGTGTACATATTAAGATCCCTAAGTCTGTCCTCATATGCTTTATAATGAAGACCACTAATCATCATAGTAGCCACCCTCTGTACCAACTCCATCCTGTTCACATCCTTTTGAAGGTGCGGTCTCCAGAATTGCATACTATACTCCAAATGAGGTCGCACCAAAGACGTATACAGAGGCACTATCACCTCCTTTTTTCTGATAGCCATTCCTCTCCGTATGCACCCAGGCATCCTTCTAGCTTTTGCCGTCACCTTTTCTACCTGTTTAGCTACGTTAAGATCATAAGACACAAGCACGCCTAGGTCCCGTTCTTCTTTAGTGGACAAAAGTACTTCACCCCCTATACTATATTGCTCCCTTGGATTGCTGCAGCTCAAATGCATGACCTTACATTTTTTAACATTAAATCCCAGTTGCCAAATTCTAGACCATTCTTCAAGCTTAGCTAGATCCCTCCTCATATTATCTACACCTTCCTGGGTGTTTACTCTATTGCAGATTTTGGTATCATCCGCAAAGAGGCAATCCTTACCCGACAGCCCTTCCGCTATATCACTAACAAAGATGTTAAAAAGAATCGGACCAAGGACAGATCCCTGGGGCACACCACTGGTAACATCCTTCCCCTCAAAGTGAGCTCCATTTACCTGTACTCTTTGTCGCCTCCCTCAGTATTCTAGGGTGTATCCCATTTGGTCCCATTGCTTTGTCTATCTTTATCTTTATCTTTATTTGGAGGCTTAATATACCGCTCAATGCAACAGCGTCTGAGCGGTTTACAAAATATACAAAAGCTGCTAGGAAAAGGCAAAGAATGCCAATTAAATTATAGGACAGACAGAAAAAAGGTTCAGGAACTAAAGGAGAAATCAAGAGTCGGATAGATTGAGAGAGATCACCGGGGAGGTGGGGAAAGAGGGGAAGGTGGTGGGGGAAGATCAAAAGCTAAGCAGAAGAGGTGAGTTTTCAGGCGGGCCTTAAAAGTCTTCAGAGAGGGTTCCAGGTGGAGGTCCGGGGGAAGCGAATTCCAGAGGCGGGGTCCAAGGAAGAAGAAGGCAGATGAGCATGTGGATTCAAGGTGGGCTTGAGAGGGGAAGGGTAAGGTCAGACGATTAGCATGGATTGAACGGAGAGAGCGGTGAGGAGTGTGGAGGTGGATCAAATCAGCAAGATAGAGAGGGGTGCCAGTGTGAATGGATTTGTGGGTGAAGGTGAGAAACTTATATTGTATGCAAAAAGGAATAGGAAGCCAATGTAGACATATGAGAAGTGGGGTGATGTGGTCAAAGCGAGAGGAACAAGTGAGGATGCGGGCTGTGGTGTTGTGAACTCTCTGTAGACGTTATAGTTGGGATTGAGGAAGACCAGCCAGGGAAACATTGCAGTAATTGAGGCGAGTGACAACAAGAGAGAGAAGAAGGGTGGTCATAGACGAGGAAGAAAGGAAGAGGCGGACGGAGCGAAGTTGTCTTAGGGTGGAAAAACAACGTTGGACAACAGGGGAGATATGGACTTTAAAGGACAGTGACGAGTCGAGGATTACGCCTAGGTAGCGCAGGGATGTTACAAGGGGGATGGGGGAGGAAGAGAGTAGAGGGACAAGAGGGGGCGGGACTACCGGCGGTAAACCAAATGGCAGAAGTCTAGAAAGGTTGATGTGCAGGAAGTTGGAAGAAAGCCAAGATGCCATGGAAGAAAGACAGTCATTAAGAGGAGTGATGTCAGGGGAAGCTGAGTCAGTGTGATAGAGAAGGAAGATATCGTCAGCATAATAATGTGCAGAAATGCCCTGTTGTTGCACCAAGAGAGTGAGAGGAGCTAGAAAGACATTGAACAGGAGGGTTGCAAGGACAGATCCTTGAGGGACACCGCAGGGGAGGGGAGTAGAGGGTGAGGATAGAGAGCCAGAGGAAACTGAGAAAGAACGACCTGAGAGGAAAGACTGAAACCAATGAAGCACAGTGCCGGAAAGACCTGCATCTTGTAAGCGTGAAAGAAGGGTGCGGTGGTCAACGAGGTCAAACGCAGCGGAGAGATCATGTGAGACGGCAAGGGTGAATGAACCACGGTCGTGAGCAGTGTGGAGTTCATCGAGAAGAGAGAGAAGAACAGATTCCGTGCTATACCCAGGATGAGAACCGGATTGACGAGAGTGCAAGGTAAGAGAGGCTTCAAGATGGGAGGACAATTAGGAGAAAACAAGTTTTTCTAGGAGCTTAGAGAGGAAAGGTAGATTAGAAATTGGACGCCAGCTAGAGGGGGAAGAGGGGTCTAGGGAACTCTTTTTCAGGATAGGGTGGATAATAGCGTGCTTCCAGAGAGTAGGAAAGATACCAGAGGAAAGACTGTTATTAATAATGGAGAGGAGATAAGGGGGGAGGGCCAGGGAAGGGTCCAGGAGCCAGTGAGATGGGATGGGATCGGAGGGACAGAAGGTTTTTCGAACAGAGTGGAAGGCCTTGGAAAGAATGGGAGCAGAGATGGGCTCGAAGGAGGACCAGCGATGAGAAAGAGGGGGGATGCACAGGGGGGAAAGCGAGATAAGAGGGGAAGGAGGAGTAGACATGGAACCAGAAGGAGGAGGGGAAAGGGGGGGAGGACAGGAGGGGAAGGAGAGACAGAGGGAAAGCACTTTGGAGGAGAAAAATGTGGCCAATAGAGCAGGGTCAGGAGAAACGGAGGGGGGAGACGGTGAAGAGAAGGAATGAGGAGCAGATAAAGAGCGGAGAACAGAGTACAACTGACGGGAAGAGTTAGCAGAGGTGGAAATGAGAGAGGAAAAGTAGTCTTTTTTGGCTGTGTTAAGGAGGAGGCGATAATGGCGATGGCAGGCTCGAAAGCGATCCAGAAGGAGGGGGGAGGGGTGCTTACGCCAGAGCCTTTCGGCCCGACGAAGATGTCGATGATGAAGGGAAAGGCCAGGATGAAACCAGGGGTGGCGGCGGGGGTGACGGGGGATAGAACGAGGCTGAAGAGGGGCTAGACTATCAAGGGCGGTTAAGAGGATGTCATTCCAGGTGCGTGTCTGCTTTAAGTTGAGCTAGTCCTCTGAAAATTGTTCAAGATGTCCCTAGCTTCTGTTCCCATTTGTGGGTGTTTTCTGAGGTCCTGCTCCTGGTTTTTCATCTGTGAACACAGAACAGAAATATTTGTTAAGCAATTCCACTTTATCCTCATCAGCTTCTACATATTCCTCCCCTTCACCCTTGAGTCTGACAATACCACTTCTGCCCTTTCTCTTCTCACTAACATATCTGAAAAATGTCTTATCCCCCCATTTTATTGCATTGGCTGTTTCCTCCTCTTTTTGAATCTTTGCTTTCCTGACTACTTTGCTAGCTTCTCTAAGTTTTTCCAAATATAGATGCCTTTCTTCCTCTCTCTGTGATCTCTTGTATTTCATGAAGGCCTCCCTCTTTTTCTTCACCTTTTCAGCTATTTCTTTCAAAAGCCATAGTGGTCTCCTTTACCTTTATTTACCATTTTAACAAAAAGGTTGGTTGCCCTTAAAATATCCCCTTTCAGTTTTGCCCAATGTTTTTCTACATCCCCCAGCTGTTCCCATCCCACTAATGACTCCCTGAGGTATTGGCCCATCTTGGCAAAGTAAGTCTTCCTAAAGTCTAAGACCCTCACCTTTGAATGTATTCTAACAGCCCTAGACCTAATGCTGAACCACACCATCTGGTGATCACTGGATGCAAAATGATCTTCCACTACAATATCAAAAACACTTACACCATAGGTAAGCACCAAGTCCAGTATGGTCCCTTTCATGTGTAGAGTATGTTACCAATTGCCTAAATAGTTCTCCCTATAGAGAATCCAGGATCTATTTATTTCTAGATGATACTACAGCAGTAATGTGCCAATCAACATCTGGCTTATTTATTTATTTATTAACATTTTTTATATACCGCACTATTCGTTATCAGCGCGGTTTATATGGAACAAGGAAACTCAGACAAGATACAAATATCTGGTTTTTACAGTTAACAGGAAAATCAACTTGGAAAACGGGATAACAGGAGTAACTATATATACAAAACAACTATTTACATAAACGTTTCAGAGTATGAAAAATGTCATGTTAATCTGTTGAAGTAGTTTAATGTGCTGTTGAGACAGGAAATCTCCTATCAGTAGCACTTCCCCTAACTTGGATTTAGTTGCAGTTACAGAGACAGGGCTCATGGACAACTATGACTGAGATGTAATTATAGCAGGTTCTATTTTATACAGGAAGGACAGGTAGGAAAAAGGGGACGGGGAGTGGCACTATATGTAAAAATAATATTAAAGCTATAGAATTATAGGGCTTAAAAGGAAGTGAGGAGGCACTGTGGTTTAAACTAGAAGGAAGGAATGGGATATCCATTTGCATTGGTGTGATATACAGTTCTCCTTCACAGGCAGAACTGGACAGAGATTTAATAGAAGCATACACAGTATTGCCATGAGAAGAGAAATGCTACTGATAGGTGATTTCAGTATGCCAGATATTGATTGGCACATCCCTGTTGCGGTGTTATCTAGAAGTAAGGAGATCCTGGATTCTCTACAGGGAGAACTATTCTGGCAACTGGTAACCAAACCCATAGATGAAGGGGCTATATTGGACCTGGTGCTTAACAATGGGGAAAGCGTTTCTAAAGTTATAGTGAAAGATCATCTCTAATCCACCAATCACCAGGTAATTGTGGCTCTGTATTAGGACTAGGGTTGATAGTCAATTTAAAATGAGGGTCTTAGACTTTAGGAAAACTAACCTTGCCAAGATGGGACAATACCTCAAGGAGTCGTAACAGGATGGGAACAGCTGGGGGATGTAGAAAAGCAATAGGCAAAACTGGAAGGGGATATTTTAAGTACAACAAACCTTTTTTTGTTAGAAAGGTAAATAAATGAAAAAGAGAAAGGAAACCACTATGATTCTCAAAAGAAGTAGCTGAAAAGGTGAAGAAACACAGGGTGGCCTTCATAAAATACAAGATATCACAGAAAAGGAAGACAAGCATCAATATTTTGAAAAACTTAGAGAAGCTAGGAAAGTAGTCAGGAAAGCAAAAATACAAAAAGAAGAAGAAATAGTCAATGCAATAAAATATGGGACAAGACATTTTTCAGATATGTTAGCAAGAAGACGAAGTGCAAAAGTGGTATTGTCAGACTCAAGGGTGAAGGGGAGGAATATGTAGGAGCTGATGAGGCTAAAGCAGAATTGTTTAACAAATATTTTCATTCTGTGTTCACAGATGAAGGGGCAGGAGCAGAACCTCAGAAAACACCTACAAATAGGAGCAGAAGTGAAGACTGTGTTCATGAGAAACTAGCTAAACTAAAAGTAGGCAAAGCGATGGGGCTGGATGGAATACATCTGAGCGTATTGAAGGAACTTGGGTAAATTCTAGCAGCTCCGCTGTCTGACCTTCTCAATGCTTCTTTAGAGTTGGATGTGGTCCCAGAGGACTGTAGAAAAGCAAATGTGGTCTTTTACACAAAAGCAAAGTAAGGATTAGGTTGAGAACGTTTAGTTTGAACTTTGTGGTGAGTAAATTAATGGAAATTCTACTAAAACAGAGGATAGTGAGGTTTCTGGAGTTCAATGGATTGCAGGATCTGAGACAGCATGGCTTTACTAGAGGAAGGTCTTGTCAGACAAATCTAATTGATTTCTTTGACTGAGTGACCAGACAGTTGGATCGAGGGAGAGTCCTAGATGTGGTATACTTCGATTTCAGTAAAGTCTTTGATGTCATTCTGCACAGGTGACTTATAAATAAATTGAGCACCCTAGGGATGGACCCTAAAGTGACTGGCTGGGTTAAAAATTGGTTGAGTGGAAGGTGACAAAGGGTACAGCTAAATGGAGTTCACTCTGAGAAGAAGGAGGTTACCAGTGGAGTGACTTACGGATCTGCCTTTGGTACCATTCTTTTTAACATTTTTGTTAGTGATATTGCAAAAGGTCTGTCGGGTAAGGTTTGCCTCTTTGAGGATGATACCAAAATCTGCAATAGAGTAGACATCCACGAAGGAGTAGCTGAGGAGGAAAATCAGAGGTGGAATTGCAGGACTCAAAAGTGCTGAGAACAGATTTGTGGAAAGAGACATTGAAAAAGCAAAAATGCTAAATAAATACTTCTGCTCTGGTTTTACTAGAGAAAATCCAGAAGTACCGCCTGTGATTGACAAATAAACAAATGGGAATAGAATAGATACTACACCACTCCATAAGATGATTTGTTAGAGCGGCTTGCAAAACTGAAAGTGGCCAAGGCCATGAAACCAGAAGGATACATCCCAGGATACTGAAAGAGCTCAGAGAGGTTCTTGCATGGCCATTAAAGAATGTTTTTAATAGATCCTTAGAGATAAGAGAAGTTCCACAGGACTGGAGAAGAGGTGATGTGGTACTGCTTCACAAAAGGCAGTAGGAAAGAAGTGACAAACTACAGGCCAGTAAGCCTTACTTCGGTGGCAGGAAAAGTAATGGAGGCACTCCTGAAAGAGTGAATAGTGAACGTCCTCAAAACAAACAGCTTGCATTATCCGAGGTAACATGGTTTTACTAAAGGACGATCTTGCCAAACAAATCTGATTGAGTTCTTTGACTGGGTGACCAGAAACTAGATAAAGGGCATATGATGGATGTGATCTACCTAGATTTCAGCAAAGCCTTTGATACTGTTCCTCAGAGGAGGCTTATCAATAAACTCAACAGTTTGGGAATGGGTCCAAAGGTGGTGAGCTGGATCAGAAATTGGTTGACTGACAGACGACAGAAGGTGATGGTAAATGGAACTCACTCGGATGAAAGGAAGGTGATTAGCGGTGTGCCCCAGGTTTGGTCTTGGGGCTGGTACTGTTTAATGTATTTGAGAGTGATATTGCTGAAGGACTGAATGGAAAAGTGTGTCTTTTTGCAGATGACATGAAAATTTGCAACAGCGTGGATTCCCATGAGGGAGTGGATAACATGAGAAAAGATCTACAAAACCTGGAAGAATGATCTAATGCTTGGCAGTTAAGATTTAATGTGAAGTAGTGCCTCTCATGAACTTGGGAAGCAGAAATCCAAGGGAATTGTATGTGATAGGGGGTGAGAGGTTGGTGTGCATGGATCAGAAGAAGGACGTCGGAGTGATTGTTTCTGAGATTCTCAAGGTGGCGAAATAGTGTAACAAGGCAGTGGCAAAAACCAGAAGGATGCTGGGTTGCATACAGAGGGGAATTATCAGTAGAAAGGAAGAGGTACTAATGCCACTGTGCAAGTCACTGGTGAGGCCTCACTTGGAATATTGTGTTCAGTTTTGGAGACCATATCTTGCAAAGGACATAAAAAGACTGGAAACAGTTCAGAGGAAGGCAACCAAAATGATTTGGAACCTGCATCAGAAGACTTATGAGAAGAGACTTGAAGACCTAAATATGTATACTCTGGAGGAGAGGAGGGACAGGGGAGAGATTCAGACCTTTAAAACTTAAGAGTATTAATGAACAAACAAACTTCTTCCAAAGACAGGGAAGCTGTAAAACTAGAGGGCATAACATGAAGCTGCAAGGGGGTAAACTGAAAGGCAATGTCAGGAAATACCTTTTCACTGAAAGGGTGGTGGATGCTTGGAATGCTCTCCCGATGGAAGTGGTGGGGGTAAATACAGTGACAGAATTCAAAATGGCATGGGAAAGACACAGTGGATCCCTTTATAGCAACAGGATAAAATCAAAACAAATATAACTATCTCTTATATCTCAGTAAATACGGGTGATCTACACGGAGTGGTGGGTACACACAGGGCCGGATTTACCTTGAGTGAGGCCCTATGCCAACAAAAATTGTGGGCCCCAGCAGGGGCGGCCCAAGGGGGGTGTGGGCCTCATTTGCATAAGGGGCCTCATTTGCATAAATATTTGCATAATGTTACCATATACTAACTTTTAGTAAACGTGCCTCTTAATGAGTGTATGGATAAAGAAAGACTAAAAGATTTCTACATTACTATAATCCAGTGCCAACTGCCAGACACATTAGGAACTACTACAAACACTGCCCATTTAGAACCCATAGCAAACCCGCCGTATCCTAACAGCACTACCAGGACTCACAAAGCACCATACTCTACCAATCAAAAGGCAACACTGCAAATATTAAACCAATACATTTCAGAGAACAACAATACATGACCTACTGGGGAAAGAGAACAAGTGGCAATGTCAAATAGGAATTATATAAACAGAACACCTCAGCTCAGTTACACATGCAGAACATAGACCATCACCAAACAAGTAATCACATTTTAGAAACAGGAAGACAATAATTAAACTGGGAATCCCAAAAGCCAAACTTGGAATGTACAACACTGTAGAAATAAAACTATACATTAATTTGCTCTTGTACTAAACAAAGCGCAGACGTTAATGATGCACATTTACCAGAGCTGACATATTCCAATTAATAAATTCAAAATAAAGAGATATTTTTCTACCTTTTGTGCATTTTTTTCAGCTGCAATTGCTCCAGCCACTTTCTTCTGGTTTCTTCATGTCTTCTGCTAACTCTCCATCGTCTGCTGTCCATTTGTCCTTTCTTCTCTCTTCTAGTTTTTTTCCATTCTCTCTCTACATCTGCTTTAACATACTAATCTTTCTCCTTTTGCTCTTTCCTCATTCCTATTTCATCCAGTCAAATTTTACCCCTCCATCCTCAATCCCCACTTACTCTCCCAATACCCGGCCAATTGTAGATTTTTTTATCCCTCCCACACAAAATATTTTTCCCTTCTCCATTTACTCTTCCAGCCCCATCCCATTCTAATCCTCCCCCAACATCAGCTCCCTTCTAGTTCCAGCCTCACCCAGCATCCATTCCCTTCTAGTCCCTGCATCAGCCCATTTCCAGTCCTAGCCACCCATCAGCCCATTTCCAGTCCTAGCAACCCCCCAACCCAATACCAGTCCTAACCCCCCATCACCCCATTTTCAGTTTAAGCCCCCCCTATAACCCATTACCAGTCCTAACCCCCCATCAGCCCACTTCCAGTCCTAACCCCATCAACCCATTTCCAGTCAGCCCCCCATAGCCCATTGCCAGTCCTAACCCCCCCATCATCAGCCCATCAGCCCACAGCCCATTACCAGTCCTAACCCCATCAGCCCACCTCCAGTCTTAACCCCCCCAGCCCATTTCCAGTCCTAACCCCCCCCCCATAGCCCATTACCAGACAGCCCCCATCAGCCCACAGCCCATTACCAGTCTTAACCCCCCCCAAAGCCCATTACCAGTTCTAAACCCCCCCAACAGCCCATTATCAGTCCTAACCCCATCAGCCCACCTCCAGTCTTAACCCCCCAGCCCATTTCCAGTCCTAGCCCCCCCATAGCCCATTACCAGACAGCCCCCATCAGCCCACAGCCCATTACCAGTCTAAACCCCCCAAAACCCATTACCAGTTCTAAACCCCCCCCAACAGCCCATTACCAGTCCTAACCCCATCAGCCCATCTCCAGTCTTAACCCCCCCCCAGCCCATTTCCAGTCCTAGCCCCCCCCATAGCCCATTACCAGACAGCCCCCATCAGCCCACAGCCCATTACCAGTCTAAACCCCCAAAACCCATTACCAGTTCTAAACCCCCCCCCAACAGCCCATTACTAGTCCTAACCCCATCAGCCCCCCTCCCGTCTTAACCCCCCCAGCCCATTTCCCGTCCTTGCCCCCCCCCTAGCCCATTACCAGCCAGCCCCCATCAGCCCACAGCCCATTACCAGTCTTAACCCCCCCAAAGCCCATTACCAGTTCTAACCCCCCCCAACAGCCCACAGCCCATTACCAGTCCTCCTCATCAGCCCACCTCCAGCCTTAATCCCCCCAACCCATTTCCAGTCCCAGTCCCAGCCCATTTCCAGTCCCAGTCCCAACCCATTTCCAGCCCCAGTCCCAGCCCCCCCAATTACCAGTCCTACCCCCTCCCCCTCCCCCTCCCCCGGCCTAAAGTAAAATTTATTTTTAAAAAAAAAACCTGCTGGCTGCCGCCGCGGGGCCCCCTCTGCTGCCGCGGCAGCATGGACTGACCCGCGGGGGCCCCCTCGGTAAGCTCGGTCCCTCCCTCCGTGCCTCCGTGTCTCCCTCCGTGCAGGCTGTTAGAGACGCGAAGGCAGACTGTCTCCTTCGCGTCTCTGTTAAGCCCGCAGGGGCTGATGGGAAATTTCCCATCAGCCCTGCGGGCTTAACAGAGACGGGAAGGCAGAAGGAGACAGTCTGCCTTCGCGTCTCTAACAGCCTGCACGGAGGGAGGGACCGAGCTTACAGAGGGGGCCCCCGCGGGTCAGTCCATGCTGCCGCGGCAGCAGAGGGGGCCCCGCGGCGGCAGCCAGCAGGTTTTTTTTTATTTTATTAAAAAAAAAAAGCCTAACTACTTCAATTTTTGTGGGCCCTTTGCAGCTGTGGGCCCTACGCCATGGCGTACATGGCGTATAGCTAAATCCGGCCCTGGGTACACCCCTAAACAAAGGCATGGGGAGGGGTGATCTGAACAGAGCGGCAGGTGCACCTACTCTTGCCGCCTTGCTGAGCAGACCAGATGGACCATACTGGTCTTTATCTGCCATCATATACTATATTACTATGATTGAGATTTGGCAGTTAAAAATAATGCAGGGCAATGCATTTGGTCTGCAACAATCCAAGGGAACATTGCAGTATAAAGGGTAAAGCACTTCTGTCCTTGACAGAAAAGCGGGACCTGAGCGTGATTGTTTCTGATGATTTTAAAGTGGCTAAATAGGTAGAAAAAGCAATAGCGAAAGTCAGAATGATGCTTGGGTGCATAGGGAGAGGAATGGCCTGCAGAAAAAAGGAAGTGATAGTGACTCTGTATAAGTCTTTGGTGAGACCTCATTTGGAGCATTGTGTGCAATTCTGGAAACCACACTTTCAAAAAGATATACACAGGATGGAGTTGGTACAGAGCATGGCTACCAAAATGGTCAGTGGTCTTCATTATAAACCATATAGAGACAGGCTTAAAAATCTCAATATGTATACATTAGAGGAAAGGCAGGACAGAGGAAATATGATACCTCTGTGGCATAAATTTATTTTATTTATTTATTTATTTTACAGTTTTTATATACCGCGCTCTTTGGTATCAGCGCGGTTTACAGATAACAAATTTTGCATTAGAACAGTCCTTTGCTTACATTATAACAGGGTCTTTTGCTTACATTATAACAGGGTCAGTAACTTGGAGACAACATGGTAAACTATATACAAGCTATATACAGAAAGATATATTACCTCTGGAAATTTACAGTTAAATTGGGTCGTAACTTTGGGTGTGCAGAGCGTCTAGGTCGTGTTCTGTTATGACCATGTTGTTGGAATGTCAGAGGCTGTGTGAGTGATTTGTGAGATGGGGGGAGGAGGTGTAGGGTTAGGGCCTAAAAGATGATGACAGAATAGGTAGTGTTTGAGGGCCTTTCTAAATTGAGAGAGGTCTTTTATTGATCGGATATGAGGAGGGAGATTATTCCAGCAAGTTGGAGCGAATAAGGTGAAGGCCTTGTCTTTGGTTACATTTAGGGGCATGTTTACTAAACGGGGCACTTTTGCGGGGCGCACCTGAGCGCCCTAAAATGATGCAGTTAAGTGCTCTTAAGCACCCCGTACGCGTGCGCGGCACATTAACGGGTCCCGCACGCGTGCGCCGCAAACACGCACGTTTGCGGGGCGCTCATGTGCGATAGAGGCGTGGAAAGGCGAAATGAGGGCGGAGGAAGGCCCCCGAGGGGCGGAGAGATGGGGTCAATGGGTGGAATGTGGGAGGGGAGAGACCCTCCGCACAGGAGCGTGCCCGAATTTACAAGAAAAAATACCGCCAGTGAAACACACGCGTTAGAGGTGATTTAAAGGGAAGAGAAACCATTTCCGTCAGCAATGTACAGCAACATCGTGGAAACCCAAAAAACGTGAGCAGTGTGAAACATGTGCACAGAACAAACTCGCAAATGTAACATGAAAATAACCACAACCAAGTATGCGAAAATCATAAGTCTGCTGGGAAACACTGCTATTAATGGGCAACAATAATAAACACTCCCAGGAAAGCTCCAAAGAATTGAAATGAATATTGGAAGGGTCCATGGTCCGTGGACACATTCAAAAGCACTGCAATGTAATGGAACTGTCCTGGGAGTGCATATCAGGTCATCCAGTGATATCACTGATGCACTGTTCGGTTTATTTCTGTGACTGCACCTATTTGGAAGGCATATTTGTGTGTGTCCTGCACCCCTGTCCCCATACAAAGAAAACGTGGCCACAGTAAACCTATGCAGAGCAGGGTGTCAGGCTTGTGCAGCCAGGTTTCCTATCTCCAGATACTGCACAGTCTCTGTGGGCACAGTGTGGTGCAGCGGACACAGCCAGTGACTGTATGACGAGAGGTTCACAGGTTCAAATCACAGCTGAGGTTCTGGCAACCCAGTACCCATATTTTTAACCACCACTAAACAGTGAGAGTTCACACACTGCTGTACTGCAGAGAACATAAGCATGGGCTCAACACCTACATTTTACCCCACACCGCACACAAACCAGAGCAATGGCCATTATGTACAGGCGAGTCCCTCAAATTCCGTCCTGGAGTGCCACAACGCAATCAGGTTATATGGGTTTGCCAGATAAGGACTGCAAGCCACAGCAGACAGTGCCGTAGGCGTGTGTAGCCTGGCACCGTACACAACAACAGACAGGCACTGTCAGATGTAAAGTCATGGACTTCCCTCGGAATGCAGAATATATGTTTAGAAACAGTGGTGCAGTGTACACAGACAGTGTGTGCAACAACAGAAGGTCACAGGTTCAAATCCTGTCTGTGGCTCCTTGCAACTAGTGCACATAAGTGTACCCTGAAAAAACCAGGCATTAAAGACTGATACTTTTCTGCTGAGAACCCAAGATATTTTGGCATATGTTTATGTTATCATCAACAGTACCCACCACATAAACATGTGCAGCACCTACAGCAGAGTCAAACAAAAGCAGTCCTGGAGTGCCCCACATCATTAAAGGGTAATGCAGACTCCAATATAAGGCCATGTGAACATGTTGACGGCAGGGGAACTGGTGACACCTGTCCACATCACACCATGGCCTATCTGTTTTTAGGTGGGTGCTGTGTAGTGCAACAGACAGGGTTAGTCTGACAAACAGACATGGATGTACCTGGAAATGCACTGTCTCTGTGTCAAGAAGGTGGTGCAAAGCACACAGGCACTGCCTGCAGGAGGTGAAGGTCACAAGTTCAAATCACGTGTGTCAGGTCTGCCGAACCAATCCCCGCAATTGTCACATCCCCTAATTTTCTCAAAAAACAAACCACTGTAGTGGGAAAAGTGAAAACAGGGACAGTACATGTATATTGTCTCTCAAGGTGGACATATAAGAGAGAAATGTGCATCACATAGATCAGATTTCCTCAAATGCAGTCCTGGAGGGCCACAATTTATTCACATGTTATGATGTCTTAAATAAAGATGTCTCTGTTCATCTGCATGTGCCGGTCCATGGTATGCAGATATATCTCATGCATATATCTGACGCACATTTGTGAAAATGTAG
The DNA here is from genome assembly GCA_033557465.1 of Ichthyophis bannanicus. Taxonomy (NCBI): domain Eukaryota; kingdom Metazoa; phylum Chordata; class Amphibia; order Gymnophiona; family Ichthyophiidae; genus Ichthyophis; species Ichthyophis bannanicus. Next base: position 236,034,088 of record CM066043.1, on the reverse strand, counting down.
CAGTGTCTGTTACAACAGGACTGGAGTTGGGGACCTGTGCCAGAGATTACCGATCAACAGGAGGCGAAATGACCAGACACACAGGCTTCAGGACCCAAAGCCAATTGGACAGTCATGATAGTGTGCGTTGCGTCCATATCATAAAACTAGTATGTGCGCACTGTAGCACTGTCACCATAAACCTTGAAATACACCACACATATAGCAACATGTTGATCTGATCAGTGGCAGATATCAATGTCTACGTACACCACAATATGGTTATTGAGTGGTATCACACCAATATGTCTGATGTATGTGGAGTGTGTCTCAGGTCTGTTGTTTGACGATGTTCCCCACCATGGGGTGTGACAGTAGCACTATTTCATAGCCTAGCCATGCATGCACTGTGTCCACGACTGCTGATTTGGCATAGACTGGAAAAACTATCTATAGTAGCACAGTGATGGCATAGCTGTGGGATTGTGTGGCTGTACATCCAGTGTGTGATGTATGCAACACCTTACTCAGCGCACAATGTTTGTACTGTGTGCAGTGTTAGCTTGCCATTGTGCATAATGAGGTGCTAGGTATTGTGGTCATACCCCCGACAGGCTGGTCTCGGCAGGATGCATGAGGACAGAACGTAGGGCAATGTAAGTGAAATTGCAGTGTGTGGTCATCAGTAGCATGGACAAGGTAGCCCAAGCATGTCCTCCTGGAAGGTCAGTCTCACCCTGACTGAGTAGTTACCATAGCATGGCTAGGTCAGCTGTAGTGGCAACAACATCTTTTGCAAGTGATATCTATGGGTTGCCTTTTGGAGCCCAATCACGAACGTAACTGCTCGGTGAGTGTGCAGACGTCCCAGTTTGGGTTGCACACATTGTCACCAGTAGTATGCAGTATGGATAAGCTATCAGACTGCTTGCACCTAGTATGTGTAAGGGTGCCACACTTTGAAGGGTGTAGCAGCTGCAGCTTATCTGTGTTTGCTGCTGGACAATGTCAGATAGTGGTGGTGGGCTGCTGAGCATGTCCAGGCATGCCATCTGTCTGCTGTCACCTTATTGATGGTCACATAAATGCATGCCCCATGCTGTAAGTTGTATTTTCCTCTGCTGGACAGAGGTTATCACTTCCCACCAGCAGCACCATTGCAGTGATGAGTCTGAATGTTACGTTTGGGTGTTGTCACATAATCCGTCTGTCTAACACACTTCTCCCCCTCCCATAACTAATGTGGCGATGACAATGGCCACCACACAGGATATGACTGATGTGGTTGCAGCAAATTGCTTAAAGGGCTACACATCACAGGGAAATAACAGATGCACAGAAGTGTAAGTGTATGTGCATCAACAAGTGCTACTCATCAGACACTGCGACTGATGTGGACTCACACCATAGGCTATCTTAGCTGAGCCAGGTGCTGTGGTCATGGTTCTGGGTCTCCCCTCTCACATTCAGGGTGAGCACAGGAGCCGCACAATGTGATGTCCAAGACTAACTCTGTGTCATTAACCTACACGCTCATTAATCATGTACATACGTAGGTGTTTCAGTGGCTGCATAAACCATAGTGCTTATATTTGTAGACTGCTTATTTACATGTGCAGTGCATCATGGGTATGTGTGATTGAAGTCTATCGTGGTAAAGAAAGCAAACAGGTCATGTGTTGGCCCATACTCAAACTGTAGCCAGCCAGGGGTGTTAGCAGCTATGGCAGTGGTTCTGAAGCAGTCCTCCGTGAAAGTCTAGCCATGACATGTGTTTATGTTAGTACAAATGAAGATGCATGAGATATATATGCATTACAGATGTCTTGCCAAACGGAGTGGAGTGTGGCCCTCCAGGGCTGGCCATCAACAACCCTGACAAACATCTCTGTCATTAACGTTTGTAAGTGGGCAAGGTGCTGATGTGCAAGACATCAAAATGTTCACATAAACTGTGTAACATGCTTCTCTGCCTCTCACCACCACCAACATCTTATAGATTATAGAACTGCATGGTGGGCATGAGAATGAGGAAGTATGTCACAGTGAGTATATATGCTTTTCATGTCACTGACATCTGCACTTTGTACAGTCACACACCTAAATGACAGAGGTGTAAGACAGGGGTCTAAAAATACAGACCTGTAGGGCCACAAATCTGTGAGGTTGCCAGGGTAGCTCTGATGCCTATAGATCTCATGCATATTAATTAGGGCTATACTGATCAGCAGACTGGCCTAGGGGTTCAAGGAGGAGTGTCTCTCATACACAGAGCTATGGAGGTTTCGCCCCCTGTGATGTCACAACGTGTACAGACATAGGTAATGCCCCTGATTCTACAGTGGTCTAATCTAATATGGCTCTCTGAGGCCTCTTCCCTTTGTAATGTCATTTGGTGGTGCCACCAACAACACCCTCAATGCTGTAGCATGAAGGTCCCTCAAAAGTACCTTACAAGGTTCGTTTATTTGAACATTAGAAGGTGCTGTTGTGGACACTGCACCTCATATTGTCCTCTCTGAAGTGACTCATAGGGTACCTGATGTGCCACACTAGGTTATTGCAATGTCACAGTGTGTTTCTGCAAAAAACAAATCCAAAACGCAAGCCCACAAAAACCACTGTTGATAGTAGATAGTAATGTGCCAGCAAGTTATATAGATTAGGCTGATGGTGTGAAGGCAAACACGACGTCTGTAACATAGGTAGGTATGACAGTGAATGTGTCGCACACCCCAGCCACTCACTCTGTATGTCAGCACATCCACCTAACATCTACATCCATGTCCATCGCATGGCAATCTCAATAAGCTCAATATGTGTGCTATGCAACCTAATGTGGATGTAGCATGTGCAGATGGAAACCCCCCCCCCCCATGCCATCACATACATAATGTATGGGTTGACATTGAGATGGAGTAGTGAATATCATCTATTGCGACACATATCCCCATATCACCAGGGTGCCTGATAGGCCAATCTGATGGTCCCTCAAAACACCTTGTTGAAGTAGCAGTTGTAGTGGCAGTCAGTGCAATGTGAAAGGCGTAGCACATCACATCAAACAAATGCCTAAGAACCAGTGTGCAAGTGATGATAAGTTCAAGTCCCAAATGTGTCAACACCATGAGGTCATGAAATAGTTATGTGTTTTATATAAGAGACACACAGCACTGTATATTGCAGTTGTTGTGCGCATGTGCGCAACTCGTTCCGCAAAACAATGTGCGGGGCGAAGTTGAACGTCATATGTGTATAAATTGCGCCAGTTGCGGGACGCTGTGGGACGAAATATTTATAAAACATGCAGCAGATGCGGAGCGCAATGAGACGTGTTACGTCGCCAAGGTGCGCCAATCTCTGGGGCGCAGTTGGACGTCATACGTCGCTAAACTGCGCCACTTGCGGGGCACAGTTGCACGTAAAACATTGGAAATGTGTGGCATTTGCGGGGCGCATGCGCGTCAATGACGCTGCGTGCAATCAGGTGATAATATCTCGAAATGGCGTCCAGAACAAGAAAGCCTGCATTCACTCCTCGGGAGCTCCGCACCCTGTCTCGCCTGATTGCCACAAGGCAGGAGAAGCTGTTCCCCGGGCAAAACAGGTACAGGGACAGCAGAAAGGTCCGCAGGGCCTGGGAACGGCTACAGAGACGCTTCAATAGAGAAGCTGACTTCCCAAGGGAGGTAAGTGGATGGGGACAGGTCATTAGAAATAGACATATATATCTAGAGGCTGTGTGCATTGCAGATCCTCATGCTGTTGGGGTCAGGTATTGTGTGTCAGTAATGTGCTGCAGCTGAACATACATCCCATATTGTCTTTGTATAATATGTGACAGGTTTGACCTGTACCCAGGTGGTGATGGATATGGTCACACAGGTCATGATGCTAGCCCTATTACCTGGCATTTGCTGCTGTGGACGTGCCAACACATACTGTAAGAAAGCAAACCAATAGATCAGCTTAATTATATCCAAATCACATCATATGAATATGGTGAAATGTGTAGCTGCAGAAAATAACCTTTCCGTCCACAGAAAGGGTATGTGAAGCAAAGCATTAATGGTATGTCAATCACCCAGGTGATCTGGTTGTTTTTGCCAATGTTGTGCAATATGCCCCCCTATCCCCAGTGGTCCTGAGAGCTCACCACAGTGGTCTATCAGTCACCCTGGAGATACGGTTGTGTGTGCTCAAGCACTGTAATACATACACCCTATCACCAGGGGACTAGAGAGGCCATCACACTGGCTCACCTGTCATCATGGTGATATTGGTCTGTGTGCTGTCAAAGTACAAAACAATATCCCTATCCCCAGGGGTGCTGTAAGATCATCACAGTGGCCTGTCATGTATCCTGGCGATATGGTTAAGTGTGCTGAAACAGTTCATTACATCTACCCTATTTCCAGGGGTCCTGAAAGGCCATCCCAGTGGCCTTTCATGTATCCTGGAGCTATGGTTCTGTGTGCTCAAACAGTTCATTACATCTTCCCTAGTTCCAGGAGTCCTGAAAGGCCATCCCAGTGGCCTTTCATGTATCCTGGAGATATGGTTCTGTGTGCTGAAACAGTTTAAAAAATCACCCCTAGTTCCAGGAGTCCTGAAAGGCCATCCCAGTGGCCTTTCATGTATCCTGGAGCTATGGTTCTGTGTGCTCAAACAGTTCATTACATCTTCCCTAGTTCCAGGAGTCCTGAAAGGCCATCCCAGTGGCCTTTCATGTATCCTGGAGCTATGGTGATGTGTGCTCAAACAGTTTAAAATATCTCCCCTAGTTCCAGGAGTCCTGAAAGGCCATCCCAGTGGCCTTTCATGTATCCTGGAGCTATGGTGATGTGTGCTCAAACAGTTTAAAATATCTCCCCTAGTTCCAGGAGTCCTGAAAGGCCATCCCAGTGGCCTTTCATGTATCCTGGAGCTATGGTTCTGTGTGCTCAAACAGTTTAAAATATCTCCCCTAGTTCCAGGAGTCCTGAAAGGCCATCCCAGTGGCCTTTCATGTATCCTGGAGCTATGGTTCTGTGTGCTGAAACAGTTTAAAACATCACCCCTAGTTCCAGGAGTCCTGAAAGGCCATCCCAGTGGCCTTTCATGTATCCTGGAGCTATGGTGATGTGTGCTCAAACAGTTTAAAATATCTCCCCTAGTTCCAGGAGTCCTGAAAGGCCATCCCAGTGGCCTTTCATGTATCCTGGAGCTATGGTTCTGTGTGCTGAAACAGTTTAAAACATCACCCCTAGTTCCAGGAGTCCTGAAAGGCCATCCCAGTGGCCTTTCATGTATCCTGGAGCTATGGTGATGTGTGCTCAAACAGTTTAAAATATCTCCCCTAGTTCCAGGAGTCCTGAAAGGCCATCCCAGTGGCCTTTCATGTATCCTGGAGCTATGGTTCTGTGTGCTGAAACAGTTTAAAACATCACCCCTAGTTCCAGGAGTCCTGAAAGGCCATCCCAGTGGCCTTTCATGTATCCTGGAGCTATGGTGATGTGTGCTCAAACAGTTTAAAATATCTCCCCTAGTTCCAGGAGTCCTGAAAGGCCATCCCAGTGGCCTTTCATGTATCCTGGAGCTATGGTTCTGTGTGCTCAAACAGTTTAAAATATCTCCCCTAGTTCCAGGAGTCCTGAAAGGCCATCCCAGTGGCCTTTCATGTATCCTGGAGCTATGGTGATGTGTGCTCAAACAGTTTAAAATATCTCCCCTAGTTCCAGGAGTCCTGAAAGGCCATCCCAGTGGCCTTTCATGTATCCTGGAGCTATGGTTCTGTGTGCTCAAACAGTTTAAAATATCTCCCCTAGTTCCAGGAGTCCTGAAAGGCCATCCCAGTGGCCTTTCATGTATCCTGGAGCTATGGTTCTGTGTGCTCAAACAGTTTAAAACATCACCCCTAGTTCCAGGAGTCCTGAAAGGCCATCCCAGTGGCCTTTCATGTATCCTGGAGCTATGGTGATGTGTGCTCAAACAGTTTAAAATATCTCCCCTAGTTCCAGGAGTCCTGAAAGGCCATCCCAGTGGCCTTTCATGTATCCTGGAGATATGGTTCTGTGTGCTGAAACAGTTTAAAACATCACCCCTAGTTCCAGGAGTCCTGAAAGGCCATCCCAGTGGCCTTTCATGTATCCTGGAGCTATGGTTCTGTGTGCTCAAACAGTTTAAAATATCTCCCCTAGTTCCAGGAGTCCTGAAAGGCCATCCCAGTGGCCTTTCATGTATCCTGGAGCTATGGTTCTGTGTGCTCAAACAGTTTAAAATATCTCCCCTAGTTCCAGGAGTCCTGAAAGGCCATCCCAGTGGCCTTTCATGTATCCTGGAGCTATGGTTCTGTGTGCTCAAACAGTTTAAAATATCTCCCCTAGTTCCAGGAGTCCTGAAAGGCCATCCCAGTGGCCTTTCATGTATCCTGGAGCTATGGTTCTGTGTGCTGAAAAAGTTCATTACATCTACCCTATTTCCAGGAGCCCTCAAAGGCCATCCCAGTGGCCTTTCACTCATCCTGGAGATATGGTTGTGTGTGCATAAAGAGTGTAAGAGATCCTCCCTTTCCCCAGGAGTTATGTGAGGCCATCACAGTCGGCTATCACGTACCCTGTTGATATGGTTGTGTGTGAATAAAGAGTTTAATAGAGCATCCCTTTCCCCAGGAGTTAAGTGAGGCCATCACAGTGGTCTATCACGCACCCTGGTGATATGGTTGTGTGTGCCTAACCAGTTCAATACATTCTCCCTATCTCCAGGAGTCCTATGACCTGTGTAAGGTCACTTGTCTATGATCCCACTGCAATGGGATATGCAGCTGATGATGTGTGGCACAACACGCAACCCCCATGGGGCCGTACGCCACATTGCATTGGTGGGTATAGCAGTCACATGTTGGGGTAGTTTATGACAGGTAAGTTGCACCTCTCACATAGTCTGTGAGGTCACTATCTCATCACACATGTCTGTGATGTATCACGATGAAAAGCTATGTGCACATGTTGATGTGTGTATAGGTACAACATCCCCATGACCTAGGCAAAGATATTCCCAAAGGCCGTAACAGAGCCATAGTCCCCTCACTTTATGCATAGTTAGGTTACCCATCCTCACACCTCCTACAAATCCATTACCTTGTAGCAGGTGAACAGAACTGATGTTGTAGGAAAGCTACAGTCACCTCTTGTGGTTGGACACCACAGACACAAGCAGCCACATGAGCACAGGTGGCAATTGCGTAGTGTGTTTGTTTGGTGTCTGTCCATGGTTTATCAAAATACACCTGCTGTCATCATACAGGTCATAGGTCATAGTGCCATTTCCACAAGATATAGGCCAGCCGACATGGGCACGGTAAGCTCAGATAAGGGCACCTGCAGTTGTTGTATGTTTGTTTAGGCTGCTCTACCAAACATACCCCATACATACTACACCCCAACCTGACTCTCACACAGGATGGCCAGCCAACATGGGTGGAGGTACAGACCCTCCACAGCACATGATCAGTTTTGTAACCCTTTCCTGCCCTCCTCATCCCACTGTTTCCCACATGTGTGACTTAGCCATGTTGTTAGCTGCTGATAGCATAGTTCATTGCCTGTAACAGGTGGTCGCCAGACACAGCAGGATGCACAAATTAACAAACATCCCTGTCCCCCTTGGGTTCTGTCGCATTCAACAACTGCTCCAATGTATCCCTTCACCCGCTCCTGGTGTGCAAAACATACACAACAAGAGATGCAAATATTGGACAGCAAGTAGCATCACGCAAGCACCATGGCATGGCTCCAGAGACTGACATATGTGACGATGACCAACATTGGTGAGTAGGCTCAGTTGGTAATGGTGTTGTCCACATGTGATAACACATTCCATGTGCCCATGATGATCCCCTGTGACAGGTGTTGAACTATGCTATACATGAAACACACATCAGTGTAGCTGAAGTGTCCAGACCCAGGACACACTGTTCTATGTTTCTGTTGCCCACCCACCAGACGTAAGTGCTCACTCATGCTCCCACCCATATTTTCTCACACACACAGGTCGAGGATCTGAGAAAGAAAGGGAGGGAGCTGCGCCTGCACCATGGCGCATACCTTGAGCGCGTGAGGAATGCTGAATCATCACATGGTGATGGTGCGTATTGCTGACATGGCTGCCCACCATCAGAGGTCACAGTGGCCCATCAGTGTGCATGGTACCTGCATGGGTACATGTGATGTGTCACACACATCTACGTGTGCTGATGACTGTCATCTTCCACAGATCATGATGACAGTGACGAAGACCCCCGTACCTCTGCCTCTGCCCTCCGACGGCCCACCTCCCGCGCTGCCGTGGAGGTGGTAGTCCTGGACACCAGTGGGGAGGAGGCAGAGGGTCCTGCAGACGACACAGCGGAGGGGGTCATGGGGGATGCTGGGACGGAAGGTGTGGGTGCCAGGGTCACAAGGGGGGGTGAGGGCGCAGGTGATGTGGGTGGGGGGGAGGTGGTGGGGGGTGTTGGGGAGGAGTCAGGGGGGGAAGAGTGGCCACAGGGTGTCTGGGAGAGTGACATAGAGGACAGTGCAGCACAGGGCACTGTTGGCTCCCGCCATCAAGGGCAGGTGGCTCCAACATCCAGGGCCCCACACACAGTGCATGCAGATGCCACCACACAAACACCAGGAACAATGTGTGTGTGTGGTGGCAGATGTGTTGTACATCTGTGTGAGGCTCTGGATGCACTGGAGCAGCGGGTGCACCGGTTGGTGCACCTGCAGGAATGGATGGCGGGAGCCATGGAGAGGGTGGTTGCTGACATTGAGCATCTGCCATGTCAGCAGCCACCCCCTGAAGGGCGTCACAGGCATCATTGATGGTGCCTGTGACGTCCACACATGTGCCCTGTGCTGCCCTGTCCGCCATCACGGGGCAGGCTGAGGGAGGGTGGGGTCATGTGGGGGTTCGGGGTTAGTGTGTGGGAGTGTGGTTATTGCGGGTGTGTGTGTGCGGGGGTGGGGAGGGTTTGATTTGGTGGGTGGGTGATGGCATTTTCCCCCTACCCTAGATATGTATATAGTTTTAGTTTTGTGTGTACATATTAAAGTATTTTTTCTGAACCCTGTAATGGTCACGTGTCTCACGTAGCATATGCCTATAGATGCCAGCATGTCATATGTGTGCAGCCACATACATTCCTGACGGGTAAACATGCGTGTGATACCTCAATTGGCACCACATGCAGTGTGTCGGGAAACTCATGTGTGTAGGTGTGTGATAGCAGGGTGCTGCATTACATGTTACCATGTAGTGGCTGCCCCACAGACGTACTTGCCACAGGGATGCATATACATGACCCACATGTTCTCACATATATGAGCCGGCAAAATATGCGGCTCACAAATGTCTGCCTCTGTAACATGCATCCCTATGGTGGGTTGGGGTGCATGTGACCACTTATATAGGTGAGGGCACAGGTCACACATATGGCACCAATGTGTCCTGTATGACGGGTTGCAGATGGTGATGTGTATGGAACATAAACAGGCCATTTATAACACAGTACCCCTGTGTCCACATCAAGGGTGGTGGACCGTGGTTCTGTAGAGCCGCAGGGCAGTCAGGTGTTGGAAATATTCCTAATGAGTGTGGCAGAGATATATATGAATTGGAGATATCCTGTCAGCGTGACTGAAGTTTCGGCCCTCCAGGGCTCGCTTTTGAGAGACCTGGATTACACCTCTGCCATTTTGGAATGTGAGTGGGCAAGGCGCAGATGTCCCCGACATCACACATGTTACCTAGAGTGTGTCATATTCCTCCTCACCTCTCCCCACCACCAACATATTGCCATTGCCACCACCCGTTACTGCTGGTGAGAAACAGGGAGCAATGTTACGCATTCCAAATAACCATCCGATGTCTGTGACATCTGCACCCAGCCCAAAATAAATCGTACATGACAGAGGTGTAAGGCAGCGCTCTCAAAATCCAGTCTTGGAGGGACACAAACCAGTAAGGTGGTCATGATAATTGTAATGGTGAGATATATATCGCCAGCATATACATTAGGGATATGCTCAGAACCTGACTGGTCTGCGGCTCCACAGTATCACGGTTCCACACCCATGTCGTACATGGATGTCTGTGCACACTGTGCCGCTGCAGCGCAGAGGCTGTGGTGACACATTGTGCTAGTGAAACATCACATATGTGTGGATCATGGAAATAGTATATGTGTGTGGCAAAGTAGCTTATGCAGTGGACATGGTTGCAGATCCTATGGTCCTCCCACCCCCCTCTCAGAGATACACATGGGACCAAATGGACACTCTTTGGAAAGAGACAATGTATCTATTTTTGGACAGCTGTTTATTATCACAGCAATTCTCTCATATAAAACTATTGTTACAAACATGTGTGTAAGACATATCAAAGATCCCCCCAAGCCAATTACATAACACACACACAACATACTAATCACATATGTCTACTTTCACATATAACCCAAACCAAGCCGCAATAACAGAATATACTATGTACATAGTTGCTAAAACTGAACAGTGCAACAGAGAGAAACCTTTGGTTTCGTGCTGTACATTTCTATATTATCATAGGTTACTGACGGCGTGGTCGGCCACGCCTGCCACGTCGGGCCCCTCTCCCTGGCAAGGCTATATCCTCCTCCGGATACATTGGTGGTGCAGGTGCAGCTCGGATCAGAACATCACGTATGCCCTCAAGGGCCTCACACATGCGAGTTAGTGGCATGGCTACGACCCCCTCATGTAATGTCCGTAGCGCAGCACAAACATCCCTGGTGTTCCGCTCCACAGCACAGCGAATCCGCTCCAGAACACGTCGATTGGCTGTGAATGGGACACAGGGTGGTCAATGAACTACCTCTCCACGAAAACACCTTCATAAAGCAACATGTCATACACATACCACACTAATGCTAATGTGATAGTGCTGAGTCATATGGGAACATGGTTAGGGGTATAACACATATATCGCAGTGTACTACAACTAATAGAAACACAGAGAACACTATACAGGAAGAGGATGTGGGAGGACAACACAACAGTCATACAATAGCTTCTGCATACACACCCACATACTACTGACGTGGCAACAGAATTGGGCAAGGACAGTCATCTCATATCCATTATTTAGGTCAGGTGCAGCATGCAGCAGCCATAAACACCTCAGATGGCCAGAAGCATTGTTGTACCGAGGTGTGTTTGGGAATGTCTGCACAGGTCATGTATGGGTCCAGGGTTTTGCTATATGTGGCATAGAGATGCACATGAGCTGTTGGGGCATGTTACGACAGGAACTGTGTGTTATGTGTTTATGGAATTTGCTATTCTCCATGAGATGTTTGTACTGGATGTAGCCTCATGGGATGCCATATATTTGTGTAAGACTGTGTGACGGCAAATCAGGTTTGGCCTGCCCTAATGATTGTTTTATGACATGACAATGTATGGTCTGATGGGTTACATTGTCAGTATGAGGGCTGGATGTGGGGATGTACACATTATCCGCATGTGCTGGTCCTTGGAATTGCCTGGTGCAAGGACTACACTGATATGTATGCTTGGTGGTGTACAAAATGTACGTGAGCTGATGTTGGGGAATGACTAGAATGTGATGGTGCTGACAGACGTTAATCCCGTGAAGCATTTACGTGTTTTGTGGGAGTGGGTGATACCTTATGAACATAGCTGCTTATGTGAGTGTAGTTGAGGATAGACATTGGCATGCTGACTACGTCATTGATAGTGTGGGATGTCAGAGACCTACTACACGGAATAAATGGTTATGTTAAAGCAAATGTGACAATGTAGAGTGGATAAAACAGTACAATAGAGCTGTCTGGACACATAAACATCAGACTATGGTGAGTGAGCAGAACTCTTGCACAGGCATTGTGAACGTGGATGCAGCAATTAGGACATGGAAAACAGTCATAACAACTAGACAACATATGTTTTCCCCTTTCTCATTTGACATAGCATATGGATCCTTACAGGCTGAGCTTCAGTATGTTTATTTTGTACCCTGCTGTAAGGGATAATGTATGTATGACAGTACAGATTGGTCAGATATCTCTATCTACCCACTGGCCAGTACCTCTACAGTGTTGTGTCAAATTCCCTAGTTGCCTTTTGTGTCTCCAATAACACATATCGACTAGGTAATGTATTTCTTTGGTTGCTTGCTCTATGATGATGTATCTGGTTATTTTGTAAAGGAGATGAGGTCTTCAGTTTATGTTATTTCCCATTGGGCTTGACAATTGCTATCATACACCAGTATGTTATGTGAGGTCTTTGTGTAATGCTCTAATGTTTGCATTCGGAAAGGAGGGGTGGGGTGATGTGCCAAGTCTGGTAATGTTGTGTGGATACGTGGTGCATGATATGGTCTCAACATGGCAAGCTTATGTTGTAGTTAGTCATATGTGTTTAGGTTTATCTTGCAGCACAGTAATTGTTCACGGATTTGGTCCTTGTTTAACCATTTGTTGAGAAATAGACATGCGTCATACTCATTACTGTATGGTTGCATACAACACATATTGCAGGTATGACACGTATGATACTGGGGACCATCACACGGTATGGGGACATAGGCCCACAATTTAACTGGGACACACATGCTCACAGCCTATGCAATCTGTTGAGGGATTGTTGGCCTTACAGTAAGGGGACATGGTGTTTTCCTTTTCTGTCTGGATTACAGTCTATGTTATGTCTGTCTGTACAGAGGAAATTGAGGAATGTTCTCTCCAAACAAGCCATCAGGTTCATACTGTACGTTTGAGACCCCTCTGTAGATCCGTATCTATGGTTGACCTGACATATTTTCGCACCTCTCTCCATATGCTATGTAATTTGACACCTGCAGATGCAGACTGTGGGGAATGCGTTCTTTGTGCTGTTACATCACAGAGGAGGGTTGCATTGCTATATATATGGTATGTTTGTTTCTTCAACTATTATTTAGATGTCATGCTGTGGTTTACCAGACATCTGGGTGTCTGCAATGAGGTAGACTGTTGCAAGGGCAAGTGTTGATCTTTCTCATGACAACAACATGGTGGCCCTTATACAACATTCCTTTTAGGCCTGCATCTGTGGGTGTCAACTGACCTTCGGTGATTCTGTTTTGCGTCATAGTAACACCATATATTATACCCCACACCATTCTTTCAAGAAACAATATCCCACCAACATGAGCCATACATGTGATATATGTGGTGGTTATGTTGCAACATTCACCACACAAACACCAACTAGTGACTATTGGTGTTTATTTTGGAATTATGACTGTCGTATGTCACCCACCTTCAGCATCGCGATGTGCAGATACGCCATGGGACCTTAACTCCGCCATCATCGCCTGAGGGTCAGGGCTCTCGGTGTATACTTGCAGCCTGGGTCCGTCGATGTTCTCCCTTGATGCTGCCCCTAGTGGTGATATACTGGGTACAGGTGGCTCTATGGGCTCATCAACAGCACTTGTGCTGCCCCCTGAGACAGCAGGTTCATCCTCCAACACACTCATTGGCACTGTGATGTCAAAGTCACCCTCTTCCTCCACCTCCTCCTCCTCCTCCTCCTCCGCCTCCTCCTCTTCCTCTCCCATTTTACTGTAGTCACCTGCATATTGAACAATAACAAGGAAAACACATATGTTTCAACATAATCATATCTATATATGTGTGGCACAGACACCACAGAGATGATGGGGTGGGTATGTGCGTGTGTGCTGCGTACCCGACCCATGACACCCTCCCATACATGTTTGTCTACGTCATTCAGCTGTTTCTGGGGCACAATGGTGTCGTGTGGCCATGCACATGTTGCATATTTTCCATGTGTATATTTGGAGTGCCATGCCACATGTGTCCCCCATCACATCCCTCCCCCTATCTGTACAACATATGTCCACACATGTGTGAGAATACATCACCCTTACACTTGTTTGGACCATACATTGCCTGTTTATGTTTAATTATGCATTTGAAATATTGTCTCTAGACATACTATATGCTCATTGTTGGATATGTTTGGCTGTGACCCATTGTGCCGTGGATCCCATGTAGCCAGCACCTGTGGCCCACTGAGAAGCACATGTAGCACTGTGCAAATAGTATGTCACACACACGTTACCTGATTAGTGTGCCACAAAATCATATGGTGCTTTGCAATCACAGATGTGCAGGTTGGATAGGAATTGTTGTGTGTAGTTTTGGAAACAGATGGGGAGGTTGCTGTTTTCGAGGGACACATATGTAATATTGTGACAGGGCATGGCAACAACACAGTTTGTGCATGGCCATAACACACACATGTGACACCACTTTTTAAACATGGTGTGGATTGGGTCACAGGTATGGGAGTGTCTGTGCAGCTGAATGATGTGTACTGAAGGGACATTGTGAACCTGGCAATTACTATACATACCTGCGTCAGGATGTGCCGTGTCAAGGGCCTCCGGCAGTCCACGGAGATAGATGTGGCCCAAACGTGTTGCCAGCTCTTGTTCCAATGGTGTGAGTGATGGGATAAAAGGGCCCCCACCACCTGTGCCATGCGCATGTTGTCTTTCAGCCACCATGTGCTGGCGCACCCCTCTTTTTATCCGAGTACCTCTTTTTGAGGCTTTCAACATCCCTTGTGGGGCCCCCTGCCTCTGCAATTGCAGCACGCACCTCCTCCCATACTGCCATTCGGGTGGCCACTGTTGTGCGACTGCTGAGCCTGCCAAATAAGAGGTCATAGTTTTCAATTACATGCGAGAGTAGGATATAGTTCTCTCTATCACTGAAGCGTAGAGCTCTTTTTCGCTGTGGACCAGGCACAGGTACCCTTTTTCTCTTCCCAGTTTGGACATATTGTGCAGGCTGTGGCCCAAAAGATGGTCCTGCATGTCCCTCCCTAGGATGTGCAGTCTGTAGCGTCGGTGTATCACCCACCACAGGTTGGGACACATCCTCCACACCCTCACCCTCACCCTCACCGTCTCTCTCCCTCTCTCTCTCCATCTCTGTATGTTTTAAATGCTCCTTTCAACAGAACAGCACTCACTTAAACAAAACAGAACAATACACAGCATGCAATACAGACTTACAGAATGTTACAGTACAGGACACAGTAAAGGACACATTAACAAAGGGAACAGAAATATTATCTTAGCACAAGGTGAGGAATCTACTCTGCTCCTGACTATCTTACACTGCCTCTCTCCGCTGCCGTACTCCCTGGACTGACTCTCTCCCTCCTTCCTCTGGACTACTCCCACCACAGCCTCTCTACCTATAGATTTTGTTATCCCTCACTGTGCTTCTTTCCTGTGCAGTAGTCCCACCACTGTCTCTGTTTCAGACTTTATCTATGACACCCTCTCTCTCTAACTGTGACTCCTTTCTCAACCCTCAACGTGATGCACGTGTGCAGGCCTATTTATAGTGTATTGCCATGTGTCTTCCATTGCACATGCGCAATTGGGTGGGCGTGACGCTCGTGCGTTGGGCGCGTGCTCGCCAACGCATGGGTGGCCGTACGCGGACAAACGCACATGCGCCCTGAGACACTGTACTGCGCATGTGTCGCAGTACGCATGCGCACTACAACGACTACCGCATGGGTGTCTGTGTTTTGTGCGCATGTTCACGCCGGCGCACATACGTGTGGGCACGCACTGACCGACGCCCATGCGTAGAGTGGCGCACGCGTGCCACCAACGGGCATCGCATGCGATCAACTGCGCATGCGCAGTGTGCGCAAACCACACACACCAGAATAACATATATTACCATCACAACATTACCCACGTTGAGGGTTGTAGAGGAAGAGCAGGAGGAGTGTGGTTGGTGTGGAGAAGAACGAACGTCTATGCAGTTGTACTAGCGGATTGTATTGGTGTTTGTATTGCTTATTATATTGTGTTGTGTGTGTATTGTCAGTTGTTGTTTTTACTTTTGGATACTGTATAGTGTGTTTTGTGTGTTTGTTAGAGTTTGTGTGGTTGTTAGAGTGTGTTTCGGTAGTGGGACGGGAGGAGTTTATGGCAGCAATATATGCTTATGCATGTGTCCTGAGTGGTGGGCAGATGCTGCGGTTGCCGGACAGGGGAGATGGTGTCCACGGGGCTGCAGCACAGGGCATGGGTGTAGTCCCGCAGCAACTCAGACCTGCAGCTGTGGAGGTGGTCCAGCCATGTGCTGTGCGTTCACGGCACAGACGGCGTGCCGAGGTGCAGGCTCGGCAGCCACGCCTCTACAGGCCCAGGGCACAGCTCCAGGGCATGCGTGAGGACCAGGTCATCTCCCTGTACGACTGAGCACAAGGGCTATTAGGGAGCTTTATGAGGATTTAAGACCTGACCTCGAGCCCCTGACTGATCGGTCCCATGCAATACCAGGTTTAGTCAAGCTCCTTGCTGCTTTACATTTTTTTGCCTCTGGCTGTTTCCAGTCATCTGTGGCTGCAGTGGGTGGCATGAGCCGCCCATCCTTCTCACGATGTCTCCACCACGTACTGCGTGCCATGGTCAGCCGGGTGGGGAATTACATAGCCATTCCCCACACTAGGCAACAATGGGGGACCCTGAACCAGGCCTTTGAGACATTAGCAGGGATACCCACACGTGATGGGAGCTATTGATTGCACACATGTTGCCCTGGTCCCGCCTAGAGACAGGGAGGTGGCGTTTCGCAACCGCAAACACTACCATTCCCTGAATGTTCAGGTTGTATGTGATGCTAATCTGCATATTCTGAATGTGGTCCCTAGGTTTCCAGGGTCCACCCATGACTCCTATATCCTGCATCACTCGGCAATCTTCACACAATTTGAGGGCGGACGTTATGGGGACTGTATTTTGCTGGGTGAGTATGTCATGTGTCGTAATGTATGTATGTGTTTGTAACTTTCTTTATGTCTACTCACATAGCTAGCAAACTCGTTTAAAACCATAAACTTAGATCAACATATGAGCAATGTTTTATTTGGGGACTGTTGTATCTTTAGATTATTACAGGGGTATAGACGTACACATACAGCAGCTACAAACAAACATAGACCATCAGACTCCTAGCATTATATGATCCAGACATTCACATGGTGTGCAGGTGACAACACCCCTGTGCATGTGGCTAGGCTGTTGCACAATCCCTCATAGTGTGTGGTAATATCAACTGCACACATTCTGAGGGGGGGGGGTTGGCCCTCATATGCACGTATCATGATGGGTCATTGCCAAATAATGCTTGTATGTCATTTAACCTTGTGATAATTGCTCATCCATACAGGTAACCCTTCTCATGTGTGTGTGGGGTTCACACACTCACTCTGGACTGTTGTTGCTACCCAGGAGCCAGTATATAATATGAGGGGTTTTTTGGGAATATCTGATGTATGCTTTTGCCCTTTCCAGCTAGCAGCACTCGTGTGGATATGTATGGTCACGCATTTGGCCTATGTCACAGCAGGGGTGTAACGAAGTATATTTGGTGCTAGTACCTTGGCCTACTGTAGATGATCATGATTTAGCCACATATTGGCCAGTGATCCTCATGTAGTTTAACATATTGGAAAGGGGATGCCTGAAGCTGTGGGCTATGTGTGTGCATACAGAGTTGTATTGTTTTCAGCTACACATGACGGTAATGTACCGATGTGTATCTCTATGAGGTTAAGACATGAGTAGTACAGTGTGCAGGTTTGCAGACCCCACCTTCAGTGGGATGTTCCCAGGATAGACACAGTGCACAGGATTGGTATTTAAACAATTTATGTTTAGCAATATACAGCATAAGGACACAGAGTATGAGATCTAGATATGTTGCCCGTACAGGACAGGATGCATCTAGGTGATATGGTTCACATTATCACCAGCCTCCATGGCATACATGTTCTGTTTTTTCCCACCCTCTCATGGCAGCATATTTTACCTAGGTTACTGTTCAGACATACAATATGAACATGTGACACGTGAATCGTTACTATCGTCTCTCATTGGCAGGGGTGCCAATGTGGACAGTCAATGCATTACAATACCCATGTCGCGCACACACACACACAATATGTTACAGTATAGATGGAACTGTTGGGGTATTTCCCATGAGTGTACTTACTTTCTAGGCTATGTGTTCCTTTTCTAACAGCATATGTGTTTTTTACAGCTCATTAATTGTTCGGTTATATGTTGATGTCAGGATTTGTTTTGTGTAGGGTTACTACATCTTAACATATGTCAGTTATGTTGAATATTGACACGCACATTTCTTTTTATTTCCAAGGTGATGCAGGATATGGGTGTCGCCCCTGGCTGCTGACCCCTGTACGTCAGCCACGGACACGTGCAGAGCGGAGGTATAATGAGGCCCATGCCTCCAGCCGCTCAGTCATCGAGCGTACCTTTGGCGTGTTGAAAAGTCGCTTCAGGTGTCTGGATAGGTCAGGCGGGGCCTTACAGTATAAGCCAAGGACTGTTGCAGAGATAATCATAGCCTGTTGCATCCTGCACAACATTGCTCTCAGGCACAATATCCCTGCAGAGATTAATGAGGATCTGGAGCAAGATCCAATGTGCCCCCCTGTACGTGCCAGTGGTTAACAACAGGATGGCACAGCAGTCAGACGGAGGTTGATTGGAGAGATCTTCTCATGTGCGTATTACCTACCCACACAGCTTTTTAATCCTATGTGTGTTATGTTTACAGCAGTTACAGTTTATGTCAGGATATGATTTGTATGTGACACCACATTAGTATTTTAGTGCTAATTCACAACTCACATATAGGCATGTGTGAGGCACAAACAATGTGGCCAGTACACAACAGCATTTGGTGCCAGATGATGTGGGTGGTTGCTCATACGGCTGTGTGTGATTTTTAAGGTTAAAATTACAGTTAGTGGCTGCCTGTGTTAGCACCTGGTGTTGTTGTTGAGCACAAATGATGTTTTGTGATGATATGGGTGGATAACAGTGTTAGCCATATGGTGAGATGTTCACAGTGTGAGACCAGTCCACGTTTGGGGACATTAGTCCAGTGGGTTGAATTTATATGTTTCACCTTTGGGGTGTACATTTGGTTTCTTACACTCCTGTCAGCTGGCTATGTGTTGCTTTGTTATTATGGCCGTATCAGGACATACATATCACAGGACAGATGCTTAGTAGTAGTTTCTGCGGATATTAGGGTATCTATGTGTAGGGTGTTAATGTCACCCTACAGTGTGTCGGAATGTATACTGCACCAGAAAGCCATGACATGGACATGTTATAGGATGGGGATCTGAGCATTGTCCAGCCAGAGAGGTAGTATTGCCACATTTACATGTAGGCGAATTGACCTTAGGTACAGTGCTACATATGTACACAGATACAGAGGATAACCTACCCCATATCAGCGAGGGGTGCGTTACAGTGGGCAGGATGAGCACAGAATGTGTTGGTGGCTTATGGTTGTGCAGAATTCTCAGGGAGTACATGGCATATCTTGCTGATAAATTCTCAACATATGCCATCATGCATCAGCTACAGGCTGGGTATGTGAGCAGTGTAGGATAGTACAGTCCACTTACATAGATTGCATAGATAGTCGGACAGGGAAGGGGAGTATTATGTTGCAAGGAAAACCAGACATATGTGAGAGTTGTTTCTCTGAGGTACACATATTGGCTATCCATGCGTTGACATTCTCAATGACACACAGTGTGATGGCATGCAAGCCTTAATGGTTTGTCGTAAAAATATACAGCCATTGGTGTTTTAATGACATGACCCACACATTGCCCAGCTATCTGTGGAGATCATCAGCAAATAGCTGTCACTATGATTCCATGGTATGACATCTTACACACCAGGATATGTATTTTTTCGTTCCCTGCATACATGAGACTACTCGTGCATATTCCATATGTGTTTTCAGACATTGTAAGCGACTTTGCATTCACCTGGACACACCCCTACACAAAGATAGGGGGGCATTTGTTGCCAATATAGTGGATCTGTGTGACACTCGTCTGTACTTTGTGATGACGGTGCAAACATGGTGGTTGCTGACATGTCTGTTGATCTTTCTGTACAACAACACAGAGGTACGATGGGGACAGGGATTGATTTGTTTTGTGGGACACACGAGGATAGGCCTCATCAAACGCTGTGCTGGCCTATCACCATGTGAGAGATCTATACATCGTGATAGGGAGCAGTCAGACATTAGGTGATTGGTTGGGGGTATGAGAGGTGTGGACAGGAAGGTGCAGTGTGTGATACTCGTGTAGAACATGACATGTTTGTTACTGTTGTGTTTCCCAATGCACAGGGACATAGTGTATTCAGATGCTGTTGATGTGTTGGATTGGCATGTGATAGAACATCACACAATATGCTTTGCGGTTGTTTTTTTTTTTTTTTTTTTTTTTTTTTTCTTTTTTTTTTTTTTTTTTTTATTTTTTTTTTTTTTTTTTTTTTTTTTTTTTTTTTTTTTTTTTTTTTTTTTTTTTTTTTTTTTTTTTTTTTTTTTTTTTTTTTTTTTCTTTTTTTTTTTTTTTTTTTTTTTTTTTATTTTTTTTTTTTTTCCCCCCTTTTTTTTTTTCGGGTAGGTGGATGTACAGGGAGATTGTGTGTGACTTGGGGTCATGGTGGAAAACATATCTTCATTGCTCCATCATATTGGGCAGATGGTGTGTTGTTTTGTGTTTCACTTCAGGGCTCCATAACCCATCCCTTGCTGTTGTCACACATATCCCCATGTGTTTGTGTTCAGCATGTCCTGTGCCACAGGTATATGTGACAGTTACAAGCATATCTGCATGTGTGTGTATTTAAGGTTTGTATTAGGTTTGCCTGCACTTGCTCCCCCTACCCCAAACATCTGTAACAGCAAGCCAACACCAGGGTATTATTGAGGTTTCAAGGGGCCTTTATAAGTCTAAAGGGCCACTTGGACACATACAGGCCATGTGTTGCAGCTGAACTGCAGAAATATGCATACTTTGTGTGTGGGTGATTACAGGTGGCCTGTGTGAGGAGACACTCTTCAGGCATAGTACATTATCATGTACCTGTGAGGGGACTGGGCACCTGGGGGGCAGTTGTGTATGTGGTATGTGTTCCGTAGTGTCTGTTTACCTTATGCGTATTATCAACATGTGTTGTGTGGTGTGCGAAAAAATGTGTCTTGGGTTCTGAGTTCACCACTGATGTTCACCTTTATGTAGTTTCAGATATGACCATAATGTGGACATGCATTCAGCAGCGGCTTGACCTTTTGTTTGTACACGGAATGCTGAGATTATCTGCCTTCACGGTCACCTCTTATTGCTGTGTAGTGGTTCATGGGAGTGCTGACATACAACTGATGCACACACAAGGTAAGTTGCACATTTGTTAATTGCAGGATTTGTATCTATGTTTAACTGTTGATGAATCATAATTGTGATTGCATATAATGTGTCCTCTATGTGCAACATAAAACAAGATGCATGTTCGTGTGTAGCTGTGACACACCTGTGTGATCACGAGAATGGACATGACCATACCCATGTGTTACCCATGTGTGTGTTTCGGCTTAATGATTCTCATGACCAATGTTTTGGTGAGTAATTGACTGTGTGGTTTCAAATAACTTTCTTGGGCATTGGCAAAGGTGTAACGGTGTGCATTGTGTGGTGTTTTTCATAGGTGGCTAACAAGAACATACGTACCCTCTCAATGAAACAGGGCTGAGTACTATACCGGACACATCTATTACAGATGCATATGGTGTCAAATCACCCCACCTTGGTGAAGAAGAAGAAACAACACCATATACATTTTACACCAGAAAGTGCACCATTGGATGTTTTACCTCTGCGATTGAGACATATTACTGCGATGGACAGTATTACTATAAAGCTACTTAATTCTCCATTACATAGGTGTTCTCTGCACTGTTTGTGTGATGTTTTCTGCAGGGCGTCCTGATCAGTGTTGAGAACACACATGAACTTTCAAAGACAGTGGATGTTGACATGTAACGCGTGACTATTCCTAGCCATATTTGGGGGAACACTATTAACCTCACCTGTTGGATTGCACAGAGTATTGTTACTTTTGGCAGTGTTCCCCCCGTGTGCAGCAGCAAATGACATGGATAGTGCAGCTGATCCATTCGAACACAGTTTTAGTATTGTTACGTTTTGGCCCTGGGTCGGGACATGACACCCAGGATACCCTCATCTTGTTCTGCAAATCAAGCATACACCCAGGTTTGCGCAATACAGCCAACGTCTGGAGCACTCCGGTGTATGTCCACCTGCTTTCCACATGCACATGCTACAAGTGTAACCTCAACAATTGATCTTGGACACACGACCATCTTAATTAATGTGGTCAATGGGGACAAGGGGGGGACGTGCATGTGTTTGTGGCATCACTGTCTCATGTTGCATGTGTGGGGTAATGGTGCTGTTTGCCTATGACGGACTATGTTTGTGAGACAAAACATGGGGACCTCAGACTTCTTGGTGGCTCCGTAAAGGATGTTTGGCCTCATTTCCTTGTTCAGATGCCTGCTTATTTGGGGTTTGTTGGATGTGCAGAAGTGACAGTCTGCATGTATGTCAACACCTTGCCTTTCCCATGGCCACAGTCCAGGCTATGCCCTGTGGTAGAGACAATCACATTGCGACATGATGTTTGCAGTGTGGCAATGTGGGTCAACGTTTGCACTTCGTCAAGTGTGCATTCCATGTATTATGTTATATGTGGCCAAACACTGTCTACTCTGAAAAAAGGGTGCAGCGGCCAACCTCCTTCATGGTGGTATGTTTATAGGTGTGGGACGGTAGGTGAGTTTGTATTTTGGTGGTGTTCATGTGCGGTCCTAACCTGTTGCATATACTCATTGTGATTTTGAGGAGAGTTTGTGTCTACATTGTTGCAGCTTTGATTCCTAGCTCAGACATTATGTGAGACCACACACATGACCTTCCCAGCGTGATTTTCACAATAAAACATTTTCGAAACATAGGCTTTTTGGTTTGGTTGTCTCCTGTGTGGCAAGATGGATATGGTTTGAGGGGAACACATGAGGTGTTGTTGTGTCCTCAATATGCAGCGCCAACTCTCTACATGCACCATATGTGCATTACCCATTTGCAGCCTGCATGAAGCAGGGTAGGGGCTGGGGGTCTGCTGCCCAGTGCATTGTATTGCAGTGGCTGCACATTATAATTCTCATGCCTCTGCATTTGTGGTGTGGTTGAATTAAACTTTCTGTGTGAGTGATATTTTTTCAGCCATATTAGAGGGCGTTTCAATATTCCATCAGAGATGCACTCACCTTCGATTATTATGGCACTGACTACAACCTATTTGTGATGTGTCTACCAAATAAAGATATTTATTCCACATACATGTGGCTCTTTTGGTGATTGAGCAGGGTGATACAAAGGCACACATTGAGTTGCCTGTTTCTCAGTCCTGCGTCTTTGTGACCCAGGGACTGCATTGTTTACTTTTGTCAACTCATTGGATGAGGATTAAACGGTCTTTGTTCCACGGTTTATGAGGGGGTACCCTGACTTGACCTAGGCCACATGGGGGCTAGCGGGATATGGAATCCGTGTTTGCTTGGGTCCAAGGCCATTTTGTTAACAGTAGGTTAGTCATTCTCTATCGTGAGAACAATTAACAATTGTCTGGGGCCATTGGCACACAGGTACATCTGCAACGGGTGCTCGCATCCTTTGTAAAGTGACAGCTGGGTATCTGGCAGGACACATGTAACCTCAATGGGTAGTCACGGTTGCCCACACAGTGTGCTTAGTATGCTGGCTCAGTGTGATCAGTGTGTTTACTGTGTACTCAGTGTACTGTTTCTGGGAGTCAGTGGCCTACAGTCATGTGTTTGACTCTGTATGTTTTTGTTTTGATTAGCAAATGTGCTATATCCTTTGTTTTCTAATCTGCGGACTGTAACATGAGGTAACAGCAGGTT